>CP097508.1:22067512-22667512 GCA_023547065.1 Musa troglodytarum | reverse complement strand
GAAGTACTCATACAGGATATCCTCGGTGTCTCAAGTATAAGGACCAGATACACTATTGGGATTACGGAATCGCTATTTGATGTGAGGTATCAATAACCATCCAGCATTCCGTAGGCAGATCAATCAGTGAACTCATTCCTCAATGAGCACCTGTACTATACCCTCAGTGTCCCCACACGAGTAGCTATAAGACTAGCCACCTCTATCATATGGATGGGTATACAACATATTAGTCTATCCGGTTATCTCGATATCCTTCTCGAGTAACCTATGATCAAGATAATTTAGGGTATGTGTTTAAAGGTGAATCAGTCTCATTATCATGATCTCATCACAATCCGATTCTCATTGCACAGATCCAAGGACATCACAATATATGTAACACACAAGATAAAGTGATAAAATACCTAATAATACACAAAGAGAAAAAGTGCATATCAAGTCACAAGTGCCATCACTCATGTGATTAGCTTGCAAAGCACATATGACTAGCTGGACTTGTAGGTTTGGAAGTTCCAGATCTAGTATAACCGGTTATTAGGAGTGGCAGCTAATCTTATGAGGGCAATTGAGTGTCAATAAAGTATCAACCACTCTCGATATCATGAGAAGAATATCCTATGTTTCTCGCTCAAGCAATCCCTAGCCAGGGTCATTCGGATTAAGAGAGAAAGAGTTCTCCATAAGAATTCGATTAGAGAAGACTCGATTGGAAACCGTATGGGCATAATAGTACCATGCCCAATATATAGTTTCTAGGATATTAGAAGGATGAGAGACTATATGTATATGATAATTGAGGGCAGATAGGTTCAAAGGATTGGATTCTCCTGTATTGTCTGGAGATTATGGCGTAGTGGCCTAGTATTTCCACAGTTGATGAGTCGAGTGAATTATTATAAAGATAATAATTGACTGAGTCAGAAGGAGTTTTGATAAGTATGACTCATGGCCAGCTTGATATTTGGCATAGAGGGTCACACACATATGGTAGGTGTTACGACGAATAGAGGTTCAGATATGAGATATCCACTAGAGATCCTATCTTATTGGATATCCAATAAGCCCCTGTATTATTGGATCCCATTGATGAGATCCAATAAGAGCTAGATTATTGGGTAGAGACCCATTAATCTAAGAGGCTTGGGTAATTAGATGGAGATCCAATACTCAATAGGGCAGGATCCATTAGGGTTTATAGGGAGCCTCTATAAATAGGAGGGAACCAAAGGTCCATAGGCTAGGGTCTTCTTGGTGGCCACTTCCTGTTCTCCCCTCTCTAGAGAGGAGCATCGTCGCAGTCTCTACTGTATACATACTGCTAGAGAGGAGAATGCTTGACCTCCTTCATCCTCTCCCATGGATTTGTAGGAATTCAGGGATATACGATCTCCTTAGGTACTATCATTTCTTTTACACACGTAGTTTTCTGTATTCACAGGTCATTTAGGAATGGTTGGTTATTGCATTTTGCTATTCATTGAATATCGTAAGGCGTCATAGTCTACAACATGTGTAGTTATGGCTATTTTTTTTGTTTATCTTCTCTTGGAGATGAGTCTGGTGGAGTGAGTTCATTCCACCTTTCTGAGGTGAGGTGCATTCTCCTAGACTACTCCAAGAGATCTCAGGCTATAGTCTACGGCTTATGTAGACAAAGCTATTTTGTGCAAACCTCATACTAAATATAATTACATTTACTTACCAAAAAAAAGTTTTCGGATTCGTGGATATGTTTTTGATGCACCGATCTTCACACGATGGCAGAACCTATTGTGAAAATTCAGAATTTTTATTTTCTATTCTTCCACTATGTATGAGATGTTGCTACTTAGATTTCTTAACAATGGTATCAGAGCCAGATTGTTCGTGTGAAAATCAGATTTGAACTATGTATGTTGTGTTTTGGATCCGCTTTTGACGTCAAAAATAATCGATGCAATAGCAAGAAATGGGCAGCAACTATTGCTGCCCTCACAGAATGGCCAAAGGTTGCTTGTAGCCTTGGCCGCCATCGACGCATCTGATCCGGTGGGCCGCGCGCAAGCAAGTAGAAGTCGGCTGCTGCATAGCGGCCTATCAATACGTAGGCACTGTACCCACCCCAAGGACGCAAGGCGAGCGACTCCCACAAGGGGCAGTATAACTCACAGGTGCCTTCCAGCAAGGGAGGGTGGCGCCTGTATAGGAGCACTGGCCCGCTACGAGCATTGCCCCGCAAGGGCTGTGCGCCCGCGGGCGGGGGGGGCCAACACTCACTTGCGGCGCCAACAACACCCGCAAGGGCTATGAACGATCACCGCCATGGGCACACCACTCGCAACGGTGTCACCCAGCCATCGGGTGAGCCAACCGTAGGGACATGCGCCCGCAAGGATGGCTCCTGTGCGGGTGGCAACCGCTGGTAGGGGCGGCGCCCCCCTACACGCATGGCCTTCGCCGACAGGGTGGCGGTGGCCACAACTGCAACACAGCGTGCAGTAAGGGAGGGATTAGGGTTTTCAACCAAAAGATAGTTTTGCCCCTCGAAATTTCAAAAATTTTAATTTCTATCCCTTCTAGCCGAATGACTGTAATACCCTTCGAAATTTAGAAAATTCCTTACATAACCTCAATTTCAGAAAATTATTAATTAATTAAAAAGTTTAATTAACTATTATTATTTATCTAGTAGTCCTATATAATAACATATAAATGTGATGTATGATGCGGATAGATGATCATGGACTATGTGATGTGATGTGTATACATATGATTATTATTATTGGGGTCTGCAAGTCTCTATTTTTCTTGTTTATTATTGGGCCTATTTGCTTGTAATTATATTGTAATTATATAAGGGGGCGCAGTAGGAGCGGGACCCACGAGGTTGAAACAAACGATCCGACGCATGGAGATGCATTGAGATACCGTTGGAACAGACGAAGCAAGATGGATGATCATAAGGCATAGAGATACGTCGAGACACACATAGATCTTCATTTGAGTGATTGGGCCCACTGGCTCGGCTTGATCATATTAGGATGTGGTCCATGATCATCTGGTATGATTGCTCATGTGATGTGTGATTGGTTATACACCTACTAGATATGTATATATATATATATTTGCATGTAATATTGATATATATTAAATATGTATGTGTGTGACATATTATATTAGGAGATCGAATTAAAAATTCTCTCTCTTAATAATATTAAGTCGGTAAACATGAGGCAATTAGATTGACCCACATGGCCTTCCATCGTTATAGGTAGGAACCGATTCCCTGTGTAGGTTGAGTTGGTCGAGTCCCTCGAGACTCATCTATATCCTGATTCGCTATCTTATCTATGACAAAGAGATGTCATCAGTAATCTGAGGACATGGTATGCTTGGTCGAGTCCCTCGAGGGTATATCATCGAATCAGACTCATCTTGTAATGATGGTGATGACTTAACCGAACATCATGGTTGGTCGAGTCCCTCGAGGCCATGGTGGTTCGGAGGCCGAACAGGATGGGAATCACAAGGAGTTGTGATCGGTAAGAGTTGCCTACCTTTTGGGCTTAGTGTGATTGGTCGAGTCCCTCGAGGTTACACTAAGATGCTAATTGGATCTCGATCCCCACTAGAAGTCTACCGGAGACTTCCGTTTCACGTGCTGAGGGTGTTGCGTGACTCGCTAGAAAAATAGTGGGAGCATGTCAAGATAGAAGTCCATATCTTGATTATTTATATTTCTATAAAATCTGCATGTTATTTATTTGTTGCTGCATCTTTATTTGTTTTAGAAAATGTCACTATTAGCTGTCTATGTGGCATACTTGATGCCAACTGCCTCATTGGTCCAAATTATATAGATTTGCTCCGCAAGTTAAGAATCATTCTCATGATGAAGAAAATCGCATATGTCCTTGAAATAGTGATGCCTATGCCTAAGGAAAGGGGAAGTGAGGATAAGATCACTCACTACGTGAAGTACGTAGATGACTCCACTCTTGCTTAGTATTACATGTTGGGCTCCATGACTCCCGATTTATAGAGACAACATAAAATGATGGATGACAAATCCATACTTCTGCATCTCCATAAATTGCTTGAGGAATAGGGAAGAACTTAACGATATGAGATATCGAAGAGTCTCTTCCATGCCAAGATGACCGAGAGGACACTAGTTCAGAACCATGTCCTTAAGATGATTGAGTGGATAGAGAAACTCATAAGTCTAGGAATGGTCCTAGAGGATAACCTGTGTGTGGATCTTGTGCTTCAGTCCCTTTTAGATTCCTTTTCATAGTTTTCTATGCTAGTAAGACCAAAAAGAAAGGAAGATAGAGAAGTCCCTTGAGAAGGGCAAAGGGTAAGGGCAGATCAGGTAAAGCAAAAGTTGCTAAGAAAACTTGAAAGAGGACAAAAGCCAGTGCTTCCACTATAGCAAAGACGAGCATTAGAAGAGGAACTGCAAAGAGTATATTGTAGAGAAGGCGAAATAGAAGCTTAGAGAAGCTTCAAATATGTATTCGTGATTAGTCTCTATTTGTCAGACTCATATGATAACACATAGGTATTGGATTCTGATAGTGTTTATCATATCTACAATTCATTATAAGTTCTAGCAGGACCTAAGAGATTGTTGAGAGGCAAGATGAACCTCAAGATGGGCAATGAAGTAAGAGTTGCTACTATTGCTATTAGCGAGGTCACCCTACATCTGCTTAGTGGAGCTACTATTGCATTAGATGCATACTATTTTATTCTCATTATTATCGAAAATCTTATTTCCATTTCATGTTTAACATTGGATGGTTATAAAGTAGTTTTTTTAGAACAATAGTTGTTTAACTATTGAGGATGATAATATCATCACGAGAGGAACATTGCATAATGGTTTGATTATGCTAGAAACTATTCCATATATCATAAGTGTGAGTGAGTCCAGGAGGAAACGAGATTATGTGAATAGTGCATACCTATGGCATTATAGGCTAGGTCATATCCATGAGAGAAGGATTCACAAGTTGCTGACAGATAGACTCCTAGATCCATTTGACTATGAGTCATATGCGACTTGCGAGCTTTGCTTTCATGGAAAGATGACCAACTCTCCATTTAGTGGAACTGGAGAGAGAGCCACTGAGTTGTTGGTACTTATACATAGTGATGTATGTGGTCCCATGTCAACTCAGGCCATCAGTGGTTATTCCTACTTCATTATTTTCACTAACGATTTCTCTAGGTACGGACACATGTACTTGATGAAGTACAAGTCCGAAGCCTTTGAGAAATTCAAGGAGTATAAGAATGAAGTAGAGATTTAGATTGGAAAGAGTATTAAAACTCTTCGATCAGATCGAGAAGGTGAGTACTCGAGTATAGAGTTCACCCAGTTCCTCAACAACTAGGGGATTCTGTCCCAATGGACATCTCCTTATGCACCCTAGCTTAATGGTGTATTCGAAAGGAGGAATCACACACTGTTAGACACGGTGTAGTCCATGATGAGTTTCATCAACT
Source organism: Musa troglodytarum (assembly GCA_023547065.1). NCBI lineage: Eukaryota > Viridiplantae > Streptophyta > Magnoliopsida > Zingiberales > Musaceae > Musa > Musa troglodytarum. The sequence goes on along the minus strand of CP097508.1, from coordinate 22,662,016 downwards.
TACCCATTTCATTATGGGGATATGCCCTAAAGTTCGTAGCTTACCTTCTAAATAGAGTTCTAACTAAGTCAATAGTATCTACACTATATGAGATATGGAAAGGGAAGCCCAATCTTAAAGTTATTAAGATTTGGGACTATTCTACCCATGCTTAAAAACACAAGCCCGATAAGTTGGAATCCAAAATGGAATAGTGCAAGTTCATGGGATACCCAAAGAAAACTTGTGAGTATTATTTCTATTACCCCAAGGATCAAAAGGTCTTTGTAGCCAAGAAAGTAGTGTTCTTTAAGAAGGAACACATTCCTAGTGGAGCCAATGGGAGCATGATAGAGTTGAGCGAGGTTAGAGAACCCAGTTCAAGCACCATTCCATAGCTAAAATCTATTCAGGTACCTAGCACACAGTTCTGACTTAATGTAGGTGCGATAGAGTATCCCATCCTCCTAAGAGATATGTGGGATATATTAGATGAAAGGATGTTGAGGATATTGATCCTCAGACCAATGAGGAGGCTATTACGAGTATAGACTCCGGGAAGTGACAAGAAGATATAAATTCAAAGATGGATTCCATATACTCCAATAAGGTTTAGAACCTAGTTAATGCACCCGAGGGTATCGTACCCATTAGCTACAAGTGGATCTTCAAGAAGAAGATCAGAGTAGATGGAAAGATAGAGACCTATAAAACAAGGCTAGTAGCTAAGGTGTATCGTCAAAGCCAAGGTATTGACTATGACGAAACCTTCTTACCTGTAGTCATACTAAAATCCATCCAAATTCTATTAGCTATTGCAGCACATTATGATTATGAAATCTGACAGATGGACATAATAACCACATTCCTCAATGGCAACCTCAAGGAGGAGATGTATATGATACAACCTGAGGGATTCATATCTAAGGACAGTCCAGATAAGGTGTACAGATTGCTTAGGTCCATCTATGGACTAAAGCAAGCTTCCTAAAGTTAGAACATAAGATTTGATAAGAGATCAGATCTTATGACTTCATTAAGAACGAAGATGAGCCTTGTGTGTACATGATGGTAAGTGGGAGGGCTATCACCTTTTTGGTATTGTATGTGGATGACATCTTGATCATTGGGAATGATGGAGGAATGCTCTCTATGATAAAAGCTTAGCTATCTAGACACTTCTCTATGAAGGACTCAAGGGAAGCATCTTACATATTGGGGATTCGGATCTATAGACATAGATCCAAGAGGATACTTGGCTTGTCCCAATCCATGTATATAAACACTATTATCAAAAAGTTTGATATAAAAAATTTCAAGAGAGGTCTCATACCGATAAGATATAGGCTATCACTTTCTAGGAGTATGTCTCCAAAGACTCTTGAAAAAAGGGCACACATAGATAGGATACTTTATGCCTTAGCGATAAGGTCTATCATGTATGCTATGCTATGTGCCAGGCCTGATATAGCGCATGCTCTGAGTGTCATAAGCAAGTATCAAGCGGATCCAAGCTTGGAGTTTTGGAAAGCAGGAAAGTGTATTCTTAAGTACTTGAGAAGGACCAAGGATCTTTTACTGATATATGGAGAAAGTAGCCTCAAGGTTGATGACTACATGGGCTCGAGCTTCTAGTCTGATGTCGATGATGGCAAGTCTAATTTAGGGTATGTGTTCACCCTGAATGGAGGAGCAGTATGCTGGAAGAGTTCCAAGCAAGATACTACTACTGACTTGACTATAGAGGCGGAATACATTACTGCAGTAGAGACAATAAAGAAGGGAGTCTGGATGAAGTAGTTCATCACAGATTTGGGAGTCATGCCAACCAACAAGGAGCTAATTCCCTTATATTGCAACAACTATATGGTGATTACTCAAATAAGGGAACCCAGGTCTCATCAGAAGTTTTCTGAGGAGGTTCCAACTTATTAGAGAGATCGTGGCCCGAAGAGATGTAGTAGTAGAAAGAGTTCCATCCGAAGATAACATTACAGATCCAATAACAAAACTATTAACTTGAATTATCTTTGAGCATCATAGAGGTCTGATGGGGATCAGACACATAGGTGATTGGCTTTAGGTCAAGTGGGAGATTGCTAGTTATAGGTGCCCTACAAGCCAATCACATGAGTGATGGCACCTGTAACATGCTGCGTCAATCTCTTTACTTATGATTATTGATATTTTCTCACATTATCTAGATGTATATTGTAATGTCCTTGGATCTGTGTAATGAGAATCAGATCGTGATGAGATCACGATAATTGGATCGATTTACCTTTAAACATAGACCCTAAATAATTTCGATCAAATGTTACTCGAGATGGACATCGAAATAACTGGATAGACTAGTGTGTTGTATACCCATCCATATAATGGAGGTGGCTGGTCTTATAGCTACTTGTGTGGGGACACTAAGGATACAATATAAGTGCTCATTGGAGAATGAGTTCATTGATTATTTCGCTTACGAAATGCTGGATGGTTATTGATACCTCACATCAAACAGTGATTCCATAGTCCCAGTAGTGTATCTGGTCCTTAGACTTGAGACATCAAGGATGTCCTGTATGAGTACTCCACTCTTTGATATCGGACTTATAGGTTTGGAAGTTTCAGATTTAGTACAGTTGGTTATTGGGAGTGGCAGCCAACCTTACGAGGGTAATTGAGTGTCAATAAAGGATCATCCACTCTCGGTATCATGAGAGGAATATCCCATGTGTTCTTGCTCAAGCAAATCCCTAGCTAGGGTCATTCAGATTGAGAGAGAAAGAGTTCTCCGGGAGAATCTGATTAGAGCAAAAATCGATTAGAAACTATATGGGCCTAACAGTACCATTCCCAATATATGGTTTCTGGGATATTAGATGGATGAGGGACTATAGGTACATGGTAATTGAGGACAGATAGGTCCAAAGGATTGGATTCCCCTATATCGTCTAGGGACTGCAGCGTAGTGGCCTAGTACATCCGTAGTCGATAAGTCGAGTGAATTATTATGGAGATAATAATTCACTAAATCAGAAGGAGTTCTGATAAGTATGACTCACAGTCAGCTCGATATTGGGCATAGAGGGTCACACACATATGGAAGGTGTTGTGATGAGTAAAGGTTCGGATATGAGATATCCACCGGAGCTCCTATCTTATTGGATATCTAAAAAACCCCTATATTATTGGATCCCATGAATGAGATCCAATAAGAGCTAGATTATTGGGCAAAGACCCATTAATCTAAGAGGTATGGGTAATTGGATAGAGATCCAATACCCAATAGGGCAAGATCCATTAGGGTTTACAGGGGGCCTCTATAAATAGGAGGGAACCAAAGGTCCATAGGCTAGGGTCTTCTTGGTGGCCACCTCCTGTTCTCCTCTCTCTAGAGAGAAGCATCGTCACAGTTCCTGTTGTGTGGATACCACTAGAGTGGAAGACGCTTGACCTCCTTTATCCTCCTCCATGGATCTGTAGGAATTCAGGGATATACGATCTCCTTAGGTACTATTATTTCTTTTACACCTGTAGTTTTCAGATTCGCAAATTTATTTTTAATGCACTGATCTTCGCACGATGATAGAACCTTTCATGAAAATATAGGATTTTCATTTTCTATTCTTCCGCTGTGCATGAGATGTCGCCCCCTAGATTTTTTAACACATTAGAATTGTTAAAACGATTTAACATGAATGGTTCAAAAGCCATAAACACTCCTATGAATACCTCCACTAAGCTAGACATAGATGAAAGTAGAGAAAATTTTGATCAAAAGACATATAGGGGAATTGTAGATAGTTTACTTTACCTCACCTCAACTAGACCAGATATCATGTTTAGTATAGGATTTTGTGCTAGATTTCAAACTAATCTTAAGTTATCTCATCTTAAAGCCATTAAAAGAATCCTTAGTTATCTTAAAGGAACTCCTAACCTAGGATTATGGTATCCAAAATCCGATGACTTTGATTTAATAGTCTATGTGGATGCAGACTTTGGCGGATGCAGAATAGATAGAAAAAGCACATCTGGAACATGCCAATTTTTAGGACATGCACTTGTTTCTTGGACTTTCAAGAAATAAAACTCGGTTGCACTATCTATGGCCAAAGCCGAATACATAACCACAAGTGTATGTTGTGCACAAGTTGTTTAGATGAAAAATACTTTAGAAGACTATGGAATTTATTTAAAGAATATTTTCATAAAATGTGATAACACAAGTGCTATTTGTTTAACCAAAATCTCATTCAACACTCTAGAACTAAGCATATTGACATTAGGCATCACTTTATATGAGATTATGTCAATAATAATGATGTTACTCTAGAATTTATTAACATAAAATATCAATTAGCGAACATCTTCACGAAACCTTTAAATGAAGAACAATTTGACTTCATTAGAAGAGAATTAGGCTTGCTAAATTATCTTAATACATGAGGTTGTTGTATGTTTCTTTTCCAAAATTTTTCAACTTCAGTTTTCAGAAACTTATCTTGATATTATCTTTTCTGATTTCGGATGAGATCTTTTCAATATTGTATTTTGAATGAAGCTCTCATTTTTATCTTTCTCTGACCTTGCATTGATACTCCCCCTTCTTCAATTAATGATTTTTAGCATCAAGTAATTAATATCATGCCCTTTTAATGACTTAGGAAAATTGATTCTATCGATTTTATACTCCCTCTACTTCTATTGGCATGAATAAATGGACTTCATGATTTTTCATACTTTCGTATCATTTGAAGTTTGTTGATTTTGTCTTCATGACACATGCAACTATACATATCTTTATGTCATGAACATTGCATAAAGAAGAAGCTCTCAAGTTTTTTATTTCTTGAATACTCTTCGGATTTCATTCCTACGAATTTGATGAATTTTTAACTCTTATGCAAAATTCAATGTCTTGAGCTTTATTAGCTTGATTGGTTATTTTCACCTTGATGAATGATAATGCCAAGTTAGCCTTCATGAATTCTTCCTTATAAGAATGCCAAGTTAGCCCTTTCTAAATATTTTGGATTTTTTTTAAGTATGAAAACATTATTATGACTCTTTTCATGAGTTTTGAGCATAAATGATCTCTCTTTTCTTCCTTGCAAATTTTTGAATAAATGTCATGAGCTCTTGATGAAATGTTTGATGATTGTCTTGGCTTCAATGATCTATCTTTTCACTTAACGATTTTATGGCTTGAATTTTCAATCAAATTATCTCTTGAACTTTTCATCTCAATCTTTCTTAAATGAATATTCATAATTCTTATCATGAGTTTTATGAACTTTATGTTCAAATGATCTCTTTTCTACCTCACTAATTTCATTTGGTAGAAATGATTCTTGTAAGTTTTTAATGACTTGAATGATTCACTTTTATGCTTCAAGAATCATTATGTAGAATTAACACTTAATTTTACATGTATGAATCTTTCATGAGCTCTTAGAAATTCTTATAAATTTTGGGCTTGATGATTTATCTTACGATTTTATAAATATGAATAAATGAATTGCTTTTTGTTATTCTTCTTGATGAATCACTATTTGGCATTAAAGCCCATTTCCTTTTTGTTGATGACAAAGGGGGAGAAAAATGTGACAAGATTGATGACTTGATAGAAAGATTGATGACTTGATGGAATGATAAATGCTTTGTATGTATCATATTCCAATGTATTGCAATTGTCATGCTTTGTATTGTAAAATTTTTGCTATTATTAAAAGCATCGCAATGTATCACAATTATATGTAGTGTATCGCAAATGACTATAGCGTATCGCAATTGTATGCAAAGTATCGCAAATGACTATAGTGTATCACATGCATTGCAAATGGCTCATACATGCTTAAAATGTTAATTTTTGTAAGATCATTATCATATCATGTTTAAATTTGGTATTCTTTATTGATATGATAAGTTATCATTTCATTTGATGATGTATTGTAAAATGATATCATACCTTTGATTTATGCATTTTGTTTTGATATCATTTGATTCTTGCTATATTTCAAAATTATAGTTGGCATCATCATTCGACATTGAACTTGAAAATGGGTGTCATAATTTGACATCATTTTCGATTATGAAAAATATAAAGTTTCATATTTATGGATGAAAGTTCATGCTTATTGAGCATGACGATAAGTTCAACGAATGCAACTTATCGGTTTCGGCTTTGATTCAAGGGGATTGAATTCAAGTGTTTCCTTTCTCAAAATATGACATATAGATAGTTTTGAATCTCGGATTTTGATGATGAAATCAATTGATGGTTATTTGATCTAATCCATTTTTGAGATAAGTGTGCAGGATTAACTATGATAGAGCAAATTGCAGTCAAGTCTTTGGAAGTTCAGAGTCCGAAGTCGAAGGATCATCGGAAGTGCTGGAACCAGGAGAATGAATCGGGGACTTGCCAAGGTTTTCTTCGCGAAGATCGTCGGAGGTTAGAGATAACAAGAAGGTTCGAAGGGTGCCAAAGATTTGAACTCACCATAAAAGACTGGAGTCATTGGAAGAATCAGGGAGTGTTGGATGTCGCAAGATCGTGAAGCTCTTGAAAGATAACTTGATATGTTTTAATTTGGTTTTAAGTTCAAAGTTAGCAATTAATTATAGATTATGTGATAATCTGTTAACCTATTGGGCCAATTGAGCCTTTACTGGTGAAGCTTATGCCCATCTGATTCGCGGTGAACTAGTGTGGATGGCGGCACCGCGTTGAGTAGGCGGTGGTAGCACTATCTGTTGATAGTAGGCGATTACTGCAAACAGCGGTGGTACCTGGCAGTGTTGCAACCATGTCAGTGTAGTACCGCTAATTATAAGTAGCACCGGTGTGACACCGCAGGTGTGCGAGCGTGTCGCTACATTCAAAATTTGGACGAGACTCTTTGGATTTTGAATCCCAAAAAGCTCTATAAATACCCTCTCTATTTGGTTGAGGATCTTGAAGTGAATTAAGTCTAAGCTAAAAATTTTTGCATTTGAGTGTTCTCCTTTCTCTCCTTATAAAATCCTGTAAAGAGAGACCTCTTGTAAAAGAATAAAGGGGTGTTTGGTCCTTCCCCTTCAAGAAGAGATTGGTAGTCATAGTGGGCGTAGGTCATTTGATTGAACCACTATACATCATTGTGTTTACTTTTTATGTGAGTTTTAAATTCTGCATCATATTTCTTAGCTACAAACTAATCTTCTTCTCCTACTTCCAATTTCATTTCAATATTTTCAAGTTAAAGTCTCTTTTGAATCAGTTCTTGCAAATTCACCCCTCTTGTCTCTTAGTGCCACTCAGATCCTAATAAAGTTAAGATTAACTTCGTGATCAATTGATTATCATCATCAAAAAGGGAGAGATTATTAAATCTCAGATTTTGATGATGAAGTCAATTGATAGATTATTTGATCTAATCTATATTATTGAGATAAGTATGCAGGATTAACTCTTATGAAGAAATAAAGTAAATTATTAGAATCAAGTATTGGGAGTTGAGTGCGTCAAGTCCAAAATTATCATGCTGTAATCGATGAATAGAGACTTGCCAAGGTTTCAAAAGTTCACGAAAGATTTATGATTCACGAGCTCAGAGAAAGTTGATTGTAATTCATCGAACTCACTATAATGTAGCACATTTGAGTCAGAAGATATCCAAGGGTGTGTCAGAAGTCCACTAGAAGCTCGCCAGAAAAAGACTCGGATGTTACCAGATTATAATTTGCTTAAAAATATGTTTCAATTTCATAGTTAGTACATAATTATGGTTAGGATTAAGTTATAATCCTAATCAACTCTTGTAGGGGCCAATTGGGCCTTAATTGAATTGGATTGGGCCGGATTCAAGGCCCATCTAGATTTGTTTGAACCTGTCTAGTGGTGGCACCGCCAGACTAGGGCGGTGGCACCACCCCAAGAACAGATTCCCAAGTGGTCTAAGCGGTGGTACCGTTGACAATTATTACCTATTAGTAGTGGTACCACCTGACATGTGGTGGTACCACCCCTCCATAGAGTCCAAGGACCTTATCAGGCGGTGGTACCATTAGACTGGGCAATGGTACCGCCCAGTACACTGATAGAGTAGGGTCAATTGGTGATAGTACTACTAATGCCAAGCGATGGTACTACTAGTACCCAAAAATCCGGAATGTGATTCTTTTTTGCTCCAATTCTAAAGCCAATTGAGCCTATAAATACCCCTTACTTCTCAGCTAGTTAAGTACATTGAGAAGTGATAAAAACTGAGTCAAAATTCTAACAAAGTATGCATTCGAAAGCTTGAGTGTTCACTTCCCAAAGCTACACTTGTAAAAGTTCCGTAAGAGAGTGTGAACCACTTGTAAAAGTCTATAAGAGGGGTGCTTGGTCCTTCCCCTTCAAGAAGAATTGATAGTGGAAGTTGGGAACCTCATCGGAGGAGGTTTCGGAAGTGGACGTAGGTCATTTGACCGAACCACTATAAATCATTATATATTTTTCTTAGTGTGAGTTTTTAAATTACTACATTTTAAGTTTTACTTGGCTGTAAGCTCTTAATCTCCTTCTCTCAACTCTCTTTCATATTCAATTGAAATATTCACTTTCCCAAAATATTTTTCGTCAGATCAAAACTTCTCAAAGCATAACTCTTTTCTAAATCGCTTTGAATTTAGATTTATCATAACTAATTCCTTTTAGTCCATAAGATCCTAACAAATACAAGATTGAAAGATGTCATACTCTTAGTGCCGCTCTAGATCCTAACAAATACAAGATCGAAAGATGTCATAAGATAATATGAAATCCGGAAAGATAATATCAAGTCCATGAAAACCGACAAAAATAAGTTGAAAATTTTCGGAAAAGAAACATACAACAACCTCATGTATTAAGTTCAACATATATAAAACTTAAAGTGTATCATGATAGCATTAAGAGTACAAAATATGAGTTATAAGCTCCATTACAACTCATGAAGTCAACAACTACTCCTCAAGTAGAATTCCAAAATGTCTATACAAATTATCCAACTTCCGATTCATTTAACACACTTCATTTAAGATCTCAGCTTTTGGTAATTTGAGTTGATTTATTTCAGTCATGATCAAATCTTCATAGGATGGAGCAAGAGCTAGATCTGTCAGTGTTGCACCAAAAGGACTAGGCAAAGGAGATTCATTACCCCTAAATACAAATATTTCTTATTCTTTTACTGGAGGGGGAGGATCGGTCCTTCTAGGCTACCTAGTCCATATTTCATTCCTAAATGTGCAACTTAATCGCTTGAGTAGGTTTCTATTTATGGCATTGTATTTGTCTACTTTTGTAACTTCTTTGTTGGGTGGTATTCTAATATTGTATGCATGTAATAATCTAGTGATTAACCCCCCATATGGTAGCATTAAATCGTTAGATATTATATCCATCATGGTTTGCTAAATTAGGTATCTAAAACAGTTTTCTTATTCGGTCATTATCCAGTACATAGTTCTTAATTTCATTTGACTAACTTCTTCATGATGATATTGTTTAGAGATTAGGATACTAATAATGATGTGATGGAGAAACTTAGAACTAAACGATAGCAAATGCTCATAGCTTTTAGGGATTATAGCTAGGTTAGGATTTTCAAAAATAGTCCCTAAAGCCTCAGAGTAGGTTACTCCGATTGAATCCAAATCTTACTATCCTCTAAAATAACAACCCCTTCTTTTTTCAAAATTCCTATTAAATCATAAATCGTGCTATCCGTAATTGAGATTTGGTTTCCTAAAAGGTAAGTTGACATATTATCGTCTTCATGTACGCTTAGGTTGGTATAAAATAATCGAACTAGCTTAGGATAAATTGGTTCGCTAATTTGTAAAATGGATAAGACATCTAAATTGGTAAACCAACTAATAGGTTCTATATCTCCTAATTCACTTACATTAACATGCTTACCCTTATGCACGTTTCTTGTTTCAAAACTAGGGTACCTAAGAACATTTTCACTAGAGTTAAAAAGGGATGGGTCATATAAATCTCCTTCCCTCCTCTTCCCTTTGTCCCTAGATGATCTCTTAGGAGCCATTTGTCTAAAAATGATAATAATAAAAGGGAATTACAAAAGGGCAGTTATGTATTAAGAAATCAAAGAGGGAGTGTCAAAGATTACCTTAATAGAGATTTCTTGAACAATAGTGACCCTAATCCAAGGTTTGAGAGGATGGAAGCCTCTCTTGGTCTTCTTGAGAAGAATGATGGAAATTTAAGAGGTGGGGGAGTGTTTTTGGAGGTAGCTACAAGGGTTGGGTCAGTTCTACCGCTGACCCTAATGCCCTTTTATATAAGGGGGCTCTTGGGTGGTGCCACCGCCTGAGAACAGAATGCCCAAGCGGTACCACCTCTCAGGAACAGAATGCTCAAGCGGTGCTACTGCCACTTCTAGTGGTGCCACCGCTGGCACCCTAAATTAGACAATTTTTCAAGGGCAGTAACACCTTGACTATTTGATCAACTTGACTTTTATATTTAACATCTATCTCACATATGTTTAATTTGATCATCATATATTTGATTGAGATAAAATGATGTCATTGAATTACTTTCGATCTCATATTAATTATGAGGTAATTTTTATTAAGCACGATGACTTATCAGATCAATTAATCACAATAAAATGTTATAATCAAGAGACATCGAAAACTTTATCCTTGAGATGATCGAGAGAGAACGATAACGTAAAGAGAAGAAAACTCGGCTGATAAAAGAGGAGTGAATTATGAAGGTTATGAAAACTTGCGTATCATAATCAAAATGGGCAACAATTAATTTATAAAATTATGAAGGATTTAAAATTCAACCAAGAGATATCATTCATAATTCATAAATATCAACATCATGAATCACATTATCTCAAGTTATAAGTCCGAGATATAGAGATCAAGGGAAGAAAATTTTGAGTCAGGAATAAAAACAAACTATCGATTCATGCATTACTCACCATATATCATTTCAAAATAAATAAAAGATTGTCAAACATGATTCATGCATTAGGAGAATTGAGTCATCGAATTAAAAAGAAAATCCGAGTATCAAATGCATTTGAGCCATCAATGCACAATAAGTCATGATTTTAATCAAAATAAAGTTGTGATTCTAGAAATTTAGAAGTTATGAATCATTTGAAGATTCGCATTCTGGCTTAATTCATTAACATCAAATTCATCATTAAAATCACATACCAGATTCACAAAATAAATGAATTTATAGATCTGGAATAGATAGAACATACAAATTAAGTATAAAGTGAATTTGACTTTTCATAGGAATGTTCAAAGAAGATATACTTTTTTTTATACAAAAGCCTAGTATCATCGTATAGTTCCGAAACAAGGTTTCGTCAAATCCATTAAGACCACATCATTTTAAAAATATGGTAAAATCAAGCATGATACAAACGTTTTCATCTAAATCATTTTTCAAGAGAGTTAGTGCTAGTATGTTTTAGCCTTAATCATTATGGTGCATAAACAATCAATGTATGACTCTCGAGGATCCAAGCTAGTGAGATTAATCATGTATCATAGAGGTATCGTTACCCACTCCTAGCTTGCGATGGTTAAGATTCCTACATAAGAAGATTTTTGGGTACCCATTTGACCTTGGGTGTCCAACAAATTGATCTATTCATTTTGTCACATTATATTGAATTATTTATGGTCCCTTTAGGGACCCATGTCAACTTATGTAGGCTAAGTTTCTTATACGGATATTTGTAAATAATATATCTAGGTTTACAACAAAAGTTATACCTTGAGTGAGATGATACATGTAGTATAGGTCCTTTAATGAAAGTGGTTGGATTTCGATGAGATCCACTCACAAATCTGATTTCACATCTCTTATGGACGTGACCCTTATTAGCAAGGATCATATCCAAAGACTTGCTATCAATCTTAAATCTCCCTAAGGTTTCCTTGAGTAGCAAGTTCTCTTTCTTTAATGTTGTTAGGGATCGAGTGGCACTAAGAGGGGGGGGGGGAGGGGTGAATTAGTGCAGCGGATACAACGATGGATTTTTCAGCGATTTAAAACAAGCTTCGAAAACTTCGTACGATGAAAACAACGTTTTGTTTGAAATCGATTTTTGCGTTCTAACTTTAAAGCATGCGTACAAAGATAAAAAGGAAGTGGAGCAAGTAAAGTAAAGGCTTGCAGCAAAGTAAAACAGAAATTTAAACACTCACACAATCAAGACGCAGCGATGTATAGTGGTTCGGTCAAAGTGACCTACATCCACTTCCGAAGCCTTCTCCGATGAGGCTTCCTTCTTCCACTATCAAATCCTTTGAAGGGGAAGGATCAAATACCCCTTTTACAGCCCTTTACAAGAAGTTCACACTTGTACAAGATTTCTCAAGAAAAGAAGGTGAACACTTAGCAAGAACAAGACTTTTCAACACTCTACAAAAGCTTAAGACTTAAGAATTTTACTCAAAAGGGTTGCCCTTTCGGTGAGAAAGGGGGTTATTTATAGATCAAAGTGGATTCAAAATTGGGCTCCAAATTTGAAATCAATTTGGAGTTCCAATGTTCTCTGGTCGAGGCGGTGCCACCATGTCGATCTGCGGTGATCGATGCGAGCTGCCACTTGTGAGCGGTTCCACCGCTGCTACGATGGCGGAGTGCTATCACCCGGGCAGCGATACTACCGCCCCGCTCACGATACTACACACTGGATAATGGCTATGCAAAATTTTGGCCCAAACTCATCCTAATCAAGGCCCAATGGGCCCCCACTTTGGGTTATCTAATCCTAACCCAAAATACGTGCTAACTATGAATTTTAAAGATGTTTCCTAAGCTATTACAAAGTCTGCAAGTCAATTCTTCTTCCGTCGAGCTTCCGGCGGTCTTCCAACGATCCCTCGGAAACCATCCTGCGGACTCCCAGCAAGCTCTCGGACTCCACGATGATTTTGGCGAGTTCCCCCGAGCTTCTTTGGCAAGCTTCGATCTTTCTTGTCAAGCTCCGTGAACTTCCGGCGAACCTCGGCGAGCTTAGAAAACCCTTTGGCAAGCTCCTACTGCTTCTCGGCTAGTTCCGGCACTCCCAATAAATCTTGGGCTTCCGTCAAACTCTCGAACTCCCAACGATCCATCGCACTTGACTTCGGCCCTTGATTTCGCTTTACGTCTTCATCCCTTTCGTAGTTACTCCTGCACAAACAAACACCAAATACTCTACTTCGATCTAGACAATTATTACAACGCGAATTGACATTCAGTTGCCCGACACATCATTGGTTGGTGCTTCGTCCGATCCTTCGGCACATCGCCCTCTCTAGCGGCTTGTTGCCCAATTGACGGTTGACCTCCGCAACCTCGATATCCATGGCGCAACTCCACACTTCTTGGCCCGATGCCCGACGTACGAAGCCTCCTGCCGATAGTCGACCGAACCTCTGGCTCGACACCCAATATCCTGACGTGATCACCTCCGGCGCAACGTCAATTCCTCCAGCGTCAACTGTCTAATCCTGATCGATAGTAGACCTGCGTAACTCAACACGCAGTTAGACAACAAATCACACTCAATTAGTTTCATCATCAAAATTTGAGATTCAACAATCTCCCCCTTTTTGATGATGACAACTAATTGATGACTAACGGAGTTAACTTAAACTCCCCGGAGTTTAACACAAACTCCCCCTATCAATATGCCATCGATAGAACACTTGGATTATCCCAAATCCAAGCAACATTCATCATAATGTTTATGAGAATAGTCAAACCATCATGCAAATATATAAAATACTCAATACAATGCATGAAGTCATCAATCTACTTCTCCCCCTATGTCATCAACAAAAAGGAGAAGTAGCATCATAGCTAGTTTAAAAGATATACAAATCTTTACAACATACTAGCTATTTATCACATCATACAACATCAAATAATACCATTCAATCATAGCAAGTTTCAAACATGGGCAATGATGGTAATTTTCACTTGCTTCTTGAGATGTGCAAGTAGGCACCTTGTTTCTCATGATAGCAATATTTGCATCCTTTGATATAACAATTCTTAGCTTCTCATGAAGTTGCAAAATAGGAATCAAGATGGCAAATTTTTGCAGTGTTTGAGCTAAAAACTTTCTCCCCCTTTGTTAGCATCAAAAAGAAAGGGAGGATCAAATATTTCAAATAATCTTTCATGAATCCAAAAGTCATGAATCAAAAGTTTCATGAATCATTTTGACAAGTCTCTTTTTAGGAAATAACAAGTGGAAGTCTTAGGAGATCATACACAAGATCTTGATTCATACATAGGAATTTTTACCAAGATCACATTTCATAAGAATTAAGACACGAATTCATAAAAATTCAAGTATTGAATTCCGAGAAATCAAAAGACAAGTTACATTTCATTTAAGGAATTTTCTTTTGATAAGACGGAAGGAGCATGGTAAAAGATCTTGATTTATAAAGAGTTTCAAGTCATAGTTGTCAAGATCATGATTTCAATAAAATTTCTTTATAGCAAAATGAAATCTTTTAGAACTTGATTCAAGCATTAAATGTCTTAACAAGTCATAATTCTAGAAGATTCAAGAATCATTAAAAGAAAAATCATTCAAGCTCAATTTATCAAGTCAAGACTCATAATTAAATTATTATTTTTGAGATTAATAACATGAATAAAGTCATTACCATATCATCAAAATCTCATTCGTAATTCTAATGATTTATAAAATATTATAAATGAATTTATCACTTGCCTTTCATCAAAATTGAAAATCAAACTTTATCATAAAAATTGTCAAGGCATAAATGCAACATATTATTCCAAGACATGAGATTTAATTTATCATGATAATATGTTTCATGTTTCAAAAGATGAGTATCAAATTTTAAAACCAAAACATGAGTTTGTCATCAAGATATAATATCACAAAGTCATTAAGCATGATAACAAACTTCTAATATTTTTATTTCAATGATGATTTCATAATATATGTTCAAATATTTATACAGAAGCCATCATTGTATAAATTTGAAATACAAGTTGTCATTTAGCCCATTAAGATCAAAAGCATTACACGTAAAGCATCATGATAGTGTAATTTCTTATTTTTTTTATGTGTTCCATTTCAAGTGATTTGACGTTCATATGAGTATACTCATGTTTTTTATATAGGTCCAAAGAGCATGTTTCAATCATTAAGACCGAAAACATGGGCACATTTTTTAAAATATTCATCATGTTTATTTTTATGAGATTCACAAGACTCATAACATAAATTCATTCATCTCAATAGAATGAGAAAAAAAAATACATTTTCATTTTAAGCAATTTGATGTGAGCATATTCAAAATTTTTATGAAAATATGTATCAAAATAAAACACAAGCTTAGTCATAAAATCGTCAAGACCAAATATGTAAAAATGATAGCACACTTTCAATTTTTATGTTAAAAGGCCATGTTCAAATTTTTGCCAAAATCATGCATCTATTTATAAATTCAAAAAATATGTTTCATCATCACAATATGACACTTTATTACTTCAAAAGCTCATGCATGATATAAAATCATCAAGCATCATATTTGGAGACAATGTAAACCATCAAGATACACATGCATGGATTAATCCTAAGCATTATCACAAATCTTGCATCATTCATATGTTTACTTTTCAAAAATACTATAAAGAAAAGCATAGTATAATTTCGAATTTTTTTTTAATTTCTAAAAACACAAGAAAAGCATAAAAAAATCCTACAAACTAAGTTAAGCATTCATGGAAATCATCAAGTAATTTCAAAATAATTCAAGGAAGTTAAGTTACTTACCTCATTGTCGAAGCCCATTAAAGCGTAGTTTGCTTCTTCTTTTCTTGATTCTTCTTTCCAAGCCTTCTTCTTCTTCTTTGGCCTCTTTCTCCATTCAAGTTCATTTGTGATTTTTAATTTTTGTTTAATGAACTTGTTAACATTCATTGTTATGTGTTCAATGTCCTCATTGTCCTCATCACTTGAGTCATTACTCAAGTGACATTTCATAGTTCGGAGTTCAAAAACCTTCTTGTTCTTTAGAAGGTTGTTCATGTGTTCATCATGTTTATCATATTCATCATGTTCCATTTCATAGGTCTTTAAAGACCCAATGAGTTCATCAATAGAATAATTATTTAGATCATTTGATTCTTGAATCGTCGTTATTTTAGGATCCCACCATTTTGAAAGGGATCTTAAGATCTTGTTAGTGAGTTCAAAATCCAAAAAACTTTTACCAAGACTTTTCAAGCTATTGACGACATCCGTGAAGCGGGTGTACATGTCGTCGATAGATTCGCTTGGTGTCATTCGGAAGAGCTCAAAATCATGTAACAAGAGGTTTACTTTCGAGTCTTTAACTCTACTAGTTCCCTCATGCGTGATTTCAAGAGTTCGCCAAATGTCAAAAGCCGTTTCGCACATAGAAATCTGATTGAACTCGTTCTTGTTCAAAGCGCAAAATAAGGCATTCATAGCCTTTGCGTTTAAAGAAAATGACCTTTTCTCCAAAACCGACCATTCGTTTGTCGGTTTAGAGAAAGGTTGAAAACCATTTTCGATGATGTTCCACAAATCCAAATCCATTGAAAGCATGAAAACTCTCATTCGAGTTTTCCAATATGTGTAGTCCGAACCGTTAAAGAACGGTGGACGAAAAACCGAAAAGCCCTCTTGAAAACCATTTAGAGCCATTTCTCACGAGTGTAAGAGGGGGGGGGTGAATTAGTGCAGCAGATAAAACGATGGATTTTTCAGCGATTTAAAACAAGCTTCGGAAACTTCGTACGATGAAAACAACGTTTCGTTTGAAACCAATTTTTGCGTTCTAACTTTAAAGCATGCGTACAAAGATAAAAAGGAAGTGGAGCAAGTAAAGTAAAGGCTTGCAGCAAAGTAAAATAGAAATTTAAACACTCACACAATCAAGACGCAGCGATGTATAGTGGTTCGGTCAAAATGACCTACATCCACTTCCGAAGCCTTCTCCGATGAGACTCCCTTCTTCCACTATCAAATCTTTTGAAGGGGAAGGATCAAATACCCCTTTTACAGCCCTTTACAAGAAGTTCACACTTGTACAAGATTTCTCAAGAAAAGAAGAAGGTGAACACTTAGCAAGAACAAGACTTTTTACGACTCTACACAAGCACAAGACTTAAGAGTTTTGCTCAAAAGGGTTGGCCTTTCAGCTGAGAAAGGGGTGGTATTTATAGATCCAAAGTGGATTCAAAAATGGGCTCCAAATTCGAAATCAATTTGGAGTTCCAATGCTGGTGGTCAGAGGCGGTGCCACACTGTCGATCGGTGGCGGTGGTGCCACGGTGTCGGTTCCACGCTTTGGCTATAATGCGGCGGTGCTACCGCCCGACATGCGCCATGCTCTGATGGCGTGCTGTGCTGGCGGCGTGCTGACGCCCCAGCGGACCTACCACCGCCTTTGCACGCCGCTGCAAATTTTGGCCCAAACTCATCTGATCAAGGCCCAATGGGCCCTCACTTTGGGTTATCTAATCCTAACCCAAAATACGTGCTAAATATGAATTTTAAAGATGTTTCCTAAGCTATTACAAAGGCTGCAAGTCAAGGCTTCTTCCGTCGAGCTTAGGCGAACTTAGCGATCTTAGGCGATCCCTCGGAAACCATCCTGCGGACTCCCGGCAAGCTCTCGGACTCCACGATGATTTTGGCGAGTTCCCCCGAGCTTCTTTGGCAAGCTTCAATCTTTCTTGTCAAGCTCCGCGAACTTCCGACGAACCTCCCGGCGAGCTTCCGAAAACCCTTCGGCAAGCTCCCTACTCGTTCTCGGCCAGTTCCGGCAGCACTCCCAATGAATCTTCAGACTTCCGTCAAACTCTCGAACTCCCAATGATCCATCGCACTTGACTTCGACCCTTGATTTTGCTTTACGTCTTCATCCCTTTCGTAGTTACTCCTGCACAAACAAACACCAAACACTCTACTTCGATCTAGACAATTATTACAACGCGAATTGACATTCAGTTGCCCGACACATCATTGGTTGGTGCTTCATCCGATCCTTCGGCACATCGCCCTCTCTAGCGGCTTGTTGCCCAATCGATGGTTGACCTCCGCAACCTCGATATCCATGGCGCAACTCCGCACTTCTTGGCCCGATGCCCGACGTACGAAGCCTCCTGCCGATAATCGAACCTCTGGCTCGACACCCAATATCCTGACGTGATCACCTCCGGCGCAACATCAATTCCTCCAGCGTCAACTGTCTAATCCTGATCGATAGTAGACCTACGTAACTCAACACGCAGTTAGACAACAAATCACACTCAATTAGTTTCATCATCAAAATCTGAGATTTAACAAATGCCTCTAAGTATTCACACTTAGAGCAAGGAGACAAAGAAAGAGTATTGTGTTTATGAGTTTTAAATTTGTCAACTAAGTGAGCATGATCCTCTTTTAACAAGCTAAACTTTCTACTCATTACTCCACTCATCAAATAATTCATAAAATGCATTTGAAAGCTTGTCGAAAGTTAAATCTTCATTAAATAAATCACCAACCTCTACTCCGAAAGCCATTAAAGCGAAGTTGGCAACCTCCTTGTTGGTTGCTTCTTCATCTTCGGAGCTACTTGAGTCATCCCATGTTGCCTTTAGAGCCTTTTTTTTCTTTGGATGCTTCTTGTTAGCTTGGGGGCATTCACTTTTAAAATACCCCGGCTTCTTGTATTTATAGCATATTACTTATTCCTTTTTGGGTTCAAGTTTATTTTTAGAGTCATTTTTAAATTTATTTCTTCTTATAAATTTTTTAAATTTTCATGTCAATAGTGTAAGTTCGTCATCAAGGTCCTCATCACTTGAAAATTCTTTCAAGTAGTCTTCTTGTGTTCTCAATGTCATATCCTTCCTATTCTTTGGAAGGGGTTTCTCAAGCTCATCATGAGCATGACATGTCATCTTATAAGTCATCAATGACCCAATTAGTTTTTTGAGAGAAAAGTTCTTTAGGTCCTTAGCCTCTTGAATGGCCATAACTTTTGGATCCTAATTCTTCGAAAGGGATCTTAAAATTTTAGTTAAAAGTTTAAAATTAGAAAAACCTTTCCCAAGTGCTTTGAGTCTATTGACAACATCTGTAAAATGGGTGTACATGTCTCCAATGGGCTCACTTGGTTTTATTTGAAATAATTCATAAGAATGCACCAAAACGTTGATTTTGGACTCCTTCACTTGGCTAGTGCCTTCATGAGTGATTTCAAGTGTATGCCAAATATCAAAAAGCCGATTCGTAAATTAAAACATGATTAAATTTATTTTTATCAAGAGCATAAAATAAGGCATTCATAGCCTTTGCATTAAGAGCAAAAATCTTCTTCTCCAATTCATTCCATTCGTTCATCAAAAGAGAAGATTTTTGAAAGCTATTCACAATAATATTCTAAAGTTCAAAATCTATAAAAAGAAGAAAAGTTCTCATATGAGTCTTCCAATAAGTATAATCCGACCTATTAAACATAGGTGGACGTGTAATTGAATGACCCTCTTAAATATTGAAAAATATAATCCCTCTTGGGTTTAGACCAAATGAGAGTGACCTTGCTCTAAGACCAACTGTTAGGATCTAGAGCAGTACTAAGAGGGGGGGTGGTGAATTAGTGTAGCGAACAAAAACCGTAAATTCAAATCAATTTTGAAAAGTGTTATGCGTTGAGAAGTTTTGGTTTGATGAAAATGATTTAAGCAAAGTAAATGTTTTGAGTGAATACGAAAGAGAGTTGAGAGAAGGAGATTGAGAGATTACAGCCAAGTAAAAACTGAAATGCAGCAAGTTAAAAACTCACACCAAAAGAAGTACACAGCGAGTTATAGTGGTTCGATCAAATGACCTACGTCCACTTCTGAAACCTCCTCTGATAAGGTTCCCAGCTTCCACTATTAATCCTTCTTAAAGGTGAAGGACCAAGCACCCCTCTTATATACTTTTATAAGTGGTTAACACTCTCTTACAGAACTTTTACAAATGAAACTTTGAGAGGTGAACACTCAAACTTTTAAAAATTATTTTGCTAGAGTTTTAACTCAATTTTTATCACTTCTCAATGTACTTAGTTAGTTGAGAAGTAAGGAGTATTTATAGGCTCAATTAGCTTTAAAATTGGAGTAAAAAAGAGTCATATCCTAGATTTTCGGGTGCTAGCGATACCACAACCTGGCACTGATGTACTACCGCTAGTTGACCATGGTTCTATCAGTGCACTGGGCAGTACCACTACCTAGTCTTACGGTACTACCACATGATAGAGTCTCGGGATTTATGGAGGGGTGGTACCTGTTGAATCTCGGATTTTGATGATAAAACTAATTGAGTGTGATTTGTTGTTTAACCGCGTTTTGAGTTACGCAGGTCTACTATCGATTAGGATTAGATAGTTGACGCTGGAGGAATTGACGTTGCATCGGAAGTGATCACGTCAGGATATTGGATGTTGAGCCGGAGGTTCGGTCGGCTATCGGCAGGAGGCTTCGTACGTCGAGCATCGAGCCAAGAAGTGCGGAGTTACGCCATGGATATCGGGGTTTCGGAGGTCAACCGTCGATTGGGCAACAAGCCGCTAGAGAGGCGATGTGAAGAATCGACGGATCGACCAATGATGTGCCGGGCAACTGAATGTCAATTCACGTTGTAATAACTGTCTAGATCGAAGTAGAGTGTTTGGTGTTTGTTTGTGCAGGAGTAACTACGAAAGGGATGAAGACGTAAAGCGAAACCAAGGGCCGAAGTCAAGTGCGATGGATCGTTGGGAGTTCGAGAGTTTGATGGAAGTCCGAAGATTTTCGGAAGTTCACGGAGCTTGCCAAGAAAGATCGGAGCTTGCGAAAGAAGCTCGGGAGAACTCGCCAAAATCATCGTGGAGTCCGAGCTTGCAGAGTCCGTAGGATGGTTTCCGAGGATCATCGGAAGACCGAAGTTCGGAAGCTTGCGGAAGAAGACTTGACTTGCGGACTTTGTAATAGCTTAGGAATCTGCCCGGCTGCCAAACTGAACGATAGCAGCGGGGAACGGCCCTTCAGAGACCACTGCCAGCTACGCATGGCATTTATAGCCTTTACAGCACTTTGGCGTGTGCATCGCACGTCGTAGCTGTACTATAGCCGTGAGCCAGTAGCACCGCCTGGCTAGGGTTGTAGCATCGCCCAGCTACTGTAGCCAATGGTAGCACTGCTTGGTTGGGGCGGTAGCACCGCGCTGAGCCGGTAGCATCGCAAGGCAGCGTGCACCGCCGGGTGTGTCACCACAGATCGACAACACCGGAAAACTCAAAAGGTTCAAAATTTTGGCTCCAAGTTTGGAGCCCAAATTTGAATCACTTTGAGGCTTATAAATACCCCTTCTTTTTCAGCTGAAAAAACAAACCCTTAGAGAGTTAGATTTTGAAAATAAGTCTTGGGAAAGTCTTGTTCTTCATTTGCTTAAGTGTTCACCTCATTCTTCTTGTGAAATCTTGTAAGAGTGTAAACCACTTGTAAAGGGTTGTAAGAGGGGTATTTGATCCTTCCCCTTCAAAGGATTTGGTAGTGGAAGAAAGGATCCTCATCGGAGAAGGCTTCGGAAGTGGATGTAGGTCACTTTGACCGAACCACTATACATCGCTGCGTCTTGATTATGTGAGTGTTTAAATTTCTGTTTTATCTCTTTACTTTGCTGCAAGCCTTTACTTTACTTATACCACTTCCTTTTCATCTTTGTACGTATGCTTTAAAGTTAGAATGCAAAAATCGGTTTCAAACGAAACGTTGCTTTCATCATACGAAGTTTTCGAAGCTTGTTTTAAATCATTGAAAAATCCATCGTTTTATCCGCTGCACTAATTCAGCCCCCCCCCCCCTCTCTTAGTGCCGCTTGATCCCTAACAATTGGTATCAGAGCCACGTTCTTTCTCTTTCGGATTTATACCCGTGAGAAATGGCTCTAAATGGTTTTCAATAGGGCTTTTCGGTTTTTCGTCCACCGTTCTTTAACGGTTCGAACTACACATATTGGAAAACTTGAATGAGAGTTTTTATACTTTCAATGGATTTGGATTTGTGGAACATCATCGGAAATGGCTTTCAACCTTCCTCTAAACCGACGAACGAATGATCGGATTTGGAGAAAAGGTCATTTTCTTTAAACGCAAAGGCTATGAATGCCTTATTTTGTGCTTTGAACAAAAATGAGTTCAATCGAATTTCTTCTTGCGAAACGACTTTTGATATATGGCGAACACTTGAAATCACGCATGAGGGAACTAGTAGAGTTAAAGACTCGAAAGTAAACCTCTTGTTGCATGATTTTGAGCTCTTCCGAATGACACTAAGCGAAACTATTGGCAATATGTACACCTGCTTTACGGATGTTGTCAATAGCTTAAAAAGTCTTGGTAAATCATTTTCAAGTTTTGATTTAGTAAACAAGATTTTAAGATCCCTCCCAAAGAGTTGGGATCCAAAAATTATGGCTATTCAAGAGTCTAAAAACTTGAATGATTATTCACTTGAAGAATTAATCGGGTCATTAATGACCTATGAAATGACACTCTTGGAACATGATGAATATTTGAACCACCTTCTAAAGAACAAGAAGGTTTTGGAACTTAGAACAAGAGAATACCACTTGAGTGATGACTCAAGTGATGAGGACAATGAGGAGGACTTTGAACCTTTAATCGATCTTAATAGGTTCATTAAACAAAAGTCTAAAATCAACAATGAACTTGAATGGAGGAAGAGACCAATGAAGAAGAAGAAGGCTCACCAAGAAGAATCAAGGAAAGAAGAAGCAAACTACGCTTTAATGGGCTTCGACAATGAGGTAAGTAACTTAACTTCGTTGAATTATTTTGAAATTACATGATGATTTCCATGAATGCTTATCTTAGTTAGTAGGATTTTTTTTTATGTTTTTTTTGTGTTTTTAGAAATTTAAAAAAAAATTCGAAATTATACTATGCTTTTCTTTATAGTAGTTTTGAAAAGTAAAAACATGAATGATGCAAGATTTGTGATATTGCCTAGAATTAATCCATGCATGTGTATCTTGATGTTTTATATTTCATTTCTAAACATGATGCTTGATGATATTATATCATGCATGAGTTGTTGAAGTGATGTTGATTTTAAAAAAAAAAAACTTCTATATTGGATTAATGGGTCTTGACCCTTTTTATGATGAATTTTTTAGATGATACATGTCTCCATGAAATCAATTATAAAGACCTAACCCATAAATTTTCCAAATGAAAGAAATGTGATTTTAATGTTGCCTTGTATTATATTTGGACTTGATGATTTTTTTTTATGACAAAAGTTATTTTTCAGATTTATAAAATGATGCATGATTTTACTAAAAAATTGAGCATCGATCATCTTGTTATAATTAATGTAAGAAAGAATTAAAATGATTTTGATGATATTTTCATTTTTAAATATGACGCATGACATTGATCATTCTTATGAAAGATCAAATCATGTAAATTAAAACTCTTAAAAATGAGAAATTGCACTATCATGATGTTTTACGTGTAATGCTTTTGATCTTAATGGGCTAAATGATAACTTGTATTTCAAAGTAATACAATGATGATTTTCATATAAATAATTGGACATATATTATGAAATCATCATTGAAATGAAAATATTAAAAGTTTGTTATCATGCTTAATGACTTTATGATATCATATCTTGATGACAAACTCATGTTTTGGTCTTAAATTTGATACTCATCTTTTGAAACATGAGCACACTTGTTTGAAACAAAATGAAACACATTATCATGATAAATTAAATCTCATGTCTTGAAACAAAGTGTTGTTTTGACAATGTTTATAATGAAGTTTGTCTTCCGTTTTTGAATATTTTGATTTGGCATATAAAGGCAAAAGACATACTTATATGATGAAATATAAAGAAATTATATTTACTATCTTATCGAGATTAATGATTTCATGATATCTTAAGAATCTCATAAATTATAGAAGTGATTTCAATGAATTGATTATGACTTGATAATTTGAACTTTTCTCTCATGTTTCAATACTACTTTGCATGCTTCATGACTTATTGATTGAAATAATGATGTAGACTTTTTATGTATCACTTGTCATGATTAATGCAAATTGCTAGCATTTTGAATCCCGAAAATGATTGCTTCTTTTTATCATTTACCAAAGAGGAAAATAATTCAAATATATGTTATTTATGCATCTCATAAACTATGTTAATGATTTTGATGATTCAAACTTGAGTGAGCTTTATCACAATCCAAGTCTTGATATCTTAATACTTAATACTTGAAATTCTTATGCATGAATCAAGTTACTCTTTGTGCTATATCTTTTTAAATGAATCATGAGCCTTGATGTCATATATTTCATGACCCTAAAAGTGACATGATTTCTTTGCCTTGTGTGGTAAATTGAACATTTGACATAAATGAAATTTGCTTTATGATGAATCATGAATGATGTCTTTTGGTGTTGATCCTTATTGATATTTCATATTGATATCTTTCATGAATTCTTTGCATCTATGTTTTGTATGCATCATGAAAAATTGAAATATTGATTGATGCAAAATTATTTCATTGAAATATTATTCATCCCTTCTTTTCGATAGTGACAAAGGGGGAGTTAGCTTGCTAGCTTATGTATCACAAGTGAAAATGACAAATATAGCTAGCTAGAACTTGCAAAAGGCAAAACTTGCACTTCTCAAAATGAGAAGAAAGAAATTACAAAGTTGCATTATTTTTTAACTCATGAGTTTGCATGTTTAAAATGTTATAAATTTTATAAAAATTACTAGCTCATTGCAAACAAGAAGTTGATGACTTGCAAAAGGGAAACTTACGTGCAAAAGAGAAAAATTGAAAGGGAGCTAGTTTGTGTATTGCAAAGTATGCTAGCTTATCATTATTGCTTGCTTGCTTATCATAAATTTCCCTTATAACATGATTTGTTTATGACTCCCTTGAATTCATGACTTGATATGTTAAAAATTCATGATGGAAATTTGTTATTTTGTCATGATGGAAGCATTCATGTAAAGGGAAAATAATTATATTCTTCCCTTCTTTTAGACAAAATCGAAGGAGGAGTGGATTTATTGCTAGCTTGCATGATTAATTTGCTAGCTCATTCAAGAGGAAGAAAATTACTAGCTTGTGCATCAAAAGAGAAAATCTTGCTAGCTTGTACATTGAGAAGCAAAAGTTGCTATCTCAAGAGAGGCAAAAATCTTGCTCAATTTTACTTCTTCAAAATTGCTTACATTTTTGTTACAGATTATTGTTGAATCT
This sequence comes from Musa troglodytarum, assembly GCA_023547065.1. Lineage (NCBI taxonomy): Eukaryota > Viridiplantae > Streptophyta > Magnoliopsida > Zingiberales > Musaceae > Musa > Musa troglodytarum. The sequence continues at coordinate 22,636,694 of CP097508.1, read as the reverse complement.
CATGCAAGATTATTTGAAGTATTTGATCCTCCTTTTTTTTTATGCTAACAAAGGGGGAGAAAGTTTTTAGCTCGAACATTGTAAAAATTTGCCATCTTGATTCCTATTTTGCAACTTCATGAGAAGCTAAGAATTGTTATATCAAAGGATGCAAATATTGCTATCATGAGAAACAAGGTGCAAACTTGCACATCTCAAGAAGCAAGTAAAAATTACCATCATTGCCCATCCTTGAAACTTGCTATGATTGAATGGTATTATTTGATGTTGTATTGCAAAAATATTGTATGATGTGATAAATAGCTAGTGTGTTGTAAAAATTTGCATATCTTTTAAATTAGCTATGATGTTACTTCTCTTTTTTGTTGATGACATTGGGGGAGAAGTAGATTGATGACTTCATGCATTGTATTGAATATTTTATATATTTGCATGATGGTTTGATTTATTCTCTTAATTGTGATGAATGTTACTTGGATTTGGGATAATCCAAGGGTTCTATCAATTGCATATTGATAGGGGGAGTTTGTGTTAAACTCTGGGGAGTTATGGTTAACTCCGTAAGTCATCAATTAGTTGTCATCATTAAAAAGGGGGAGATTGTTAAATCTCAGATTTTGATGATGAAACTAATTGAGTGTGATTTGTTGTTTAACTATGTTTTAAGTTACGTAGGTCTACTATCGATCAGGATTAGACAGTTGACGCTGGAGGAATTAACGTTGTGTTGGAAGTGATCACATCAGGATATTGGATGTCGAGCCGGAGGTTCGGTCGACTATCAGCAGAAGGCTTCGTACGTCGGGCATCGGGCCAAGAAGTGTGGAGTTGCGCCATGGATATCGAGGTTGCGGAGGTCAATCGTCGATTGGGCAACAAGCCGCTAGAGAGGGCGATGTGCCGAAGAATCGGACGAAGCGCCGACCAATGATGTGCCGGGCAACTGAATGTCAATTCGCGTTGTAATGACTGTCTAGATCGAAGTAGAGTGTTTGGTGTTTGTTTGTGCAGGAGTAACTACGAAAAGGATGAAGACGTAAAGCGAAACCAAGGGCCGAAGTCAAGTACGATGGATTGTTGGGAGTTCGAGAGTTTGACGGAAGTCCGAAGATTCGTCGGAAGTTCACGGAGCTTGCCAAGAAAGATCAGAGCTTGCCAAAGAAGCTCGGGGGAACTCGCCAAAATCATCGTGGAGTCCGAGAGGTTGCCGGGAGTCCGTAGGATGGTTTCCGAGGGATCGTCGGAAGACCGCCGGAAGCTCGACGGAAGAAGACTTGACTTGTGGACTTTGTAATAGCTTAGGAATGTCTTTAATTTCATAGTTAGCACATTAATTTGGGTTAGGATTAGGGATGCGCGTAGCACCGCTGCTGTGGCTGCGGGTGGTAGCACTAGCCGCATCAGTAGCGCGATAGCACCGCTGTGGGCGGTAGCACCGCCGGCCATCGAGCTGATGATAGCACTGCCGTGGGCACCGCCATCAGTAGCGAGGTAGCACCGCTTGGGTGTGTCAGTCTGCTAGGACTGACAACACTGAAAAACTCAAAAGGTTTAAAATTTTGGCTCCAAGTTTGGAGCCCAAATTTGAATCACTTTGAGGCTTATAAATACCCCTTCTTTTTCAGCTGAAAGAACAAACCCTTAGAGAGTTAGATTTTGAAAATAAGTCTTAGGAAAGTCTTGTTCTTCATTTGCTTAAGTGTTCACCTCATTCTTCTTGTGAAATCTTGTAAGAGTGTGAACCACTTGTAAAGGGTTGTAAGAGGAGTATTTGATCCTTCCCCTTCAAAGGATTTGGTAGTGGAAGAATGGAGCCTCATCAGAGAAGGCTTCGGAAGTGGATGTAGGTCACTTTGACCGAACCACTATACATCGCTGCATCTTGATTGTGTGAGTGTTTAAATTTCTGTTTTATCTCTTTACTTTGCTGCAAGCCTTTACTTTACTTACACCACTTCCTTTTCATCTTTGTACGCATGCTTTAAAGTTAGAACGCAAAAATCGGTTTCAAACAAAACGTTGCTTTCATTGTACGAAGTTTCCGAAGCTTGTTTTAAATTGTTGAAAAATCTATCGTTTTATCCGCTGCACTAATTCACCCCCCCCCCCCCTCTTAGTGCCGCTCGATCCCTAACAGTACCATCGCCTATCAAGTGGTACCATCGCTGATAGGTAATTACTGTCAGTAGTATCACCGCTAACCTAGGGCAATACAATTGCCCAAACCACCTAGGAACATGTTCCCGGGGCAATGCCACTACTAGACAGGTTCAGCAAACTTGGATGGGCCTTGAATCTAGCCCAATCCAGTTAAATTATGGGCCCAGTTGGTTGGGATCGAGAGCGACACTTAGAGGGGGGGTGAATTAGTACAGCGGATAAAGATGATAAATTTTGGCAATTTAAAACAAGTTTGAAAACTTCGTATGATTCAAAGTAATATTTTGATTAAAAGCATTTCGATTGCATTTAACTTGAACACATTCGTAAGATGATGAAGTAGAAGTGGAGCAAGTAAAGTAAAGGCTTGCAGCAATGTAAATGATAATAAGAAAATGCAAATCCGATTTTATAGTGGTTCGGTCGTATGACCTATGTCCACTCCTGATTCCTCTTCTCTTGAGGCCACTGGCTTTCCACTGGCTATCCTCCTTCTAGCAAGCAAGGGCCAACTCCCTTACAGCACTCTCCTTTTGACGAGCTTAGGAGGTAACCCTTACAAGCACTCACTCACTCCTCTCTTGAAGCTGAAAACGAATAAAAGCTAGATAAGGGATTTTAGAAGGATTTTTACAACGTTTTGTTCCTTTCAAGATCTCTATGCTAGTGTATTCTAACCAAGGATAGGAGGATTTTTTATAGGCTCTAATTTGATTTACACTTGGAGCCAAAAAAAACTTCCCATCTAGGTTTTTCGTGGTACTAGCAGTACCACCGCCTATCACTAGTGGTACCACCACCTGACACTCTGGTTCTATCAATGTACTAGGCAATACCACCACCCAGTCTGGCGGTACCACCACGTGACACACTAACACGGTCAATGTACTAAACGATACCACCGCCCAGGTACTCTGCTCTAGGGCAGTACCACTACATAGTCTGGGCGATACCACCACCCCAGACTACCTAGGCGGTGGCACCACCAGACAATGTCCAGCACTCCTAGTTGGACCTTAAACTCGGCCCAAACCGATCTAATACTAGGCCCAGTTGGCCCCTAACAAGGTTAAAGGATTAACACCTATTCCTAATCCTAATTATGTGCTAACTATGAAATTAAAGATATTTTCTAAGCTAATACAAAGTCCATCACGTCAAGTCTTTTCTCTGGCGAGCTTTCAGCCCCTCGGATACCATTCTGTAGACTCCTGGTAAGCTCCTAGACTTTACGATTGATCTTGGTGAGTTCCGATGAGCTTCTTTAGCAAGCTCCGATCTTTCTCGGTGAGTTCTGTGAACTTCCGACGAACCTTTCGACAAGCTTTTAAAAACCCTTCAGCAAGCTCCCTACTCATTCTCGGTCAGTTCTGACAGCACTCCGATGAATCTTTGGATTTCCGTCGAACTCTCGAACTCCCAAATGATTCTATCGTACTTGACTCCTATCTTTGTTTCACTTTATGTTTTCATCATTATCATAGTTAATCCTGCACACATAAAACTTAACTCTACTTCAATCTAAATAGTTATTATAATACGAATTGACATTCTATTGCCCAGCACGTCATTGGTCGACGCTTCGTCCGATTCTTCGACGCATCGTCCTCTCTTGTAGCCTATTGCCCAATCGGTAGTAAATCTCCGCAACTCTAATATCCTTGGTGTAACACCATTCTTCTTGGCCTGATGCCCAACGTCCGAAGCCTTCTACTAATTATCGACCGGACCTTTGGCTCGATGTCCAATATCCTGACGTGATTTCCTCCGGCTCAACATCAATTCCTCCTGTATCAATTGTCTAATCCTGATCGAGTAGACCTGCGTCACTCAAAACACAATTAGATAATAAAATAAAATTAATTAGTTTCATCATCAAAATCCAAGATCTAACAGTCTTCCCCTTTTTTATGATGATAACTATTTGATAACTAACGGAGTTAACCTTAACTCCTCGGAGTTTAACCAAACTCCCCCTATCAATATACTATTGATAGAATACTTGGATTATCCCAAATCCAAGCAACATTCATCATATGTTATGTCAACAAAAACATCATGTAAATAAACATTACATTGTATGAACTCATCAATCTACTTCTCCCCCTATGTCATCAACAAAAAGGAGAAGTAGCATCATAGCTAATTTAAAAGATATGCAAGTTTTATAATTATACTAGCAAGATTTTTTTTGTTCAATTTTCAAGCTAAAGATTTACAATATACATCACTTTGAACATGCAAGCTAATAGTTTTCAAAGATGTACAAGTTTGTATTTTTCTTTCTAAAGATAGGCAAGATATCAATTTTTCATTCGCTTTTAAGATGTGCAAGTTACACTTTCTTTGCTTCCTTTTCTTTTGAGAAGTACAACTAGCTTTCCTTTGCTAGGAAGCTAGCTCCCCCTTTGTTTTTGTCAAAAAGAAGGGAGGGCTCAATGGCTGAAAATTTTAATTATATCCACTTTTCATATCAATTATAAATTTACATCAATAAAAATATACATCAATTTTTTAATCATCACATGATGCATACAAGGAAGTATTGAAACATAAAAAGAAATCAAGACATGAATCCAAAAGTCATAAATCAAAATGTTCATGAATCATTTTGACAAGTCTCCTATTTAGGAAATAATAAGAAGTCTTAGGAGATTAAATACAAGATCTTGATTTATACATAGGAACTTTCATCACGATCATGATTTCATAGGAAGAATTTCAAATAAATAGTTTCGAGAAATCCAAATCATGATTCACAAATATTTTCTTTACATTCACTTTCAAGCCATAATAAAAAGAATAAATCAATGATTCAATTATTAAGTATATTTCCTTTACATCAATTTTGAATCATCATATAAGGCTTACATGGCAAAGAAATTATATTATTTCTATATCATGAAGGATATGATATCAAGGCTCAAGAAGAACATGATTCATTTGAGAATAAATAGCACAAAGAACAACTTGATCCATGCATAGGAATTCTCATCAGGATTTCACAAAAACAAATTTCAAGTATCATGATCATGATTTATAAACATTTTCTTTAACATCAATTTTCAATTCTTAATAAGGAGTATGCAAAGAATCATGATATAAAAAACATATCAATATGAAAGGGTCAACTCATGATTCATTTGGTAGTATAAGGAATAACTTGATTTATGCATTCAAGCTCTCATTACTCAACAAGTCATGATTCCAACATAAATAAGGTTGTGATTCCGAAAGTTTAGAAGTCATGAATCATTCTGAAAAATATCATTCTAGTTCAATTCATCAACTCCAAACATATCATCAAATCACATTCAAGAAATTCATGCGATTCACAATATTAACTAAATGAATTCATTGATCTCGATAAGATAAAAAATATATTGTGTTTCAATTTATGTGAATCTTCATATAAGTATGCCTTTGCCTTTAGAAAAAAAATATCAATATTCAAGAATGAAAAGGCAAAATTTCATAAAACAATTCATCAAGCATGATTCCATAGTTTTCAAGCATGACAACATCCTTTTAATATAGAGATATTCATCATCAAGTATAATTTCAAAAGGCATGTTCAAGATTTTTTATTCGAAAGCCATGTATCATCATACAAATTAGATATTATTATCAAAATCTTTCATTCAGAAATTTTATTTAGAACAATGTAGATTAATTATATGTAAGCATGCTCAAGTCCTCTTTCTATAAAAGTTGTGTATCAAGTTTAAGACTGAAAAAGTGATTTCATCAAGGCCATCAAGAACAAACACATAAAACATAAAAACATCATGATAGCATATTTTCCATTTTTATGTGTTTTATTTCATATGATTGATTTTATACGAGTATGTTCAAATTTTTCATATGAAAATGTCATGCATCATAAACGAAAGCATCATCAAAATCATTTTAATTCTTTCTTTCATTAGTTATAACAAGATGATCAATGCTTAAATTTTTGATAAAATCATGCATCATTTTATAAATCTAAAAAATAATTTTCATTATGAAAACCATCAAGTTCAAAACCACATTATTCCAAAATATAGGATTTTAATTTTCATTAATTCAAATTCTCATTAAGCATGATACAAAAATTTAAAGATCAAGCATAATACCATAAAACATCTTCAAAATTTTATACGAAGTCAAGCATTAACACATACATTTGTGCAAGACACAAGATTCACTCATCATGCATAGTTTTTTAATGAAAAATCATCAAGATAAATGTTCATTGATTTTATTTTGTTAGGTGTACAAGCATGAGATGCAATTATTATGACAATTTATTTTATGTCACACCATACATCAAGATTGAAATCGAAGATCGATATAAAAATCATAAACATACATGGAATGGTTATTTCAAAAGCATGAAGTTCATCTTGTATTAGCACAAGTTAAGCAATCATCATTTATGATTTTTACTTTTGAAAAATACTAGAAGGAGAAGCATAGTATAACTTTCGAGTCTTTGACTCTACTCATTCCTTCGTGTGTGACTTCAAGTGTATGCCAAATATCAAAGCTATTTCACACATAGAAATCTAAGTAAACTCAATTTTATCTAAAGAATAATATAAGGCATTTATAGCCTTTGCATTCAAAGAAAAATATTTTCTCTCTAAATCTGACCATTCATTCGTCCGTTTAGAGGGAAGTTGAAAGCCGTTTTCAATAATATTCCATAAGTTTAAATTGAGAAAAATTAAAAAAACTCTCATTCGAGTTTTTTAATATGTGTAGTCCGATCCGTTAAAGAACGATGGACGAACAATCGAAAAACCCTCTTGAAAGCCATGAAGAGCCATTTCTTGTTGGTGTGAATTCGAATAAAAAATAACGAGGCTCTGATACCAATTGTTGGGATCGAGAGCGGCACTAAGAGGGGGGTAAATTATTGCAGTAGATAAAGATGATAAATTTTGGCAATTTAAAACGAGTTCGAAAACTTCGTACGATTCAAAGCAATGTTTTGATTAAAAGAATTTCGATTGCGTTTAACTTGAACACATCCGTAAGATGATGAAGTGGAAGTTAAGCAAGTAAAGGCTTGCAGCAATGTAAATGATAATAAGAAAATGCAAACCTGATTTTATAGTGGTTCGATCATACGACCTACGTCCACTCTTGATTCCTCTTCTCCTGAGGCCACCAGCTTTCCACTAGCTATCCTCCTTCCAACGGGCGAGGACCAACTCCCTTACAGCACTCTCCTTTTGACAGGCTTAGGAGGTTACCCTTACAAGCACTCACTCACTCCTCTCTTGAAGCTAAAAACGAATGAAAGCTAGAGGGATTTTAGAAGGATTTCCATAGTGTTTTGTTACTTTCAAGATCTCTATGCTAGTGTATTCTAATTAGGGATAGGAGGGGTTTTTATAGGCTCCAATTTGATTCAAGATCTCTATGCTAGTGGAGCCAAAAAACTTCCCATCCTAGTTTTTCCGGGTACAAGCGGTACCATCGCCCGTTACTGGCGGTACCACTACCAATCTGACTCTAACACTGGGTGGTACCACCGCTCAATCTGGCAATATCATCGCCCAGCCAGTGGTGCCACCACCTAGCGACTCTGCCCCAAGGCGGTACCACCACCCTAGACTACTTGGGAAGTTTGACCTAGGTGGTGCCATCGCCCCAGTCTAGCGGTGCCACTGCTAGATAATGTCTAGCACTTCTGGTTGGGCCTTAAACCCGGCCCAAACCGATCCAATACTGGGCCCAGTTGGCCCCTAACAGGGTTAAAGGATTAACACCTAATCCTAACCCTAATTATATGCTAACTATGAAATTAAAGATATTTCCTAAGCTAATACAAAGTCCATCATATCAAGTCTTTTCTCCTGCGAGCTTTCGGTGAACTTCCAGCGGTCTTTTGATGAACCCTTGGATATCATTCTGTGGACTCCTGATAAGCTCTTGGACTTCACGATTGATCTTGGTGAGTTCCGACAAGCTTCTTTGGCAAGATCCGATCTTTCTCGATGAGCTTCGCGAACTTCCGACGAACCTTCCGACGAGCTTCCGAAAACCCTTCGGCAAGCTCCCTACTCATTCTCGGCCGGTTCCGACAGCACTCTGACGAATCTTCGAACTTTCCTCGAACTCTCGAACTCCCAATAATTCCATCTTACTTAACTCCTACCTTTGTTTTGCTTTATGTCTTCATCGTTATCGTTGTTAATCCTATACATATAAAACTTAACTCTACTTCAGTCTAAACAGTTATTACAACATGAATTGACATTATATTGCCCGACACGTCATTGGTCAGTGCTTTATCGATTCTTCGACGCATCGTCCTCTCTTGTGGTATGTCGCCCAATCGGCAGTTGACCTCTGTAAACTCGATATCCTTGGCGTAATGCCACTCTTCTTGGCCTGATGCTCGATGTCCAAAGCCTTCTACCGATTGTCGATCGGACCTCCGGCTCGACGTCCAATATCCTGATGTGATTTCCTCCAGTGCAACGTCGATTCCTCCTGTGTCAACTATCTAATCCTGATCGAGTAGACCTGCATCACTCAAAATGTAATTAGACAATAAAACACAATCAATTAGTTTCATCATCAAAATCCAAGACCTAACACAGTTGGCCCCTACCAGGGTTAAAGGATTATTACTTAATCCTAACCCTAATTATATGCTAACTATGAAATTAAAAATATATTCTAAGCAAAATATAATCCAACCATGTCGAGTCTTCTTCGGATTAGCTTTCGGTGAACTTCCAATAGACTTCCGACAAACCCTCGAATAAATTTTCGGCAGACTCCTAGCAAGCTCCTGGGCTTTACGATGAGTTCTAATAAGTCTTTTTGGCAAGCTTTAGACTTTCTCGGTGAGCTTCGTGAACCTCCGACGAACCTTCCGATGAACTTCCGATAATCCTTCGGCAAGTCCCCAATTCATTTTCGGACAGTTCTGGTAACACTTCCGATGAACCTTCGAACTTCCAACGGACTCTCAGACCTCCAACATAATGATCATACTTGACTCCAGCACTTTGCTTTATCTCTTCATTGTTATCGTAGTAAATCCTACAAACTTATCTCAATAATATGGATTAGATCAAATAATCTATCAATTAACTTAATCATCAAAATCCAATATTCAACACCCAACTCTTTGGAAAGGATCTTAAAATCTTGTTTACAAGTTCAAAACTCAAAAAAAATTTACCAAAAGCTTTTAAACTTTTGATGACATTCATAAAATGAGTGTACATGTCACTAATAGTTTCGCTTAGTGCTATTCAAAAAAGTTTAAAATCAAGCATCAAAAGATTTATCTTAGAATTCTTAACTCTACTAGTACCTTCGTGCATGATTTCAAGTGTGTGCCAAATGTTAAAAGATGTTTCGCAAATAGAAACTCGATTGAATTCATTCTTGTCTAAGGCACAAAACAAGGCATTCATAGCCTTTACATTCAAGAAGAAAGTTTTCTTCTCCAAATCATTCCAATTGTTCATTGGAAGAGAAGACTTTTGAAATCTATTTTCGATGATATTCCATAAATTTAAATCCAAGGAAAGCAAGAAAACTCTCATTCGAGTTTTTCAATAGGTGTAATCTGTCCCATTGAACATGGAAGGACAAACGATAGAAAAATTCTCTTGAAAGCTAAAAAGAGCCATTTTTATTAGGTGTTAATCTAAATAAGAAATATCGAGGCTTTGATACCAATTGTTAGGATCAAGAACGATACTAAGAGGGGGGGGGTGAATTAGTATAGTGATAGAAACATTTGTTAATTTATAATTTTGAAAAACCATTTCGTACAATGAAAAATTGTTTCAATTGAAAGCATATTAGAAATGCTTTAGCTTGAGAGTGATTGTAAGAAGGTGATGAGAAAGAGGTAAAGTGATTTGTAGAAAGATAAATAGCAAGGAAGTAAAGGCAAACCAATTTATAGTGGTTCAGTCATCTGACCTACGTCCATCCTCATTTCTCCTTCATCGAGGCCATCGGTATCCACTAGTAGTTTTCTTTCAATCGGGTGAGGACTAACTATCCTTACAACTCAATTCTCCTTGTAATGGGCTACAAGTTAACCTTTACAACCCTTACAACCCCACTCACCCCTCTTTTAGACTTAACCAAATTATAAACTAGAAGGGAAGGATTTTTCACACTATTATAGTAGAGTTTTCTCTCTTTTCTTTCTCAATTAGTGTATCTATAACCAAGGATAAGATGGGTATTTATAGGCCTCAAGGGGATTCAAATTTAGAGACCATATTTGAATCACCTTGGGTTTTTAGGATGCTAGCGGTACCATCGCCTAGGTTTTTATCACTAGGCGGTACCATTGCCCAGTATGGTAGTACCATCGCATGGCACACTGGGCTGATAGTGTACTAGGTAGTACCACCACCCAGTCTGGCAATACCATCGCCCAGGCTACCTGACACTGGGCAGTACCACTGCCCACCTTGATAGTGCCATCACCTGACGTGGCTTCAGGTTACTATTTGAGCCTTTCATTTGGCTCAACACAGCCCTGATTTGGGCCCAATTAGCTCCTAATTGAGTTGACCTAATTAACCTAATTAGACCTAATCCTACTTCGATCTCGACAATTATTATAAAGCTTTGAATCTATTCGTTGTCCGGCATGTCATTGGTCCATCGGCGCTTCGTCCAATTCTTTGATGCATCGTCCTCTCTTATGACTTGTTGCCCAATTATCAGTTGTCCTCTGCAACTCTAATATCCTTGGTGCAACTTTGCTCTTCTTGTCCCGATGCCTGAATCCTTTGTCTAAAGCCTTCTGCTGATATGTCGACTGATCCTCCGGCTCGATGTACAATCTTCTGGCATATTTTCCTTCGGCCCAACGTCCGATTCTTCCTACTTTAATTGTCTAATCCTAATCAAAAGTAGTCCTATATCACTCAAAACGTAGTTAGATCACAAACACCATCAATTGGTTTCATCATCAAAATCCGAGATTCAATATCAACATCACTTTTAAAACATTAAAATTTTCAACCATTCATCACTTCATGCATGATACCAAAATTAACATCATTTTGGGCATAACATACATGATACCAAAACATTAAAATTTTTAATCATTTTGGGCATAACATTTATTACTTCATGATACCAAACATTCATCATTTCTCCCCCTTTGTCATCAACAAAAAGGAGAAACATTCAAGCTTGATAGTATTTTAGCAAGTTTTACATCACATTTTGAACATGCAAGCTAACAAGTTTGTAAAATGTGAAGTTAAGTAAAATTTAGATGTGCAGGTACTTTTGGTTCTTCTTGAGATGTTCAAGTTAGCATTTTTTACTTTTCTTGATATGCTAGCAAGTTTCTTTCTCTCCTTTGTCATAAAAAATAAGAAGGAGAAGAAGAAGGAAGGAATTCTTTCATCACACAAAGAAAAGAATCATGTCATAAGAACCAAAAGTCCATACGAAATTTCTACTTTCGTAAATACAAAGAAAAAAGATTCATAGGAAATCTCTACTTTCGTAAATAGAAAGAAAAAAGATTCATAGGAAATAATCACATAAAAGATCAAGTTGTGCATCCCAAAAGTCCATGAATCAAATCTTGTCTTTTATAAATTGCAAGAGGAAAGAATGATAGTAAACGATCTTGTTTTAAAAGGAAAACTCAAGTTATGTAAAACCAAGAAATCTGAAAAACATATAAGAGAAATTTATGCATTAGGAAGATTTAACATGCCTAATTCTCTTTGAATAAAATCAAATTATTCCTCATTTAATGGTTTTATAAAAATATCAGCTAATTGATGTTTTGTATTAATAAATTCTAAAGATATATCATGGTTATTAACATGATCTCTAATAAAATGATGTCTAATATCAATATGTTTAGTTCTAGAGTATTGAATCAGATTTTTTGCTAAATATACTGCACTAGTATTATCACATTTTATAGGGATGTTTTTCAAGTAAATTTTCTTAGGATCAATACGACACTAAGAGGGGGGGTTAGGGTGAATTAGTGAAACAGTAAATTGTTTGATTTTCGAAAAGCCATTTCGTACGATGAAAACTCTCGATGATTAAGTCCATATTGGAAATCATTTAACTTTGAAAATGTTCGTAAGAGAGTAGAGAGCAAGTAGGGCAGTTTGTAGTTAAATAAAAAGCAATGAAGGTAAATAGCAAAGCATAGAAAGAGAGTATACTAATTTATAGTGGTTCGATCATCCGACCTACATCCACTCCCGATTCCTCCTTCGTTGAGGCCACGGGCTTCCACTAACAATCTTCTTTAAATGGGTGAAGACTAACTACCCTTACAACCCTCTTCTTCTTTTCACAGGTTTAGGAGAACAACCTTTTACAAGCCCACTCACCTCTCTCTAAACATAATTCAAATCTTGGAACAAGAGGGGATCTCTCAAGTGATTACAACAGAATTTTCCCTCTTTCTGTTCTTAGCTGATGTGTCTGTTAACCAGGGATAAGAGGGATATTTATCGGCCTCAAGGAGATTCAAATTTGGACCCAAAATTTGAATCATTCTAGGCCTTCAGGGTACTAGCAATACCACCGCCTGACATTGGGTGGTACCATCGCCCAGTCTGACAGTACTATCGCCTGATATAATCTTGAAGATTGTGTCTTGGAGACCGAGCCACCGACGGTTCCACTACCTATTCTAGTGGTGCTACCGCTTGACCCACTTCTTGAGTCACTATTTAAGCCTTTCACTTGGCCTAACACAACCCAAACTTAGGCCCAATTTGCCCCTAACTAAGTTGGCCCAATTCCAACTCAATTATAAATTAAACATACTTAAATCTAGATAATTATTACAAAACTTAATCAAATATTGTCTGGCATGTTATTGGTTCATCGGCACTTCATCCGATTCTTTGACACATCATCATCTCTTGCAGCCATTACCTAATCGACCAGTTGTCCTTCATAACTCCGATCTCCTTGGTGTAATTTCGCTCTTCTTGGCCCGATGCCAGAACTTATCGTCTAAAACCTTCTATCGATACATCGATCGATCCTTCAGCTCAATGACCAATCAACTAACATGCTTCACTCTGGCCTAACATTGATTCTTCCAACTTTAATTATCTCTCCTGATCGAAGCTAGTCCTGTATGACTCAAAACATAAATTAGATCATAAACATTATCAATTGGTTTCATCATCAAAATATGTGATTTAACAATCTCCCCCTTTTTTTATGATGATAACCAATTGATGACAGAGTTAACCTTAACTCCCCCTATTAATATGCTATATTGATAGAAAATTTAAAATTTTTAAAAAATAAATAAATCATGTATAATCAAAATATTCAATTCATCATTCAATTCATCATTCAATGCATGAAATTATCATTATACTTCTCCCCCTTTGCCATCAACAAAAAGGAGAAGTGCATCTAACTAATTTTAAGGATATGCAAGTTTTACAACATACTAATAAGAGTTACATCACTTTACAATATTTATGATCACCAAATCATCAAGTTTTAAAGATGTGCAAGATTGTAAGTTTTTCAAGTTTACACTTTTTGCTTCTTTTGAGATAATAACTCTTTGCTTCTCTTTGCGATATTTGAAGCTAGCACCTTTTGTTTCTTCTCTTTTGAGAAGTGCAACTAAGTTTTGATTCCTTTGCAATGTTCAAGCTAGCAAATTTTTTTCTTCATTTTGTAAACTGCAAGCTAGCAAGTCTTTTCTCCCCCTTTGTCATTGTCAAAAAGAAGGAAATAATACAACGTTATAAATATTTTTCCTTTACATCAATTTTTAAATCATGATAAGTGAGATATCACAAGTTTACATTAATATTTCAATCATCAAGTCATGAATACCAATGCTAGCATATTTTCTCTCCCCCTTTTGTTATTAAAGAAAAAAATGAAAGGAGAAGGAAAGAATTCAAGGATATAAATATTTCATCACATAAACGAATGAAAAATCAAGTCATGAATCCAAAAGTCATAAATCCAAAAGTTAATGAATTATTTTCACAAATCTTCTTTTTAACAAATAATAAGAAAAAATCTTAGGAGATCAAAATCTTAAAAAATCTCAAGTATTAAGTAGCAAGAATATGGATTGTTTGCATAAATTTTCTTCTTTAGTGACTCCAAGAAAAATCATAGGAGAAAAATCTTGAATCATAAATCTTAGTTTAAATGAAAGAGTCAAGATTCATTTAGAAAATTCTCTTCTCAAGTAAATGACAAGAAGAAATATAGGAGAAATTGGTTCATGCATAAGAAACATCGAGTCATCAAGATCATGAAAAAGAAATTTCGAGTATCAAGTAAAAGAATCAAGATTCATGTGAAAAAAGTTGTCGATTCATGCATTCAAACCATTATTACTTCAACTCATCAAGCATAGTTTCAAAATGTAAAATCATCAAGCATGATATAAATATTTATTTTCAAAACATTCATCATTATTTTCAACTCATTCAATTCAAATCATCAAAATCACTTTCTAGAGATTCATAAAATAACATAAATAAATTTATTAATTTCTTATTGAAAAATCAATAAGATAAAATATGCATTTCCATTTTGTGTTTCAATTTATGTGATTTACTTCTTATAAGCATGCCTTTGCCATTAATGCTAAATAAAAACAAGCATCAATGTTCAAGACCGAAAGGCAAGTTTCATCATAAAAACCATCAAGACCAAAAATATAACATATTATTTCAAAATATAAAATTTTAAGTTATCAAATACTTATACATAATATAAAATTATCAAGCATGATACCATAACTTTTAACATTTTCATTACATCATCAAAATTATCAAGCATGATTTCACAAAGCATCTTCAAAATTATTTTAATTCTAATAATCTTTCTTTTATTGTTGTTAGATGTAACAATACATTTTTCTTCTTAAATGAATCTAGCTTAGTGTGAAAGTTTAACATGCAATTATCATTCACATTTTTTTATTTTTAAAAATCACTAGAAAGAAAAGCATGATACATTTTTGTAAATTTTTTTTATTTCTTACAAACTAAATTAAGTAACTTATGAAAAATATCAAGTAATTTCATAATAAAGTAAAGGAGAATTGGTTGAGTTGCTTCCTTGTTGTCAAAAGCTGTCAAAGCACAATTTGCCATCTCACCTTTGAATGCACTCAATTTGCCTTTAAGTGCTTTCTTCCTCTTTAGCAGCTTCTTCTTTTTAAGTTCATTTTTCTTCTTAGTTTCTTGTTTTCTGAATTTTTTAAATTTTATAGTGATAAGTTCAAAGTCATCATCATCATCACTTAAGTCATTACTCAAGTGGTATTCTAATGTTCGAAGTCTCAAATCCTTCCTATTCTTTGGAAGGTTGTTCTCAAATTCATCATATTCTAAAAAAATCATTTCATATGTCATCAATGAGCTAATGAGTTCTTCCAATGGAAAATTGCTTAAGTCTATTGCCTCTTATATTGCCATTACTTTAGGATCTTAACTTTTTGGAAGGGATCTTAGAATCTTATTTACAAGTTCAAGATTAGAAAAATATTTACTAAGAGTTTTAAACTATTAACGGCATCTATAAAATGGGTGTAGATGTCACCAATAGTTTCACTTGGTATTATTCGAAACAATTCAAAATCATACATCAAAAGATTTATTTTAGAATCTTTTACTCTACTTGTGTCTTCATGTATGACTTCAAGAGTGTACCAAATGTCATAAGTCATTTCTCAAATAGAAATCCGATTAAACTTATTTTTATCCAAGGTACAAAATAAGGCATTCATAGCCTTGACATTTAATGAAAATGATTTTTTCATAATGTCATTCCACTCATTCATAGGTATAGAGGGTATTTGAAAATTGTTTTCAATGATATTTCATAAATTTAAATCCAACGAAAGTAAGAAAACTCTTATTCAATTTTTTCAATATGTGTAGTCCATCCCATTAAACATGGAAGGACGAATGATAGAGTGACCAACTTAAAAGTTGAAAAAAGCCATTTCTCTTATGTGTTAATCCAAACGAGAAATAATGAGGCTTTGATACTAACTGTTAGGATCAATACGGCACTAAGAGTGGGGAGAGCGGGTCCTGAGTTAGTGCAGCAGTAAATCTTTCGATTTTTCGGAAAACCATTTCGTACGATGAAAACTCTTAACAATTAAGTTTGTATTAGAAATCGTTTAACTTTGAAAATGTTCATAAGAGATTAGAGAGTAAGTAGGGTAGTTTGTAGTTAAATAAAAAGTAATGAAGGTAAACAACAAAGCATAGAAAGAGAGCACACCAATTTATAGTGGTTCGTTGAGGCCATCAACTTTCACTAAAAGTCTTCTTTCAATGGGTAACTACCATTACAACCCTCTTCTCCTTTTCACAGGTTTAGGAGAATAACCTTTATAAGCCCACTCATCCCTCTCTAAATAGAATTCAAATCTTGGAACAAGAGGAGGGGATCTCTCAAGTGATTACAATAGAATTTTTTTCTCTTTTTGTTCTTAGTTGATGTATATATGAACCCAGGATAAGAGGGGTATTTATAGGTCTTAAGGGGATTCAAACTTGAAGCCAAAATTTGAATCATCCCAGGTCTTCAGGGTACTGGTGGCACTACTACCCAATTTAATGGTACCATTTCTTGACATAGTCTCAGAGATTGTGTCTTAGAGACTAAGCCACCGGTGGTTCCACTACCTATTCTAGCAGTGCCATCGCTTGACCCACTTCTTGGGTCACTGTTTGGGCCTTTCACTTAGCCCAACACAGCCCAAACTTAGGCCTAATTTGCTCTTAACTAAGTTGGCCCAATTCCAACCCAATTATAAATTAAACTTATTTCGAACTAGATAATTATTACAAAACTTAATTGAATATTGTCCGGCATGTCATTAGTTCATCGATGCTTCATATGATTCTTTGATGCATCGTCCTATCTTGCGGCTATTGCCCAATTAGTTAGTTGTCCTCTGCAACTCTAATCTCATTGACACAATTATGTTCTTCTTGGCCCAATGCTCGAACTCATCGTTCAAAACCTTTTGTTGATACGTCAACCAATCCTTCGGCTTAACGTCCAATCTGTTGAATCTCGGATTTTGATGATGAAACTAATTGATTGTGTTTTATGATCTAACTATATTTTGAGTTACACAGGTCTACTATCGATCAAGATTAGATAGTTAACGCTGGAGGAATTGACGTTATGCCGGGTGATCACATCAGGATATTGGATGTCAAGCCAGAGGTCCAGTTGACGATCGGCAGAAGGCTTCGTGCATCGGGCATCAAGCCAAGAAAAGCGGAGTTACGCCAAGGATATCGGGGTTACGGAGGTCAACCGCTAATTAGGCAACAAGCCACAAGAGAGGATGATGCGCCAAAGAATCAGACAACCAATGATGTGCTGAGCAACTGAATGTCAATTCGCATTGTAATAATTGTCTAGATCGAAGTAGAGTTTTGTTTATCTGTGTGCTAGATTAACTACAATAACAATGAAGACGTAAAGAAAAATAAAGTGCTGGAAGATAAGTGTGATGGATCGTTGAGAGTTTGAGAGTTTGATGGAAGTCTAAAGATTCGTTAGGAGTGCTGTCGGAATTGGCTGAGAACGAGTAGGGAGCTTGCCGAAGGGTTTTCAAAAGTTCATCGGAAGATTCGTCGAATGTTCACGGAGCTTGCCAAAAAAGATCGGAGCTTTCTAAAGAAGCTCGTTGGAACTCACCAAGATCACCGTGAAGTCTAGGAGCTTGCCGGGAGTCCACGGAAAGGTTTCTGAGGGTTCGTCAGAAGATCATCGAAAGTTCATCGGAAGCTCGCTGGAAGAAGTCTTGACTTGTGGACTTTGTAATAGCTTAGAAAATATCTTTAAAATTTATAGTTAGCACTTAATTTAGGTTAGGATTATATGTTAATCCTATAACCCAAGTAGGGGCCAAGTGGGCCTGATAACGAACTGGTTTGGGTCGAGTTTAAGGCCTAAACCAGTTTGCTAAAAAAGGCTGGGCGATGGCACCACCCAGTAGCCAAGAGCCTGGGTGATGGCACCACCCAGAGCCCGAGAGCCCAAGCGGTGGCATCGCCCAGTACAGTGTAAGTGTCTGATAAGCGATGGCACTGCTACTAACAAGCGGTGGCACCACCAGCATCAGGAAAAATTGAAAGTGATTCAAATTTAGACTCTAAATTTTAATCCTCTTGAGGCTTATAAATACCCCTCTCATTCATGGTTGAAAGGGTGTCTAGAACTGAGAAAGAAATAGGGAAAACTCTCTTGAAATAGTGTCAAAATCTTCCCTCTAAGTTTTAAGTGTGCTCTAGTCCAAGAGAGGGGTGAGAGGTCTTGTAAGGATTACCTCCTAAGCCCATCAAAAGGAGAGGTACTGTAAGGGAGTTCATCCTTGCTTATTGGAAGGAGGATAGTTAGTAGAAAAGCCGATAGCCTCAAGTGAAGAGGAATCGCGAGTGGACGTAGGTCGTATGACCGAACCACTATAAATCGGTTTACGTTTATATTCTTGTAATTTACTTTACTACAAACCATCTTCACTTTGATACTCTACCTTCTTATCTCCTTCTTAGGAATCAATTTACGTCTAAAGCATCTTTCATTGCAGGTTTAATCGAAGCATCATTTTCAACATATGAAGTTTCTGAAACTTATTTTAAAACACCAAAAGTTTATCGTTCTTTACTTCTGCTCTTCTGCTACACTAATTCACCCCCCCCCCCCCCCCCTCTCTTAGTGCTGCTCAATCCCTAACAATTGGTAACAGAGCCTTGTTATTTTTCATTCGGATTTACACCCATAAGAAATAGCTCTTCATGGCTTTCAAGAGGGCTTTTCGGTTATTCGTCCACCGTTCTTTAACGGATTAGACTACACTTATTGGAAAACTTGAATGAGAGTTTTCTTGCTTTCAATGGATTTAGATTTATGGAACGTTGTTGAAAACCATTTTCAACTTCCCTCTAAACCGACAAACGAATGATCGGATTTGGAGAAGAAATCTTTTTCTTTAAATGCAAAGGCTATGAATGCTTTATTTTGTGCTTTGGACAAGAACGAGTTTAATCAGATTTCTATATGTGAAACGGCTTTTGACATTTGGTGAACACTTGAAATCATGCACGAGGGAACTAGTAGAGTCAAAGACTCAAAAGTAAACCTCTTATTGTATGATTTTGAGCTTTTTCAAATGAAACCAAGCGAAACTATCGACGACATGTACACCCGTTTCACGGATATTGTCAATAGTCTAAGAGCTCTTGGTAAATCTTTTTTGGATTTTGAACTCGTAAACAAGATCTTAAGATCCCTTCCAAAAAGGTGGGATCCTAAAATAACAACGATACAAGAAACTAAAGATTTAAATGATTATTCTATTGAAGAACTCATTGGATCCTTAATGACATATGAAATGAGTTTCTTAGAACTTTTGGAACTTGATGAACACTTGAACCACCTTCCAAAGGATATGAAGGATTTGGCACTTCGGACTATAAGATTGATAGGACCCTAGTAGGGTTGGGTCCTACTCAACCATGTAGCATCTAATAAAAACCCTGTGAGAGTATAATAAACCCCACCTAGCTGCCTCTATCCTATAAAGAAGAGAGGCTAGGGTTTATATTTGGGTCTTTGGGCTTCTTAGTCACCGCCCCCCTTGTTACTAGGCCGGCCTGCAAAGGTTGAGGGCAAATTGGATAGTTCACTTAGGAAGCAACCCCTAGGGCTAGGGTTTGGAGCTCTATATAAGCTTGTAGCCTCCACCTCTTTGGAATAAGAAAGATCAATCTAGAATTACAGCCACTAGGCTACTTGGAGGGTGGAACCCCTATAGCGTTCCAAGGGTTGATCCCCCTCAAAGATCAATCTCCATAAAATTTCTCTGGGGTTCTATCAAAGATGCCACTTGAGTGATGACTCAAGTGATGAGGACAATATTGAGAATGTTGAACTTTTGACATTAAAATTTAAAAAGTTCATTAAACATGAGTTAAAGAACACAAATGAAAAGAACACCAACTCTTGCTATGAACGCAAGAAACCGGAATACTCCAAAGATGAGCACACAAAAATGAAGAAGAGGAAAGCGCACAAAAAGGATGAAGATGCAAACTACGCTTTGACGGTTTTCGACAACAAGGTAAGAAACTCACCCGAAATGTTTGTACGTTGTTATGAAATTACTTGATATATTTTTCATGAATTGCTTAACTTAGTTAGTAGGAAATAAATAATTTTTTAAAAAATATATCATGCTTTTCTTTCTAGTATTTTTGAAAAATAAAAAAAATAATTAAAATGATACTTGCATAATTTGTGATATTACCTAGGATTAATCCATACATGTGTATCTTGATGTTTTATATTTTGTTTCTAAACATAATGCTCGATCTTTAAATATTTGTATCATGCTTAATGAGGAATTGAAATGATGAAAATTAAAATCTTACATTTTGGAATAATGTATATTTGGACTTGATGGTTTTCATGATGAAAATTATTTTTCACATTTATAAAATGATGCATGATTTTAGCAAAAAATTGAGCATTGATCATCTTGTTATAACAAATAAAATAAATTAAAATGATTTTGATGATGCATTATGAAAACATGCTTAATAATTGTATCATACTTGATGACTTGAAATCTCATATTTTGAAATAATGTATATGATGAATCCATGAATCTTAATGGTTTTGATGATGCTTTCAGTTTTAAAAATGATACATGGTCTTTACATGAAAATTTGAACATGCTTACATGAAATCAATTGTATGAAATGGAAATGCATTTTCTATCCTATTGAGATTAATGAATTCATTTTACCAATCTTGTGAATCTCATAAAAATAAACATGATGAATATTTTGGATAATAAATGAGTGTATCATGCATTTGGATTTCTCTTGAAACTTACTTTTTAGATCTATACGATGATACATAAATCCAGCATTAAAAGACAAAAGCATGCTTACATGAAGTAAATCATAAAAAAATGCATGATATTAAAAATTCTTCTATCTCTAAAGTTTTCGGTTTTGATGAATCCATGTGAATCTCTTGAATCGAATCTTTTGGAAAATGTCACATACTTAATGTGATTTAACTTAATGATCATTATGACAAAATTTGCCTTTCCATCTCGAATGTTGACATTTTATTTTAAGGCAAAAGCATGCTTATAAGAAGCAAATCATATGAATAGAAATTTATAAAAATGAAATGCAATCCTCTATCTTATCGATTCTTTAATAAATCTATGCTTGTCATGTATGAATTTATTAAATGTGATTTTCGAGGATGATTTCAGATTTAAAAATTGCTTGATTCGTATTTACGACATAAGATACATTTTAAATATGAATCATGCTTCAATCAAGTTCTATCTCCCTTAATTCATTTTGTTCTCCTATATTTTCTTTTTATTTACCATAGAGGAGAACCTTCTAAATTAATTATGAAATTAATGATTTGATAATAAGTGTTTATCAAAATTCTATTTATCATTTTGCAATCTCTAAAAAGTTGATAATCACTTCATTCATGTTATGAATCTCGAAAATATTTTTGATTTGATTAGGAGTTTCGAGTTAACAAAATGAGTTTGAATGATTTTATGACTCATCTCTTGATCACTTGAAATCATGACTTTAAATTCTTGACTTGAGATATTTTTGCAAATCAAAATATTTTCCGCTATGATTGCTTCTTTTTATCATTTACCAAAGAGGAGAATAATTCAAGTTTATGTCATTTGTGAATCTCATAAACTATGTTAATGATTTTGATGATTTAAACTTGAATGAGCTTTATCACAATCCAAGTCTTGATATCTTGATATTTGATACTTGGAATTCCTATGCATGAATCAAGTGGTTTTGCACTCAAATGAATCACTTATCGACATTTACAATTATGATATATTTTATCCTTTAAATGTGATCTTATTGGCTTGAAATACTTTTTTGAGATGTTTGTAATGCTTAAATCAAGCTCTAAAAGATTTTATTTTTATATAAAGATATTTTATTAAAATCATGATCTTGTAAATTATAACTTGAAGGTCTTTATAAATCAAGATCATTTATCATGCTTCTTCCGGTTATCAAAAGAAAAATTTTCACATAAAATGCAACTTGTCTTTTGATTTCTCGGAACTTAAATACTTGAATTTTATGAATTTATGATCTTGATATCTTTAATGATGAATCATTATTAAAAGGGCATGTCACATGAATTATGTTCTTGTTGATTCTCTTAAGCTTTGATATCATATCTTTCATGACTTAGAAGTGATATGATTTCTTTGCCTTGTGTGGTAAATTGAATATTTGATATAAATGAAATTTACTTTATGATGAATCATTGAATCATGACTTGATCTATGAGAATGATATATTTTATTTGTATCATGATTTTTGGTTGTATACCCTTTATCATGAATTGAAATTTGATGCTAAATAGAATATTTACAATTCATGATCTTGATCTCTTGGATTAACTACTTGAATTCTTTTTTAATCAAGATCTCTTTAGGAAAATTGTTATCTATATCGTGATCTTGATGTCTTATTCTTGAATGAAATTTGCTTGATGAATTCATGGATATAAACCTTCTCTTTTATCTTTATTGATTGTTATAGGTTCAAAATTCATGTAAAGGGAAAAGAATTACACTCTTCCCTTCTTTTTGACAAAAACAAAGGGGGAGAAGATTTATTGCTAGCTTGCGACTTCAATGATAAATTTGCTAGCTTGATCATTGAAATGAAGGAACATCCTATCTTGAATATTTCAAAAGTTGCTAGCATGCTACAAAAGCAAAGTGCAAACTTGCACAAGAAGCAAGTGATGAAAAATTGCTATCTTGCTTATCTTTAGAAAGAATTTAAAAACTTACTATGATTGGATGTTTTAAAGTGATGTATATTGAATATCTTGATTGATAGCTAGTATGATTGTAAAACTTGCATATCTTTTAAACTAGCTATGATACAACTTCTCCTTTTTGTTGATGACATAGGGGGAGAAGTAGATTGATGACTTCATGCATTGAATTGAATATTTTATATATTTGCATGATGGTTTAAATATTTCTCATAATTTGTGATGAATGTTGCTTGGATTTGGGATAATCCCAGGTTTCTATTAATGGCATATTGATAGGGGGAGTTTGGTTAAACTCCAGAGAGTTTTGGTTAACTCTGTTAGTCATCAATTAGTTGTTATCATCAAAAAGGGGGAGATTATTGAATCTCAAATTTTAATGATGAAATTAATTGATTGTGTTTTGTGATCTAACTACGTTTTGAGTTATGCAGGTCTACTATCGATCAGGATTAGATAGTTGATGCAGGAGGAATTGATTTTGCGCCGGGTGATCACTTCAGGATATTGGATGTCGAGCCGAAGGTCTAGTTGACAATCGACAGAAGGCTTCGTACATCGGGCATCAGGCCAAGAAGAGCAGAGTTGCACCAAGGATATCAGGGTTGCAGAGGCCAATCATTGATTGGGCAATAAGCTGCAAGAGAGGATGATGCGTCGAAGAATCAGATGAAACACCGACCAATGATGTGTCGGGCAACTGAATATCAATTCACATTATAATAATTGTCTAAATCGAAGTAGAGTTTTATTTGTGTGTGTGCAGGATTAACTATGATAACGATGAAGATGTAAAGCGAAACAAAGTGCCGGAAGACAAGTGTGATGGATCGTTGAGAGTTCGAGAGTTCGACGGAAGTCCAAAGATTCGTTGGGAGTGCTGTCGGAATTGGCCGAGAACGAGTAGGGAGCTTGCCAAAGGGTTTTTGAAGTTCGTCAGAAAGTTCGTCAGAAGTTCACGGAGCTTGCCATGAAAGATCAGAGCTTGCCAAAGAAGCTTGTTGGAACTCACCAAGATCATCGTGAAGTCCAAGAGCTTGCCAGGAGTCCATAGAATGGTTTTCGAGGGTTCATCGGAAGACCATCGGAAGTTCGCCGGAAGCTCGCCGGAAGAAGTCTTGACTTATGGACTTTGTAATAGCTTAAGAAATATCTTTAAAATTCATATTTAGCACTTAATTTAGATTAGGATTATGTGTTAATCCTATAACCCAAGTAGGATCCAAGTGGGCAGATGCTAGTTTATGAGTTTAAGGCCCAAACTGTGCTAAAAAGGTGAGCGTGGCACCGCCTAGTACACTACATGTCGATTAATCACAAAGATTGAAAAATCAAAAGTGATTCAAATTTGAATCCTCTTGAGGCCTATAAATACCCCTCTCATTCATGGTTGAAAGAGTGTCTAGAACTAAGAAAGAAATAAGGAAAACTCTCTTAAAATAGTGTCAAAATCTTTCTTCTAAGTTTTAAGTGTGTTCTAGTCCAAGAGAGGGGTGAGAGGCCTTATAAGGGTTATCTCCTAAACCTATCAAAAGGAGAGGGCTATAAGGGAGTTCACCCTCACCTATTGGAAGGAGGATAGCTAGTGGAAAAGCCGATGGCCTCAAGTGAAGAGGAATCGAGAGTGGACGTAGGTCGTATAACCGAACCACTATAAATCGGTTTGCATTTATATTCTTGTAATTTACTTTACTACAAACCATCTTCACTTTGATGCTCCACCTTCTCATCTCCTTCTTACGAATCAATTTACGTCTAAAGCATCTTTCGTTGTCGATTTAATCGAAGCATCATTTTCAACATATGAAGTTTTTGAAACTTGTTTTAAAACGCCAAAAGTTTATCACTCTTTACCACTGCACTAATTCACCCCCCCCCCCCCCCCCTCAGTGTCGCTCGATCCCTAACACAATCAACTAACATGCTTCACTCTGGCCTAACATCGATTCTTCTAGCTTTAATTGTCCCTCCTAATCAAAGCTAGTCCTATGTCACTCAAAATGTAGATTAGATCATAAATACTATCAATTGATTTCATCATCAAAATCCAAGATTCATCAAATTTCATAATCTTCTAGAGTGGTTTTCATCCATATAACTTATGTACAACATACACCTGCTACAATATATTTAGCTTCAGTTGTCGATAATGCAATAGAATTTTATTTCTTAGAAGACTAAGAAATAAGTACATAACCTAGGAGTTGACATGTTCCAGATATGATTTTTCTATCTATTCTACATCCAGCAAAGTCAGGTATAAGCAATTAATTAAAAAAATTTTAATCTTAGATACCATAATCCTAGATTAGGGGTTCCTTTTAAATATCTAAAAATCCTCTTAACTACTTTATAATGAAATTTTTTGGAATTAGATTGAAATTTAGTGTAAAATCTAATACTAAATATAATGTCTGGTGTAGTTGTGGTAAGGTTTAGTAAACTACCTACCATATCCCTATAAGTTTTTTGATCAAAATTTTCTCCATCATATTCCATATCTAACTTTGTTAAAGTGCTCATTAGTATATTAATAGCCTTAGCACTATTCATATTAAATTATTTTAATAGATCTAAAGCATACTTTATTTGACTAATAAAAGTTGCATCGCTTAATTGCTTAATTTATAATTCTAAGAAAAAAGTTAATTCACCCATTAGGCTCATTTTAAATTCTTGGCTCATATTTTTTATAAAAGATTCACATAAAGATTCATTTGAAGAACCGAAAATAATATCATTAATATAAATTTGAACAATACAAAAATTATTTTTAAAATATTTAATAAATAATGTAGTATCGACCTTGCCTTACAAAAAATCATTCTTAATAGAAAATGAACTAAGTCTCTCATACCAAACCCTTAAGCTTATTTTAACCCATAGAGAGCCTCAGATAACTTATAAACATAATTTGGAAAATAAATATTTTCAAATCCAAGTGGTTGCTCAACATAAATTTCTTCGAAATGAAAGCCATTAAGAAAAGTACTTTTAACATCCATTTAAAATAACTTAAAATTATTACAACATGCATAGGTAAGGAGAATCCTCATTGTTTCATGTCTAGCCACAAGAGCGAAAGTTTCTTCATAATTGATATCTTCTTCTTATTTTAAACCCTTAGCTACTAATCTAGCCTTGTTTCAAACTATGATACTAAGTTCATCTTACGTGTTTCTAAAGACCCATTTAGTGCCTATTACTAAATAGTCACTAGGTCTAGGAACAAGCTTCTATACCTCTTTTTTAAAATTAATTTAACTCCTCTTGCATTGTGATAACCCATGAATCAACTTTTAGAGCTTTGCCAATTCATTTTGATTCAATTTGGGATAAAAAGGTCGCATTCACATAAATAATTTTAAAAGAAGAATAAGTTTGAACACCTTTTGATGTTTCTCCAATGATTAGCTCCTTAAGATGAGTATCTACAAACTTTCATTCCTTGGGTAAGGATTCTTTGAAAGTAAATGCATCCAAGTTACTAGGGAGAGGAGAATTTTCATTTAAATTAAAGATATCAAAATCAAGATCATCATCAAAATTATTTTTCTTAAATTCAAAAATCTCATTAAAAACAACATGAATAGATTCCTCTATCACAAAAGTTCTTTTATTAAAAATATGATAAGCTTTAGAAATAGAAGAATATCTAAGAAATATGCCCATTAGATTTTGCATCAAATATTCCTAAGACATCTTTTTTATTTAAAATAAAATATTTGTAACCAAAAACTTTAGAATATGAAATATTGGGTCTTTTATTATTTTATAATTCATAAGGAGTTTTGGAAAGTAATGGTTTTACGATAACCCTGTTCACTACATAGCATGCTATGTTAATAGCTTTGGCCCAAAAATATATGGATAGGCTATGTTCATTTAATATAATTCTTGCCGTCTCTCATAAACTCTTATATTTTCTCTCAGCCACTCCATTTTATTGTGGAATTTCTAGAGTAGAGAAATTATGATTGCACTCATTTGACTTACAAAAATTTTAAAATTCATGGTTTTAAAATCATGATTTTGAAACTCACCACTATGATCACTATAAATAGACGAAATTATAAAACTTTTTTTATTTTGAATAAGTTTATAAAATTTTAAAATATATTTAAAGTAATCACTTTTGTGTGCCAAAAAGTATGTCCAAGTATATCTACTATAATTATCAACAATTATAAAGGCGTCTTTGCTACCTCCTAAACTTATTATATCAATTGGTCCAAATAAGTCCATATGGATTAATTATAGTGGTCTAGAGGTACTTATTTGATTCTTTAATTTAAAATTATTTTTTATTTATTTTCCTAGTTGGCATGCATCATAAACTTTGTCTTTGACAAATTTGATGCTAGGCATTCCTCTTACTAGTTTTTTAGTTATAATTTGTGAGATTAGTTTCATGCTAGCATGACCTAATCTCCTATGCCAAAGCCATACATTATCGTTTAAAACTGAAAATTATTTTCATCACAAAAAACACATTATTATTTTTTAAGATAATTATAGATCTATTTTTTGTTTGGTATTTTAATTATACAAGCATTAGATTTAAATTTAATGATATATCCTTTATTATACAATTAACTAATGCTTAGTAGATTATGTTTTAAACCACCTACTAATAACACATTTTCAATCAAAAAGTTTGACTTGTTACCTATGTTTCCTTTGCCAATAATTTTTCATTTGTTGTTGTCTCTGAAGGTGACGTATCCTTCGTCTTGGCTAGTGAGCTTAGAGAAGTGTGTTGGATCTCTGGTCATGTGCCTTGAGCATCCACTATCAAGGTACCATCTCTTGCTCCTAGCTTTTGATTGTAAATATATCTACAAGAAAGGGGGTTTTCTTTTAGGTACCCATTTAACTTTGGGTCCCTCATTAATAGATCTACCTATATTAATTATTAGCATTGACTTATTTATGATTTCTTTAGGAACCCAAACTAATTTGTGTGGACTATACTTTTTAAATGAACATCTATAGGCATAATGTCTAAATCTACCATAAAAATTATATTTATTTCTAAGTGAAACATGTAATGTAGGTCCTTTAACAAAAATAGTTGGCTTTTGTTGAGTGTAACTCATAAAGTCAATTCCTTCCTTTCTATGAACATAACCGTTATTAGCAAAGATCATATTTTGAGATTTGTTGCCTATTTTAATTTTTTTAATGTTTCTTATAGAAGAATATTTTTTTTTGTTAAGTGAATCTATCTCTTCACACTTAGTGTAAGGAGCTAACATATGATCATCATACTTTTTTTTTAATTTATCAAATTCACTAGCAAGAGAAGCATGATCCTTTTTTAACAATTTATACTTTTTAATAACTAATTTAAAATCATCAAACAAATATAGCTTGAGATTTTTTCTTTCTTCTTCTTCTTCATCATTAGGGCCATTAGACCGTAATTTCTAACTCCTTCTTATATTTCTTCTCATATTTCATTCCTCCTTTAGTTCTTTTTGTTCTCTTTGGTTTTGTTTGTTATGTTCCTTTTTAAGAATTTTTTTAAACTTTCTTGTAAGAAGTGTCAAGTCATCATCATCATCACCGTCACTTGAGTTTTTTTCTAAGTGGTCTTCTTTGGTTCTAAGTGTCAAGTCCTTATTTTTTGGAAGGTTGTTCTTAGTGTCTTGTTTTATTTTGTTCTTAGTGTCTTGTTTTGTTTTGTTCCCTTTTAAGAATTTTTTAAACTTTTTTGTAAGAAGTGTCAAGTCATCATTATCATCACCATCACTTTTCTCCCAAGTGGTCTTCTTTGGTTCTAAGTGCCAAATCCTTCCTATTCTTTGGAAGGTTATTCTCAAATTTATCATGTACTATACATGTCATTTTATAGGTCATCAAACACCCGATAAGTTCTTCGAGCGAAAAATTATTCAAGCCCTTTGCTTTTTGTATTGTCATTACTTTAAGATCCTAACTTTTTCGAATGGATCTTAATATTTTATTAATAAATTCAAAATTAAAAAAATATTTACCAAGTACTTTTAGACCACTAACAATATATGTAAAACAAATGTACATGTCTCTAATAGTCTCGCTTGGTTTTATATGAAACAACTTATAACTATGAACCAAAAGATTAATTTTTGACTCTTTAATCCAACTTGTACCTTCGTGTGTGACTTTAAGTGTGTGCCAAATCTCATGTGCAATTTTGCATATAGAAATTTGATTAAATTTATTTTTTTATCAAGACTCATTCATTGGTTTAGAAGACTTTTTAAAACGTTCAATGATATTCATAAATCAAATCCATAGAAAGTAAAATCTTCTTTCTAAATCATTTCATTTGTTTATTAGTTTGGAAGACTTTTCAAAATCACTTTCAATAAGATTCCATAAATTGAAATCCATACAAAGCAAGAAAATTCTCATTCTAGTTTTATAATATGTGTAGTCCATCTCATTGAACATACGAGGATGAGTGATAGAAAGACCCTTTTGCTAGTCATAAGTGCCTTATAAGCAAATCACATGAGTGATGGTATATATGACTTGATATGTATTCTTTTTATTTATTATTATTTGATATTTTATCACTTTATCTTGCGTGTTACATATATTGTGATGACCATGGATCTGTTCAATATGAGTCGAATCGTGATGAGATCATAATAATGAGACTGATTCACCTTTAAACATCGATCCTAAATAATCCTAGTCATAGGTTACTCGAGAAGGGTATCGAGATAATCGGATAGACTAGTGTACTGCATACCCATCCATATGATAGAGGTGGCTGGTCTCATAGCTGCTTGTGTGGGGATACTTATGAAACAGTATCGGTACTCATTGAAGAATAAGTTCACTGATTAATCTGCTCATGAAATGTTGGTTGGTAGATGATACCTTATTGTCAAACAACGATTCTGTAGTCCTAGTAGTGTATCTGGTCCTTAGACTTAAGACACCAAGGATGTCTTGTATGAGTACTCCACTCTTTGATACCGGACCTAGAGGTTTGGAAACTCCAAATCTAGTACAGCCGGTCATTGGGAGTGGTAGCCAACCTTACAAGGGCTATTGAGTATCAATAGAGGATCATCCATTTATTTTCATATTCTTCTCCCCTTGTCATCAACAAATCCTTAGGAGGTAGTATATAAAAAAAGAAAGTGGTGATTTATCTAGCATATCATATGAATTTAAAAATATGGATCATTAAAGCCATTCATCAAAACATCTCTAAATGATATTAGATGGATAAGGGACTAGTGTATGGTAACTAAGATGGTCAAATTGGATTCCCTTGTATTATCTTGGCATTAGATCGATCATTCAAGGAAATCATCCAAAACATGAGTGAAATTATTATGGATATAATAATTACGATCGAAAGGAGTTCTAACAAATATAACTCATAGATGAAATGGCCTAGAGGATCACCTATATGGTAGGCACAAAGTAGTTCGGATATGAGATATCCGCTGGAGCCCCTATCTTAATAGATATCCATTAAGCCCCTGAATTATTAGATCCTATAGATGAGATCCAATAAGAGCTAATAAGAGATTATTTTGTAGAGACCCACTAATCTAAGAGGCTTGGGTAATTGGATAGAGATCCAATACCCAATAGGGTAAGATCCATTAAGGTTAAGTTAATAGGGGACCTCTATAAATAGGAGAGAACTAAAGGCTCATAGGCTAGGGTTTTTTGACAGCCACCTCCTCTTCTCCTATTTCCTCCTCAGATTGATTTCGTGTGGACAAAACAGAGCTGGTTCTTGAAGAGTGCATGCAAGGAGATTTGGACTAGGATTTGAGGAGATTCATTTCTAAAAATGCCATGTGAATTATCACTAGAGAGGAGGATATTTAAGCTCCTTCATCTAGTCCTATAGATCTATAGGAATTTAGGGATATATGATCTTCCTAAGTAATTTTCTTACGTGTAGTTTTTTATTTCGTGGGTTTTTGCGCACCAACTTTTGCATGACGATAAGAACCTCTTTCTCTATGAGAAATCTATGATTTTGATTTATGTTTGTCTACTGTGTATATAATGTCATCGTAGATTTTCCAACAGTGGTATCAGAGCCAGGTTTCTCGTGCAAAAGATTAACTTTTAAATAGCGTGTGTTGTGTTAAATTGCATAAAAATCATTTTACGTGATTATAATGATTTTTTATCATAGATATCAAATCTGTGCTGTAATTTATTTCTCTATTATAAGGTGTTTTACAAAGAGCTTTTGATACCAAATATGTTGGCACAAAAGAAGAAAGACAGAATGATTGTTGCCTTTAAATTGGCTAGCAAGTGGAAAACCTTTGTTGCTCAGGGCAAAGGTAGTGAATGAGAGCAGTAAGGCTGCTCTCAACCTGCTGCATGGCAGCCCTTATAGCCATGTTTCCTGGCTGCAAGGGGAACCCCTGGCGGCTAGGGTTTCCTGGCCGCAAGGGTTGCCCTAGTGGCTAGGACTCCTGGCTACATAGGGCAAGCTGGTGGCTAGGTTTCCTAGCTGCTCAAGGTTGCCCTATAACCAAGGTTTCCTGGCTACAAGGGACTTCTTGATGGCTAGGGTTTCCCAACCATGTAAGGCAGCCCTATGACCTAGGATTCCTAACCACAAGGGAGTTTTTAGTGGTTGAGATTTCCTACCAACATAAGGGACTTCCTGTCATATGAGGATACCCTATGGTAGGGTAACCCCAGAGGGCAGCAAAATAATTAATTAAATAATTTAATTAATTATAATTATTATGATCTAGTAGTCCTACATGATGATGATGTGTATAATGTAGACGGATGATCATGGATCGTGTGATGTGTGTATACATATGATTATTATTATTATTGGGGCTTGCGAGCCTCCAATTTTTTCTCGTTTATTGTCGGGTCTACATATAAGTTGTAAGTATATGAGGAGGCATGGCAGAAGTATGGAAGTGATAGCAGGATCCATGAGGATGAAATGGATAATCGTAACACATAGAGATGTATCGAAATACTGACAGAATCGACGAGGACGAGATGGATGATCATAGGGCATGGAGTTGTACCATTGCACATATAGATTTTAATGTGAGTGATTGAGCCTACTGGCTCTAGCTTGATCATATTAGGATGTGATTCATGATTATTTGGTGTGATTACTTGTGAATGGTGATTATATATACACCTACTAGATACATATATATTTGTATGCGATGTAGATATATATTAAATATGTATGTGTAATACATTATATTAGGAGACCAAATCAAAAATCTCCTCTATTAATAATATTAAGTCGGTAAACGTGAGATAATTGGATTGACCCACCTAGCCTTCCATTGTTATAGGTAGGAACCAATTCTCGATATAGGTTGAGTTGGTCGAGTCCTCGAGACTCATCTATATTACGATTTGCTATATTATCTATGATATAGAGATGTCACCGGTGACTTGAGGACATGGTATGCTTAGTAGAGTCCCTCGAGAGTATATTATCGAATCAAACTCAACTTATAATGATGGTGATGACTTAACCGAACATCATAGTTGATCGAGTCCCTCGAGGCCATGGTGGTTCGGAGGCCGAACAGGACCAGAATCATAAGGAGTTATAATTGGCAAGAGTTGCCTAACTTTAGAGGCTTAACATGATTGGTCAAGTCCCTCGAGGTTACGTTAAGATGCCGATTGGATCCCAGTCCCCACTAGAGATCCGTTGGGGGTCTCCAATTCATATACTAGAGAGAGTTGTGTTTTATAAAAAATTAGTGGGAGTAGATTAAGATAGATTCCTTATCTTAATTGTTTAAATTTTGTAAAGTCTGCATATTATTTATTTCTACTACATCTTTAATTTCAAAAAACTATTATTTTCAAATCCTTTATGTAGCATACTTGATATCAACCATCTCACTGGTCCAAATTATACGAATTGGCTTCATAATATGAGAATCGTTCTCATGGTGAAAAAAATTACGTATGTCCTTAATATAGTGATCGCTACACCCAATGAAGGGGCAAGCGAAGATAAGATCGCTCGCTATGTGAAGTACATAGATGATTCTACTCTTGCTTAGTATTATATGTTGGCCTCTATGGCTCCTGAGTTCTGAACAAGTGAAAATATGGATGGTAAATTTTTGCAATCTTCAAGCTAAACTTTCTCCTCCTTTGTTAGCATCAAAAGAAAGGGAGGATCAAATATGAAATATAATCTCTTGCATGAGATTCAACTAATAATTTGGTTCAAAACCATGTAAGATGATTAGTGGATAGAGAAACTCAATTGAGCAAGATTTTTGGTCCTAGAGGATAACCTGTGAGTGGATCTTATGTTTCAGTCCTTTCTAAATTCCTTTTCTCAATTCATAATGAATTTCAATATGAAAGGTGACCCTTGAGCTTCTCAATATGTTGAGCTAGCAATAAATCTTCCCCTTTGATTTTATCAAAAAGAAGGGAAGAATACAATTTTTCCTTTACATGGTGAATGCTTCTATCATGAAAAAACAAATTTTCATCATAAAGTCTCTTAAGAAAGGCAAGAGCAAAGGCAAACCGGGTAAGGGAAATGTTGCTTAGAAAGACCCAACAAAGGACAAAGGCTAATGCTTCCACTATGGCAAAGATGGGCACTGGAAGAGGAACTACAAAGAGTACCTTGCAGATAGGGCAAAATAGAAGCTTGGAGAAGCTTCAGGTACATCCATAATCAATCTTCATTTATCAAAATCTTATGATAATACTTGGGTATAAGATACCGAGAGTGCTTATCACATCTATAATTCGAAGGCTATAATATTTTAATGAGAATTTTGAATCAATCAGATGGACCATCACATGATGCAATGGAGCAATAATGCAAAGAAGTCATGTCATGAAGGATACATCTATGTAAGCTATTCAACAAGGATTGCATTAGATGTCATTCATAATTATGTTCCTTCTATTAGCAAGATCAAAATATTATTTCCATTTCAATTTTTGATAGTTCAAGATATAATTAGTTTTATAACCAAGAATCATGATATATCATTAGATGATGAGATCATCATGGGAGGAACGCGATTGCATAATGGTTTATTTATACTAGACAATTTCCAACATATAGTGTAATGGCAAATATCAATTCATGATAAAGGTATACAACCAAGAATTATAATGTGGCATTATAAGCATATCAATATCAAGGATCAAATCAAGGATTCAATGATTCTTTATCATAACGGAAATTTGAATATCAAATAGATTCCATTTAACTATGAGTAAGACAAAGAAATCATGTCACTTTTATGGTCATGATTCATTTAAAAATATAGCACAAAGAGTAACTTGATTATGCATAAGAACTCATCAAGTATTAAGATATGGTCCCATTGTGATAACTCACTCAAGTGATTAATCATCAAAATCATTAACATTTTATGATGATTCACAAAAAATATAAACTTGAATTGTTCTCTCTTGATAAATGATACAAAGAAGCAATCATTTTCGAGATTCAAAATGCTAGCAATTTGCATTAATCAGACAAGTGATACATCAAAAATCAAAACATCATTATTTCAATCAACAAGTGTTGAAGCATACAAAGTAGTATTGAAACATGAGAGAAAAGTTCAAATTATCAAATCATAACCTCATATATGCCACACTCAATAGTATATCAAAAGGAAATCACATTAATCTCGATAAGATAGTAAATATAATTTTTTTATGTTTCATCATATAAGTATGTCTTTTGGAGATATGCCAAATCAAAATATTTCTAAATAGGACAAACTTCAGTTATAAACATGGTACCTACTCTATATGAGATATGGAAATTTATCATGAAGCCTAATCTTAAGTGTTCATGTTTCAAAAGATGAGTATACCCACATTTAAGAGACCAAAACATGACAAGTTTGTCATCAAGATATGATATCACAAAGTTCATGATACCCCAAGGAAACTTGTGGATATTATTTCTATCACCGTAAAGACCAAAAGGTCTTTATAGCCAAACATGTTCATATGGAACACATCATTGTAGAAATTCAAGTATGATAAGTTGAGCAAGGTTAAACCATCAAGATCAAGCACCATCATGATAGTACATTCTCATCTTTATGAGTTTCACACGTTAGACTTTACATTTCATAAGAATGTATTCCATCCTCCTAAGAGATATGTGGGACATATCAAAAAAGAGGATATTGAGGATATTGATCCTCAGACCTATGAGGAGGCTATTATGAGTATAGACTTTGGGAAGTGGCAAGAAGCCATGAATTAGAATATGGATTCCATGTACTCAAACAAGGTTTGGAACTTAGCTGATACACTCGAGGGTATTATTATTAAATCTCGGATTTTGATGATTAAGTCAATTGGTGAAATATTTGTGCTAATCCACTTTGTCGAGACAAGTGTGCAGGAATAACTATGATGGGAAGAAAACATAAAGTGATTTACCGAGGTCAAGTCCGTCGGGGGTTCAAGAGTTCATCGGAAGTCCGAGAGATTTTCGGAAGTGTTGCCGGAACCATCAAAGATCGAATCAGGGACTTGCCAAAGTTTTCGAAGTTCTTCTCAAAGATCGCGAAGGTTCGCGGAACTCACCGGGATGATTCGAAGCTAGCCAAGACTCGCTGAGCTCCCATACAATCCGGAGTATGCTGAGTCCACCGAAGCAATCCGAGGGAAGCATCGGAAGCTTGCCGGAATCTCGACGTAAAGCTCGCCAGAAAGTTGACTTGAAGCGTGTCGGATCAAATCATGTTTAGTTGTGTTTTATGTTCGTAGTTTGCACATGAGTAAGGCAAGGATTTGAGGAAAATCCTGCCTAAATTAAGTAGGGGCCAACCAGGTCTCTACTGAGCCAAGTTAAGGCTCAAACAGGGCTCATTCGGCCTTGGCCGAATGAAGCAGGCGGCTGAACCGCCAAGCCTGGGGCGGTGGAACCGCTGCGCGTGGCACCGCTGGCGCGATAGCACCTTTAGCAAAAGCGTGGCACCGCTTGTCCGGCGGCACCGCCACAAGACAGAGGCGGTGGAACCGCCGGTCGGGCGGCACCGATCACCAGACTAGAGGCGGTAGCGCACTGGGCGGTGGCACCGCCTCGCATGGCCAAAGGGATTGTGACAGGCGGTGGCACCGCCTCTAACCACCAGATCTTGGAACTCCAAATTGATTTTGAATTTGGAGCCCAATTTTGAATCCACTTTGGATCTATAAATACCCCTCCCTTTCCCAGCTGAAAGGGCACCCTTTTGAGCAAAAATTCTAAGTCTTGAGTTCTTGAAGTGTGTTGTAAAATCTTGTTTTTGCTAGTGTTCACCTTCTTCCTTTTCTTGAGAGATCTTGTACAAGTGTGAACATCTTGTAAAGGGTTGTAAAAGGGGTGTTTGATCCTTCCCCTTCAAAAAGATTGCTAGTGGAAGAGCAGAGCCTCATCTTAAAGGCTTCAAGAGTGGATGTAGGTCATTTGACCGAACCACTATACATCCTTGTGTCCATGAATGTGAGTGTTTACATTCTTGAAGCATTTCTTTACTTTGCTGCAAGTTATTTAGTTCATAGTGATTTCCTTTATGCAAGCAATTACTTTCAAGTTCTCTTTCACAAATCGAGATCTTCCTACTTAACGTGAGTTTTGTAAATCGATTCAAGAATACGATTTTAATCTGCACTAATTCACCCCCTCTTAGTGCCTTTTAGATCCTTTCAATTTGGTATCAGAGCAAGGTTTGCTCTCATATTGGTTTAAAACCCAAGAGAGATGGCCTACTCCGTATGCAAGAAGGTCTCTCCATTACTCCCACCTATGTTTAATGGGTCGGATTATACGTATTGGAAGACTCAGATGAGGATTTTTCTTATTTCCATGGACTTGAACTTTGGAACATTGTTGAAAATGGCTTTGCAAAAATCCTCTCTTCCGATGAGTGAATGGAATGAGTCGGAGAAGAAGATTTTTGCTCTCAATGCAAAGGCTATGAATGCCTTATTTTGTGCGCGCTTGACAAGAATGAGTTTAATCGGGTTTCTATTTGTGAATCGGCATTTGATATTTGGCGCACTCTTGAAATCACTCATGAAGGCACTAGCCGAGTGAAAGAGTCCAAAATCAACATTCTTGTGCATTCTTATGAACTTTTTCGGATGAAACCAAGTGAGTCCATTGGAGACATGTACACCCGCTTTATGGATGTCATCAATGGACTAAAAGCTCTTGGTAAAGGTTTTTCGAATTTTGAATTGGTAACCAAAATTTTAAGATCCCTTCCAAAAGTTGGGATCCAAAGGTGACGCCATTCAAGAGGCCAAGGATCTTAAAGTATTTCCGCTTGAAGAACTTATCGGATCTCTAATGACTTATGAGATGACGTGCCATGCTCATGAAGAGCTTGAGAACCCTTCCAAAGAACAGGAAGGATATGGCACTTAGAATACAAGAAGACCACTTGAAAGGAACATCAAGTGAGGACAGTGACAAAGACATTGCACTTCTAACTCAAAGTTTAAGAAATTTATAAGAAAGAACAAATTCAAAATGACACAAAAGCAAATTTGAACACAAAAGGACCAAGTCCTTTGCTATGAATGCAAGAAGAGACACTTCAAGAATGAATGCCCTCAAGCCAAGAAGAAGCAATTCAAGAAGAAAAAGCTTTGAAGGCCACGTGGGATGATTCAAGTGACTCGAGGTTGAAGAGGCTAGCAACAAAGAGGAGGCAAACTTCGCACTAATGGCATTTGGAGAAGAGGTTAGTGAGTTACTTTATGAAGAGTTATCTTTGATGAACTTTCTATGGCTTTTCATGAGTTATTTGATGAATGTAAAACTATTAGTAAGAAGTTCAATTTGCTTAAAAAAAGAGCATGCTTTGTTACAAAGTAAGTTAAATCGTCTTCAAAACCCTTCTCTACCCCCATGCTCTAAGTGTGAAGACTTAGATGCAACAAAGAGGAGAACTTGTTACTCAAAGAGACCCTAACCAAGTTTAAGGACGCTAGCAGGGGCTAAGACATGATTCTTGTTAATAAAGGTCACGTGGGAAATAGAAGTGGTATCGGATTTGTGAGAGGTTCTCACCAAAATCCCACCACCTTCATTAAAGGGCCTACATTGCATGTATCACCACATTTGAAATGTAACTTTTGTGGCAAAACGGGACATGTTGCCTACAAATGTCCATTCAAGAAAATTAATCCACAATTGATATGGGTTCCTAAAGGAACCATAAACAATTCAATGATGAATTACAAAGTAAGTAGATCATTTTGTAAGGCACCCAAAATCAAATGGATACCTAAAACCATCCTCTTTTGTAGACAAACTCACAAGCTAGGAGCAAGAAATGGTATCTTGATAGTGGATGCTCAAGGCACATGACCGGAGATCCATCTCATTTCTCTATGCTCTCTAGCAAAGAAGAAGGATATGTCACCTTCGGAGACAACAACAAGGGTAAAATCATTGGCAAAGGAACCATAGGTAACAAATCAAATTTTTCAATTGATGATGTGTTACTAGTTGATGGTTTAAAACATAATCTTTTAAGTATTAGTCAACTATGTGATAAAGGTTATGTTGTTAGATTTGAATCTAATGTTTGCATTTATTGAAAACCCAACAAATAACATATCCATGATTGCTTTAAAACAAAACAATGTCTACACCATAAATATTGATAAACTAAGTAATGAAATGTGCTTTTTGGTTTTGAATGATGATGCATGGCTTTGGCATAGGAGATTAGGCCATGCAAGCATGAAACTAATCTCTAAGATTTCATCTAGAGATTTAGTAAGAGGTATCCCAAACACAAGATTTTTTAAGGATAAGGTATGTGATGCATGTCAACTAGGGAAACAAATAAAGACTAGTTTCAAATCAAAAAATCAAATTAGCACCACTAGACCATTGCAATTGATCCACTTGGACTTATTTGGACCAATTGACATAACAAGTCTAGGGGGCAGCAAATATGCCTTTGTAATTGTGGATGACTATAGTAGATACACTTGGACCTATTTCTTAGCTCATAAAAGTGATTGTTTCAAATGTTTTTCTAAATTTTGTAAACTCACTCAAAATGAAAATGGCCTTATGATTTCATCAATTCGTAGTGATCATGGAGGTGAATTTCAAAATCATGACTTCCAAAATTTTTGTGAAATAAACGGATACAATCACAACTTCTCTACTCCAAGAAATCCACAACAAAATGGAGTAGTGGAAAGAAAAAATAGAAGTTTGCAAGAAATGGCTAGAACCATGTTAAATGAATATAATTTACCTAAATATTTTTGGGCCGAAGCCGTAAATACGACTTGCTATGTTATGAATAGAGTTCTAGTGAGACCATCCCTATCTAAAACTCCATATGAATTATGGAATGATAAAAAACCCAATGTTTCTTATTTTAAAGTTTTTGATTATAAATGCTTTATTTTAAATGAAAAGGATGCCTTAGAAAAATTCGATGCAAAATCCAATGAAGGCATATTTCTTGGTTATTCTTTGGTTTCTAAGGCGTTTTGTGTTTTTAACAAAAGAACCTTATTGAAGAATCGATTCATGTCGTTTTCAATGAAATTTCCGAATTCAAGAAGAAAGATTTTGATGATGATTTTGGTCTTGATAATTTGAATTTGAATGAACCCTCTCCTCAAAATGACAACTTGGATGCATCTTCTTCCCAAACTTTCTTACCCAAGGAATGGAAGTATGTAGATGCTCATCCCAAGGAGTTAATTATAGGAGATACATCGAAAGGGGTTCAAACTCGCTCTTCTTTCAAAAATTTTGTGCCCATGCCGCTTTTCTTTCTCAAGTTGAACCAAAATGCATTGTTGATGCCTTGAAAGATGATTCTTGGGTTATCGCAATGCAAGAAGAATTAAATCAATTTGAGAGGAATGAGGTGTGGAAGCTTGTTCCTAGACCTAATGACCACTTAGTTATTGGTACTAAGTAGGTCTTTAGAAATAAGCAAGATGAATATGGTATCATGGTTCGAAACAAGGCTAGACTAGTGGCCAAAGGTTTCAACCAAGAAGAAGGTATCGATTATGAAGAGACCTTCGCTCCGGTGACAAGATTGGAAGCCATTAGGATGCTCCTTGCCTATGCTAGTAGTAAAGATTTCAAATTATTTCAAATGGATGTCAAAAGTGCATTCTTAAATGGTTTTATTTCCGAAGAAGTGTATGTCGAACAACCACCCAGATTTGAAAACTCTCTATTTCCTAATCACGTGTTTAAGCTAACTAAGGCTCTATATGGTCTAAAACAAGCCCCTAGGGCTTGGTATGAGAGGCTTAGTTATTTTTTGATTTCAAATGATTTCACTAAAGGCAAGGTTGATACTACATTGTTTATTAAACATTTTGAAAATGATTTTCTTATTGTTCAAATTTATGTTGATGATATTATTTTTGGGTCTTGTAATGAATCACTATATGAATTATTTGCTAAGGATATGAGTGATGAATTTGAGATGAGCCTAATGGGAGAACTAAATTTCTTTTTAGGACTACAAATCAAGCAACTAAGTGATGGTATATTTCTAAATCAATCAAAATACACATTGGAATTATTAAAATGATTTAACATGGATGGCTCAAAAGATGTTAGCACTCCTATGAGCACCTCTGTTAAATTAGATATGGATGAAAATGGAGAAAGTTTTGATCAAAAAACTTATAGGGGCATGATAGGTAGCCTGCTTTATCTCACTACAACCAGACCTGACATCATGTTGGTATAGGGTTATGTGCAAGATTCCAAGCTAATCCTAAGCTATCTCACTTGAAAAGTCAAGAGGATTCTTAGATATCTTAAAGGTATCCCTAATCTTGGATTATGGTATCCAAAATCTGATAATTTTGACTTGAAAGCTTATACAGATGCAGATTTTGGTGGATGTAAAATAGATAGAAAAAGCACTTCCGGAACATGTCAATTTCTAGGACATGCACTCGTTTCTTGGACTTCCAAAAAATAAAATTCGGTTGCACTATCTATGGCAGAAGCTGAATATATAGCTGCAAGTGCATGCTGTGCACAGGTTATCTGGATGAAAAATACACTAGAAGACTATGGAATCTACTTAAAAAACATCCCTATAAAATGTGATAACACGAGTGCTATTTGTCTAACTAAAAATCCAATTCAACACTCTCGAACTAAGCACATTGACATTAGGCATCATTTTATACGTGATCATGTAAGTAGTAGAGATGTCACCCTTGAATTTGTTGATACAAATCATCAATTAGCGGACATTTTACGAAACCTTTAAATGAGGAACAATTTGATTTTATTAGAAGGGAACTAGGCATGTTAAACTGTCCAAATAAGTAAGTTCTATTTGATGACATCTTTCCTTGAAATTATGGATTTCATTGATTTGAGTTTGATTTTTTCATCGATTCATCGATTTGATTTGTTTTTCTGGTCTTATATTCATCAAATTCTTTTTGACTTCATTCCTTCTCTAAGACCATTTCTTTAAAAAAAAAAAAAAGGAGATGAACTGCGGATTTTGTGCTACTGGCGGTAGCACCGCCTGCTGGGGTGGTAGTACCGCCCAAACACTCCTTTAATAAGGAGTGAGTTAGGGCCGGCGGTAGAACCGCCCGAACTCACTGCCCCTTTCGGTAGAACCGTCCCAAACACCTCACAACACCTTCTAAACTCCTTTGAACTCTCCCAAGCCTCATTTTGGTATCAATTCTTCCCTCTAGAAGCCTAAGAAGGAGAGCTTACCTTGATTCAAGCTTCCTACATCTCAAGGAACAATCTAAGGTAAAAACAGAATTATTTCTCTTATTGTCTTGTTTCATTCCTTCTTCAATTGGTTAATTGCTAAATCCTTTCAATTGATTAATTTTTCAATCCTTTAAATAGAAATGGCTCCTAAAAGAACATCAAGAGACAAAGGAAAAAGGATGGAAGTAGATTCATTTGACCACTCCCTGTTTAAATCACAAGAAGCTTCCCTTAGATTTTCTGAATTTGGTTCTAGACCCATTCATAAAGGAAAATATGTTGATTTGAATCAATTAGGGAACCTGGAACCTATCATGTGGTTTGCAGACTTAGAGGCCTTACTCATTTTACAAATTACTGAACCTCTTTATCCACGCTTAGTTAAACTATTCTATGCTAATCTAACTGTGAATGATGATGATGATGGCTTGTCAACTTATCTTCTAGGTAATGAGATTCGAATATGTGATAATACTATATGCTCATTGATTGAAATTGTTGAAAAAGAGCTAGGGTGCTATTTTAGAGGAAAATGGGATATGGACACAGTTGGTGCCACCCACTCTGAAGCTTTAGAAACTGTGTTTGCAAACCCAAATTTGGGTATAATTCCCAAGAGTTGTGAACATTTACTACCTTTTAACTCTAAAATTTTGCATCACATTCTAATTAGCA
Source organism: Musa troglodytarum (assembly GCA_023547065.1). Taxonomy (NCBI): domain Eukaryota; kingdom Viridiplantae; phylum Streptophyta; class Magnoliopsida; order Zingiberales; family Musaceae; genus Musa; species Musa troglodytarum. Next base: position 22,594,258 of record CP097508.1, on the reverse strand, counting down.
TTATCATTCCTAAACAGTTTCATCATGATGAGATTAGTTTCACTGAGTTAGGTACCTTATTCTGGATCATGACCCGACAACCTTTTTATTTTGGTTACCTAATCAGTGACACATGATAGAGGTCCTTTCTAAAGGATCAATGTTACCATATGGAGGTTTAATAACTAGACTACTGCATGCCCATAATATTAGCATTCCTCCGGATGAAGAAGCAATACAAGTGGACAGATTTAATATCATTGATGTTAAATTACTTAACTTAGGTGTACATTCGAACATGGAATAGGGGTTAGACAACCTAGGAGATGTGATATTCTTCCCCACCCGTAGATCATCCTGAAACACCAGTCCTTAGGGAAATGAATCTACTCCTCACGATCCTTTTATTGCGGCTACATCGGTGCCACTTCTGCTCCATCTTACGATCCGATCATGAGAGAGTTAAATGAAGTAAAACTACAGCAACTTGAAATTTTGAAGGAAATGCGGAAGATGAACCTAAAGATCGATCATATGTATAGGCATCTTGGCATTCCTTCTGAGGAGTAGCTTGCTGTATTTCTTTTTGAACGATGTAAACTTATGTTGTATGTTAACATATATGTTGCATTATCTTCTTGCCATACTTTGTGAAATGATTTTTGGCTTCTGATTGATTTCCTTTTCTATACTTATGATATTTTTGGCCATCCTTTATTATTACATATGAATCCCTTGTTTCCTTTGTTGATGACAAAGGGGAGAAATAATATGTGATGACGATTATATGCATGCTTATTAAAATGCCTATTTAGGTTCTTGATATCATGTTTTTAATTATGTATACTTCATTGATATCTTTGATACCTATTTGACATCTTCCATGCTTTACAAGCTATTGCAAGTTCAAATGCTTATTTAGGATCTTGATATCATGTTTTTAACTATGTATACTTCATTGATATCTTTGATACCTATTTGACAACATCAACTTTGAAGATTAATTTTATTGTGTTGAATTCAAAAATTGAATTCAAGCAATTTTTCTTTATGGCATATAGATAGAGGGAGTTAAGAGTAACTCCATCACCATTTGATTGTCATCATTAAAAAGGGGGAGATTGTTGAATCTCGGATTTTGATGATGAAGTCAATTGGTGAAATATTTGTACTAATCAACTTTGTCGAGATAAGTGTGCAGGAATAACTACGATAGGAAGAAAACATAAAGTGATTTACCGAGGTCAAGTCCGTCGAGGGTTCAAGAGTTCATCGGAAGTCCGAGAGATTTTCGGAAGTGTTGCCGGAACCATCAAAGATCGAATCAAGGACTTGCCGAAGTTTTCGGAAGTTCTTCTCAGAGATCATCAAAGGTTCGCGGAACTCACCAGGATGATTCGAAAGCTAGTCGAAGACTCGTTGAGCTCGCCATACAATCTGGGGTATGCTGGGAGTCCACTGGAAGCAATCCGAGGGAAGCATCAGAAGCTTGCCGGAATCTCATCGTAAAGCTCGTCGGAAAGTTGACTTGAAGCATGTCGGATCAAATCACGTTTAGTTGTGTTTTATGTTCGTAGTTTGCACATGAGTAAGGCAAGGATTTGAGGAAAAAATCTTGCCTAAATTCAGTAGGGGCCAACCGGGTCTCTCTTGAGGCCAATTAAACTCAAATAGGGCTCATTCGGCCTTGGCGAATGAGCGGCAGCTGAACCGCTAAGCTGGCGATGGAACACTTTGGTGAGGCGATAATGCCGCCTGTTCCTGAGCAGTGGTGGCACCACTGCAGCGTAACACCGCCCTATTAAACGGTGGAACACTTTCAAAGCGATAACACCGCCCGATCACCAGAACTAGGCGGTACTTTGCTGAGCCCAGCGGTACCGCTTACATCGATCAAGATTGCTGAGTGTGGCGGTGGCACCCACCCGAGATACTCCAAATTAATTTTGAATTTGGAGCCCAATTTGAATCCACTTTGGATCTATAAATACCCCTCCTTTCCCGGTGAAAGGGCACCCTTTTGAGCAAAAATTCTAAGTCTTGAGTTCTTGAAGTGTGTTGTAAAGTCTTGTTTTGCTAGTGTTCACCTTCTTCCTTTTCTTGAGAGATCTTGTACAAGTGTGAACATCTTGTAAAGGGTTGTAAAGGGTGTTTGATCCTTCTCCTTCAAAGAGATTGCTAGTGGAAGAGCGGAGCCTCATCGTAAAGGCTTCAAGAGTGGATGTAGGTCATTTGACCGAACCACTATACATCCTTGTGTCCATGAATGTGTGAGTGTTTACATTCTTGAAGCGTTTCTTTACTTTGTTGCAAGTTATTTAGTTCATAGTGATTTCCTTTACGCAAGCAATTACTTTCAAGTTCTCTTTCGTCAAATCGAGATCTTCCTACGAACGTGAGTTTTTGCAAATCAGTTTCAAGAATACGATTTTAATCCGCTGCACTAATTCACCCCCCCCCCCCCCTCTTAGTGCCTTTTAGATCCTTTCAATTGCAATGCAAGAAGAATTGAATCAATCTAAGAGAAATGAGGTATGGAAGCTTGTTCTTAGACCTAGTGACCATTTAGTTATTGGTACTAAATGGGTCTTTAGAAACAAACAAGATGAATGTGGTATCGTGGTTAGAAATAATGCTAGATTAGTGGCCAAAGGTTTCAACCAAGAAGAAGGTATTGATTACAAAGAAACCTTTGCTCCTATGGCAAGATTAGAAGCCATTAAGATACTCCTTGCCTATGCTAGTAGTAATAACTTTAAGCTTTTTCAAACAGATATCAAAAATATATTCTTAAATGGGTTTATTTTTGAAGAAGTATATGTCAAACAACCACTCGAATTTGAAAACTCTCTTCTTCCTAATAATATGTTTAAATTAACTAAAGCTCTCTATGGATTAAAGCAAGCCCCTAGAGCTTGGTATGAGAGGCTTAGTTCCTTTCTTATTTCTAATAATTTTACTAAAGATAAGGTCGATATTATATTATTTATTAAATATTTTAAAAATAATTTTCTTATTGTTCAAATTTTTGTTGATGATATTATATTTGGTTCTATAAATGAATCATTATGTGAATCATTTTCCAAGTGTATGAGCCAAGAGTTTGAAATGAATCTAATGGGTGAACTAACCTTCTTTTTAGGAATACAAATTAAACAACTTAGTGATGGTATATTTCTTAGTCAAACCAAATATATTTTAGAATTATTAAAATGGTTTAATATGGATGGTTCAAAAGCCATCAACACTCCTATGAGTACCTCCATTAAATTAGATACTGATGAAAGTGGAGAAAGTTTTGATCAAAAAATATATAGGGGAATAATAAGTAGTTTACTTTACCTCACCGTAACTAAACCCGATATTATGTTTAGTGTAGGACTTTGCACTAGATTTCAAGCTAATCCTAAGTTGTCTCATCTTAAAGCCATTAAAAGAATCCTTAGATATTTTAAAAGAACTCCTAATCTAGGATTATGGTATTCAAAATCCAATAACTTTGATTTAATAGCTTATGCGAATGTCGATTTTGGCGGATGTAGAATAGATAGAAAAAGCACATCCGAAACATGTCAATTTTTAGGACATGCCCTTGTTTATTGATCTTCCAAGAAACAAAACTCGGTTGCACTATCTATGGCCGAAGCCGAATACATAACCGCTAGTGCATGTTGTGCACAAGTTATTTGGATGAAAAATACATTAGAAGATTATGAAATTTATTTAAAGAACATTCCCATAAAATATGATAATACTAGTACTATTTGTCTAACCAAAAATCCCAATCAACACTCTAGAACTAAGCATATTGACATTAGGCATTATTTTATACGAGATCATGTAAATAATAACGATGTCATTCTAGAATTTATTGACACAAAACATCAATTAGCGGGTATTTTCATAAAACCCTTAAATGAAGAACAATTTGACTTTATTAGAAGGGAATTAGGCATGTTGAATTATCTTCGTGAATGAGTTTATTTTATGCCATTTTCAAAAAAAAAATTATCATCTTTTCGGTTTTCGTAGATTTGACTTCATTCTTTTTTATTTATATTATCTTATGACATCTTAAAGAGTGATATAAGACATCATTCTAGTTTAATCAAACACATTAAACTTCTATGATATAAAGGATATAAATATATATATATATATAATAAAAAATTAGAGCAAATTGATCAAAAAAGGAATTGTTGCAACCCTCCTAAAATCATCTAAGGGTGCTAGCGGTGGCATCGCCAGGACTGGCGGTAGCACCGCCAAGACTAGCGATAGCACCACCTAGGCATTTTGTTCGCAAGCGGTGGCATCGCTCGATTGGCGGTGGCACTGCCCGAGAGCCCCCTTATATAAAGGGGAGTTAGGACCGATGGTGAAACACCCCCCCCCCCCCAACCGATAGAACCGCTCCCAAACCTTCTTCCCATCCTCTCTAAACCTCATCCTCTCCCTTTAGAAGACTGAGAGAGGGTTCCATCTTGGATCAAGACCTCTACCTCCCAAGAAATCTCATATAAGGTAAGAATTGAATTTTTTTTTTTCTTTCTTTCTTCTTAATACATGGCCTATTCTTTAATTTTTCTTGCTCTATCATCATGATTAGATATAGCTCCTAGGAAATCATCAAGGGACAAAAGAAAAAGGATGGTAGGAGATTCACATGACCCATCCCTTTTTATATCTAATGAAGTAGCCCTTAGGTACCCTAGTTTCGAAGCAAGAACGGTGCATAAGGGAAAACATATTGATTTAGGTGAACTAGGAAACCTAGAACCCATTAGATGGTTTGTCGATTTGGATGTCTTGCCCATCTTACAAATCGATGAACCAATTTACCCTAGGTTAGTTATGTTGTTTTATGTAAATTTAAGCTTGGATGTTGATAACATGACAACCTACCTTTTAGGAATCCGAATTCGAATTTTTGATAGTATGATATGTGAGCTAATTAGAATCTCTGAAAAGGATAGGGATTGTTATTTCAGAGGATAGTGGCATATGAATGCAATAAGAGTAACCTACTCCGAGGCTTTAGAGGCTATTTTTGTAAATCCTAACCTAGGTATAGTCCCTAAAAGCTGTGAGCATTTGTTACCTTTCAATTCTAAAATTCTTCATCATATTATCAAAAACATCCTTATTCCTAAACAATATCACCATGATGTTAGTCAATTAGAGTTAGAAACCATGTATTGGATAATGACCGAACAAAATAACTATTTTGGATACCTGATCCGACAATATATGATGGAAATAATGTCTAAAGACTTGATATTATCATACGAGGGATTAATCACTAAATTGCTATATGCCTATAATATCATAATATCACCCGATGAAGAAGTGATAAAAGAAGACATATATAACACTATTAACAGAAACCTGCTCAAGAGACTTAGGTACATTTTTACAAATGGAATATGGATTAGGTAGCCTAGAAGAACCGATCCAGCTCCCCCTCTAGTAGAACAACCTGAAACACCAGTCTTTAGGGAAAGTGAATCTCCTCCTCCTAGTCACTTTGGTGCAGCACTATCAGAACCAACTCCTACTCCATCCTTTGAAGATCCAATTATGATAGAAATAAATCAAATCAAATCACAGTAAGCTGAAATTTTTAGTTAAGTACGATAGATGAACCGGAAGCAGATCACTTGTATAGGCATTTTGGTATTCCACCCGAGGAATAGTTGTTGTATTGAACATTTTGACTCTTGTAAACCTCTATGCTACTTTGACATACTTTTGAAATTATCCTTATATATGATGTCGTATGTTGGTTTCTAAAAATTTTCAACTTCGAGTACCTTCATGATATCATCTATTCGGATTTTGAATGACATTTTTTGAATGGAGCTCTTTTTTTTTTCTTGATGACGCCTTCATGATGTTGTAATATTTGGTGTCTTTTTCGAATGATGGATTTTGATGGTGTAATTGATTTTATACTCTCTTCACCTCCTTTTTGTTGATGACAAAGGGGGAGAAGAATGTAGCAAATGAATTGATGACTTGATCGCATTGAGAAGAATATTATCAAAATGAATTGACATTTTTTTTTAATTTGCTTGTGCCATGCTTTGTAATCAAAAATTGATTGCTATCCTTAAAAAGCATCGCAATATATCACAATATATCTCAAATGCTTAAAATGTAAATTTTTGAGAGATCGATATCAGATCATGTTTAAAAATTGGGTTCTATTTATTGATATGATAAGCTATTATTTCATTTGATATCATACCTTGATTTTGTACACTTTATTGATATCATTTGATCTTTGTTATATTTTAATTTATGATTGGTATCTTTTGCGAAAATGATAAATGTCTATCATTCGACTTGAAAAATAGGAAGTTTCGTATTTGTGGATGAAAAATCATGCTTGTTGAGCATGATGATAAGTTCATCGGATGAAACTTATCGAGTTCGGTTTGAATTCAAAGAGATTGAATTCAAGCGTTTTCTTTCTCATAATATGGCATATAGATAGGGGGAGTTAAGATAAACTCCGTCATCAAATCATCATTAAAAAGGGGGAGATTATTGAATCTCAGATTTTGATAATGAAGTCAACTGATGGGTTAATTGATCTAATCCATATTGAGATAAGTGTACAGGATTAACTACGATAGCTTGAAGACATAGAGCAAATTACTGGAATCAAGTTGTTGGGAGTTCGAGAGTCCATCGGAAGTCCGAAGGATCGTCAAAAGTGTTGTTAGAACCAACCGAGAAAGAATCGAGGACTTGCCGAAGGTTTCGAAAGTTCGCCGGAAAGATCGTCGGAGGTTCGTGGAGATCACCGAGAAGGTTCAAAAGCTTGCCAAAGATTTATCGAACTCACCACAAGTCCGGGAGCCTACTAGGAGTCCGCCGGAAGAAATCCAAGGGTCCGTCAAAAGTCCGTCGGAAGTTCGCCGAAGGCTCGCCGAAAGAAAACTCGAAGCTGCCAGTTTAAAATTGCTTAGAATTATATTTTAATTTCGTAGTTAGCATGTAATTAGGGTAAGGATTAGGTAATAATTCTATTTAACCTGATAGTAGCCAATTGGGCCTTATTTGGACTGATTTGGGTCGAAGCTAGGGCCCATTCAGTCTTGCTGGAATAGTCTAGCGATGGCACCGCCCCGGGAATAACTTTCTAGGTGTTCTAGGTGGTGGTACTGCCCTAGGTCAGCGGTGTTACCGTCGACTTTAATGCCTGGCAGGCAATAGTACTGCTAGTGCCAAGCGATGGTACTGCCAGACCACAAAGCCCGAGGACTCTATCAGGTGGTGGTACCACCAATGCCAAGTGGTGGTACTGCTAGTACCCGGTAAACCCGAGATGGGACACTTTTTGGCTCTATTTTTTAAAGTCAAATTGAGTCTATAAATATCCCTCTTTTCTCAGCTAAAAAAGCACCTTTTGAGGAGTTGAAAAACCAAGTCAAAGCTATAGCAAAGTCTTATTTCAATAGCTTAAGTGTTCACCTCCCTCTTTCTTTGTGAAAAATCTATAAAATAGTGAATCACTTGTAAAAGTTTGTAAGAGGGGTACTTGATCCTTCCCCTTCAAGAGATTTGATAGTGGAAGTTGGGAGCCTCATTGAAGGAGGCTTCGGAAGTGGACGTAGGTCTTTCGACTGAACCACTATACATCGCTGCGTACTTTGGTTGTGAGTTTTAAATATTTTGTATCTTTTCTTTACTTAGCTGTAAATCGCTCGGTTTTCTTTTCCCTACTCTCAATTGCATTCACTCAACCATTATAGCTAAATTTCGTCGGATCGAAATTTCCATACAAATCAACTATCTCCGAAATCGATTTTAAGTTTACAAGTTTTAATCCACTACACTAATTCACCGCCCCCCCCCCCCCCCCTCTCTTAGTGCTGCTCAGATCCTAACATTATGAACCCGGTATTGAGCAAGCGGTCCACTTCGCGATTGATCGCTTGCTATCATTCTGGGGCAAACCTCCGAGGCCTCTGTTTGACTAGGCATGCCTCGGGGTGGATATTCAAGTGATGCTGCGCCACCTCAGGGTTGATTCCTGGCATGTCCTTTGGGGACCAGGCAAAGATATCAGCATTCTACTTTAAAAATTGCACAAGTTGGACTTGGTCAGCTTTTGGAAGTGTTGTCCTAACTTTGACGGCCTGGTCCAAGCGATCAGCCCTCAAGGGGATTTCAGTGAGCTGCTCCATCGGTTGTGGATGTGCTGGGGCTCTTGGATCATCCCGAGGGTCGAGGTTGGCCAGCTCTAGTCACGTTCTCTTTGGCATAGATACGATCGTTAGATAATACCTCCTAGATTCTCTTGGATCATTTTGCACCATCCCGACCCTTGTTGAGGTTGGGAATTTCATGGCTCGGTGGTAGGTGGAGACGACCACCCTTATTCTGTTGAGTGTCGGGCGCTTGAGAATCACATTGTACGCTAAGGGCAGGTCAACAACCATGAAGGTGACCATGACCGTTTTTGTTCTTGGCTTGTCCCCTATGGTGACCGGGAGGGAGGTCATCCTAAGGGAGGACACTGATTCCCCCATGAATCCAGTGAGCGTGGTCGCCATCGGGGAGAGATCACTGTCAGTGAGGTCGAGCTTCTTGAAGGCATCCAGGTATAGGACATCAACGGAACTCCCAGTGTCGACCATTATCCTTTTCATCCTGGCATTAGCTATGTAGACCAAGATTACCAGGGCAACATCATGATTAGAGAATTCTACTTCCTTCGTACTGAATGTAATCTCTCCCCCAGGTTGCGATCTCGGGTGCTTTTTCGTCGTGCTCCGTGCATATGCTTTTCTCGCCGTGGAGCTGCTATTGCTGGAAGCTGGTTCGTCGACAATAACATCGATCTACTTCTTGACTAGACCTTTTGGCCGAGGGGATGGCTCCTTCCACTTTTTGAGGAAGCGCCCGAGGTGCCCTCGGTGGATTAACTCCTCAATCTGGTTCTGTAGGTCTCGGCAATCCTCTGTGTCATGGTCGTAGTCTCGATGGAACATGCAATACTTAGACCAATCTTTGTTAGTAGCTTTTACCGGGTTGGGTTCCCATAAGAGCCCTTTCTCCCGGATTTGAGGAAATATTTCAATTCAGGAGGCGTAAAGGGGGAGCCTTGGGTGTGGCAGTTCTAGTTGGTCAGGCCTCCTCCGGGATGATTCCGAGAGCGACCTTGGAGTCATCACTTGGGGGGAATCCATCCGAGGCCTTTTGTTGTCTTCGTGCTTCCCTGCTACCAGGGCTCCAACGGCAATGTGTTGGTTGGCGCATTAGAGCATTTCGGGAATAGTTGTGGATAGTCTTTCAACCAAGGCCCAAAAAAGCCTTAAGGGACGTAGCCCCATCAGAAATTCTTGTATGACCAGAGATGGGTGGGCTTCGAGTATCCCTTGGGCCTTAGTGGCGAAACGCATGACGAACTACGAGAGCGCCTCGCCATCACGTTGGGCTAGTTCAAGGAGCGCTACCACAGAGGGTTTTGGCTGCATGCTGGCTAGGAAACTTTGCTCGAGCCCCCTCGCAAGTTGATCGAACGAAGAGATGGAGGTTGGTTGGAGCCGACTAAACCACATCCGATCCGGTCCCTGAGTGTGGTAGGAAATGCCCTGCACATACATTAAAGTGTCAGAAGTACCATAGAGGGCCATTTGGGCCCGAAAGGTAGCGACGTGCTCCGTGGGGTTGGAACCGCTATCGTACGTCTCAAGGGCCGAGAGTCTAAAATTGAGAGGAACTGGCTTGTCCTGGATCTCAGGAGTAAAGAGAGATGCTCCCGAGGCGTCATCCTTGACTTCTCCCTTGGTCTTGTGAAGCTCCAGCTTGAACTCGTCCAGACGCTGATTCACCAAGGTGAGTTGAGCTTTGAGTGAGTCATCAACTGAATCAGTCTACATGGTGTCATGCTCAAGAAGCGACAGGTCACTGGGGCGGAGACCGAGAATGCTGGGCTCGGGAGTCACCCCCCAGCCCCCTAGATGCTCTTCGGCTTCTTCTGGCAATTGATCGTGAGTAGCTGGATTCGCCGGGGGGTCATCGAGGAGCTCTGGGACATACATGATGGGCTCAACGTCCAGGGGCTCACCAAGCATACGAGCTGCGGAATGAGGGGGATGACCGTTTGGATTAACCCGGTCAGTGCTTGCACTTGCCTCGATAAGTCGAGAAACACCTCGGGCGAGACAACCGAAGATGTCGGGGCATTCCCGGGAGGTGATAACTCAGGATCATTGAACAGTCACTAATAGCATTTTGGAGTCTGGATCGAGGTGCCTCCTCCTAACTAAGTGGTAGAGGTCAGGCCAGAGGCAAGGATAGGGGCAGCATATTGCCCTTAGGTAGGGTAGGCTACTGGGTTGGTCATGGGACACTCTCGCGAGATTGACCCTCCTAGCGCTAAAGTGTTAAGGAACCGAAACAACCACCAGGTGATGTGCCGGGTTGGCTTGGTTCAGTCGTCGAAGTCTCGGAGTGTCCTACCCCAATCCGTGGTCGAGACGAGCTCCCGAGACAAAGTGGGCTCGGTACCTGCAAGACGGCCTGGGTCAGGTTTGATCCTAACTTGGCCCCTCCAACAATCAAGTCAGTGAATGTTATCCTCTTTTTTCTTCTCCCCCATCACTTGGGGCCAGGCGGGAGGCCTTTATAAGCATCTGGGGTCGGCTTTGCATACCTAAGTTCGGATGATCATCGGCCCACCCAGGGCAGCGTCGTACGAGACAGTGCCGTGCAGTGTCGTCAGGTCCCCCGGGGGTGGGCGATGTCATATGGCGCCGTCCCGGAATCCCTGGGATGGGCTGCTTCGTGCAGTGCCATCCTGAGCTTTCAGGGGTGGGTTGTCCTGTGCAGCTCTGGGCAATGCAAAAGCATTGTCACGTCCGACCCGAGGTGGCAAGCCACATCCGCGGGTCAGACGTGGCGACTCGTGCAGGACATACCTTCATGTCGATGTGTCCGCTGACTGCTGCCATGTGGATAATACCAGGATATCCCCTATCAGGTTTGATTCCAATTATTTCGGAATGATTTAATTTTTTATATTTAGATTTAAAAATTCTAAATCATCAATTTTTAAATTAATGGTTAAAAAATTGGTACAAATTGTTCGAGAGTCAAAATTGATGGTTTCATGGTTTTAAACTATTTAATTATTCAAAAAATATCTTTATAATTTTTTATATTTTAAATTATTTTTATTAAAAATATAATAAAATATTAGTTGTTCAAATTGGAGCCGTCGGAATTGGTAACGACACTTATTGTTTCAATTTCGATTCCTGATTTTAAAAAATTAGAATCACGATCAAAACTATTTAAGTGATAGTTATTTTTATTTTTTATAAACAAGGAAGAAATGAAGAGTGATGTGTCTCCACAATGCATATAATAATAATAATAATAATAATAAAAGTTTTGATTACTAAATTGATTATGAGATTTAAGATTTCAATTAAAGTAAGCATCCTAATACCCAACACCACCGTTAGATACACATTTTAATATCAAATTATATAACTATATTTGAAACCATCAATTAGGATATACAAAATATCTTATTATCTTTTTTAACCCGTGTTACACTTCTGGGTTCATATTTTGATACAAGAAAACTATAAATATTATTTTAAAATAGAGTTATTAAGGTTGTTTGTTTATATTCGATGAAGTTAATTCAACTGGTTAATAAACACAATAGCACAAAGAGTATTATATTTCGGGAGAAGATTTAAAAGAAAGATGATCATCCGATTATGTAAATGTATTAGGTTAGATTATTCTTATTATGGATTCTCTGATACTCTCAAGTTATTTTCAAGTGATTGATTTAAGAATAAAAATATATATAGTTTATTCAGATGTAGTATAGCCAAAGGAGCATCATCTACCTCAACCATTCATACTTACATGGAAGAAAGAGTCTAACCGTGTGATACTTCGCTAAGCAATCTCTTAAATGAGAGGGGAGGGGAGTCTGACATGATGCTTGCTTATCTTTGGCACGGATGCTGATGTTGAGACTTTGCTCCAATGAAGCCTCACATGTCCTGCTCGACTCGTGCCGACATGGATGCTGATATGTCAGGGTTATACATATCAACAGTAATATATACGTCATAAATTATTAACTAAATTATAGTTTTGATGATATTTTTATCAAATTTGTTACTTTTAAATTTATATTTTGAAAGAGTAAAATCGAGGATTCAAAATTAATATTCTATGATGAAAATCTCTCTCTCTCTCTCTATATATATATATATAATTCAAATTTTTATTTTTTAAATATAAAAATTAATTAAAAATAACAAATTGATAAAAATATCATGAAAACTATAATTTAGTTAATATATGTATATATATATATATATATATATATATATATATACAGGTTAATAACATCGCCTACTTTACAAGGAAGGTTGCACGTGGGAGATGTGTGATGAATGCTCCACTATTTTTGCAGCTGCCTCAGATCTCACGTGTTGGTTAGGCGTGGGATGGGAAAGCGTCCGGCTTAGCTTTCCTGTGTCACTTTTGGGTCACATGTTAGTACTCCTTATCATTGCTTGCAATCTGCGGCACACAACCTCGCGGTCGATCTCTTTCACAATTAAGGAATTGGTCCCATTCCACAAGCTATCCACCTGAAGCAGAAAAGAACTGAATCCTTTTACCCTTCCATATCATACCAATCGAAGGCATAAAATTACACATATATGTATATATATATATATATATATATATATATATATATATACATATATTTGTTAGGCTATGAAGAAATAACAATCTGGTTTAGGATTTGCCCATATGACTCGAAGCCGAATCGCAACGTACTCGTTTGACTCGAACCCGTTGATGTGATGATTTATCCACGTGACGCTCACCTGTTTCTGCTCGGGATGCCATCAGGACCGCCCACCTACAGCTCACCGAGAAACGTAGGCACCAACATTTTAGTTTTAGTTACCAATAATAATTAATTATAATTATTACTCTGATAGGGGTAATTTTAAAACAGGGTTCCTGGCAATGAACCGAAACGATGGACACGCAAAGAGCGGCGGTGGTGCGCGTACACTCCCTCTCCCTCCCCTTGCTTTTCTGTCACCCCCACTGCTTCCTTTCGCTGTGGGTTTCGCCCCCGAACGCGCCTTCCCCTTCCCCTCCCTGCCTCCGAATCTACGGCCTCGTGACGCGCCGTGGAGACAGAACTAAAAAGAGATGACCCATCTTTGAAGGAAGGAAGGAAGTCGCCGGAAGGAGAGGAAGTAGATTGACCGACGACGTTTCTTTGTTCTCCCTCTCCTCTATCGCAGATCTGCTCTTCCTTCCGTTTTGTGTCGTGGCGAGGGGTTGTAGTTGTGAGCTTTTGCCTGGTGTTTTCGCCCGTTTGATATAGCTTCGGAGGTGGTTTGTGCTGTGGAAGTTATGGGCGAACAAGTTCTTGTCTTTGGTAAGTAGAGAATGTTCTTTGGTGTTGCGTTTTGTGGAGTAATTCATTCGGGGGTGAGGCAGATTGTTGTCTTGATGATCTTTTGATGGATTGTTGGGTTTCTTTGAAGTTCTTTGTTAAGAATTGATTCATAGTAGTTATCATGATCTAGGTGGTTATCTAAATATTCACCATGATCTAGGTGGTTAGGGTGGTTTCAATAACTAACTCTATCATTGGTGATATGATAGAGAATGGTTGTTAGAGTGGTTGTTATCATGAGGTCCTATAAATAGGACCAGAGTTAATGAAGCAAGTAGAGAAGGTCTGAGACTTGGAAGAATATTTGTAAGTGTTCAATATTGTTCCTCCTGTTTTAATACTAATACTATGTTGGTTTTCTAGATTAAGGGCATTCTCTCTTCAATCGTAGTATTCTGTTTCTTTATTGTTCCTTGCTCCTCCAACCCTAACATTTGTGGTATCAGAGCCTTGTTTCAATCTGAACTGGGCAATATGACGTTTAATGGCAATTCCATGTCTCAACCCCTTATTCCCATCTTCTCCGGGAAAAGTTATCAATTTTGGAGTATCAAAATGAAGACTCTATTTAAGTCTCAAGATCTTTGGGACTTAATAGAGAATGGATATCTTGAGATCAGGATAGGAAACGGTGAGGAGAGCGAGAAGAAGGACTCAAAGGCATTGTTCTTCATTCAACAAAATTTGCATGAGACAATATTCTCAAGAATTGCAGCGGCGACAACCTCAAAGCAAGCTTGGGTGATACTTCAAAACAATTTCAAGGCTCATCGAGGGTGATTACGGTAAAGCTTCAAACCCTTAAATCGTGAGTTTGAAATTTTGGTTATGAAAAATAATGAATCGGTGCAAGATTTTCTTTCTCGGTAGTAAATTGTTAGTCAAATGAAAACTTATGGCGAACATCTTCATGATCATATAATTGTTGCAAAAGTTTTGAGAAGTTTAACTCGAAATTTGATCATGTTGTTGCCGATTGAGGAATCAAAAGATTTATCTACATATTCATTTGATGAACTAATGGGTTCCTTGCAAGTACACGAAGCAAGGTTGAGCAGTCATTTGAGAAAAATGAAGAAAAAGCGTTTGATTAAGGGAGTCTTCTACTTCGAAAGAAGACAAAAATACAGCATGAAGATCTCGTGGCAGAGGAGGATTTCGTGGTAGAGGAAATGGAAGAGGAAGAGGACACTTTGATGGGCATAATGAACAAAAGCAATGCCATTATGATCAGAAAAACTACAAGAATAGAATTCAATGCCACTATTGTAAAAAGTTTGGCCACATGAAAGCGATTCTTTGGAAAGAGAAAAGCAAGCAAGCTATGTGGAGGAAAATGAAGACAATAGTAAGTTATTTATGACTCACATGTTAATGATATCTCAAATGATATTTGGTTTTGGATAGTGGATGTTCTAATCATATGGGCATAAGATCAATATTTAGAGATATTGATGAAACTCACAAGTTGAATGTTAGACTTGGAGATAACAAGCAAATCCAAGTGGAAGGAAAAGGAACAATTGAGGTGAAGACAAGTCAAGGAAGGTAAAACACCTTGATAATGTTTTCTTTGTTCCTAGTTTATCACATAACTTGTTGAGTGTTGGACAACTTATCGATCATGGATATTCGATTATATTTGATGATGGTTCATGCACCATTAAAGATAAAAATCTGGTTTGATTATGGTAAAGGTTTGCATGACACAAAATAAGATGTTTCCACTTGATGTTTCAAATATTGAAAAGCATGCTCTAGTGCAACTCAAAGGATGAGTCTAATTTGTGGCATTTAAGATATGGACACCTTAACATTAAGGGCTTAAGGCATTAAAGCAAAAGGAATGGTTTTGGATTGCCTAAAATTAACACACTTGATGTATGTGAAGGATGTATTTATGGCAAACAAAGTAAAAAACCATTTCCTGTTGGAAAAGCATGGAGAGCATCTGATTGTCTTGAATTAATTCATGCTGATTTATGTGGACCTATGAATACAAAATCGTTTGGTGGAAGTCGATATTTTCTACTATTTATTGATGATTATAGTCAGATGAGTTGGGTATATTTTCTAGAAATGAAATCTAAAACATTTGATAATTTTGAAAATTCAAGGCACTTGTAGAAAGGCAAAGTGGTAGATACATAAAGACACTTGGACGGATAGAATTGGTGAATTTCTATCTAATGAGTTTAATTCTTTTGTGAAGAAAATGGTATTCACGAGGAATTGTGACACCATATACACGGAACAAAATGGTGTAGTGAGCGTAAAACCGAAACGATCGTAGAAATGGCAAGAAGTTTGCTTAAAGGAAAGAATCTTCCAAATCGGTTTTGGCGAAGCGATTAGGATTTATTTGTTGAATATTTCACCAACAAAGGCTGTTATGAATCGCACTCCTTTTGAGGCTTGGTATGGTATAAAACCAAGTGTAAACCATCTAAGAATTTTTGGTTGTATTGCTTATGCTTTGGTGAATTCACAAAATCACCACAAGCTTGATGAAAAATCTGAAAAATGCATTTTCATTGGTTATTCCTCACAATCCAAAGCATATCGATTATATAATCATGTCAGTAGCAAAGTTATTATTACTTGAAATGTTGTGTTTGATGAAAGGGCAAGTTGGAATTGGGAGTCAAAAGAAGAAGAAACACAAACTCAGTTAGATGAAGTAGACACTCCACGGAATCAAGTAACAGATCCTGCTCCAACAAATTCATCGTCGGCCTCACATGGTAGCAGTTCAAATTCTGATTCCTCAGATGAATCTCCTCCAAGAAAGTTTAGATCACTAACAGAAATTTATGATTCAACATTTGCTTTATTTATTTCAGATCCTATAACTTTTGAGGAAGCAGTTGAAAAAGAGGAATGGAGAAAAGCAATGAAAGAGGAAATCAACTCAATTGAGAAGAATGAAACAGGAGCTAATGAATCTGGAAGGAAAAAAGCTATTGGATTAAAATGGGTTTACAAAACAAAATATAATGCGGATGGAAGTATCCAAAAGCATAAAGCTCGGCATGTAGCGAAAGGATATTCACAAAGAACAAGGTATTGACTTTGATGATACTTTTTCTCCGGTTGCTAGATTTGAAACCGTGAGAACCTTCTTGGCTTTAGCTCACTTGGGTTGGCTTTGTTTATCAATTTGATGTGAAATCTGTGTTTTTAAATGGAGATTTACATGAAGAAGTTTTGTTACTCAACAAGGTTTTTTGTTAAAGGACATGAAGAAAAAGTGTATAAGCTAAAAAGCTCTTTATGGGCTTAAACAAGCTCCAAGGGCATGAGTACAGTAAAATTGATTTTTATTTTCATCAAAATGGATTTAAGAGAAGCAATAATGAACCTACTCTGTATCTAAAGAAGGAAGGTGAATATAATATTCTAATGGTTTGTCTTTATGTTGATGATATTATATATATGGGTTCATCTAACTCTTTTGTGGCGAATTTAAAAATCCATGATGAACAAGTTTGAAATGTCGGATCTAGGTTTCTTGCACTATTTTCTTGGGTTGGAAGTAAAGCAAGGATCGGATGGAATTTTTATTTCACAAAGGAAGTATGCAATGGATTTACTCAAAATCTAACATGCTCAATTGCAAAGTTGCAACACCTATGAATGTAAATGAGAAACTAAAACTAGAAGATGGTACATCCTTGACAAATGCAAGATACTACGAAGTTTGGTCGGAGGTTTAATTTATCTAACTCATACTCGACCGGATATTACCTTTTCTATTGGTGTAGTATCGAGTTTATGCATAGCCCCAAACATCATCTCGAGTGTTAAAAGAATTTTTGCGTTATATTGCGGGAACTACGATTATGGTATTTGGTATTCTCATAATTCTAAATGTAAATTATTTGGATTCACGATAGTGATTGGGCGGGAGATTTGGATGATAGAAAAAGTACTTGGGCAATATTTTTAGCCTTGGATCAGTGTTATATCTTGGAGTTCAAAGAAGCAAGCAACAATGCATTATCAACATCGGAGGCGAATATGTAGCTACAACATCGTGCGTGTCAAGCAATATGGCTTAGAAGACTTCTTAAAGATCTTCATCAAGAACAAATGGAAAGCAATGAACTATTTTGTGACAATAAAGCTACAATTGCAATGACAAAAATCCAACATTTCATGGAAGAACTAAACATATAGAGATCCGCTATCATTTCATCCGGATCTTGTAGCAAGTGGAGCCATAGCAATGAAATATTGTGGCAGATGAACAAGTTACGGATATACTCACCAAGTCGCTTCGGTTCAAAAACATATCTATTTTATGTCTCAAATTGGAGTATGTAACTATGAATCAAGGGGAGTGTTAAGAATTGATTCATAGTAGTTATCATGATCTAGGTGGTTATCTAAATATTCACCATGATCTAGGTGGTTAGGGTGGTTTCAATAACTAACTCTATCATTGGTGATATGATAGAGAATGGTTGTTAGAGTGGTTGTTATCATGAGGTCCTATAAATAGGACCAGAGTTAATGAAGCAAGTAGAGAAGGTCTGAGACTTGGAAGAATATTTGTAAGTGTTCAATATTGTTCCTCCTGTTTTAATACTACGTTGGTTTTCTAGATTAAGGGTATTCTCTCTTCAATCGTAGTATTCTGTTTCTTTATTGTTCCTTGTTCCTCCAACCCCAACATTCTTTAGGTTCGAATTTGACGAACGAGTAAGCGCGCGTTATGAGGAAAAGGCGGGTTCTTTTCCTTCTCCTGCTCTCGTAGAGGGGGAATATGATTCGGTCCGCGGGAGATGGGACGACAGGTCGGTGAGCAGGTCGTCCCTCCCGTCTTCTTCCACCACCACCGGGCCCTCCCTGGACGTTTCCACGAGGCGCTACTACCCTCGAAGAAGCGAGATTTTCCATGGAAGAACAATCCCAGCTTTCCCCACAACCAGCAGCACGAGAGCCAGCAGCAGCGGCTGATGGGCGCGTCTCTTCCGAACCACGGCGGCAATTGGAACCCCAAGATGTGGGATTGGGATAGCGTGAGATTCACGGCGAAGCCGTTGGCCGATGCATCGGAGGTCCTTTACCTGGGGTCCCAGCCGTCTTCTGCGGCTGCCGCCACGGTCGATCAGAAGAAGAAAGGGCACGAGGGCTCGAAATATCTGGCTTTGGGCAGGAGCTTGCGAGAGGATGACGAAAACCTGGCTCTGAAGCTAGGAGGCGGAGCGTACTTGGTGGATCAGCCAGCTGCGAGGCCAAACAAGAGGGTCAGGTCTGGAACGCCAGGGAGTGGCGGCAACTACCCGATTTGTCAGGTGGATGATTGCAAGGCAGATCTATCAAGCGCCAAGGATTATCATAGGCGGCACAAGGTCTGCGAGGTGCACAGCAAGACCGCCAAGGCACTTGTGGGGAAGCAGATGCAGAGGTTCTGTCAGCAGTGCAGCAGGTAATCACGATCTCCTCAAACATGCGTTTTCTTTGGTCATCATTTTAATCGCAACAACTGTGTATTCATGTCGAGTGGAAATTAATTTCACCATTTTTTGTGTTTTTTTTGGACGTTATTGGCTTTCACAAGATATTTGAAATTGCATCATTTTGGTACACCATCGACGAACTCTGGATCTGTCTTCGAAGTTTTTGGTTTTATTATCTCTGGCATCATCAAAATCTTATATGATTCTCGTTTGTTATGTTACGTAATTTAGATTTCATCCCCTTTTGGAGTTTGATGAGGGCAAGAGAAGCTGCAGGAGGAGGCTTGTAGGGCATAATCGACGCAGAAGGAAGACACAACCAGAGGATGCTTTTTCTATGCTATCACTTCCTAGAAACCAAGAGAATGGAACAAATTGGAATCTTGATGTGGTCAACTTGTTAGTGACGCTGGCAAGGTTGCAAGGTATGCGATGTAGCTTACAGGATAAGCAATTTATGACATGCTGTGAGATTTTTGCTTCATCTTTTTGTTACTATGAGTGCAGGTAACAATCAAGTTAAACCATCTTGTTTCCCTCCTCTGCCTGACATAGATCGTCTTGTCCAATTTATTAATAAACTAAGTGCTTCAAGTAACACAAACCCTTCCTCAAGATCGTCCGTACCTGGAGATTTTGATTTAAATGTATCTCAAGTTCCAGCACTAGGTTCATTTGAACAATCACTAAAGTCAAATGGTGATGAAAATGAACCATCCACAACAAACCTGCCAGCAGTTCTCTCTGCAGTGCTAGCAGCATCTGCTCCTGATGGCCCTGGATCTCTTTCACAAGGGAGCAGTGAAAGCAGTGGCAATGATAAGACCAGAAAAAGGATGCAAAATGTTGAGCCACCCTCTGATGTTAATTCGCGTAATAAATCAACTGATGTCTATCCTTCGGTGGGGGTCCTCACAAACAACTGCACTGACAGATCTCAGGTAGAAGTACCTGACCAGATATTTCATATAGCGAGACCATGTTTACCTTTGCAGCTTTTGAGTCCTGCTGACAATGAGAGCCCTGCAGAACTGGGATCTGCATCCAAGTATCTTTGGCAGAGGGTGTAGTTGGTTGGCTTCTGCTCTCCGGCGACCGACATGTAGACTCGTATGACACGGGATGCTCCGTCGTACTCGACCCAGAGGGTGTAGTTGGTGGCGTTCACGGGAGCGATCTCGATGCCGAACGCGGTCAAATTGGCGGTGACGTTGGAGACGACGCTGTTGACATCGAGGCCGACATGGTTGTCGTCCGGGCCGAAGGACTCCTTCACGGTGTCGAGCTCGACGGCGACCAGATGGTTGCCGGGGTCGCCATCGAGGCTGGCGTAAAGGTCAGCCCGAGGTGGAGACCCTCGCTCCCGAGGAGCGGGGCGTCAAGAGACGGCACGATGACGAAGGCGACGCTTACGCCGGGGGTGGTACTGTTGGGACGGTGGGGGCTGATGGTGAAGGTGGTGTTGAAGGAGGCCACGTACCTAGTGGTGATGGTGGTGCCTTTGGCCGTGGTGGTCACGGGGAGGTCTTCCCAGAGCTTGAAAGGCCTGGGGAGGAGAACAAGGCCGGACTTGTTAAAGAGGTAGTCGATCTGGTTGTGGGTGTCGGGGGTGCTATGAAGAGCTTCCTGGCCGACACCGGCGTCCGTGAGGAGCACGAGGTCAGTATCATTGACGACGTTGGTGGAGGAGGAGAAGAAAACAGTGTCAAATGGGTTCACGGTAGCGTTGTTGGCGGACGACAGGGAATGGGCGGTGGGCAGGCGGAGAAAGAGAAGGTAAGTAGCGAAGATGGCGACAGTGCATGGGCGGAGGAACTCGAAAGATGTGATAGCGAGCATGGTAGAACAAGCAGTGAAGAACGCGGCAAAGCAGTGGAGGGAAGAGTTTGATAGGCGTCGTCGATGAGCAATCCAGCTTACATCGAGATCGACGCACCGGAGTACGACTAATCTCGTCGTGATCATAATCATGAGCGACATAATTTTTTTGCTCATTCTGACGGTGGTGCAACGTTTAAGATTAAGATGAGTACGTCCAAAACAAGCGATAAGATTACAGCAGTGACATTATCTGCCCTGCCTCACGAGACAATGCATTGCGTGTGAGAGACCATGTAGTCAAGAAGGAATCGTTGAAAATTATGATTTATTTTTTTATTATATATTTTTAATGAATATTTTGGGTAATTTGATTCTTCTGTAAATATCTTATATATCTTTGTGAATGCTTTGAATGTTATCGTATGTTTTTATTTTAGATGTTATCCTAAAAATTATGATTTAATTTTTTTGTAAATATCATATGTAGCCTTATATTTACTCATGAGTTTTAAGTATTTAAATTCTTTGAGATTTATGTGACCAATTGTATAAAGATATTTATACTTAGTAAAAACAACTCTAGGATCTTATAATTGATCTTGTATCGATTTTTTAATATATTCTTGATTATTAATATATATATATATATTAATTTTAGAAGCCTACTCTCCTACCCCATCAATAATTTTGAATCTCATTACATTTTTCGCTGTCACGTGATATTATACCGTACATGAAATGTGCTGAAGATACAGTTGAAAAATATTCCATTTCACTAAATTCCATGATATAAAAATGTTGTGCAGGCAACAACAATTAAATGTTGTTGGCTTTGTAAGATAGATCTATTTTTTTCATATATAATTGTCGGTCCGAAGAAGCTTAACAACCGGTTGGACCGCCGGGCAGTCATAGACGCTGCTTGGGTTGGTGACATGTGACTCACCACAAACCAGACTCTCTCTCTCTCTCTCTCTCTCTCTCTCGCTCGCCATTGAAAAGCAGTAAAGAAAAAGTACCCCTCGCGTCACCCTAAACGCATCCGAGTCACGCTGCATGCTCAGTCACGGTGACCTTCATCTCACACGTAACTTCCCGAGCATGACCAATTCAAAGTCGATTGAAATTTAATTGTCAGGTTAATGTTTCACAGATCCTATATTTCATTGATGTCCTCCTCATTATAATTTGATTACCAGTTTTATGTTTCGAAGATCCTATATTTCATTGATAGCCTCCTCATATTATTATATCGTCTTATTTATGTTCCGGTATATATAGAAGAATATACGTCATGGATGATCTGAATTTTAATTTTTTATAAATATTTTTATTATATTTTAGACGATATGAGAATGTTTAGATTCAAGAATGATTTTGGAATTATGTGAAGAATCATGATATTAGAATTTTTAATCATGGAAACATTATTTTTCTATTGGTATTTTGATTTAAGACTTGTTTTTAGAATTTAATTTCACAGATTCATATTAGTGATTTATGAATACTTCATACCATTTGAGCTTAGGGTTTCTGATATTATTATAAATTTAGCACGAATGTATTTTAAAATTACGGATGGCTTTTATATTTGATTATTTATTCATTAAATTATTTGTATTGATATTTTGATTTAAGATTCGTCATTATGAATGAATTTGATGTTATAGGTTTATATTGGTGATCTATGAATATTTATACAATTTGATATTAATTAGAGACTATAATGAATTTATTAAGAATTCGTTTCTTTAATTTTTACCTTCAAATCTGGAAGAAGAAAAAAAAAGGGGGCTAATATTGGGTCGGGTCCAGCACGCGGCTGGCTCAGGCGGGCCAGGTGACGATTTGGACTAGGTGCACTCAGTCACAGTACGCTGGCTGGTTTGAATTTTATAAACAAAAATAAATTTTAGTAAATTTAAAACTATCTTCATAATAGTTTTGAAAGAAATTTTAAAGAATATCATCATCAATTAAAATTATAATTTCTCTGCCTTAAACTTTTAAATGATAGTGGCATTAACTAAAGAGGGTAAATTTACAAGTTTCATAGGAATATATTTGTTAAATATAAATTTAGAATAATAAATATAAGAATCACTTCCTTATGAGGGATACATACATACCCAACGCTAAAATGAGACCAACTTGATTATAAGAAAAATAATCCTGTAGTGCCTCTACGCCGAATAATGGGCCAACATGGGGCCCAATTATTGTACGAGCACGGCATATTAACTGTCATGATTTGGAGTTCGACGTAAACTTTATCGGATAAAAACTTTCAATTATTCAGAATGATCAAACAATTAATTGGATCCAATTTCAATCCAATTAAGTCGTGTGAGTCGTACGACGCTCGGGCAAACAGCCTCTTCTGAGCCTACTGCTCGATCTGGATCTGCTTTAACAGCTTCCTTTCCTTACTTAATTGGCACTACATCTTATCGAGTCGACCTTAACTGGCACAGCGGATTCTCCTACCTCATATCCTGATCTCGTAGACTAAGAGATGAGGGACAGGACGTACACTAGGAGGCGAGACAGGACAATGAGTTGCAAACTTAAGGCTTCACACTCATATTTATAGAAAATAAGTCTAGTTACCAACAGAAAGAATGGAACCTTTCTTTGCAGCTGACTCACTTGATACACGCAAAAATCAATAAATGAGTAATAACTCGATTTCTTTGTCTCTCAAGTCACCAGCATCTTAGTTTGTCAATAACTCTTATGGTTGGGTGGAACAGAGCCCAACTCGAGCTCGGTCCAACATCGAGCTTGGGCTCCGAAGGATTCCTAAATCGTGCAGTCCGACCCATTAATTCGACCACAACGGTCTAAACTAATTGGATTGCGCTGAATCGAATTGGCGACTCGAATTCGGCCCTGACTCGAATAATTGCTGTAGGTCCTGCCAATTAATTTGGCCGAGTCAAACAGACACCAAGTCTCCCATTTCTCGAGCGAGGCCCGCGGACCCCATGCTCGCGAACCAATCCTGTTGAAGTTGTGCTAAATGGGTTCATCAAAATTTGATGATGTCTTTAATAGCATCTGCCCACATGATCACAATTCCATATTAAATTGCTGGTCTCATCTGTGTTAGGTGATTTATGACTCAATAGTTTGACCAAGATAAGTTGCGTATGCAAGGAAAATATCATACATGAGAGATCGATACGATTTATGTATATTTAGATGATTGATTTATATTTATATACTAGAGTGTCGTCTCCTTCCGGGAAGCCACCACAATTCCTCCCGCCACCTCTCCACTTCCAGCGACCTTCTCTGCCAGTCCTCCCATGGCCGGTGGCGCACGTTACTGCCTCCCCACCGTCGCCACCTTCGCCGTTTCCCTTCTCTTCCTCCTCGTCCTTGACCTGCCAACAACCCACTCCCTGTCGTCCGGCAACGACCCCGTCTTCTTCCCCTCTTTCACCAACGTCGCCAATGGTACTAACGTCGTGCTCCTCAAGGACGCCGGTGTTGGCCAGGGAGCCCTTCAGATCACCCCCGACACCCTCACCCAGATCAGCCAGCTCGCCAATAAGTCCGGCCGCGTTCTCCTCCCCAAGCCATTCAAGCTATGGGAAGACGTTCCCGCGACGGACGGCACCAACGCCACCACCACGTATGTGGCTTCCTTCAACACCACCTTCACCATCAACATCTACCGTCCCAACGGCACCACTCCCGGCGAGGGCTTCGCCTTTGTCATCGTGCCGTCCCTTGACGCCCCGCCGCCCGGGAGCGAGGGCCGCTACCTCGGGCTGACCAACGCCAGCCTCGATGGCGACCCCAGCAACCATCTGGTGGCCGTCGAGCTCGACACCGTGAAGGAGTCCTTCGACCCAGACGACAACCATGTCGGCCTCGATGTCAACAGCGTCGTCTCCAACGTCACCGCCAATCTGACCGCGTTCGGCATCGAGATCGCTCCCGTGAACGCCACCAACTACACCGTCTGGGTCGACTACGACGGAGCCGCCCGTCACATACGGGTCTACATGTCGGTCGCCGGCAAGCATAAGCTATCTGCTCCCGTCTTGAGCGCTCCTCTCGACCTCAGTGATGTCGTGCTCCAGAACTCCTATTTCGGCTTCGCGGCCTCCACCGGAACCACCTACCAGCTCAACTGCGTGTTGGCATGGAATCTGACGGTAGAGAAGCTCTCCGACGACGACGACGGGACGCCAGCATGGAAGCTGGGTGTCATCATCGCCGCACCAGTGGCGTTCGCGGCGTTGGTGGTCGGGCTCTTGGTAGGCCTTTATATGAGGAGGAGAAAGGTGAGCGACGACCCGAGCATGCTGGTGGCGGGGACGCTGAAGAGCCTCCCGGGGACGCCGAGGGAGTTCGAGTTTCGAGAGCTGAGGAAGGCGACCAACAACTTCGACGAAAAGATGAAGCTGGGACAGGGGGGGTTCGGGGTGGTGTACAGAGGGGTGTTGCAGGGGGAGAACAAGGAGGTGGCGGTGAAGAAGTTCTCCAGGGGCAGCCATGGCCAGGACGACTTCCTGAAGGAGCTAACCATCATTAATCGCCTCCGCCACAAGCATCTCGTCCCTCTCGTCGGTGAGTCTCTTCGTCCTCCTTTCCCTCTTCTTCCCTGCTTTGTTGCGTTGTCTTTGCCCAATGTTATAAATTCCTCACATTAAATGCAGATATTATCTGCTTTAATTTGTGTTCTTTCATAACTACTTTTTCTGGTCGATCAATCAAACAATCTATTTCGAGGAGATACTAATCAAACAATCTATTTCGAGGAGATACGAATCAAACAATTTGATGCTGATGTTGGGGTATCCGCACATGACTGCGTGCACGCAGGATGGTGCCACAACAAAGGGATGCTGCTCCTGGTGTACGACTACATGCCCAACGGCAGCCTGGACCAGCACCTCCATGGCGGCCGCGACCGGCCGTTGCTCAGCTGGGAGCGGCGCTACAATATCATCGCCGGCGTCGCCTCCGCCCTCCACTACCTTCACGATGAGTATGACCAGCGGGTGGTGCACCGAGACCTCAAGACCTCGAACGTCATGCTCGACGCCGGCTTCAACGCCCGCCTCGGCGACTTCGGCCTCGCCCGCGCTCTCGACACCGACAAGACCTCCTACGCCGAGATCGAGCTCGGTGGCATCCCCGGCACGCTGGGCTACATCGCTCCCGAGTGCTTCCACACCGGCAAGGCTACCCGCCAGTCCGACGTCTTTGGCTTCGGCGCCGTCGTCCTCGAGGTCGTCTGCGGCCGCCGCCCCCGCTGCGACGTCCCGGGCGCCCAGTTCCTCGCCGACTGGGTGTGGAAGCTCCACGGCGAGGGCCGCATCCTCGACGCTGTGGACCAGCGCCTCGCCGGTCCACTCGATCAGGGCGATGCCAAGCGCCTCCTCCTCCTCGGCCTCGCCTGCAGCCACCCCATGCCCGCGGAGCGCCCCAAGACCGATGGCATCGTCCAGATCCTCTCCCGTTCGGTGGCGCCACCGCTGGTGGCGCCGCTCAGGCCGGCTTTCGTGTGGCCGGCGGGGCCCATCGACGAGGACGAGAACGACGACGCCGACCATGGCACGTCGAGAAGGTTGAGCAGGACCTCCACGAGCATGAGCCTGAGCATGACGTCGTCCCACTATGCGTCATCATCCGGGGTGACGCCAAAGCGCCTCAGCCGAGAGGGACCCGCAGGAGGTCATCCAATCGCAGACGTCTGACCGGTCGACGAAATTATAAAAAGATGGCTTGGAAGCTGGATAGAAGCTGCCGGCATGCAACCAGTTCTCTACTACATATTATTCCAGAAAGAAAGGGACGGGTCGATGGGAAGACGAAACCTTGGCATGCAACCAACACTTCAAATCGGGCGCCTCTGGTTGTTGACGTGTTTGTGCTACGAGTAACGTTGTTTTTTGTTGGACGAAGACTTGCCATCGCAATTATCATTCGTTGTGTTTGAGCTTATCCTATAACTCTTGAAGTGATCATGTTTGTGTTGAATTGAATTGTAAAACAAAAATACATTGAATATGATTTAATATAGTCTTATTTATACACATAAAAAGAGAGGAAATTATGCTTCTGTCAATGACACTGATCTTGGACCAATGTAATAAAAATAATTTACGAGCGAGAGTCTTCGTGAGTGAGTCTGCTAGTTGATCAGCCGTATGTATATAAGAAACACATAGTTGATGTCTGACAACTTGATATCGTACGAAGTGGAAGTCAATGGCAATGTGCTTCATGCGTGAGTGAAATACTAGATTGACACATAAATAGGTAGCTTCAACATTATCGCAGTATATTGTAGGAGGAAAGATAGAGTTGACGTTGAGTTCCTTGAGCAGATTTGTGATCCAATTTATTTCAACAGTAGTTGTGGCGATGGCACGGTATTTAGCTTCAATTGTGGATCGGGCAACTGTCTTTTGTTTCTTAGAATTCCAACTGATTGAATTAGCTTCAAGAAAGATAATATACCCAGACATAGATGTTCTATCATCAAAGTTCCCTGCCTAATCAGCATCAACAAAGGCATGAAGATGAAGCGGGGTGTGTTTGCGGAGAAAGAGGCCATAATTGAGAGCCTCCTTAAGATATCATAAAATTCGTTTGACTGCAGACCAATGTATTGTAGATGGTCGATGCATGAATTGTGATAATTTATTGACTACAAATGAGATATCTGGATGGGTGAGAGCCAAGTACTGTAAGGAGCCAAGTATTTGTCGGTATTGAGTAGAGTCCGTAGCAGGACTTCCATCACAAAATTTCAATGATTCATTGGTAGAGAGGGGAGTTGCAACCTCTTTAGCATCCTGCATATTTGTCTTGGATAATAAGTCTTGAATATACTCTCTGTGATAGGAGAAGACCTGAAGAGGTGAATGTGGCTTCCACTCCTAGAAAGTAGCTCAAGGTGCCTAGATCTTTGAGAGAATCGAACAATTAGTTGCTTTAAGAATACCTGGATTTACAAAAGATTATTTCTTGTGACAATAATATCATCTACATACACTAAAAGATATATGGTGTTTTCATGTTGTTGTCGTAAGAATAACGAGGTATCAGACTTGGAATTGATGAAACCCGTTGATGTTAAAAATGCGCCAAGTTCATTATATCAGGCTCTTGGAGCTTGACGAAGTCCATAAATAACTTTTTGTAGTTTGCAGACATGCCTTGGATACTGTGGATGAACGAAGCCAAGGGGTTGCTACATGAAGACATCTTAAGTTAGAGTCCCCTGTAAAAAGGCATTGTTAATATCCAATTATCATATATGTCAGCCTTTTGAGATAACCAAGCTCAAGATAAGCCGTATTGTTGTGGGTTTGACAATTGGGCTGAATGTCTATGTGAAGTCAACACCAGATCATTGACGAAACCCTTTGGCAACTAGACATGCTTTATATCTAGCAATAGATCCATCTGGGTTTCGCTTAATTCGAAAGACCCATTTACATCTGATGATATTTTGTGTGTGATAAGAGGGAACTAGAGTCCATATAGAGTTATGAAGAAGAGCATCATATTCTTCACACATGGCTTTACGCTAGTGAGGAGATTTTTGAGCTTGATTAAGTGTGGTAGGTTCACTAGCCTCAAGGGAAGAGTTCGTTATGGCATGTAGATCAAAAACTTGATGTGATTTAATAATATCACTTTTGGAGCGTGTTATCATATAATGGCTAGGAGCTACGAAAGTGGTAGATTGGGTTGTTGGTATAGTCAGTGGTGCGTTACTGAGATCAATCGGACTAGTCTGCGGTACTTCGATAGCACATAACGAGGTAGCTGAGGGTATTGCTTCATTAATAGGGGAAACTTGTGAAGAAGGGATTGGAGAGATAATAGGGGAAGTGACGAGCTGTTGAACAGGAAGAGTGCACTAACCAGGAGGGTTAGGATTGGATGGTGTTGTGAGAGGTTCATGTGATGGGGTTGAGGAGATGCTCCAGTGATGTTTATTTGTCGGAGTAGGTTGCACGGTAGGGTACTCATGATTTTAAAAAGGAAAGGAAGACTCCACAAAAATAACGTGTCGTGACAGAAAGACTTTTTGGGTTTATGGTTCATAGCATCGAAAAGCATTATATTCAAGAGAGTATCCAATGAAAATGCAGGGCTTAGATTGTGGTGTAAGCTTATGTGAGGTATAAGGACGTAGCCATGGATAACATAGACAACCAAAGACTTTGAGTTTATGAAAGTTTGAAAGCTTATAGAATAGTTTCTCAAATGGAGACTTGTATTGTAAGACTAGAGTGAGCATATGATTAATGAGATAGACGGTTGTTTGAAAGGCTGTTGTCCAAAAAGTTGATGGCAAAGAGGCCTGATATAGAAGTGTAAGCCTAGTTTCAACTATATATTGATGTTTACATTCAGTAGAACCAACTAATTGGGGAGTATGAGGGGGGACTTAAGGTGTTATATACCATAAGCTGCGAGACAAGATGTGAGGGCTTGATATTCACCTCCGCCATCAGAGTAAACTGTTTTAATGGAAGACTGAAAGAAATTCTCGACCAACTTTCTAAAGTTGGTAAAGACTATTGAAACTTTAGATTTATGACGGAGGGGATATAACCATGTGTAATTAGTGAAATAGTCAACAAAAATGACATAAAATCGAAACTTGTCAAAAGAAAGGGTTGGGGCAGGACCCCAAACATCAGTATAAAGAATTTAAAAAGGTTGAGAGCAAGATATAGAGGATATTTCAAAAGGTAGTCTATGACTTTTATTGCTATGACAAGTATCACAATATGTTAAAATGTTGCTAGTAATAGAGGTAGGAAGTGAATAATGAGAAAGTAACTTTTATTGAATAAGGGACGAGGGATGACCAAGACGTCGATGCCACACATCAACTGGAGCTGCAACGGAAGAGTGAATATTGGGGTGGATTATTTGCGAAGTGGATGGCCACTCATAAATATTGTCTTTGTTCTGGCCTTGGACTAAGGATGCCGCCGTGCTCAAATCCTTGACAAGAAAGGAGTCATGAAAAAATTCAATTGAGGTATTATTTTGCTTGCAGAATTGAGAGACAAAAATGAGGTTTCGTTTAATGTGAGGTGCACACAAAACATTATTAAGTGTGAAGGTTGTGGTGAGTGAATTAAGCATTGTGGAACCAGTATGAGTGATAGAAAGTCCTTTACCATCACCGATGATAATATCCTCATCGTCGCCATAGTTGATGTGGACAGATAAGTTCTAAAGATCGAAGGTGATGTGATGTGATGCACCGGAGTCCACAATCCAATTGGGTTGGCTAGTTGTCAGAGTAGTCATAAGATTGGCTTGAGGCCACTGTGTTGGAGCAGGGAGTTGAGGTCGACAACGATAGACTTTTGCGGAGTGGCCGACTTTATCACACAACTGACAGACAATTCGGTGATGACCGTTGAGGTCAGGACGCCAGGGCTGATGATTATAGAGGGGTTACCACCTTGACGATGAGGATGAAAGTGTTGATAATGTGGATGAGAGGAGTTTGGTGTGGAACCCATAGGGTCAGGAGGCAGCTTAGCCGGACCTTGATTGATGTGCTTATTGTATTGGTTACTCTTCCTCTTGGTTTTGTGACTGACTTGAGTTATGATAGGTGGTTCGGGCAACCTAGCATCGCGCTTCAAATATGTCTCATAGTCAATCAACTTGATATAAAGTTCTTCGAATGATATTGGAGAGTCACGTGCCCAAATTGTGGCTATCAATTCTTTATATTTGTCTCTTAGGCCATTAAAAGTGTGGACGAGGACTTCTTCTTCACTGAGGGAATGACCTATCAAAGTCAAGTCATCGATGATAACTTTGATATTTTGTAAGTAATCAGCAATAGTACTTCCCTTTTGTTTCACTTTCATCAGATTGGATAAAAGTCCGAGCATGCGAGTACGTGAGCGATTTGCCAATGTGGTTTGCAACTTAGACCATACTTCTATAGCAGTCATACATGAAGATACTAGTGGGGCGACGGACCCAGTGACTAAGGCTTGAATGGCTTGGAGGATGAGGCGATCTTGACGTAACCATAGTTTGTGAGCTGGATTTGGTATTGGACAGGGTTCTCCTAGAATGTTGAGTACTGCAGGTGGACAATGGAGAGAGTCGTCGATGTAGCTTAGGAGGTCATATCCAAATAGAAGGTTAGAAAATTGTGCATGCCAAGATGCGTAGTTTCTATCTTTAGATAATTTGAAAGGAATGAGTGCTGCAGCATTGATAGTGATAAGGCTTGGAGGTTGAGAAGTGTTATGGTTCCCTACAGGGACCACGATTGGAGTGTCAGAGATAGACGATGAAGACATTTGAGAATACGCTGATGTCAATCAGTTGTGAAATCTGTCGAATGTGGATGACTCATAGCAAAAGGTGCCGAAGACCGCAGGTAGGGGTAGCAATCCTTGTAACAACGACACCTTGATGGTGCACCTTGAGCCGAAGGAGTAGCTCCTTCGATGTCCTGCTGCTGTAGATCGTTATGGCAAAGCCCCCAATGGGACTGACACTCCGATTGGCCCGTGGAGGAGGCACAGTGTCTCTGACACTTTCTGGGGTGCATTCAGAGAGCAGTGGTAGAGAGCTACGATAGCTTTCTCTCGTCTCTGGTGAGGCAGATCAGAAGAGGAATTGTAGATGGCTAGGAAGGAGCAGCAGAATGGAACCATAGTTGTCGCTGGGAAGAAAAGGAATTAGAGAAGAGAACGACTGGCTTGTTTCTGTCGACGAATGTGCTGCGACTGCAAATCCTGTGGTGCGAATGCAACTTCTGTGAGTCGCAAGGAGGAGAGAGCAACGGGGCTGCAGAGACGGGTAGCATGGTAACAATTCAATTTCTCCCAACCAAAACTCAACCTTTCGCGATCTAACACCACGCGAAGTCCTTCCAAGAAGTTCTGCTCAATTAAATTGAATTCGTCGTTCTTCACAACAGTAAGGCAGGATGTTGCTCCATCGTAGTAGTACTCGAAGGGAAGTTTGGGACGGGAGAAAGGAAAGAGCAGCGGTAGTAGTGGATGCCGAGGTCAGTGGCTGTGCTCTTCTGCTCTGTGTCATTGTAGAACAGGGGCGACTGTAGTTGTAGATCGGTTGCGTGGCCGCCGATTGAAGCAGCGGTTGAGGCCAACACTACAGAGGACTCGCTGCTGTCAGTTGAATTATCACTGCAGTGATCTTTCTACGCAGTAGAGAATGTTCTGCTTCTGGATGTAGGCTGGCAACGGTGGTAGACGGCACCGCTGAGGGCTTGCTGTGATCGTTGGGAGGCGATCTCGCAGCTATGGTGGAACGGGCACAGATGAAGCTGAGGGAGAAGCAGCGTTCTGCTGTAGTGTCATGGCGTTGGCAGCGATGCAGGCGAGAAGAACACAGCAAGAAGAGAAAAATTTCTGCCGATGGCTCACTGTGATCAACTAGGTGTCGCTGTGGTGGAGTTCTATGAGATCTAGAGGTGGGAAATCCCGCTGGAGAAGGAAGCAGAACATCGATCGCAGGGGGATTTCGCAGAGAAGCGGTTGCCGATGCAGAGATGGCGAGGCAGAGAGGGCTCTGCTTCTGCCAAGGAAGGAAAGCCCGTTGGTCCTTACCGATTGGTCCAACCACTGCTGGGCCTAGACGGGGTGCTTGTTTGACACGGTCGGATGCAACTCCTGCGCTATCGGCGATTGCGAGTTTGGTCAGGTGGAGTGCAATGGCACCGGGGCTGCTCCACCTACAATACTTGCGAAAATCGATGGCAAAGAGAGCGCTGAACCGAAGCAAGATGCCTCCGTAGGAATACTCTACTTCGGTGGGTTCTGCTCTAATGTGTAGATGCATAGTGTTCTTTTACCGTTGACGCAGTCGTTCGATAACGGAAAGAAAAAAGAAGGAAAAAAAAAAGAGGCTCTTGCTTAATGCAAGGACTCTGATACCATATTGAATTGAATTATAAAATAAAATTATATTGAATATGATTTAATAGAGTTTTATTTATATATTAAAAAAAAGAAAAAAATATTTTTTTTAACTATCCATCGAGATTTTTCAGTTGAAGAAATTCTATCTGTTATCAGTTTGGGCATGGATGACTTGCAAGGGCATCTCGATTGACCAGTGCTCTGCACATGGCACGACAGGTTTGAATCCTTGACCGAAGAAAGCAGCAGGTGTTGAAACGTTGAACGAGCGACGGGAAGGTCATCATCGGGAGCCAAAAAAGGTTGGGATTGACTGACGAAGGAGATGCTTTGTGTTGGTGATGGTAGTGGAAATGGTGCCCCACAAGTCACATCGAGAACAGGTGTTTGGAGTACTTAAATCAGATAATTAGCTGGAGAGCAATGCTATAGCTGCTCACCAATTGCATTGGTGCTTGCTTTGTTAATCATGCTGGGAAATATTCCCGATAACATTTCCCAGACATTTCCCATGCCCCATTTGGGTCGGCAGAGCATGTTGGAAGCATTCCGGTGTGAACGCCTTTCCGAGTCCCACCCGGTCGGGTCCTCTTCCTCTGCTTCTTCCCGCTGTCGACACTTTTATAGGGTCGGTGCCAAGAGAGAATGTGTCAGAGAAAGTATGGCTTTCTACGGTGGACCTTTCATTTTAAGCTAGAATAATCTTTCTTTCCTGGAAAAAAAAAAAAGTAGAGAACCAGCTCAATTCTCTTTCGCTGCATCAAATTAAATTAATGTTAGATTCAGAATATAGGGTATACCGAGGAAGCTTCCACTGATATAATTTCTTCTACCAACTAATCTACATCACCAAGTAGGCAGGCACTAGAATGTGATGGTTCACATAATATTTTCGTGACCAAGAGTGAGAGCACCTCCATCCATGATTGTACAGCATGCGGTATCCTCGAGCAGTCAGTGTCGAGAGAAATAAGACTACAGCTACAGGTAGTAATTAAGGCTTAGTGCTTCAGGCCCGGTGTTGTTAATTGGGCGAGCCCGCAGAACTCGGGTGTTGGAATCTATCGAGTCGGAGTGCATTGGGAAGAGGCAGATATATGTGATGACATGAATGGAATGGTTGGAACGACTTGTTACAACATGACAAAGCAAAACAGTAGATGCATGAAAATATTGTTGTGGTCGTCATCTGCCGTTGAGGACGGCTTGTTAATATGCGTGATTGATGACCCACAAAATAATTAATGTTCGTTTTATATTTTTCTGATGAAGAAATCGGTACAGAAGGACACGGCCACCTCTCACACGTGTGCTTCCCATCCCACGTCTTTGTGCTCCGCACGTGTGATAACGAGGTTGAGCACGTGAAGACTAATAGGGACATAAAATAAAATAATAAATTCGATACATGAGGTATTTGTCAATACGAGATCCGTAAAATTAATTTTACCTTCAAATTTAGATAAATTATTTGTAAGAATATTATAACCTTCAGACATCAAAAATAATTTTAATTAATTTTTTCTTTCGTTTGAGTAATACAAATATGTTATCTATTAGTCGTTTATCATGACCTCAATGGATCGATCAAATTAAATACCATCGATATTCATCTCTTGAACGAGCGAGGTCATATATTTTTTCAATGTTCTTTTGCTAATTGTAAAGTAAGCTAGATCTTTAATTTAATTTTTGATTTGCTAGGAAAGTTGGATCATGATTCGAAGAAGAAAGTGATTAACTAAAAACTTGTGTAAGATCATGAGAATTCTAATTGTTTGTAACCTCTAATTGATCTAGAAGATTCTTAATGATTCAAAATTTTAATGATGTTAGAATTAATACTATTCATAGAGCAATTGTTTCAATGTTAAACCTTTTTTTTTATTTTAAACTTGTATATCTGAAGGGGTCCAAACTAAGAAAAGTTGTTTTCTAAATAAATAGTTTTAGGCCTTTTAATAGTTGGTGCAAGATTTAACTTGACCGAGCTTTTATCAAACACTCTTCTATTATGCTCGTGCGACTTGTCTAGAAAGATAATGACGCTTATGTGATATTATCCAATTGGCGCATGTCATATAAGTGCTGGTGGGGCTCAACGTTTGACTTCCAATCGATCTATCCATATCATTTGCCTATATATATATATATATATATATATATATATATATATATATATATATATATATATATATATAGAATAAAATTTGTCCCTCCGTTGCGGTGTTTTTGCGGAGACCTCGATCATTTGTTTCCATTAAAAAAAATTAAGATAGATGAACCAGAGATAGTCTTCATTCAATTAAGGTATGTTATAGGTTTTAAATTAGATACTTTTTGTCATACTTTTTGTCATATGCAAATGTAATTATAAAAAAAAAGTAACTTTTTTATTTTTTTATTCTGGACATGGCAACACACATGAAAGATATATTTTGGCTTGATCGACTGTGTTACGTGCCTTGCATATATTTTTTGACTTGGGTAAATATCTTTTTAAATATATTAAACTCTTCATATATATATATATATATATATATATATATATATATATGTATATATATATGAATGTATATATATATATATATATATATATGTATATATATATATATATATATATATATATATATATGTATATATATATGAATGTATATATGTATATATATATGAATGTATATATATATATATACTTGTTCGTACTCCAAAAAGACCCATAGTGAATGTTATTTAATAAGATTCATCACTAACTAAATCTTCACTAGTGTAATCTCTCTAAACCGCATCAAATTGGAATAGATCCAATATGATTTTGTCTTTTCCATATGGATCAAAAGTGGTGCAAGTAGAGGAGTCACCTTTTTAACTCCTCTACGTAACTTGATTTTATAGTTGTGGGACCAATGTGAGATTAGATACAGATAGGGTCAGAAAAGCGGACTCGACATTGGGGACGTGAAACCTTAGATCTGACATGGTGTGCAACGCACACGTGGTGCCTCGGACTCCAGCGGATAATCAATCTTTTTGTACGAAACAACATTATCACGATACAGTCGCCCCGGAAAACTTGGGGCGATGTCGCAGGTCGACTGGCGCCCACACAAAAGTTTAAGTCGGCTACCCGAGGAGCCGGTCATCGCTAGTTGGCCCCGTACGATCAATTGCTCTTCGTAGGTATAAAAACTAACCTTCACGAATCTAGAGAAGACATTTTCAAATACTCAACTTTCTTATCCACACAAAGTTAACTTAAGTTTTGAAGGGATCGAATAAAAAAATATCCCTTCTAATCTCGATCTATGTGTAGAAATCCGATAAACTTGTGGCAAACTGCTTGCTAGAGGAGGTCGCGCTTGGGAGATGAGTCCTCAGCTCAACCCGACCCGATCCCAGAACGCGCTCGGGAGGCGAGTCTCCAGCTCAACTTGACCTAACATTCAATCAAGCTCCCACATGTGCCACCTTGTGCATCCGCGGTCGGACCAAGTCGTGTTGACTCCTTGGCCACGGCGTAAAGGTTCACTAACATTTTGACACTAGAAGGAGGGCTCGATGTCGTAGGAACGCTCGACGACTGTTAACCTAGGAGCTCACCTAGAAGAAGAACCACCGGCAGCCCATCCCGCCTTTGGGCTCGGGGGACAATCACCCATTATCCATGGGGATGTCCAGTGACTCAAACGTCGGATCACTATTGGTACTTATTCAATGACCCTGGGTTCCTCCCCCTAGGAAACGCCTTGGGACAATCAGTCGATTCGCTTGAGGCATTCCTTAGCCTCACCAAGCTGGTGCAAGACTTAATAGGAATGATGCAGATAGTCGTTCTGCTCATCTTGCAAATCATGCAACAAGCGGCTCCCCCGTCGCTTATTGCGCCGACGCTCCATCTGGGATCGCCCAATGTTCCCCCAGTCGACCCACCACTACAAGCCCCGAGCCATGATGAGATTGAGGATCGGGTTGGGGATCCAAGGATGGTCCCTGAGCAAAGCACCCCTATGTTTCACCTGGTCATGTCGTCGTTGCCCGAGCCTAATACCCTATCGTCGGACTCGACCGGTGATTCCTTCAGGGCCCAACTATCTCTTGTGAACCTGGATGAGTTCTAGTGTGAGTTACACAAATCATGGGGAGAGACTGAGGAGAGCAACTCGGGAGGATCCCCCTTCATTTGAGAGATCCAAGACAAGTCTGTATCCCTCAACTTTCGACTTCTAACACTTGAGACATATGATAGCGGTTCCGACCCAGCAGAGCATGTCACCGCATTCTGGGCCCAGATGGTCCTCTACGACACTTTTGACGCCCTTATGTGTTGAGCATTCCCAACTACTCTTAGGGGACCAGCATGGTTGTGGTTCAACCGATTGCAACCAGCCTCGGTCTCGTCCTTTGACCAATTCGCAAGGGAGTTCAAACAAAACTTCTTAGCCAACATGCAACCTAAACCTTCCAAGGCCACTCTCCTCGCGTTGTCCTAAGGCGATGGTGAATCACTTTTTTAGTTCGTCGCTCGCTTCACCTCCAAAATCTGAGGAGTTCCGATACTCACCCCTCCTTGATCATGTAGGCGTTTTTGATGGGCTGCGACCCTTAAGATTTTTCTGGTCATTGATCGAAAGGCCACCTACAACTGTCTCGGAAATGCTTCAGCGTGCTAACTAGTATATCGTCATCGAGACACTAATGACAGAGAAGTGGAAGGACAACAAGAGGCCGCATATGAATCCAACTCGAGGAATGACCTTAGGGCAATCTGCAATGCAACCCCTAAGAAGCCTCGATCAGCCTGAGCTATCGCTCCCCAAGGCCCCCTCCTCTACCCTTGAACACTTCTCGCATTGAAATCTTTCTCTAGATCTGGGAGAAGGGGCTCATGCGAGAACTAAACATGTTGAAAACTACTCACAAGGATCATTCTAAATATTGTAGGTTTCATCGAGACTATGGTCATGATACAGAGGAATGTCGGGACCTCTAGAACCAAATTGAGGAGCTGATCCGAAGGGGGCATCTCGGGCGCTACCTAAAGAAACCAAGAGAAGTGTCTCTGCATCCTAGTGGCCCAATCAAGAAGCAAATCGATGTCATCATTAGTGGACCAGCTTACGGAGGCAACAACATGTCAAGATGAAAGGCCTATGCTCATAGCATAGTCGAAAAGCGCCCAAGGTCAGAACCAGGGCTTCAGATCACCTTCGGAGCAAGTGAAGCCGAATTTCTAGATCATGACGACACCTTGGTTGTCTCGATCCGTATCACCAACACATGGGTAAAAAGGGTGATGGTTGACACCAGAAGCTTGATCGACATGCTATGCTTTGACGTTTTCAAGAAGCTTGGCCTAGCGGAAGGAGATCTCTCTCCAATGGCCTCGGCACTCACAGGATTTACGAGGGACTCCATCTCTCCACTGGGAACCACTTCCCTCCTTATTACACTAGGGGAACAATCGAGGACCAAGACAGTGATCACCACCTTCATGGTGGTCGACCTGCCTTCCACGTATAACATCATCCTCGGCCAACTGATCCTCAATAAGTTGAAAGCAGTTGTCTCCACCTACCATCGGGCTATGAAGTTCCCAACTTCAGTGGGGGTTGGAGTGATCAAAAGTGATCCCAGGGAATCCAGACGATGCTACTTAATGACGGTCATCCTACCGAAGAAGCCAAGACCCGACCAACCTCCTCCAGACCCCTAGGTTGTCACTAAGGCACTGCCTCACCCAGAGCCAACAGAGCAATTGATCGAGGTCCCCCTAGAAAAAAGCTGCCCGACAAGGTAGTTAAGGTCGGGACGGTGCTCCCGGAAGTGGATTAGGTTCAGCTTATCAACTTTCTAATAAAGAATGTCGATATATTTGTATGGTCGAGGTCAACCCCGAAGTCGCACAACATCATCTCAACATCCACCTCGAGGCGCGCCCTATGAAGCAAAGATCGAGGAAGTTCATCCTAGAATGACAAAAGGCAATCAGTGAAGAGGTAGACTGCCTGATTGACATCGGATTCATAACCGAGGTAAAGTATCCTCGATGGCTATCAAATGTAGTCTTTGTTAAAAAGCACAATAGAAATTGGAGGATGTGTGTCAACTACATCGATCTCAAACGAGCATGCCCAAAAGACTGTTACCCACTCCCAAGGATAGACCAACTGGTAGACATCACCATGGGATATGAACTTCTTAC
Source organism: Musa troglodytarum (assembly GCA_023547065.1). NCBI lineage: Eukaryota > Viridiplantae > Streptophyta > Magnoliopsida > Zingiberales > Musaceae > Musa > Musa troglodytarum. The sequence continues at coordinate 22,555,402 of CP097508.1, read as the reverse complement.
TTTTATGGACGCATTCTCAGACTACAACCAAATCTGAATGACACCATAAGATCAAGAACACATCACTTTCGTCATTGATAGAGGAGTTTTCTACTATGAAGTAATGCCTTTCGGCCTAAAGAACGTCAACGCAACCTACTAGAGAATGGCCAATTAGATGTTCAAGCAATAGCTCAAGAGGAACATGTAAGTATACGTTGATGGCATGATCATCAAAAGTAGGATGATAAACATGCATTTGACAGACCTAGCCGAGACCTTCCGAATTCTCAGGAGATACAACATGCACCTAAACCCAATGAAGTGCGTCTTCGAGGTCCGCTCAAATAAATTCCTCAGGTACATCATCCATCAGAGAGGGAAAGACGCCAACCCGAAAAAAGTTCGAACCATAATAGAAATGTAGTCTCCATGCTCGATCAAAGAAGTGCAACACCTCGCTGGAAAACTAGCAACACTTAACAGATTCCTATCACACTCGAGAGACAAGTGTCTTCCTTTCTTTCGTGCTCTATAACATACCAACGACTTCACATGGACCTCGGAATGCGAAGAAACCTTTAGAAAACTAAAGGCACACCTCGCCCAACTACCTAGGCTCGTGTCACCCAATCTGGGTGAAACCCTCAGCCTTTACCTAGTGGCCTCAGAGCAAGCAGTCAGCTCGGTGTTGGTTTAGGAAGGCTCGACATCACAACAAGTCGTCTACTACATCAGCCACGTCTCGCTGGACTTGAAGAGCAATACCCTCCGATTGAAAAGTTGGCATTGGCACTAATAAAGATAGCTAGAAAGCTACGACCATACTTCCAAGCCCACATGATAAAAGTAATCTCCAACCAACCCCTACGATAGGTTCTCTCCTAGTTCGACATGTTAGGTTGGATGCTTAAATGGTCAATTGAGCTAGGAGAGTTTGACATCCAGTATGCCCCCAAAGTAGCCATAAAAGCTCAGGTACTAACCAACTTTATCTTCGAGCTAACCCCCGATGAGCAATCTATTGAACAGGAACACACCAGGTGACCTTAGGCCTTGTACGTGGATGGATCCATGACCTTGGAGGGAGCCGGAGTAGGGCTCATCCTTCGAAGCCCAGACGGAGAGGCACACGAGCATGTGCTCTGACTCAAGTTCAAGGCCACCAACAATGAGGCTGAGTACAAAGCATTATTGTCTAGGCTATGCCTTGCCCTGGAGATGCACATGCAGAACTTGGAAGCCTTTAGTGACTTGTAGCTAGTAGTGGGCCATATCAATAGGGACTACGAAGCTTGAGACCCGACCATGGCATGGTACTTGGCCAAAGCAAGATGGCTTGCTGGCCATTTCAATCGCCTTTTGATTACAAGGATACCTCGCACCTAGAACACCTAAGCTAATGCCCTAGTCAAGCTGGCATCTGCCCACGACTTGGAAGAACTCCTCTCAAAGATTAAGGTCCTCTTGGCTCCGATAGTGTCAACTATAGGTGTCACCATGGTCGAGGCCACACCAAATTAGATGGAGGAGATTCTTCGTTATGAAAAAGAAGGGATGCTACCCGATGATCCAACTACAACTCGTTGACTCAAACGAACTCAGGTGTGGTACTGCGAAATCAACAACAAACTATATCAAAAATCCTTCTCTCAACCCCTCCTCCACTGCCTGGCACCACACGAAGCTGAGACGGTCCTCACTGAGGTCCACGAAGGCATTTGCGGAGAGCACATCGGAGGTCGAACCTTGGTCTTTTCCTCAGGCCTTTTCCTCTTGCTTCGGGATAGCATAGATTCCTCATAGTCGAGGTCAACTACTTCACCAAGTGAGTCAAGGTCAAACCATTAGAAAAATATTATCGCCCGATTCGAGATCCCGAGGGCCATCATCACTGACAACAGAACCTAGTTCAACAATGCAAAATTTAAAGCATATTGTCAGTCTTATGGGATACGACTAAAGTTCACCTCAGTCGCACATCCGCAGACCAATGGCTTGGCTGAAGTCACCAACTGAGCGGTTCTAGAAGACTTAAAGAAAAGGGTGGCCAAGGCTCGTGGTGCGTGGGTTGAGGAGCTCTCGAGCGTCTTGTGGGCATCCTGAACCACACCCAAGATAGCTTCAGGAGAGTCGCCATTCAGCCTAGCATATGGGACCAAAGTAGTACTCCAGCTCAAGATGGTGTTCCCAATGCTACATGTCAAAAACTTCAAAGAAGATGCTTCGGAAGGACTCAACACTAACCTCGACTTCCTCGATGAATGAAGGGCCAAAGCACACCGTCGCATCCAAGCATATAAGAAGGCCATGGCCCTATCGAATCTCAGATTTTAATAATGAAACCAATTGATGATGTAAGTAGCTTCGATCAGGAATAGAAATTGAGCAGGAAGAATTGGATGTTGGGCCGGAGGAAAACATGTCAGAAGATTGGATGTCAAGCTGAAGGATTGGTCAATATATCGGTAGAAGGCTTCGAACGATGAGCTCAGGCATTAGGCCAAGAAGAGCGAATTTGACTCAAAGAGCTCAGAGTTATGAAGATCAACTACCAATTGGGCAATAGGCTGCAAGAGACGACGATGCGCCAAAGAATCGGATGAAGCACTGAATGAACCAATGACATGGCGAACAATATTTGATTATGCTTTATAATAATTATCTAGATCAAAGTAGGTTTGAAGTGTAATTGAGTTAGAATTGGGCCAACTCAATTAGGAGCCAACTAGGCCCAAGTTTGGGCTGTATTGGGCCAAATGAAAGACCCAAATAGTGACCCAAGAGGTGGGTCAAGTAGTGGAACCATCGGTGACTCAGTCTCCGAGACACGATCTCCAAGACTATGTCAGGCAGTGGTACCACCAGACTGGGTGGTGGTACCACCTAGTGTCAGGTCATGGTATCACCAGACTAGACGGTGGTACTGTCCAATGTTAGAAAGCTTGGGTGATGGTACAGTTAGTACTCAAAAGACCCAAGATGAGACTGGTTTTGGCTCCAAGTTTGAATCCATTTGGAGCCTATAAATACCCCTCTCATCCCTAGTTAGAACACACAAGCATATATAACTAATAGTGAAAAAACGCTATAGTAATCCTTTAAGAATTTTCCTCTTCTAGCCTCAAGTTATTTTTAGTTTAAAAGAGGAGTTAGTGCTTGTAAAGATTGTTCTCCTAAACCTGTGAAAATGAGAAGAGGGTTGTAAGGGTAGTTAGTCTTCACCAGTTTAAAAGAAGATTGCTAGTGAAAGTCGGTGGCCTCAACGAAGGAGGAATCAGGAGTGGACGTAGTGTCACATGGCCATTACCCTCTCCCAACAAAACTGGCTTGCCAGGTGTGCAGCGCCAACGCTTATAAGGCTCAAGACCTTCCCTTTTTTTACCAATGTGGGACTAAATGCACCTTGCCTACCCCCTCTTGGGGTGCACGACTGCCTACCCCGTCTGGGGCGCACCCCCCTGGGGTGCACGACGTGATACACCCTCCGGGGTGATCACTGTGACATCCATGAGAATTCACCCTGCCTACCCTCTCTGGGCGCTTGGCGTGACATTCTCCCCCACCCAATCTCGTAACGTCCCTATCACGGACTGGCCACCCTGCCTACCCCCTTTGGGGTGCTTGGCATGGACACCCCCTCTGAGGTGATTGGTGAAGGCCAGGGATTGCTCTGATACCACTTGTCACATGGCCATTACCCTCTCTCAACAAAATCGGTTTGCCGGGTGTGTAGCGCCAACGCTTATAAGGCTCAAGACCTCCCATTTCCTTACCAATGTGGGACTAAATGCACCTTGCCTACCCCCTCTTGGGGTGCATGGCTACCTACCCCCTCTGGGGCACACCCCCCCTGAGGTGCACGGCGTGATACACCCTCCGGGATGATCACCGTGACATCCATGAGAATTCACCCTGGCTACCCTCTCTGGGCGCTTGGCGTGATAGTAGGTCGGAGGAATCAGGAGTGGACGTATAAATCGATTTGCAATTTTTGTTCTACTTTTTATTTATATTATAAATTACTTTACTTGCTCATTGCCCTCACTCATTATGAACGCCTTTAACTTTAAAGCGTTTCCGATATGGCTTTCATCAAAATGAAATCTTTGAATCGAAATAAATTTTTTGAAATCGAATATTTTTACCACTACACTAATTCACCCTCCCCACCCTCTCTTAGTGCCAAATGTGATCTTAACAGTTAGTATTAGAGCCATGATATTTCTCATTTAGATTAACACCTACGAGAAATGACTCTTTTCGGCTTTCAAAAGAGTCATCCTATCGTTCATCCTCCCATGTTTAATGGGATGAACTACACATATTGAAAAACTCGAATGAGAGTTTTCTTGCTTTCCTTAGATTTAAGTTTATGGAATATCATTGAAAATGACTTTCAAAAGTTTTCCAAACTAATGAATGATTGGAATAATTTAGAGAATAAGACTTTTTCATTAAATGCACAGGTTATGAATGCCTTATTTTGTGCTTTGGATAAAAATAAATTCAATTAGGTTTCTATTTGTGAAATGGCTTATGACATTTGGCATACACTTGAAATCATACACGAAGACACTAGTAGAGTTAAAGACTTGAAAATAAATCTTTTGATGCATGATTTTAAACTTTTTTAAATGGCACCAAGCGAAACTATTGGTGACATATACACCCGTTTTACGGATATCGTCAATAGTTTAAAAAGTCTTAGTAAATGTTTTTCTAATTTTGAACTTGCAAACAAGATTTTAAGATTCCTTCCAAAAAGTTGAGATCCAAAAGTGATGGCGATACAAGAGACAAAAGATTTGAATAACTTTCCTATTGAAGAATTTATCGGGTCATTAATGACCTATGAGATGATATGCTTAAAACATGATGAATATGAGAGTCACATTCCAAAGAATATGAAGGATTTGACACTTCGAACTATAGAAGACCACTTGAGTGAAAGCTCAAATAATGATGACATAGAACTTTTAATGATAAAATTTAAAAAGTTCATAAAATAAGAATTAAAGAATAAAAATAAACTTAATTCAGACACAACCACTTGCTATAAATGCAAGAAGTTGAGGCATTCCAAAGACAAGTACACAAAAGTGAAGAAGAAGAAAGCATGTAAAGAAGAATCAAGTGCATCCAAAGACGAGGTGGCAAACTACGCCTTGGCAACTTTTAATAATAAGGTAAGTGACTCAATCAAATCCTTTTTACCTTATTATGAAATCACTTCATGCTTTTCATAATTTTATTAACTTAAAAAATAATAAAATATATATTTTGCATGTTTTATGTTAATGCTTGTACACCAAATAAGATTAAATCCATATATGTTTTAAGAAGCAATTATCTTGATGATTTTGTATTGCTTTTGGTTCTAAACATGATGCTTGGCCTTTGTATGAAAAATTTGAACATGCTTATGTGAAATCAAATTGCATGAATTAAAACACATAAAAAAGAGAAATGTTTTTGTAAAAAATTCTCTATCTTTAAAGTTTTGGCAAATTTTTCAATAAGAGATTGATAAATCTAGTTATGTCATTTTGAATCTCTTGAAAGTGATTTGTCAAATTGAATGAGTTGAAAATGTATTATCATGATAAATTGAATCTTTTGAAGATGACGTATGTTTGACATGTTATATTTTTGGCCTTGATGATCCTTATGATGAAATTTGCTTTTCGCTCTTGAACATTGATGCTTATTTTTATTTAGCATTAAAGGCAAAGGTATGCTTATAAGAAGTAAATCACATAAATTGAAACACATAAAAGGAAATGCATTTTCTATCTTATCGATTTTCAATAAAAAATAAATGAATCTATTTATGTTATTTTATGAATCTCATGAATCTCTTGAAGGTGATTTTGATGATTTGATAATGAGTTTGAAGTTGACGAATTGAATTTGAATAAGATTTTTTCAAATGATTCATAAACTTTCTTTGGATTTCTTGACTTAGATATCTTTTATGAGAATCAAAATCTTTTTTTTTATCCTCTATGATTCCTTCTTTTTATCATTTACTAAAGAAGAAAATAATCCAAGTCATGATCTTGATTTATCGATATTTGAAACTTGAGATTTTCTTTTTTATGAATTAAGATCCTTGTTTCTCCTATGATTCTATTCGTTATTTACTAAAGAGAAGAATTATCCAAATAAATCATGATTGTTCTTTTGTTATTTTGGATTTACAACTTGAAATTTTGAATCTAGATTGTGTTCTTCTTATTGCCATTTACAAAAGAAGAAATTTGTCAACATCATTCATGATCTTTTGGTATTCATGAATTGATCTTTATTGATTCTTCATGTTAATAGCTTTCATCATATGATTCCTTTATGTTTATAGTTTATATACCTCATGATAAGATTGAATAATTGATTTGTCTTTGTTATTAATTTTTGTCATGATTAAAGTATTGATGTAAAAGAAAAATTATCCTCTTTCCTTCTTTTTGATAATGACAAAGGGGGAGAAAGACTTGATAGCTCAAACATTGCAAAGGAAACAAAATTGCTAGCTTGCACATTTCATGAAAAAAAAACATGCTAGCTTAAACATTGCAAAGGAATCAAAATTTAGTTGCACTTCTCAAAAGAGAAGAAATAAAATGTCCTAGCTTGGAATATCACAAAGAGAAGTAAAAAGTTGCTATCTCAAAAGAAGTAAAAAGTACAAACTTGATAAACTTACAATCTTGCACATCTTTAAAACTTGATGATTTAGTGATCATAAATGTTGTAAAGTGATGTAAATCTTGCTAGTATGTTATAAAACTTATATATCCTTAATAGCTAGATGTACTTATTTTTATTGATGACAAAGAGGGAAAAGTATGATGACGATATTAAAATTACATGCATATTGTGATTATGATTTAAAATTTTGAATGATGTATGCAATGATATGCATATGATGAATGACATATGCATGATTTCTTGATTTTTATCAATATGGCAATATTGATATGGGGAGTTAAGATTAACTCTGTGATCAATTAGTTGTCATCATCAAAAGGGGGAGATTGTTGAATCTCAGATTTTGATAATGAAACCAATTGATAGTATTTATGATTTAATCTATATTTTGAGTGATGCAGGCAGCTTCGATCAGGAATAGACAATTGAAACAGAAAGAATCGGACATTGAGCCGAAGGAGAACATGTCAGAAGATTGGATGTTGAGTCGAATGATCGGTCGATGTTTCGACAGAAGGTTTCAGACGATGAGTTAGGGCATTGGGCCAAGAAGAGCGAAATTGTGCCAAGGAGATCATAGTTATAGAGGTCAACTATCGATTGCGCAATAGGCTACAAGAGAGGATGATGCACTGAAGAATCGGACGAAGCGTTGGATGAACCAATGACATGCCGGATAACATTTGATTACACTTTATAATAATTGTCTAGATCGAAGTAGGTTTAAAGTGTAATTGGGTTAAAATTGGGCCAACTCAATCAGGGGCCAATTGGGCCCAAGTATGGGCTGTGTTGGGCCAGGTGAAAGGTCCAAACAATGACCCAAAAGGTGGGTCAAGCGGTGGCACCACCAAAATAGGCGATGGAACCACTGGTGGTTCAGTCTCTAAGACACAGTCTCCAAGAATATATCAAGCGATGATACCACCAGACTGGGTGGTGGTACCACTAAGTGTCTAAAAGCTTGAATGGTGGTACCGCCTAGTACTGGTGGTTCCACCGCCTAATGTCAGAAAGCCTAGGCAGTGGTACCACTAGTACCTAAATGATCCCGGATGAGACTAGTTTTAGCTCTAAGTTTGAATCCATATGGAGCCTATAAATACCTCTCTTATCCTTGGTTAGAACACACAAGCACAGAGAACTAATAATGAAAAAATGCTGTAGTAATCCTTTAAGAATTTCCCTCCTCTAGCCTTAAGTTGTTTTCAGTTTAAGAGAGGAGTGAGTGTTTGTAAAGATTATTCTCCTAAACCAATGAAAATTAGAAGAGGGTTATAAGGATAATTAATCTTCGCTCGTTTGAAAGAAGACTACTAGTGAAAACCGATGGCCTCAACGAAGGAGGAATCAAGAGTGGACGTAGGTCGGATGACCGAACCACTATAAATTGGTTTATAATTTCTGTTCTACTTTTTATTTATATTGAAAATTATTTTACTTGATCACTGCCCTCACTTATTACAAATGCCTTTAACTTTAAAGCATTTCCGATATGGCTTTCATCGAAACAAAATCTTTGAATCGAAATGAATTTTTTGAAATCGAATGTTTTTACCGCTGCACTAATTCACACCCCCCCTCTTCTTAGTACCGACTGCAATCCTAATAGGTTCGACTCTACAATTATAGGGTCTGCCCGATCTAAATCAAGGTCGAAGACCTTGTCCTATGGAAGGCCGAAGTAAGTGATCTGACTCGAGCCAGAGGAAAACTGACCCCAAGCTAGGAGGGACCTTATCAGGTCAACGACTTGGTCTGAGAAGACACTTGCGGCCTCGAGACCACAAAGGGAACCCCACTACCGAGGACATGGAATGTAATGAACATAAAAAAGTTTTACCCTCAGATGTGGCAAGAACATCGGAATGAAAAACATACTTTGCATTAGGGAAGGAAAAGCATCTACATTGTGGTCGGTCCAGGCCTTACAATCTGAAATCCGACCTGACCGAAGCAAAAACAAAAACCACTCCCCTTTAACTCGGGGGAACCAAAGGATCATCATTAAAGGGGACATCATCAGGCATCTCCATGTTCCGATCCTCAGAAAGGTTGACAAAGGGATCAGTCTCCACCTCGAGATCTTGATACTTTGCCCGGAAGTGGGCAAGAGCCACACGATACCCGAACGCCACTTGTCCCGACCTATGCAGACCAAGCTCAAACCCCAGGGACTTCTTATAAGCAGTGATGGCCTCCCTCGCCCTTTTCTTCACCTCTCGGTGTTCTTCATTCAACACCTCCTCCATAGCTCGGGTGGCCGATCGGGCAGCTTCGACATTGCAAGAGAGGTTAGTAGCTCATCATCCAGCCCTCGAATCCATCCCTGACTCTCCTTCAGCTAGCGTTGTGAGTCTCCTAGCTCTGCTTTAAGCTACTTGACCTCGGCCTCTAGATCCGTTGCCCACTGCTCGGCCGTCGCCACAGCCTCTAGGCCAGGCCCACTTTAGCTCCTCAACCTCCCGATGCATGTCGGAGTTCATTTTGCCTAGGGTCTCAATCACCCTACCTGCATCGTAGACACAATCAATCAACGCCATCGTGTAGTGATGGTTCTACACAAACGAGAACATTAGAACCAATGTGCAGGTCAGTAACTTCGGGTCGACAACGACAAATGTGATACTTACCTAGATAAGAGACTTTGCTGCCTAATCCATTAATGCCATGAATGGCTAGCAGTATAGCTACTTCGCCAGAACTGGGTGAAGCACACCTTGGGAAAATGCTTGGGCCGCCTATCCGTTCACCCAAATTTGACTATCTACTCTGAGAGTCAGCCAATGTGAGCCATAGGGCATCACCGACTCTATTCTGGCAGGTCCACCATGCTAAGAGCCCAGAAGGGCTCGCCCTTAGAGCAAGCCCGAATATGGCACAAGTCCCTCATCGACTTCAGCCGCACCGCCTGCCTGTTTGAGGGGTCATCGCAGGATGACCCAGCATGACCCTTCCCCTGTGCACTTGTCGAGGCCTCCCCATGTCAAGCACTGCCCAACTCGCACATTCCATATGCCACCGCCTCTCAGGTCACCGCGCCCTCGGACACCTTCTGAGTCCCCACTTTAGGTCTCTTCTTCAGCTGACCCTTCTTGGCCTCCTACGGGGGCCCTCATGGGTGGGCCAGTGTACTTTTCCTTGCAGGAGCTTCAGACCCTAGCCTCTCACGCTCCCAAGATGGCTACGTCACGGTCGAAGGGTGAGGCATCCCCTTCATCGACTGGAGGTTCACCATTTCTGCCAATGATGAGTTGATTAGCAATGCATACATTAGATAAAGGGAACATTCGAAAAGGTAGAGATCCAACCATGCCCCTATGCGTTGGATTGAGTCCCGCATCGACCAGACATTCCTCAGTCATGCCCCTAATTACCCGAGAGGAAGATAGGATCTCCCTCCGATGCTCCACATGCTCGGTCTCATCTGTTAGGGATCGAGCGGCACTAAGAGAGGGGGGGGGGGGTGAATTAGTGCAGCGGATAAAATGATAGATTTTTCAGTAAAGTGATAAAACAGAAATTTGAACACTCACACAATCAAGACGCAGCGATGTATAGTGGTTCGGTCAAAGTGACCTACATCCACTTCCGAAGCCTTCTTCGATAAGGCTCCCTTCTTCCACTAGCTATCCTCCTTCCAATGGGCGAGGATGAACTCCCTTACAACTCCTCTCCTTTTGACGGGCTTAGGAGATAACCCTTACAAAGCCTTTCACCCTCTCTTGGACTAGAACACACTTCAAACTAAGAGGGAAGATTTTGAACACTTTCAAGAGAGTTTTCCCCCTTCTATTTTTCAGTTCTAGACACCTTTCATCCAAGAATATGAGGGGTATTTATAGGCCTCAAAGTGATTCAAATTTGGGCTCCAAATTTGAATTTTTTTGAGTTTCCCGGTGTCGGGCGGTGCTACCGCCTGCACAGTGTCAGACTGACACAGCAGGTGCTGGGCGGTGCTACCGCCTGCCTGGGGCGGTTCCACCACCCAGGTCTTGGCCTCTGGGCGGTGCCACCGCCCAGGTCATTTTTTTTTCAGCATAGTGGTTTCGACCGAAAACTCGACCGAAACCGGTCCAAACGAAGTCCGAATTGGCTCAAATTTGGTTTATAGGATTAACATATAATCCTAAACCAAATTATGTGCTAACTATAAATTTTAAAGATATTTTTTAAGCTATTTAAAAGTCCATAAGACAAGACCTCTTTCGGTGAGCTTTTGGTGAACTTCCGGCGGTCTTCCGATGAACCCTCGAAAACCATTCTGCGGACTCTCGGCAAGCTCCCGAACTTCATGATGATCTTGGCGAGTTCCATTGAGCTTCTTTGGCAAGCTCCAATCTTTCTTGTCAAGCTCGTGAACTTTCGATGAACCTTCCGGCGAACTTCCGAAAATCCTTCGGCAAGCTCCCTACTCGTTCTCGGCGGTTCCGGCAACTTCTCCCAATGAATCTTCGGACATCCATCGAACTCTCGAACTCCCAATGATCCATCCCACTTATCTTCCAGCACTTTGTTTTGCTTTACGTCTTCATCGTCATCGTAGTTAATTCTGCACATAAACAAACAAACACTCTACTTCAATCTAGACAGTTATTACAACACGAATTGACATTCAGTTGCCCGGCATGTCATTGTTTGGTGCTTCGTCCGATCCTTTGGCACATCGTCCTCTTTTGCGGTCCGTTGCCCAATCGGCGGATGACCTCCGCAACCCCGATATCTTTGGCGCAACATGCATCTTGGCCTAATGTCCGACGTATGAAGCCTTCAGCCGATTGTCGATCGAACCTCCGGCTCGACATCCAATATCCAAACGTGATCACCCGACGCAACGTCAATTCCTCCAGCGTCAACTGTCTAATCCTGATCGATAGTAGACCTGCATAACTCAAAATACAGTTAAACAATAAACCATAATCAATTAGTTTCATCATCAAAATCCGAGATTCAACAATCTCCCCCTTTTTGATGATGACAACTAATTGATGACTAACGGAGTTAACCATAACTCTCCGGAGTTTAACCAAACTCCCCCTATCAATATGCCATTGATAGAACACTTGGATTATCCCAAATCCAAGCAACATTCATCATAATTAAGAGAATAAATCAAACCATCATGCAAATATATAAATATGTCAATCAATGCATGAAGTCATCAATCTACTTCTCCCCCTATGTCATCAACAAAAAGGAGAAGTAACATCATAGCTAGTTTAAAAGATATGCAAATTTTTACAACAAACTAACTATTTATCACATCATACAATATTTTTACAATACAACATCAAATAATACCATTCAATCATAGCAAGTTTCAAGGATGGGCAATGATGGTAATTTTCACTTGCTTCTTAAGATGTGCAAGTTTGCACCTTGTTTCTCATGATAGTAATATTTGCATCCTTTGATATAATAATTCTTAGCTTCTCATGAAGTTGCAAAATAGGAATCAAGATGGCAAATTTTTTGCAATGTTCTAGCTAAAAACTTTCTCCCCCTTTGTTAGCATAAAAAAGAAAGGGAGGATCAAATACTTCAAATAATCTTGCATGAGATTCAACAATAATTTGTAACAAAAATGCAAGCAATTTTGAAGAAGTTAAATTGAGCAAGATTTTTGCCTCTCTTGAGATAGCAACTTTTTGCTTCTCAATGTTCAAGCTAGCAAAATTTTCTCTTTTGATGCACAAGCTAGCAATAAATTTTCTCCCCCTTTGATTTTGTCAAAAAGAAGGGAAGAATACAATTCTTTTCCCTTTACATGAATGCTTCCATCATGACAAAATAATAAATTTCCATCATGAATTTTTAACATATCAAGTCATGAATTCAAGGGAGTCATAAACAAATCATGGTATGAGGGAAATTTATAACAAGCAAGCAAGCAATAATGATAAGCTAGCATACTTTGCAATACGCAAACTAGCTCTCTTTCAATTTTTCTCTTTTGCAACTAAGTTTCTCTATTGCAAGCCATCAACTTTTTGTTTGCAATGAGCTAGTAATTTTTGTAAAATTTATAACATTTTAAAACTGTAAGCTGATGAGTTAAAAAATAATGTAACTTTGTAATTTCTTTCTTCTCATTTTGAGAAGTGCAAGTTTTGCCTTTTGCAAGTTCTAGCTAGCTATGTTTGCCACTTTCACTTGTGATACATAAGCTAGCAGGCTAACTCCCCCTTTGTCACTATCGAAAAGAAGGGATGAGTAATATTTCAATGAAATAATTTTGCATCAATCAATATTTCAATTTTTTTTATGATGTATACAAAACATAGATGCAAAGAATTCATTAAAGATATCAATATGAAATATCAATAAGGATCAACACCAAAAGACATCATTCATGATTCATCATAAAAAAAATTTCATTTATGTCAAATGTTCAATTTACCACATAAGGCAAAGAAATCTTGTCATTTCTATATCATGAAATATATGACATCAAGGCTCATGATTCATTTGAAAAGATATAGCACAAAGAGTAACTTGATTCATGCATAAGAATTTCAAGTATCAAATATCAAAATATCAAGACTTGGATTGTGATAAAGCTCATTCAAGTTCGAATCATCAAAATCATTAACATAGTTTGTGAGATTCACAAATGACATAAACTTGAATTGTTTTCCTCTTTGGTAAATGATAAAAAGAAGTAATTATAGAGGAGAATATTTTGATTCCCAAAAATATCTCAAGTTAAGAATTCAAGGTCATGATTTCAAGAGATCAAGAGAGGAGTCATAAAATCATTCAAACTCATTTTGTCAACTCAAAACTCATAATCAAAATCATTTTAGAGATTTAAAATGTTAGCTATATGCATTAATCATGACAAGTGATATATCAAAAGTCTACATCAATATTTCAATTATCAAGTCATGAAGCATACAAAGTGGTATTGAAACATGAGAGAAAAGTTCAAATTGCACATTCAATGTTTCAATCATCAAAACATATTTTCTTAAATTGAGTATCAATAAGTTAAGAAAATAATTTATATTTTTCTTCATATAACATGGGAGAAACATAAGAGAGTGTAGAGATAAAAACTCAAGTTATCAAGATGATGATCTCATAAAAGTAATTCAAAAACATAGTTTCGCGAAATAAGAGATAAGTTATATTTCATTTGAAAAATTCTCTTTTCAAGTAATTCTTTTCATCTAAATATGCCTTTATCTTTATATGCCAAGATAAGCATGAAAGTTCAAGATGTAAAGGCAAAATCTCATAAGGCATTATCAAGAAAAAAATGTAACACATTATTTCAAGGCATGAGTTTCAATATATCATGATAATATGTTTCATTTTAAGTTATTTATTTCATGTAAGTGTATTCAAGTTTCAAAAGATGAGTATCAAATTTAAAACCAAAACATGAGTTTGTCATCAAGATATAACACTTTTAAATTCTCATGATAAAATCATCAAGCATGACAACAAACTTTTAATATTTTTATTTTATCATTATCAATGATAATTTCATAAGGTATATTCAAATATTTATTCGGAAGCCATTATTGTATAAATTCAAAATATAAGTTTGTCATTAAACCCACTAAGATCAAATGCATCAAAATCTTTCATTCGAAAATTTTAATAAGAGCAACATAAATTGATTACATGTGAGCATGTATCAAAATTTTTATGAAAACATGTATCAAAATAAAACACAAGCTTAATCATAAAATCGTCAAGGCCAAATACATAAAAATGATAGCACAGTTTTAATTTTTATGTTAAAAGGCCATGTTTAAATTTTTGCTAAAATCATGCATCTATTTATAAATTTGAAAAATAAGTTCCATCATCACAATATGACACTTTATTACTTCAAAAGCTCATGCATAATATAAAATCATTAAGAATCATGAAAAGCAATAAAAATATTAAGATACACATGCGTGGATTAATCATAATAGGTGTGCAATCATTATCATCATTCATCAAAAAAAAATTTACTTTTCAAAAATCCTAGAAAGAACAAGCATAAAATAAAATTTTATTACATACTAACTAAGTTAAGCACTCAAGAAAAGCATCATGTAATTTCATAACAACTCAAGGGAGTTAAGTTACTTACCTCATTGACGAAGCCCATTAAAGCGTAGTTTGCTTCTTCTTTTCTTGATTCTTCTTTGCAAGTCTTCTTCTTCTTTGGCCTCATCCTTCATTCAAGTTCATTGTTCATTTTAGATTTTTGTTTAATGAACTTATTAAGATTCATTAAAAGTTCAATGTCCTCTTCATTGTCCTCATCACTTGAGTCATCACTCAAGTGACATTCATTTGTCCGATTTTTTAAATCCTTTTTATTCGTTAGAAGGTGGTTCATGTGTTCATTGAGTTCAAAACATTCCAAGAAACTCATTTCATAGGTCTTTAAAGACCCAATAAGTTTATCAATAGGATAGTTATTTAGATCTTTTGTTTCTTGTATTACGGTTATTATTGGATCCCATCTTTTTGGAAGAGATCTTAAAATCTTGTTTATGAGTTCAAAATCTGAAAAACATTTACCAAGAGCTTTTAGACTATTGATGACATCTGAGAAATGGGAGAACATGTCATCGATAGTCTCACTTGGTGTCATTCGGAAAATCTCAAAATCGTGCAACAAAATATTAACTTTTGAGTCTTTGACTCTACTTGTTCCTTCGTGCGTGATTTCAAGAGTTCGCCAAATGTCAAAAGCCGTTTCGCATGTAGAAATCCGATTGAACTCATTTTTGTCTAAAGCACAAAATAAGGCATTCATAGCCTTTGCGTTTAAAGAAAATGACCTTTTCTCCAAATCCGACCATTCGTTCATCGGTTTAGAGGAAGGTTGAAAGCCATTTTCGATGATGTTCCACAAATCCAAATTCATTGAAAGCATGAAAACTCTCATTCGAGTTTTCCAATATGTGTAGTCCGAACCGTTAAAGAACGGTGGACGAAAAACCGAAAAGCCCTCTTGAAAACCATTTAGAGCCATTTCTCACGGGTGTAAATCCGAAAGAGAAAGAACATGGCTCTGATACCAATTGTTAGGGATCGAGCGGCACTAAGAGGGGGGGAGGTGAATTAGTGTAGCGGATAAAACGATAGATTTTTCAGCGATTTAAATCAAGCTTCGGAAACTTTGTACGATGAAAGCAACGTTTTGTTTGAAACCGATTTGATTGCGTTCTAACTTTAAAGCATACGTACGAAGATGAAAAGGAAGTGGAGTAAGTAAAGTAAAGGCTTGCAGTAAAGTAAAGAGATAAAACAGAAATTTGAACACTCACACAATCAAGACGCAGCGATGTATAGTGGTTCGGTCAAAGTGACCTACATCCACTTCCGAAGCCTTCTTCGATAAGGCTCCCTTCTTCCACTAGCTATCCTCCTTCCAATGGGCGAGGATGAACTCCCTTACAACTCCTCTCCTTTTGACAGGCTTAGGAGATAACCCTTATAAAGCCTTTCACCCTCTCTTGGACTAGAACACACTTCAAACTAAGAGGGAAGATTTTGAACACTTTCAAGAGAGTTTTCCCCCTTCTATTTTTTAGTTCTAGACACCTTTCATCCAAGAATATGAGGGGTATTTATAGGCCTCAAAGTGATTCAAATTTGGACTCCAAATTTAAATTTTTTTGAGTTTCCCGGTGTCGGGCGGTGCTACCGCCTATCAGAGGCGGTGCTACGTCATGCTAGCATGTCGACACAGCGACACACGAGGAATTAGTGTAGCGGATAAAACGATAGATTTTTCTCAGCGATTTAGAACAAGCTTCGGAAACTTCGTACGATGAAAGCAATGTTTCGTTTGAACCCGGAAAGATTGCGTTTTAACTTTAAAGCATGCCTACAAAGATGAAAAGGAAGTGGTGTAAGTAAAGTAAAGGCTTGCAGCAAAGTAAAGAGATAAAATAGAAATTTAAACACTCACACAATCAAGACGCAGCGATGTATAGTGGTTCGGTCAAAGTGACCTACATCCATTTCCGAAGCCTTCTCCGATGAGGCTCCCTTTTTTCACTACCAAATCCTTTGAAGGGGAAGGATCAAATACCCCTCTTACAACTCTTTACAAGTGGTTCACACTCTTACAAGATTTCACAAGAAGAATGAGGTGAACACTTAAGTAAATGAAGAACAAGACTTTCCCAAGACTTATTTTCAAAATCTAACTCTCTAAGGGGTGTTCTTTCAGTTGAGAAAGAAGGGGTATTTATAAGCCTCAAAGTGATTCAAATTTGGGCTCCAAACTTGGAGCCAAAATTTTGAACCTTTTGAGTTTTTCGGTGTTGTCGATCTGTGATCGACACACCTAGCGGTGCTACCGCCTCGGCCCGATGCTCACTGCTGCTGATGATCGGCGCCTACTACGATGGCGCGCTCACGATGATCGGGCGGTGCTACCGCCCGACCAAGCGGTGTTACGCAGCGGTGCTACCGACTATAGAGGCTATAGTACTCACATCTGATGGCGAGCGGCAATACGACTCTGATGGTATGCACGTAGCATGCATGCATGCTGCTGGTTCTGTTTGGGCCAAAAACTTTGGCCTAAACTAAGGCCCAATGGCCCCTACTTCGGGTTAAAGGATTAACACCTAATCCTAACTCAAATTAATGTGCTAACTATGAAATTAAAGACATTCCTAAGCTATTACAAAGTCCGCAAGTCAAATCTTCTTCCGTCAAGCTTCCGGCAGTCTTCCGACGATCCCTCGGAAACCATCCTGCAAACTCCCAGCAAGCTCTCGGACTCCACGATGATTTTGGCGAGTTCCCTCGAGCTTCTTTGGCAAGCTCCGATCTTTCTTGGCAAGCTCCGCGAACTTCCGACGAACCTCCGGCGAACTTCCGAAAACCCTTCGACAAGCTCCCTACTCATTCTCGGCCAGTTCTGGCAGCACTCCCAATGAATCTTCAAATTTCCATCGAACACTCAAACTTCCAATGATCTATCGCACTTGACTTCGACCCTTTGTTTTGCTTTACGTCTTCATCTTTATCGTAGTTACTCCTGCACACAAACAACAAACACTCTACTTCGATCTAGATAGTTATTACAACGCGAATTGACATTCAGTTGCCCGGCACATCATTGGTCGGTGCTTCGTCCGATCCTTCGGCACATCGCCCTCTCTAGCGGCTTGTTGCCTAATCGGCGGTTGACCTCCGCAACCCCGATATCCATGGCGCAACTCCGCACTTCTTGGCCTGATGCCTGACGTACGAAGCCTCCTACCGATAGTCGAATGAACCTCCGGCTCGACATCCAATATCCTGACGTGATCACTTCCGGAGTAACGTCAATTCCTCTAGCGTCAACTGTCTAATCCTAGTCGATAGTAGACCTACGTAACTCAAAACGCAGTTAAACAATAAACCACAATCAATTAGTTTCATCATCAAAATCCAAGATTCAACAGGTTCCACCGCCCAGGTCATTTTTTTTCAGCACAGTTGTTTCGGCCGAAAACTCAACCGAAACCGGTCCAAATAAAGTCCAAATTGGCTCAAATTTGGTTTATAGGATTAACACATAATCCTAAACCAAATTATGTGCTAAATACAAATTTTAAAGATATTTTTTAAGCTATTTCAAAGTCCATAAGACAAGACCTCTTTCGGTGAGCTTTTGGCGAACTTCCGGCGGTCTTCCGATGAACCCTTGGAAACCATTCTGCGGACTCCCGGCAAGCTCCCGAACTTCATGATGATCTTGGCAAGTTCCATCGAGCTTCTTTGGCAAGCTTCAATCTTTCTTGGCAAGCTCGCGAACTTCCAACGAACCTTTCGGCGAACTTCCGAAAACCCTTCGGCAAGCTCCCTACTCGTTCTCGGTGGTTTCGGCAACTACTCCCAATGAATCTTCGGACTTCCATTGAACTCTTGAACTCCTAATGATCCATCCCACTTGTCTTCCAGCACTTTGTTTCGCTTTACGTCTTCATCATCATCGTAGTTAATCCTGCACACAAACAAACAAACACTCTACTTCGATCTAGACAGTTATTACAACACGAATTGACATTCAGTTGCCCGGCACGTCATTGGTCGGCGCTTCGTCCGATCCTTCGGCACATCGTCCTCTTTTGCGGTCCGTTGCCCAATCGGCGGATGACCTCCGCAACCCCGATATCCTTGGCGCAACATGCATCTTGGCCTGATGTCTGACGTACGAAGCCTTCAGCCGATTGTCGATCGAACCTCCGGCTCGACATCCAATATCCAGACATGATCACCCGGCACAACGTCAATTCCTCTAGTGTCAATTGTCTAATCCTGATTGATAGTACACCTGCGTAACTCAAAACGTAGTTAAACAATAAACCATAATCAATTAGTTTCATCATCAAAATCCGAGATTCAACATCATCATGGGAGAGGAATGGGAGAACATTGTTAATGGCCCGGGAGGTCCACCCAATGTAAAATCCCTATCAATGGCTGCAACTCACGAAGAAGTGGCGTATTTTTCACCCCTTGTTGTTGGAAGGTGCGCTACTGATCTTGAAGCCGCCTCGGGTAGTCAAGTAATATCCACCCCACCCTTTGCACAGACGGAAAAATGCTAAGAAAAGTGTCCAGGTCGGCTCGATCCTCATGCTCCGGCACTCCCCGAGAAAGGCCACCAGGTAGCGCTACGAGTTCGGTACCAACTAAGATGGTGAGATCACCCACCACCGAAGGCACTTCACAATAATCGAGTGCAAGGGCAACCATAGTCCTGCCTCAAGAGCATCCATGGTCAGCCTGAACCTATCAAGGAATAGATCATAAGGGCACTAACTAGGACGAGAGGCATGAAGTTTGTAGTTCCTTGGGATGTTATAGCGATCTCGAATCGGACCTAGGAGTTCATCGGTCGCCACAGAGTCAACATCATGCCATGACCTCATTACTTAAAGAGCCGCGAAGGCCTTTGAGTCTGTCGAGGGTACGCCACCCGAGGACGAACTAACAATCTCTACCCTTGAATTCCCTAAGGTCGACTCGTTGACCTCGGGAAGGGACCGACATGTGGAAGATGAAGACATTCCAACCTCGAGCCTAATGGCAAGAAAGGAATGGTCTGAGATGTGAAATAGGGATGCATAAGCTAAATAATACCCTGCCCATGCACAGGAAGGGGTTTATAAGTAGAGAGCCCACCGCCACAAGGCAGCATTTGGGCTCCCCTAGGTAAAAATGGTAGCAACATTAATCATGGCACAACTTGCCAGGCTTGTTGGCCCCAAGTTCCCATCGAAACACATGTGACATCAGAGCTCTCCCACCAAAATGCATGTGTTGTCGGAGACCTCCCACCGAAATCTCCCACCGAAACGCATGTGACATCTGAAGTCTCCTGCCAAAACACATGAGACATCAACAATCTTCCACCCAAACCAGTGGTATGCTGCACAAGGTTTCTGGTCCCCTTCCAAGGGGCGTCTCGACCAAAACCAATCAAGCGTGTGCCTGAGTTGAGTGCCTCGGGCAATAGGCCTAGTCTTTGCTTGAGTCGCATACCTCGGCCAGTCACCACTCGAGCAATGCCTCGATGGACCAGTCAAGCTTGTTTCTGAGTTGAGTACCTTGGGTAACAGGTCTAGTCTTTGCCCGAGTCACGTACCTCAGCCAGTCACTGCTCGAGCGATGCCTTGATGGGCCAGTCAAGCTTGTGCTCAAGTTGAGTACTTTGGGCAATGGGCCTAATCTTTGCCTGAATTGCATACCTTAGCTAGTCACTACTCGAGCGATACCTCGACAAACCAGTCAAACTTGTGCTTGAATTGAATACCTTGCACAACAGGCCTAGTCTTTGCCCAAGTCGCATGCCTCGACTAGTCATCGCTCGAGTGATGCCTCGTTAGACCAATCAAACCTGTACATGAATCGAATACCTCAAGCAACAAGCCCAATCTTTGCCTGAGTCACACACCTTGACCAGTCACCACTCGAGTGATGCCTTGATGGACTAGTCAAGCCTGTGCCCAAGTTGAGTACCTCGGGCAATAGGTTCAATCTTTGCTCGAGTCACGTACCTCGGCCAGTCACCACTCGAGTGATGCCTTGATGGACCAGTCAACCCTGTGCCCAAGTTGAGTACCTCGCACAACATGCCAAGTCTTTACCCGAGCCGTATGCCTTAGCAAGTCCTTGCTCGAGTAACGCCTCGACAAGCCAGTCGAGCCTGTGCCTGAGTTGGATACCTCGAGCACCAGGTCCGGTCACTATCTAAATCACATATCTCGGTTGACAGGCCTAGTCCCAACTCAAGTCATGCATCTTAATCGACTGTCACCCAAACCATGCAAACCATCCAGCCCCATGCCGAACCAGTTCGGACATAACTCGCAACTAAACCGTTTGTCCCAACAGGATAGTCAAACTAGTCATCACGAAGAAATCAAGTCATGATCTGAGCCCCTCCCTTAGGTACTCGGAGCATGACTCATGGGTGAGGGGGGAGAATGATAGGGCATATTTTGGTATCACCAATGTGGAACCAAAAGAGCGGACATGACAGTGGGGACGTGAAACCTTAGGTCTGACATGTTGAATCTCAAATTTTGATGATGAAACCAATTGATAATATTTTTTGATCTAATCTATGTTTTAAGTGATGTAGTACTAGCTTCGATCAAGGAGAGATAATTAAAGCAAAAGGAATTAAAAGTTGGGCCGGAGTGGAATATGTCAAAAGCTTGGATATCGAGCCGAAGGATCGATCGACGTATCAACAAAAGGCTTCGAATGATGATTTCGGGCATCGGGCCAAGAAGAGCAGAATTATGCCAAGGAGATCGGAGTTGCAAAGGTCAACTAGTCGATTGAGCAATAGGCCATAAGAGAGGACGATGTACTGAAGGATTAGATGAAGTGGCGATGAACCAATGACCTATCGGACAATAATTGATTCAAAGCTTTGTAATAATTGTCTAGATCGAAGTAGTTTTAGGTGTAATTAGATTGGAATTGGGCCAACTCAATTAGAGGCCAACTGGGCCTAAGTTTGGGCTATGTTGGGCCAAGTGAATGGCCCAAACAATAACCCAATAAGCAGGTCAAGCAGTGGCACCGCCAGAATAGGCGGTGGAACCACTTGTGGCTTAGTCTCCAAGACACAGTCTCTGAGATTATGTCAAGCAGAGGTATTGCCAAATTGGGTAGTGGTATTGCCAGTACCCTGAAGACTCGGAGTGATTCAAATTTTGGCTCCAAGTTTGAATCCACTTGGGGCCTATAAATATCCCTCTCATCCCGGGTTAGCACACATACTAACTGAGAACAAAAAGAAGGAAAACTCTATTGTAATCTTGTGAGAAATCTTCTCCTTTAGTCTAGTGTTGATTTTAGTTAAGAGAGGGGTGAGTGGGGGTATAACGGTTCTCTCCTGAGCTTGTCAAAAGGAGAATACAGTTGTAAGGGTGGTTGGTCTTCGCCCATTGAAGGAAGACCGTTAGTGGACATCGGTGGCCTTAAGTGAAGAGGAATCGGGAGTAGACATAGGTCGGATAACTGAACCACTATAAACTCTGGTGTGATCTCTTCTTTACTGCTTCACCTTTATTACTTATTAAGTTTATTGCTCACTCGATCTTGCACTCACTTTAAGTTAAAGCACACTTAATATCAGTTTTCATTGGACGAAAGTTATAATTGAAATAACATAGTTTTTATCACTCCACCACACCCCCCCTCCCTCTTAGTGCCAACTATGATCCTAATATGACATGGTGCACAACACACATGTGGTGCCTCGGACTCCGACGAGAAACCGACCCTTTTGTATGAAACAACATCATCATGATACAGTCGCCCCGAAAAGCTTGGGGTGGCACTACGCGACACCGATCCGTGCAGGTCAGTTGGTGCCCACACAGAAGCTTAAGTTGGTCGCCCGAGGAGCTAGCCATAGTAAATTAGCCCCATATAGTCAATTCCTCTTCATAGGTATAGAAACCAACCTTCTTGAATCTGGAGGAGGCACTTTCGAACACTTAACTCCCTTATCCACATAATATTAGGGATCGAGTGGCGCTAAGGGGGGGGGGAGTGAATTAGTACAGTGGATAAAATGATAACTTTTCGATAATTTAAAACAAGTTCGGAAACTTTCCTACGATGAAAACAACGTTTCGATTAAAATCATTTCGATTGCGTTTTAACTTGAAAGTATATGTAAGAAGATGAAGAGGAAGTGGAGCAAGTAAGTAAAGGCTTGCAGCAATGTAAAGAAATGATTCCAAAATTTAAACACTCACACATTCAAGAACACCACGATATATAGTGGTTCAGTCAAATGACCTATATCCACTCTTGAAGCCTTCACCAATGAGGCTCCCCTCTTCCACTAGCAAATCCTTTTGAAAGGGAAGGACCAAATACCCCTCTTACAATCCTTTTATAAGAGATTCATACTCTTACAAGTTTTCACAAAGAGAAGGAAATGAGGTGAACACTTAAGCAAATGAAGAACAAGACTTTCCCAAGACTTATTTGCTCAAAATCTAACTCTAAAGGGTTGCAATTTCAGCTGAGAAAGGAGGGGTATTTATAGACTCAAAGAGGGTTCAAATTTGGGCTCCAAATTTGAACTCAATTTGAGTTTCTTGAATCAAGGTATATTGCTTGTCGAGGCGGTGTTACCGCTTTGTCACCGCAGATCGACATGTAGGCGGTACCACCACCCCAACCAGGTGGTGCTACCGCCTGGCTTTCCAAGTGCTGGGCGGTGCTACCGCCCAACTGTGCTGGTTCGGTTTGGGCCAAAAAACTTTAGCCCAAACTAGTCCAAATCAAGGCCCAATGGCCCCTACTTTGGGTTTATAGGATTAACACCTAATCCTAACCCAAATTAATATGCTAACTATGAATTTAAAGACATTCCTAAGCTATTACAAAGTCTGCAAGTCAAGTCTTCTTCCGGTGAGCTTCCGGCAAACTTTCGGCGGTCTTCTGATGAACCCTCGGAAACCATTCCGTGGACTCCCGGCAAGCTCCCAGACTTTACGATGATCTTAGCGAGTTCCATCGAGCTTCTTTAGCAAGCTCTGATCTTTCTTGGCGAGTCTCCGTGAACTTCCGATGAACCCTCCGGCGAACTTCCGAAAACCCATCGACAAGCTCCCTACTCGTTCTCGGCCGGTTCCAGCAGTACTCCCAACGAACCATCGCACTTTACTTCGGCCCTTTATTTCGCTTTGTGTCTTCATCCTTATCGTAGTTACTCCTGCATAAATAAACACCCTACTTCGATCTAGACAATTATTACAACGTGAATTGATATCCAGTTGCCCAGCACGTCATTGGTCGGCGCTTCCTCCGATCCTTCGGCACATCGCCCTCTCTTGCGGCTTGTTGCCCAATCGATGGTTGACCTCCGCAACCCCGATATCCATGGCGTAACTTTGCACTTCTTGGCCCGATACCCGATGTCCGAAGCCTCCTACCGATAGTCGACCGAACCTCCAGCTCGACATCCAATATCCTGACGTGATCACCTCTGGCGCAACATCAATTCCTCCAGCGTCAACTGTCTAATCCTGATCGATAGTAGACCTGTGTAATTCAACACGTAGTTAAACAACAAAACACAATCAATTAGTTTCATCATCAAAATCCGAGATTCAATAATCTCCCCCTTTTTGATGATGACAACTAATTGATGACTAATGTAGTTAACCTTAACTCCCTGGAGTTTAACCAAACTCTCCTTATCAATATGCAATTGATAGAACCCTTGGATTATCCTAAATCTAAGTAACATGTATCATTCATGTAGTGAGAAATATAAATCCATCATACAAATATATAAAATATTCAAGCATCATTACATTGCATGAAGTCATCAATCTACTTCTCCCCCTATGTCATCAACAAAAAGGAGAAGTGGCATCATAGCTAGTTTAAAAGATATGCAAATTTTTACAACACACTAGCTATTTATCACATCATACAACAATTTTACAATACAATATCAAATAATACCATTCAATCATAACAAGTTTCAAGGATGGGCAATGATGGTAATTTTTACTTGCTTCTTGAGATGTGCAAGTTTGCACCTTGTTTCTCACGATAGCAATATTTGCATCCTTTGATATAACAATTCTTAGCTTCTCATGAAGTTGCAAAATAGGAATCAAGATGGCAAATTTTTTTTAATATTCGAGCTAAAAACTTTCTCTCCCTTTGTTAGCATAAAAAAGAAAGGGAGGATCAAATACTTTAAATAATCTTGCATGAGATTCAACAATAATTTGTAACAAAAATGCAAGCAATTTTGAAGAAGTGAAATTGAGCAAGATTTTTGCCTCTCTTGAGATAGCAACTTTTTGCTTCTCAATGTTCAAGCTAGCAAAATTTTCTCTTTTGATGCACAAGCTAACAATTTTCTTCCTCTTGAATGAGCTAGCAAATTAATCATGCAAGCTAGCAATAAATCTTCTCCCCCTTTGATTTTGACAAAAAGAAAGGAAGAATATAATTCTTTTCCCTTTACATGAATGTTTCCATCATGACAAAATAACAAATTTCCATCATGAATTTTTAACATATCAAGTCATGAATTCAAGGGAGTCATAAACAAATCATGGTACGAGGAAAATTTATGACAAGCAAGCAAGCAATAATGATAAGCTAGCATACTTTGCGATACGTAAACTAGCTCCCTTTTAATTTTTCTCTTTTGCAACTAAGTTTCCCTTTTGCAAGCCATCAACTTTTTGTTTGCAATGAGCTAGTAATTTTTATAAAATTTATAACATTTTAAATATGCAAACTCATGAGTTAAAAAATAATGCAACTTTGAATTTCTTTCTTCTCATTTTGAGAAGTGCAAGTTTTACCTTTTGCAAGTTCTAACTAGCTATGTTTGCCACTTTCACTCGTGATACATAAGCTAGCAAGCTAACTCCCCCTTTGTCACTATCGACAAAAAAGGGATGAATAATATTTCAATGAAATAATTTTGCATCAATCAATATTTTAATTTTTTTATGATGCATACAAAACATAGATGCAAAGAATTCATGAAAGATATCAATATGAAATATCAATAAGGATCAACACCAAAAGACATCATTCATGATTCATCATAAAGCAAATTTCATTTATGTCAAATGTTCAATTTACCACACAAGGCAAAGAAATCTTGTCATTTCTATATCATGAAATATATGACATCAAGACTCATGATTCATTTGAAAAGATATAGCACAAAGAGTAACTTGATTCATGCATAAGAATTTCAAGTATCAAATATCAAAATATCAAAACTTGGATTGTGATAAAGCTCATTCAAGTTTGAATAATCAAAATCATTAACATAGTTTGTGAGATTCACAAATGACATAAACTTGAATTGTTTTCCTCTTTGGTAAATGATAAAAAGAAGCAATCATAGAGGAGAATATTTTGATTTCCAAAAATATCTCAAGTCAAGAATTCAAGGTCATGATTTCAAGAGATCAAGAGAGGAGTCATAAAATCATTCAAACTCATTTTGTCAACTCAAAACTCATAATCAAAATCATTTTAGAGATTTAAAATACTAGCTATATGCATTAATCATGACAAGTGATATATCAAAAGTCTACATCAATATTTCAATTATCAAGTCATGAAGCATACAAAGTGGTATTGAAACATGAGAGAAAAGTTCAAATTGCACATACAATGTTTCAATCATCAAAACATATTTTCTCAAATTGAGTATCAAGAGAAAATAATTTATATTTTTCTTCATATAACATGGGAGAAACATAAGAGTATAGAGATAAAAACTTGAGTTATCAAGATGATGATCTCATAAAAGTAATTCAAAAACATAGTTTCGCGAAACAAGAGATAAGTTATATTTCATTTGGAAAATTCTCTTTTCAAGTAATTCTTTTCATCTAAATATGTCTTTGTCTTTATATGCCAAGATAAGCATGAAAGTTCAAGATGTAAAGGCAAAATCTCATAAGGCATCATCAAGATAAAAATGTAACACATTATTTCAAGACATGAGATTCAATATATCATGATAATGTGTTTCATTTTAAGTTATTTGTTTCATGTAAGTGTACTCATGTTTCAAAAGATGAGTATTAAATTTAAAACCAAAATATGAGTTTATCATCAAGATATAACACCTTTAAATTCTCATGATATCATAAAATCATCAAGCATGACAACAAACTTTTAATATTTTCATTTTATCATTATCAATGATGATTTCATAAGGTATATTCAAATATTTATTCAGAAGTCATCATTGTATAAATTCAAAATACAAATTTGTTATTAAACCCATCAAGATCAAATGCATCACACACAAAATATCATGATAGTGCATTTTCTCATTTTCATGTGTTTCATTTAAAGTGATTTGATCCTTCATATGACTATACTCATGTTTTTTTTTATAGATCCAAAAAGCAAATTTCAAGAGAAATCATTAAGACCGAAAACATGAGACATATTTTTCATGAGATTCATCATGATTATTTTCAAGAAATTTACACGATTCATGAATCCATTTATCTTAATAGAATGGAAAATGCATTTTCATTTCATATAATTGTTTTCATGTGAGCATATTCAAATCTTTTTATGGAAACATGTATTAACAAAATATAAGTTTAGTCATAAACTCGTTAAGACTAAACACATCAAAAATAAAACATCATGATAACACATTTCAATTTTTATGTGTTTTATTTTATGTGGTTGGTCTCATTTAAGCATCATATAAATTCAAAATCATTATCAAAGCCATGTTCAAATTTTTGCCAAAATTATGTATCTATTTATAAATTCAAAAAATAAGTTTCATCATCACAATATGACACTTTATTACTTCAAAAGCTCATGCATGATATAAAATCGTCGAGCACCATAAAAAGCAATAAAAATGTTAAGATACACATGCATGGATTAATCATAATAGGTGTACAATCATTATCACAAATCATCATTCATAATGTTGCATACATCATTCATCAAAAAATTTACTTTTCAAAAATCCTAGAAAGAAAAAGCATAAAATAAAATTTTATTTCCTACTAACTAAGTTAAGCACTCAAGAAAAAACATCATGTAATTTCATAACAACTCAAGGGAGTTAAGTTACTTACCTCATTGACGAAGCTCATTAAAGCGTAGTTTGCTTCTTCTTTCCTTGATTCTTCTCGGTGAGCCTTCTTCTTCTTCATTGGTCTCTTTCTCCGTTCAAATTTATTGTTAATTTTAGATTTTTATTTAATAAACTTATTAAAATCGATTAAAGGTTCAAAGTCCTCTTCATTGTCCTCATCACTTAAGTCATCACTCAAGCGGCATTCTCTTGTTCGAAGTTCAAAAACCTTCTTGTTCTTTAGAAGGTGGTTCAAATGTTCATCATGTTCATCATGTTCCAAGAGTATCATTTCATAGATCATTAATGACCTGATTAGTTCTTCAAGTGAATAATCATTCAAGTTTTTAGACTCTTGAATAGCCATAATTTTTGGATCCTAACTCTTTGGGAGGGATCTTAAAATCTTGTTAGTGAGTTCAAAGTTAGAAAAACATTTACCAAGATTTTTTAAGCTATTGACGACATCCGTGAACCGGGTGAACATATCGCCAATAGTTTCGCTTAGTGTCATTCGGAAGAGCTCAAAATCATGCAATAAGAGGTTCACTTTCGAGTCTTTAACTCTACTAGTTCTCTCATGCGTGATTTCAAGAGTTCGCCAAATGTCAAAAGCCGTTTCACACATAGAAATCCGATTAAATTTGTTCTTGTCTAAGGCGCAAAATAAGGCATTGCCTTTGCATTCAAGGAAAATGATTTTCTCTCTAAGTCCGACCATTCATTCATCGGTTTAGAGGGAAGTTGAAAACCATTTTTAAAAATGTTCCATAAATCTAAGTCCATTGAAAGTATGAAAACTCTCATTCAAGTTTTCCAATAAGTGTAGGGGGGGGGGGTGAATTAGTGCAGCAGATAAAATGATAACTTTTCGGCGATTTAAAACAAGTTTAGAAACTTTCCTATGATGAAAACAACGTTTCGATTAAAACCGTTTCGATTGCGTTTTAACTTGAAAGCATATGTAAGAAGATGAAGAGGAAGTGGAGCAAGTAAAGTAAAGGCTTGCAGCAATGTAAAGAAATGATTCCGAAATTTAAACACTCACACATTCAAGAACACCACGATGTATAGTGGTTCAGTCAAATGACCTACATCCACTCTTGAAGCCTTCACCGATGAGGCTCCCCTCTTCCACTAGCAAATCTTTTTGAAGGGGAAGGACCAAATACCCCTTTTACAACCCTTTTACAAGAAGTTCACACTCTTACAAGTTTTCACAAAGAGAAGGAAATGAGGTGAACACTTAAGCAAATGAAGAACAAGACTTTCCCAAGACTTATTTGCTCAAAATCTAACTCTAAAGGGTTGCACTTTTAGCTGAGAAAGGAGGGGTATTTATAGACTCAAAGAGGATTCAAATTTGGGCTCCAAATTTGAACTCAATTTGAGTTTCCCGGTGGGGCAGTGCTACCGCCTGTCAGAGGTGATGCTACCGCCTGTAAGTCTGGCAGACTGACACAGCAGGGGCGGTACCACCACCACAGCTAGGCGGTGCTACCACATGGCTTTCCAAGCGCTGGGCGGTGCTACCGCCCAGCACGCAGCTGTTGAGCAGTGCTACCGCCCAGCTTGGGCGGTGCTATTGCCCAGCTGTGCTGGTTCAGTTTAGGCCATAAACTTTGACCCAAACTAGTCCAAATCAAGACCCAATGGCCCCTACTTTGGGTTTATAGGATTAACACCTAATCCTAACCCAAATTAATATGCTAACTATAAATTTAAAGACATTCCTAAGCTATTACAAAGTCCGTAAGTCAAGTCTTCTTCCGGTGAGCTTCCGGCGAACTTCCGACGGTCTTCCGATGAACTCTCGAAAACCATTCCATGGACTCCTAGCAAGCTCCCGGACTTTACGATGATCTTAGTGAGTTCCATCGAGCTTCTTTGGCAAGCTCCGATCTTTCTTGGCGAGTCTCTGCAAACTTCCGATGAACCTTCCGACGAACTTCCGAAAACCCATCGGCAAGCTCTCTACTCGTTCTCGGCCGGTTCCGGCAGCACTCCCAATGAACCATCGCACTTGACTTTGGCCCTTTGTTTCGCTTTACGTCTTCATCCTTATCGTAGTTACTCCTACACAAACAAACACCCTACTTCGATCTAGACAATTATTACAACGCGAATTGACATCTAGTTGCCCGGCACGTCATTGGTCGGCGCTTCCTCCGATCCTTCGGCACATCGCCCTCTCTTGTGGCTTATTGCCTAATCGGCGGTTGACCTCTGCAACCCCGATATCCATGGCGTAACTTTGCACTTCTTGGCCCGATACCCAACGTCCGAAGCCTCCTACCGATAGTCGACCAAACCTCCAGCTCAACATCCAATATCCTAACATGATCACCTCCGGCGCAATGTCAATTCCTCTAGCGTCAATTGTCTAATCCTGATCGATAGTAGACCTACGTAACTCAATACACAGTTAAACAATAAAACACAATCAATTAGTTTCATCATCAAAATTTGAGCTTTAACACAAAGCTAACTTAAGCTTCGGAGAGGATGAATTAGAAAATGCTCCTTCAAATCTCAACCTGTGCAGGAATCCAACAAACTTGTGGTAAATCACTTGTTAGAGGAGGTCGCGCTTGGGAGGTGAATCCTCAGCTCAACCCGACCTGATGCCAGAAGGTGCTCGGGAGGCGAGTCTTCAACTCTACCCGACCCGACGTTCAATCGAGATCCTGCATGGGCCACCTTACACATCAACAATGACGTAAAGATTCACTAACCGATACGAAGATTATGGACCCTTTCACATTTCTCCCATTGGCATTTTATATGAAGATTATACTCGTGCGCGTGTTGGTGGATACAAGTTTAAATTTGGTCTTCTGAATTCTCCACAGAAACAAACGCCAGAATCCCTCTCACTACCGCTGCGACTATTATCATCCTATTGTTCTTCACAAGATTAGGCTAATATGACAAGAGGAGAAATTGTCAACAAGTACACCTGCTGACAGTGACAGGGAACAGGTTTGGAACTTGTTAAACAAAGCAACATAATTTGATTTCAATTTTATTTATTTATTTCAGAATGGATAGACTGTACTCTTTCTTGTGTTTGTTCTCCTCCTCCAACACTGGGGGGACCTTCAGAAGGATAAGAGCTGGCAATGGCAACACGCATCAACATTCTGTCTCTGTCTACTTCCATGTCCCAGGGACAACTACAACAAAATCCTCATCCTGTCTCTCAAATTACGGGGAGGGAGAGCTTCGAAAACAAGCACCAATGATTGGTCCAATCCAACCGCTGTTTTAGTTTGATGTTTGATGGAATGACCTACCAGTTTTGTTGATGCAAGATATGATCTCTAAACAATGCACATATGTGGTTCATGATTCACATTTCTTTAAAGCACCACTGCATTGTTTTTGTTTTTCTTGGTTGACCAAACTACTTGATTGAGTACTTGCATTACTTAATGCTTGCAACTGATTTGGATGATGCACTGCATCAAATAGGAAGGTTAGCTGTTCCTGATGCTTATCTTATTAATAGTAACTTTAGTTTTATTTAATGGCCAATCAATCAACTTATTGGAGACTCGGATACACAAAACCCAAGATAGCTTTCTTATGTCTAAGCAACGAGGCATCAAAGATCAAACAATAATTTGGTCTTAATCATTGTAGCATCATTGTCTCCTTTACAATTATATCATCATATATGTTCTTTAGTAATCTCCGATACTATTTAGGTGAATTGGATGAAGTGAAAATCCATATAAGAAAGCGATACTATTGAGGTCACAATTGATACGATTAATATCAATTTGATTATTTTATATGTTGTTCATACTATGACCGTCGCATGATAACTGTTACCGTGGATCGGATTGAGCACTCACCAACTCCTGTAGAGAGATGTAGACATGAGAAACCTTTATGGACGTCAATCCAATCTTACATCTACTTCATCGATCTGATAATTACAGTCATGATGTTTGAACCAATTTAGTGGTAATATCTCTCACCATAAATTTTACGATCTTACGAGTATGTAGATTACTTTTCTTTAACTTGGTGAGAATAAATTAATATTCCAAATTGCTTAGATTCCTAAGAAATAACTATCTCATTATATTAGTTAATCTAACTTATTATTCCAAAGTGCTTAAATTGAAACTAATGGGCGTTAAACCTTTAACGATTTTTTTCTTCTGATGTGAGATTAAAATAAGAGTATTATAATCTTCTCGCGATTTAGTAACCTCATCACAAATCAATATAGTCCAAAATATCATGGTAACCCGATGATCGTGATATATTTATTATATTTGTGACATCAATTACAGATAATTTTTTTCTATTCAAACCTATCCATTTTTAATATTAGATTTGCTCTGAAATAATTATCTTATTAATTTATTAAGCATAAACTATTTATCTATCAAATTTTTATCAGTCAATTCACAGAATCATACATTATGTTTCTTGCCATTGTGATATTAAAAAAATAATTAATTTATTTTTTAAAAAATAGAAGAATTTGACTTAAATATGACTCATTTACTCGTTGCAATCTCTGAAAAGATTAACCACAGTCCCACTTTATACGAAACGGAATAGAAAGATATACAGATAATTCAAAGCGTGAAGTATATATATTAAGTCACGCAAGCAAAGTGAGTCATTTCCCGTATGACTCGTACATCCTCTCTGGTGCCCGAGATCCAATGTGAAGATTCATGCAGAACTAAGAATGGGGACTACCGAATGTTTTGATTCATCTATTTACCTTAGCGCACAAAATAACCACTTGCCTTAAGCACTTGGACGTTATATTTATGCAAACATATTTCCTTACTTTCAGCTAAATGAAAATCTACATTCTTTTTACCTTTTTAATCAGTGAATTTAATACAATATTTTTACCTCATAATAAACTTTTGATTATATAGTTCAAACTTAAATTGTGAAATCATAATAACAAGAATCGATGGATGATGCTTATTCTTTAGCCATACAGAAAAGATCACGATTGGTTTGACAAGCTGAGCTGAAGTATTAGTGGATATCTTTAATAATAAGGGTAATTATATTTTTTTAAATATTGTCATAAATATTTCATATCTATTTTATACATATTTTGGATGTATTTTCCAATGGCAGCCTTTTCTTAAATTTTAGCTTGAACAATTATGTGCATCCTATCATGCCATCACCAAAAACACTGAATTCAACTCTCGAATAAAGATTCTTACATTTCACTATATATATATATATATATATAAACATATATGAAGATCTAGAAATTACCATAATCCAAAATGTCCAATCAAGGTTACCTTATCATCCCTATCCTATATGCTATTGGAGACCCCAAAATTTACATAAATCATATTATTCAGTAAATCTTAATATTCATTTCGAAGACATTTAATTATAATTAGGTGCATAAGTAAATATTTGGGGGTATGCTAAGCTGACATAATTTCCCAAGATTCACATTGATATGCTCTTCCTTCCTTCCATTATGTCGCATTTATGACCTTCCTATTTCGCAGGATCATCTCGTAATACACCCCCAAAACAAATATTCTCTCGTTCAAACAAAAAATTATTATTATTATTATATCGTAGCCAAAAATGCTTTCTTTGTTTCCTGAGAAAAATATTTGTCGTTGGTTTGGGCAGACCGCCATATATAAACGCCTCCTCTCTGCTTTGCCCTCTGGAATTTCCCACCCTCTCCCCACCCCCCCTCTTCTCCTCCTCCGTCTGCCTTACCTCATCTCGCCGGGGGCCGTGTGCATCGTTGGGTGGTCTCGAAGCTTCATTCCGCGGCCAAGGCGCCTTTTTGGAACTCCTCTGCTTCGCCTCCAGGCGGCGAGCTGGCTATCGAGGATCACCGAAAGATCGGTGTTTTGCGGAGCAAACAGAAGAAAGTCATGGTAAAGGCACCATCTTTATGTGTTCTGTTGCGGTCTTTCTCCTTGTTTTTTCCTTTCCTTTTTTGCTGGATTCGGTGTTTTTGGTGTGCAGGTGAGCCCGATATTTCAGCTGGGGAACGAGGACATGGGTCCGCCATGGTTGCGCCCGCTCTTGAAAGCGAGCTTTTTCCACCCCTGCGAGATCCATGGAGATTCCAGCAAGAGCGAGTGCAACCTGTACTGTTTGGACTGCATGGGCGACGCCCTCTGTTCTTATTGCCTCCCCGACCACAGCGATCACCACGTCGTTCAGGTCCATCATCAGCTCTGCCCCCTCCTTTCTTTCTTTCCTTTGCAGCCAACGAATCGATTAGGAATTCTTGATTTGCAGATCCGGAGATCGTCGTACCACAATGTGATCAGGGTGTCGGAGGTGTCCAAGCTCATAGACATCTCCTGCATCCAGACGTACATCATCAACAGCGCCAAGATCGTCTTCCTCAACGAGAGACCGCAGCCGCGACCCGGAAAGGGCGTCACCAACACCTGCGAGATCTGCTGCCGCACCCTCCTGGATTCCTTCCGCTTCTGTTCCATCGGATGCAAGGTATTCCCTCGTCTCTCCACATCATGCAGCATTCAGTATTGGATCATAAAGACGCCATCTTTATGCCGTGTTCTGCTCGTCGCAGCTGAGGGGCGTGAGGACGGACCCGCAGCTCACCTTCAAGCTCCGCGCCAAGCCCAGCCGCGAGTTGGCGCATGGTTCCGACTCCGACGATGAGTTGCGGACCCCGAGGAAGGTGGCCAAGACCTCAAACGAAGGCAGCAGTAGCATTTCCTCGGGGACTCCTCCCACCATCAGCTACCGGACATACCCCAGGAAGGGTATACCTCATCGATCTCCACTACAGTGACTCAGAAGAAAGGAGATGAAGCGAAGGTGAAGCTTCCAATGTGTGTAGAAAGAAAGAATAGGAGAAAATGTAGATAATGTGAATAAATGTGGGGAGATGCCCACCACATACTGCACAAAGAACAGTTACATAGGAATATGAAAAGGAGAACAAAAGTTAATAGCTTCTCTTAGGGTATTTTAACTCATGGCGTACATAAGACAGGGGGGTGGGTGTGTGTACTTAACAGTTGGAATCATCCGACATTAAGCTAATCCTCTGGTGCTTGGTATGATGAGTTGCCACTCGCATTCATTTTGGTTCTCGTGCATGCATTTGTGCCTGTGGCCTTTCCTCCTCTTTTTGTTTGGGTGCATCGCATCTGTGGCATTTTGTTGTCTGTCTGTTGAAAGGATTTCTGGTTTAATTTTTTTCTCTTCTCTCGTTTTCTGTTTTGGGGGTGTAAGTAAGCGATAGATGAGCTGCCAATTTATGTACCATTTCAGCCTCGGATGTGTATTGTTGGGGATGCGTATATACGATGGCGAGGAAGCTTTGGGTGTGTGGTATTTGGATAAGCTGGCGCTTCAAAGAGATCATTTGCACACATATTTGGATGCGAGAGGAAGTGCTGAGCTTTTCACGTATAGACGCTCACGTAGAGTAGCTGTCAATGTTAATAGTTTCACGTATTGAAGGTTGGTTTGGTTGTTGGGAATGCAAGTACCCGTAGGAACAATTATCGTTGCAAGTATATTTTAGTTTGTAGCAGCCGGTTATTCACATGTGTCCATTCTGCTCTCTCGTGATAGTATTACTGCCTCGGCATCGGAATTTCTTCACAAAGAGATTTGCAGTGATCAAACCCGGATGATTATTTACAAAAACCCTTAAGTTTTCACCAAGTTGTAAGATAATGTATAAGGGGCTGTGCCTACCCGGTGCTGAAAGATCGAGGAAGATGATAAAATAATATATATATATATATATATATATTAAAAAATAATATATAATTTGGTGAAGTCGATGATCGAAGCCTCCTTAAATGACAGTCGTTAGTATACTGATCTTAAGGTTATAAAATTTCTTGTCAAGTAAGTTTTAGATTGGGATATGTCATAGCGCCGCGATAAGACATATGATTTTATCACCAAAATAATGATAAGATCATGTCATCATACCTTTGGTTACTCGAAGTTAGCTATTATCATACATTAAATTCATTTCATTACTATTATAATTAACTTCATACAAGAAGCTTGCCTTTATCTTGGGGGAATATATATATATATGATTTTACGGTCGGATTTGATGATTTACATTAGTAAAACAAAAAGAAATTAAATACTCTAAATGTTCATTAAAGCTGGGGTTGATAATTACTACGACCGCATTACAACGACGGCCGGTCGCGGTCGGAAGCATCACATCGAGCGGTGGCTTGGTGGACACGCAGAAGCCACAAGGCCACTTGGTCGACAGAGACGTCCGCCTTCAACTCCTCCATCTCCTCCTCCTCCTCCTCGCAATCCTTCTCTCTCATCCACCGTGGATTGCCGTGAGGAATCCTGAGAGCTTTACTCCAAATTTTCTTCCTTTCCTTCCCATCCCTTTCACCCTCGTCCTCTTGTGTTTTATTAGCGGCATCCATCTTTGGATCGTGTGTGACGCCGACATGTTCGCTCCTCAACTGGCGTGGTGTTCCGTATTCGCTGATCCTTCCCCTCATCCAAAGCATGATGTGAGAGGACGGTGCAGGTTGAAGACGATGCCGCACCGTCGGATCGGCGTGAGAGCTCACCCGATCGCGACACCTGGATGTCAATATCTGTACCCGTACAGTGCAGTGTTTGGTTCCTTGTTTCTCCACAGTATCATCCGAAAGCAGGCCTAGAACTGGCGGTGCCTTCGACGGAGGGCGGCGCTGCCTCGAATACCTTGTCCGAACTCTATCCATGTTCTTAAGAGGCCATTGCAGGCCGAGCCACCTAGGCCGAGTCCACCCGAGTCTCACAGCAACTTGCTAAAACCATGGCCCGCAACCTGTTTGTTCCAGGTTCCGTAATCATCAGAACGGCGTGCCTGTGGAGAGTGATGTCAAAGCGGAAAGAGACAACGTAGCATCGGGGCAGAAAGGAGTCTGCCTGCCACTCGAGCTAACAGCCGACCCCATGTCACCACCACAATGCCCGGCAACGATTGACGCTCCTAATTGCTCCTCGTGCTTTTTCCTACTTGAAAAGATGATCGAAGGCGTGGTCCTTGTCCGCGGTCAAATGATTGCTTCTGTGGATTACGCATGGCTGTCCAGAGTTGCGCGAGCGAGCACCAAGTGATCGTCCAGGTGCAACGCACGCCTCCAAAGTTTATTCATAGCTACTGAACCTGCACTCGTATGGCACAGTCGACAGGTTTACAGCGTGTGCAAATGTCCCTCACAAATGATACAAATGGCTTGTCTTTTTCGACCGTGTGGTGGTGGGGGAGTGTTGGGGCGGGTCACAAAAAATTTCCTCTTCCTCGAATAGGTTCATTCGCTGTTCTTTGGTCGCCACCTCGACTGCAGAGAGCATCCACGTCCGACCGATGCCGAGCCAGGACACCAAGAACTAACCACTCCAAGCAGAACAAACACCCCCAGCTCAAAGAACCCACTAGTTGTGATCCACACAGAGGATGCAAAGCAAGGACGCCAACCAGCTGTGGTGTGACATAAAAATCCTGCAGTCTCTTGTGGTGGTGCCAAGACTGCTACCCACCTGATAGCTCACTCGTATCATACAAGCGGCCAAACAAAGTCGAGCATTATTTCCTTCTTTTGAGAGGAGAAACAGCAGATGGTGAGCTAGCAGTATCTCAATAAAGAAAGCGAAAGACCGTATGCAAGTATAATAATGATATATTAATAATTCAAAAAAATTTAAAATAGTAATAATAATATACTAATAGTCTAAGATTAAATCAAATAAAAAAAATAAGACGAAATTAAAAATTAAAAAAAGGTTATATTGAACTCCTAAACCAAAAAAAACTACTTATGGACTTAGGCTTGAATGTAGGTGCAAAATAATAATTTAAATATTAAAAAAATATTTTTATAAATTTATCTAATCAATTTATTTAACAAATAAAAGATAAAAATTTAAGTTCTTCTAGAAGAGAATACTTTATCCACTACTATCCTAACGCACGTCAAAGAGAGGCTTTCCCTTTACAAGGAGATGCATCCCATTGGTTGCTTTCCCTTGGAGTAGTGACAGAAAGTGGCAAGATTATTCATCGATGTTCAAAGCACACTCAATTTGCCAAGTCCCATCAGTCTCTTCATTCATTGTATTATTCGATCATTGTATTCACTTGGAACATGGAAATTAAAGAAATATTTGTGTTGATTAGATTATTGAGTTCCTTCCATTAGTTTTGGTTTATGAAAAAAGAAAGAGGTTTTCTTGTTGATCGACTACTACGAACATTAATAGAACCAAACCTTCCCAACAAAAAGGAAAGAAAGGAAGCAATAAGCAGTGTTGCATGCATTCTGCTGAGAGGAAAGATAACAATAACAAACCAGGCGATGGAGACGCTTCACGCCGGCAGCCGAGGGGCCACCTCGCGTGCGAATGATATGAGGAGAGTAATGGATCGAAGCAGAAGAACCAAAAGCTGAGGAAGAACAAGGCGATGGCGACGCATGAGGCTTTTCCTCGATCTTGATCGGCACTCTGCGCCAGCAACCGAGGGACCACCTCCTCGTGCAAATGATACGGGAATTATGAAAGAAGAAGCCGCAGAAGGATCAAAAGATGAGGAAGAAGAACACAGCTCCGTTGCCTGGCTTCCTCCAACACTTAAAAAAGGCAAGCTTCTTGCTTGCTTACATCAGCTTGAAACAAAAAACGACGACTTTTGGGATGATAAGGCTGGTAAGGTAGTAGGATTAAATGAAACAAAAAATAAAGATTTAAATTAAGATAAATAAATAAGAATGCGAGTAGATTTGCTGGGTTATGATGAATTTTTATTATTTATAAAAAATTTATACTCTATATTTTGCCTAATAAATATGTGTTTTTGGATGAATCCAAAACATTGTAGACTAAAATTACTCATCGTTTTTTTTTACTATCTTTTTTTCCTTCTCGTTAAAGTTCTTCTAAAAGTCAATAAGTATAGTATTAAAGCCTAATTCTAAGAAGACCAAAAGAAGTATGTTAATTAAAAAAAATTAGTAGATTAAAAAAAATGATAGACATTGGAGTGTTTCTAATCAATTTATTCCTATCTTTAAAAGTGAAAATTATCAGATTGTTAAAATGAGAACTCTATTTAGTTTAGAATTTGATAAAAAATGATATTGTTGCTTATGATCTATAAAATTCTAATATTACTGAAGATCAAAAAGATTAAATAAATGAGAATATGCAAAAAGATACAAAAGTTCTCTACATACTATATTTTCCTGAATCATTCCAACATCAATATTAACATAAGTCTAAAGAATATTAAAAAATATATTTGGAGATATAAACAAGGTAAAAACTTTAAAGCTTTAAATTTTTTCACGTGAATTCAAACTCTTATAATTAAAGATTTTAAATTTATCACTATTTTTTTTTCTCAAATGTCTCTTTTATTATGAACTAAATGAGCTCTTATGATGAAAATCTAAAAGATTTGTAGAAAAAGTTTTATGAGATTTATATTCAAAATTGATATGAATTTTACTATTATAGAAGAAGCTAAAAAATATAAGAATATTGTGTGTGTTAGGGATCGAGCGGCACTAAGAAGGGAGGGTGGGGGTGAATTAGTGCAGCGGTAAAGAACGATAGATTTTCGGTGATTTAAACTAACTTCGGAAACTTCTTACGATAAAAATCACGTTTTTGACTAAAACCAATTCCGATTAAAGTGTAATGGAAAGTGCTTAAAGTAGGGGGTGTTTAGAGAGAAAGAAAGCAGTGATAAGCAAGTTGAGCAACGAAGAAAATACAGTTTACAGAAAGGTAAATGCAAGAATATAAACGCAAATCGTTTTTATAGTGGTTCGGTCATCCGACCTATATCCACTCCCGATTCCTCTTTGCTTGAGGCCACCGGCTTTTCACTAGCTACCTTCCTTCCAACGGGCGAAGACAAACTCCCTTTTACAAACTCTATTTACAAAGCTTCCCTCAACACCTCTCTTAAGAACACTTCTAAATTTTGGAGGAGGGACTTCTACTTCAAATGACAGAGTTTTCCCTTAGTTTTCTTGCACACTTCTTGCTTTTCAAGCAAGAACACTTGGGGTATTTATAGACCCCAAGAGGATTCAAGTTTGGAGTCCAAATTTGAATTGTCTCGATTGTGATGCTGGTAGTGCCAGCTCTCGGCCTCTGGGGTGGTGCCACGCCTGCATCATTTCAAAGACACTGATTTGGGCCAAAAACTCGGCCCAAACCGATCCAAATGAAGTCCAAATTGATCTAAATTTGGTTTATAGGATTAACACCTAATCCTAAACCAAATTACATACTAACAACAAATTTTAAAGATATTTTCTAAGCTATTATAAAGTCCACAAGACAAGACTTCTTTCGACGAGCTTCCGGCGGTCTTCTGACGAACCCTTGGAAACCATTCTACGGACTCCCGGCAAGCTCCCGGACTATATGATGATCTTGGCGAGTTCCAACGAGCTTCATTAGCAAGCTCTAATCTTTCTTGGCACGCTCCACGAACTTTCGAAAACCCTTCGGCAAGCTCCCTCATTCTCGGTCGGTTCTGATAATACTCCCAACAAATCTTCAGACTTCCGTCGAACTCTTAAACTCCCAACGATCCATCACACTTGTCTTCCGGTACTTTATTTCACTTTACGTCTTCATCATCATCGTAGTTAATTCTGCACATATAAAAATAAAACTCTACTTCGA
Source organism: Musa troglodytarum (assembly GCA_023547065.1). Lineage (NCBI taxonomy): Eukaryota > Viridiplantae > Streptophyta > Magnoliopsida > Zingiberales > Musaceae > Musa > Musa troglodytarum. Next base: position 22,514,910 of record CP097508.1, on the reverse strand, counting down.
TCTAGATAATTATTATAAGGCGAATTGACATTCAGTTGCTCGACACGTCATTAGTCGGTGCTTCGTCCGATTCTTCGGCACATCGTCCTCTCTTACGATCTGTTGCCCAATCGGCGATTGACCTCCGCAACCGTGATATCCTTGGTGCAACACACTCTTCTTGGCCTGATGCCCGACGTACGAAGCCTTCTGCCGATTGTCGACCGAACCTCCGGCTCGACATCCAATATCCTGATGTGATCACTTCCGACACAACGTCAATTCCTCCAGTGACAATTGTCTAATCCTGATCGATAGTAGACCTGCGTAACTCAAAACGTAGTTAAACAATAAACCACAATCAATTAGTTTCATCATCAAAATCCGAGATTCAACAATCTCTCCCTTTTTGATGATGACAACTAATTGATGACTAACGGAGTTAACCTTAACTCCCCGGAGTTTAACCAAACTCCCCCTATCAATATGCCATTGATAGAACACTTGGATTATCTCAAATCTAAGCAACATTCATCACAATATATGAGAATTATCAAATCATCATGCAAATATATAAAATATTTAATTCAATGCATAAAGTCATCAATCTACTTCTCCCCTTATGTCATCAACAAAAAGGAGAAGTAATCATCATAGCTAATTTAAAAGATATACAAATTTACAATCATACTAGCTATCAAGTTATACAACATTCAATCATAGCAAATTTCAAATTCTCTCTAAAGATAAGCAAGATTTAAGTTCAAGCATGACAATTTTTACTTGTTTTTTGTGCAATTTTGCACTTTCTTAGCTTCCTTTACGATATGCATGTAATTTTGTAATTTCTTTCTTCTCTTTTGAGAAGAACAAGTTTACAAGTTTTGCTTTCTTTGCATGCTAAGAATTTTATCAATGTCAAAGCTAGCAAAGGCCTTCTTCCCCTTTATTAATGTCAAAAAGAAAGGGAGGATCAAATACTTCAAATAATCTTGCATGAGATTCAACAATAATTTGTAACAAAAATGCAAACAATTTTGTTGAAAAAGTGAAGTTGAGTAAGATTTTTGTCTCTCTTGAGATAGCAACTTTTTGCTTCTCAATGTTCAAGCTAGCAAATTTTCTATCTTGATGCACAAGCTAGCAATTTAACTCCCCCTTTATCATTATCGAAAAAAAGAGAGGAACCAATGATCAATTATAAATTTGCATCAATCAATATATCAATCATCACATGATGCATATAAGCCATAGATGCAAAGAATTCATGAAAGCAAGCTAAAGTAATCATATCATGATATCAAGAAAAATTCAAGAAGGACATGATTCATTTGACTAATCTGTTTAATATAGTAAAAGAATTATACAATCAATGATCATGATAAAAGTATATCAATTTCATAGATCAAGTCATGATTCATGATTCATCATAAAGAAAATTAATTTTCAATCATCACACAAGGCAAAGAAATCATGTTATTTCTAAGATATGATATCAAAGCTCAAGAAGAACATGATTCAATTGAGAATGAATAGCACAAAGAGCACCTTGACTCATGCATAAGATTTTTTATCAAGATCACATTTCAAAATATTCTAAATATCAAATATTAAAATTCTAAAATTTGGATTATTTTCTTCCATTAACAACATTTCACATCATTTAAATTTATATCAATGAATCATTCAATCAGCAGGGGGGTGAATTAGTGCAGCGGTAAAGAACGATAGATTTTTGGTGATTTAAACCAACTTCGGAAACTTCATATGATAAAAATTACGTTTTTGACTAAAATCGATTCCGATTAAAGCGTAATGGAAAGTGCTTAAAGTAGGGAGTATTTAGAGAGGAAGAAGGTAGTGATAAGTATTAGGGATCGAGCGACTCTAAGAGGGGGGGGGGGTGAATTAGTGCAACGGATAAAGAACGATAGATTTTTTTCGGCGATTTAAAACAAGCTTCGGAAACTTCGTACTTTGAAAACAACATTTCGTTTGAACCTGGAAAGATTATGTTTTAACTTTAAAGCGTACGTAATAAGATGAAGATGTAGATAAGTAGATACTTGCAGTAAAGTAAAGAGATAAAATAGAAATTTAAACACTCACACAATCAAGACGCAGCGATGTATAGTGGTTCGGTCAAAATGACCTACATCCACTTCCGAAGCCTTCTCCGATGAGGCTCCCTTCTTCCACTACCAAATCCTTTGAAGGGGAAGGATCAAATACCCCTCTTACAACCCTTTACAAGTAATTCACACTCTTACAAGATTTCACAAGAAGAATGAGGTGAACACTTAAGCAAAATGAAGAATAAGACTTTCCCAAGACTTATTTTCAAAATCTAACTCTCAAAGGGTTCACTTTCAGCTAAGAAAGAGGGGGTATTTATAGATCCAAAATGGTTTTAAATTTGGGCTACAAATTTGAAATCAAATTGGTGTTTCTATCGCGGTGCTATCTATCGAGGCGGTGCTACCACCGCATAGTGTCGATCGACACGCAGTGGTGCAACCGCCACATAAGAGCTGGTGCTACCGCTTGCCGGGTGGTGCTACGCCACACATGCAGCTAGGCGGTGCTACCGCCCAGCATGCATACACGTAGCATGCATGCATGCACACATGCTGCTGGGCACATTGGCTGCTGGGTTGCACCGCCCAGCACAAATCTACATTTGGTTTGGGCCGAAAACTTGGCCCAAACCAGTTCCGAACAAGGCCCAATGGGCCCATACTTGGGTTAAAGGATTAACCCCTAATCGTAACCCAAATTGATGTGCTAACTACGAAATTAAAAACATTCCTAAGCTATTACAAAGTCCGCAAATCGAGTCTTCTTTCGGCGAGCTTCCGGTGAACTTCCGGCGGTCTTCCGATGATCCCTCGGAAACCATCCTATGGACTCCTAGCAAGCTCTCGGACTCCACGATGATTTTGGCGAGTTCCCCCGAGCTTCTTTGGCAAACTCCGATCTTTCTTGGCAAGCTCCGCGAACTTCCGATGAACCTTCCGGCGAACTTCCGAAAACCCTTCGGCAAGCTCCCTACTCGTTCTCGGCTGGTTCTGGTAGCACTCCCAATGAATCTTCGGACTTCCGTCAAACTCTCGAACTCCCAACGATCCATCGCACTTGACTTCGGCCCTTTGTTTCGCTTTACGTCTTCATCCCTTTCGTAGTTACTCCTGCATAAACAAACACCAAACACTCTACTTTGATCTAGACAGTTATTACAATGCGAATTGACATTCAGTTGCCCGGCACATCATTGGTCGACGCTTCATCCGATCCTTCGGCACATCGCCCTCTCTAGTGGCTTGTTGCTCAATCGACGGTTGACCTCAGCAACCCCGATATCCATGGCGCAACTCTGCACTTCTTGGCCCGATGCCCGACGTACAAAGCCTCCTACCGATAGTCGACCGGACCTCTGGCTCAACATCCAATATCCTGACGTGATTACTTCCGGCGCAACGTCAATTCCTCCAGCGTCAACTGTCTAATTCTGATCGATAGTAGACCTACGTAACTCAACACGCAGTTAAACAACAAAACACACTCAATTAGTTTCATCATCAAAATCTAAGATTCAACAATAAGTAAGTTAAGCAGCGAAGAAAATACGGTTTGTAAAAAGGTAAATGCAAGAACATAAACGCAAACCGTTTTTATAGTGGTTCGGTCATCCGACCTACATTCACTCCCGATTCCTCTTCGCTTGAGGCCACCGGCTTTCCACTAGCTGCCTTCCTTCTAACGGGCGAAGACAAACTCCCTTTTACAAACTCTGTTTACAAAGCTTCCCTCAACACCTCTCTTAAGAACACTTCTAAATTTTGGAGGAGGGACTTCTACTTCAAATGATAGAGTTTTCCCTTAGTTTTCTTGCACACTTCTTGCTTTTCAAGCAAGAACACTTGGGGTATTTATAGACCCCAAGAGAATTCAAGTTTGGAGCCTAAATTTGGAGCCCAAATTTGAATTACCTCGATTTTCCTGATTCTGGCGGTATTGGGTGGTGCCATCGTTGGTGCCCTCGGGTGTTGGGTGGTGCTACTGCCTAGCTCTCGGCCTCTAGGCAATGCACCGCCTAGCCTGGGCGGTGCCACCACCCAGGTCATTTCAGCATATTGGTTTGGGCCGAAAACTCAGCCCAAACTGGTCCAAATGAAGTCCGAATTGGCCTAAATTTGGTTTATAGGATTAATACCTAATCCTAAACCAAATTACGTACTAACTATGAATTTTAAAGATATTTTCTAAGCTATTACAAAGTTCACAAGACAAGACTTCTTTCGGCGAGCTTCCGACGAACTTCAGGTGGTCTTTCGACGAACCCTCGGAAACTATTCTGCGGACTCCCGACAAGCTCCCGGACTACACGATGACCTTGGCGAGTTCCAACGAGCTTCATTGGCAAGCTCTGATCTTTCTTGGCAAGCTCCGTGAACCTCTGGCAAGCCTTCCGACGAACTTCCAAAAACCCTTCGGCAAGCTCCCTACTCGTTCTTGACAGGTTCCGACAATACTCCCAATGAATCTTCAGACTTCTGTTGAACTCTTGAACTCCGAATGATCCATCACACTTGTCTTATGGCACATTGTTTCGCTTTACGTCTTCATCATCATCGTAGTTAATCCCGCACACACAAAAATAAAACTCTACTTCGATCTAGACAATTATTATAACACGAATTGAGATTCAGTTACCCGACACATCATTGGTCGGTGCTTCGTCCGATTCTTCGGCACATCGTCCTCTCTTGCGATTGGTTGCCCAATCAGCGGTTGACCTTCGCAACCCTGATATCCTTGGCGCAACACGCTTTTCTTGGCCCAATGCCCGACGTATGAAGCCTTCTGTCGATTGTCGATCGAACCTCCGGCTTGACATCCAATATCCTGATATGATCACTTCCGATACAACGTCAATTCCTCCAGCATCAATTGTCTAATCCTGATCGATAGTAGACCTACAAAACTCAAAATGTAGTTAAATAATAAACTACAATCAATTAGTTTCATTATCAAAATCCGAGATTCAACAGTTTGTTGATAAATTAATGATCTTATTTTTAGTTTATAAATAAAAAATAAATAAATCAGTATATAAAATTTTAAAATATGCTCTTCAAATAAAGATTGATCAGAAAAAGGATCAACAAAAATATTTAAAGACTGGATCTCAATGAAGAGATTAAATAGTAGAGACCATGGACGATCTAGTGCTTTAAGATAGGGCACAAAACCGATTAAATAAGGGTAAGAGGAATTTTAATGAATGTAATAAAGAAACCTATAAAATCTTTTTTTACAGACAATAAACATATTAAAAAATATTATTAGTACAAAAACAAAAATCAAATGTTCTTCTTTGCTTTTACTATAAAAATATGATCATATTGAAAAAGATAATTGAAACAAAAATTAAGAAAATTATCATGAATAAAATAATAGTGAAAAAGGATAAAAATATTTTTTTATGATATCTGATGAAGAATATTTTAGATTTGTTTGATTTTTAAATAGAAGATATAGTATTCATATGATAGAATACAAAAGTTTATTTTAAAGACTTGATGATTCAATCAGATCTACAGTACAGATAAAAAATTGACAATAGGGTTCAAGTCCAAGGGAAAAAATAGCTTTGAACATCAAATCTGATAAGAAAATTTATTGATGAAGTGATGCCTATTCATGATTTAAAATAAAATCTTATATAGTATAGGACAATAGATGAGAAAAGGATACTATATTATTATTATAATAAAAAAATATTTTATTTATGATAAAGTATTAAAAATTGATACCAACTATGAGGATGACAAAAAAAATAATGTTTTCATTATTGTTTTTAGATTTCTCCTTACATGCATTCATTAATATTGTTATTGATGAATCAACATTATAACATAAAAGATATGGTCATATGAATTATGATGGACTAGAACTATTAAATCAGAAAAATATAGTAGTTGGTTTGCCTAAGATTAAAAATAAAGATACTATTTGTGAATCTTGTATTTTTGAAAAACAACATAGAAATTCCTTTCAGATATCATTCTTGGAGAGCCAAAGAATGATTGTAATTTATGCATGTAGATATTTATAAACTTATACAAACTATCTCTCATGGTGGAAGTAAATATTTTTTTTATTATTTATATATGATTGCATAAGGATGATGTGGATATATTTTTTGAAATAAAAAGTTGAAGTCTTTTCTGTTTTCAAAAATTTCTAAGCATATATAGATAAACAAAGTAGTTGTTTGATTAAAACTTTATGTACCGAGAGAGAGGATGAATTTACTACTTTTTTTTTTTGTAAAAATACAAGCTACATCCTTCAGTAAAATAGAGTAGCAGATCGAAAGAATCAAATAGTGCTCAAGAATGTCAGACGTATGCATAAAGAAAAAACAATACCAGAAGAGATTTGGGTAGAAGCTGAGTACAATGGTATATTTGTTGAATCACTTTCCTACCAAGGCAATACAAGAAAAAACTCTATATGAAGTATGATTAAATAAAAAGCCAGATATAAGTCATTTAAAGATTGAATAATGCATATTTGTAGGGTATAGTCATAAGACAAGATTTTAGAATTTATTATCTTACAACAAAGAAATTAATTATATGTCATAATGTTATTTTTAATTAAAAAAAGTTTGGAATTCTAAAGCAGTTGAAGTTCCAATAGTTGTAGAAAAAAAAAGTCCATAAGACATATGTTACATTATATGTTGTTAATGTCTCACCTAAATCTTCTCATTTTTTGAATAATTCTAATTCAAATTATTCTAATGATACTGAAACACCTCCAAGAAAATTTTATAGTCTTTTACATATATCAGTATAATAATTTTGCATGTTTTAGAACCAACTTGTTTTGAAGTTGTAACTAAAAAAGAAAAAAAAAGGTACAAGCAATGAATAACGAATTACAAGTTCTTAAAAAATAATAAAACTTGAAAGTTGATAGATTTACCCCTAGAAAAGAAATTAGATTCAAATGGGTATATAAGTCAAAATTTAATTTGGTGGCTCGAAACACAAAGACCGTTTAGCTACCAAAGGATATGCTCAAATTTCATGTATTGATTTTTTAAAAAAATTATATCATTCAAAAAATGGGGTGAGTTAGTTCTTTCAAAAAATTATATCATTCAAAAAATTCATTTAATGAAATATATCGAAAATATATTTTGACTTAGAATAAAGGTAAAAGTATTGAACAATTAGCTTAGCAAGTAATAAGAGCGAAAAGCATAAAGGGAAAAGAGCACATCAAATTTGTAGTGATTTGGTCCGTTCACTCTCGATTTCTCCTCTGTTGAGGTCATCGATTTTTACTAATGATCTTTTTTCAATGAATGAAGATCAACCACCATTTTACAATTCTTTTTTATTTTCATAGGTTTAGGAGATAACCTCTACAAGCCTTGTTAGTTATAGATGCCCTACAAGTCAATCACGTGAGTAATGGCACCTGTGACACGCTACGTCAATCTCTTTGCTTATTATTATTATCATTTTCTTACATTATTTGGATGAATATTGTGATGTCCTTAGATCTGTGTAATAGGAATCGGATCATGATGAGATCATGATAATGAGACTGATTCACCTTTAAACATAGATCATAAATCATCCCGGTTATAGGTTACTCAAAAAAGGACATCGAGATAACCTGATAGACCGGTGTGATATATACTTGTCTATATAATGGAGGTGACTGGTCTCATAATCACTTGTGTGAGGACACTAGAGGTGTACAGTGCAAGTGCTCATTGGAGAATGAATTCACTGATTAAGTTGCTTACAGAATGATGGATGGTTAAAGATACATGATGTCAAACAATGATTCCGTAGTCCCAATTGTGTATCCGGTCCTTTGACATGAGATACCAAAGATGCCTTGTATGAGTACTCTATTCTTTGATGTCGGACTTACGGGTTTGGAAAGTTTCAAATCTAGTACGATCGATTTTTGAAAATGGTAGCCAACCTTATGAAGGCAATTGAGTGTCAATAAAGGATCATCCACTCTCGATATCATGAGAGGAATATCCCGTGTGTGCTCACTCAAGCAAAATCCCTAACTAGGGTCTTTCGAATTAAGAGAGGAGTTCTCCGGGAGAATCCAATTAGAGTGAGACATGGACAGAATTCTGTATGGGCCTGGCATTACCATGCCTAATACATGGTCTCTAGGATACTAGATAGATGAGGGACTATAGATACATGATAACTAAGGATAGACAAGTCCGATGGATTAGATCCCCTACTGTCTAGGGACTATGGCGTAGTGGCCTAGTACGTCCTATTGGTTATAGGTGCCCTACAAGCCAATCACATGAGTGATGGCACTTGTGACATATTACATCAATCTCTTCACATATTATTATTGGTATTTTGTCACATTATCTGATGAATATTATGATGTCCATGGATCTGTGCAATGGGAATCAGATTGTGATGAGATCACGATAATGAGACCGATATACCTTTAAACATAGATCCTAAATCATCCTAGTCATAGGTTACTCGATGAGGACATTGAGATAACCGGATAGACTGGTGTGCTGTATACTCGTCTATATGAATGATGAAGGCGACTGGTATCATAGTCGCTTGTGTGGGGACACTAGAGGTACAGTGTAGGTGCTCATTGGAGAATACGTTCACTGATTGATCCGCATACAAAATGTTGTATGGTTAATAATACATAATGTTAGACAACGATTCCATAGTCCCAATAGTGTGTCTGGTCTTTAGATTTGAGGCACCAAAGATGCTTTGTTTGAGTACTCTATTCTTTGACACAAGACTTACAAGTTTGGAGAGCTCCAGATCTGGTATAGTCAGTTCTCGGGAATGATAGTAAAACCTTACGAAGGCAATTGCGTGTCAATATAGGATCATCCACTCTTAGACAAAATCCCTAACCAGGGACATTCAGATTGAGAGAGAAGGAGTTCTCCGGGAGAATCCGAATAGAGCGAAACTCGAACAGGATTTCATATGGGCCTGACTTTACCATGCCCAATATACAGTCTTTGGGATATTGATGGATAAGGGACTATAGATACATGATAACTAAGGATAGACAGGTCTGATGGATTAGATCCCCTTATACCGTTTGGGGACTATGGCGTAATGGCCTAGTACATCCATAGTCGATGAGTTGAGTGAATTATTATGGAGATAATAATTCACTATATCAGAAGGTGTTCTGAGTCAGAAGGAGTTCTGATGGGAGTGACTCATGATCAGCTCGGTATCGGGCCTAAAGTGTCACACACATAAGGTGGATGTTGCGACGAGTAGAGGTGCAGATATGAGATATCTGTAAAGCTCCTAGTTTGGATCCTATGGATGAGATCTAATTGGGTAATTGGATGAGATCCAATTAAATAATTAGATAATATCCAATTGGATGAGATCAAATTGGATCCTATGGATAAGATCCAATGAGATCTAATTGGATAAAGATCTAGTGTGAATAGGATCTGTTAAGGATATAAGCTTCCTCCACCTCTATAAATAGGAGGAACCTCGTGATTCATAGGCTGAAAGCTCTTGGTAGTCATCCTCCTATTCTCCTCAGTCTCCTCTCCTCCTCCTTAGCTCTAGTAGCCTTGTGGTGCATATGGAGAGAGATCCCGTGGTGATCTGAGGAGCATCATTGTTGCGTCCGCTATGTGGATTACTGCTAGAGAGGAGTACGCTAGTGCTCCTTCATCCTCTTCATTGGATCCAGAATTTTTGGGGATATACAATCTCCCCAGGTAACGCTTCTAACATGATACATGTGGATTTTTCGGATTTACGATTTTTACGCATCAATCATCGCACGACAGCCAAGTACATAACTATAGGAAATCCGATCTTATTTTTATTTTTTGTTACCCATGAGATGTCAAATCTCCCGATTTCCCAATAGTGGTATCAGAGCCAGGTTCATCATGCGATGATTGGCTTATAAACTACATGTGTTATGTTTGGATGCGTTTTTGACGCTAAAATCATTGATGCAAAAGACGAGAAAGGGCATCAATTGTTGCTACCCTCATAGTTTGGCCAAGGCTGCTTACAGCCATGGTCGTGCGCGTAGGGCCACCGGTGGCCGTCTGCCTGTAGTGGCAGCACTGGCCACATGCGCGCAAGGAGCCCACAAGGGCGGGCGGTGCCTGCGGAGGCAACGCTGCACCCAATAGGGGCCGCGCCCATGGAGGCAGCGCCGCACCCAATAGGGGCGATGCCTGCGGCCGCTAGGCCTGTGGGCGACCTACCCGCAAGGGATGGTAGCACCACCTGCAGGGGTGTCCGCGGGGAGGCCCGCAGGATAACGCCACAGAGGCAGCGCTTGTTGGCACTGAGCCCGCAAGCAACGGCGGCGCCACCCACGGGCAAGCCACCCGTAGGCACGGGCGGCGTCCCCCCATGGCACCCTGCATGCATGGCCACCGCCGACAGGGTGGCGGCGGTCGCAGCCATAGTGTTGCAGAAAGTAGAGGGAATGAGAATTAGGGTTTTTCAACCAAAAAATAGAAATTATAGAAATTCTAATTTTGTCCCTTATGATAGATTTACCAAAATACCCTTCAAAATTTAAAAAATTCCTTGCATATCCCTGATTTTAAATTTTAGTTATTTTAAAAGTTTAAGTAACTATTATTATTTATCTAGTAATCCTACATGATATATACATGTGATGTGATATGATGTGGAAATATGATCATGAACTTTGTGATGTGTGTATGTGATTATTGGGGCCTACGAGCCTTTATTTTTTATTGATTGTCAGGCCTGCATGCCTGTAATTATGTTGTAATTATCCTAGAGGCGTGGCGGAAGCTTGGAGGTGATAGCGGGACTCCTGAGGCTGATTCAGACAATCACGACGTATGGAGATGTGTAGAGGTGCCGACAGATCCGCCGATGACGAGATGGATGATCACCGTGCATAGAGATGCACTGATATGCATATAGATCCTGATATAAGTGATTATGTCTATTGGCTCAGGCCTAATCATATTAGGTTGAAGTCCATGATCATATGGTGTGCTTATGCATGTAATGCTATACACCTACTAGATAAATATATATATATATATATATATATATATATATATATATATATATATATATATATATATATATATATATATATATATATATATATATTTACATACGATGTAAATATATTAAATATGTATATATGTGATACGTCATATCACGAGACCGAACCTAAAACCCCTCATATGATAATATTAAGTCGGTAAGCATAAGGCAATAAGATTGACCCACGTGGCCTTCCATCGTTAGGGGCAGGAACCGATTCCCGATGTAGGCTGAGTTGGTTGAGTCTCTCAAGGCTTACCTATTTCGCATCTCGCTATCTTGTCTTCGACATAATGATGTCACCGGTGACCTAAGAACATGATATGCTTGGTCGAGTCCCTCGAGGGCATATCATCGAATCAGACTTATCTTGTAACGATGGTGATGACTTAACTGGACATCATGGATGGTCGAGTCTCTCAAGGCCATGGTGGTTCGAAGGCCAAATATGACGGGAATCATAAGGAGTTGTGATTGGTAAGAGTTGTCTACCTTTTGGGCTTAGTGTGATTGGTCGAGTCCCTCGAGGTTGCACCAAGAGTTGTCTACCTATTTCGCATCTCGCCATCTTGTCTTCGACATAATGATGTCACCGGTGACCTAAGAACATGGTATGCTTGGTCGAGTCCCTCGAGGGCATATCACCGAATTAGACTTATCTTGTAACGATGGTGATGACTTAACTGGACATCATGGATGGTCGAGTCTCTCGAGGCCATGGTGGTTCGAAGGCCAAATATGACGGGAATCATAAGGAGTTGTGATTGGCAAGAGTTGTCTACCTTTTGGGCTTAGTGTGATTGGTCGAGTCCCTCGAGGTTGCACTAAGATGCCAATTGGATCCCGATCCCCACTAGAAATCTGCTAGAGACTTTCGTTTCACGTGCATGAGGGTGTCACATGACTCTCTAGAAAAATTAGTGAGAGTATGTCAAGATAGAAGTCTATATCTTAATTATTTATTTTTGTAAAATCTGCGTGTTATTCACTTATGCTATAGCTCCTGTTTATCAGAAACATATCATCATTAAACCCTCTACGTGGCATACTTGATGCCAACTGCCTCACTGGTCCAAATTATACGGATTGGCTCTGCAACCTAAGAATAGTTTTTATAGTGGAGAAAACTGCATATGTCCTAGATACAATCATGCCCCAACCTGAGGCAGAAGCTCTTCAAGAAGAGTTTACCCAATATGCAAAGTATATAGATGATTCCACTCTCGCTCAGTGTTATATGTTAGCCTTTATGCCTCCTGAGTTATAGAGACAACATGAAAACATGGATGCTTATTTCATACTCCTGCACCTCCGTAAACTGTTTGAGGAATAGGGAAGAACTCAACGATATGAGATATCTAAGAGTCTCTTCCATGCTAGGATGACTAAGGGGACACCGGTTCAGAACTATGTCCTGAAGATGATAGAGTGGATTGAAAAACTCACAGGTCTAGGAATAGTCCTAGATGATAACCTGTGTGTTGATCTTATACTTCAGTCCCTGTTAGATTCCCTTTCTCAGTTCATCTTAAATTTTAATATGAACAAACTTAAGGTGACTCTCCCTAAGCTCCTCAATATGTTGAGAGAGGCTGAGAGCACAATCAAGAAAGAAAAATTAGTTCTCTATGTTGGTGAGACCAAAAGGAAAAGGAAGGCTGAGAAGACCCTTAAGAAGGGTAAGGGCAAGGGCAAACAGGGTAAGGTAAAGTTTGCCAAAATTGACCTGGAAAAAGATAAAGGCTAGTGCTTCTACTGCGGTCAAGATGGACATTGGAACTGCAAGGCGTATCTTGTAGAAAATGTGAAACATAAGCTTGGAAAAGCTTTAGGTATTTTCATAATCAGTCTCTATGTGTCAGATTTTTATGATAATACATGGGTATTGGATACCGGTAGTGTTTATCATATCTGCAATTCGTTGTAGGTTCTGACAAGGCATAGGAGATTGGTAAAAGGTGAGATGGACCTCAAGATGGGCAATGGAGTAAGAGTTGCTACTATTGCTGTCGATGAGATCACTCTACATCTGCCTGATGGAGCTATTATTGCATTAGATATATGTTATTTTGTTCCCTCTATTATCAAAAACGTTATTTCCATTTAATGTTTGATATTAAATGGTTATAAAGTATTTTTTGAGAACAATTGTTATTTAATTAGTAAGATTGATAAGATCATTATCAGAGGGACATTGCATAATGGTTTGTTTATGTTAAATACTACTTCACACATCATGAATATATGCATGGCCAAGAGGAAATGAGAAGAGGTGAACAATGCATATTTGTGACATTGTAGGCTAGGTCATATCCATGAGGGAATGATTCAAAAGTTGTTAAAAAATGGATACTTAGATCCATTTGACTATGAGTCATATACAACTTGCGAGCCTTGCCTTCGTAGAAAAATGACCAACTCTCCATTTAGTGGAACTAGAGAGAGAGCCATTGAGTTACTAGAACTCATACATAGTGATGTATGTGGTCCTATGTCAACTCATGCCATAGGTGGTTATTCCTACTTCATTACTTTTACTGATGATTTCTCTAGGTATGGACATATGTACTTAATGAAGTATAAGTCTGAAGCCTTCAAGAAATTCAAGGAGTATAAGAATGAAGTAGAGAACTAGACTGGAAAGAGAATTAAAACTCTTTGATCAGATCGAGGAGGACAATACTTGAGTACAAAATTCACCCAATTCCTCAAGGACCATGGGATTCTGTCTCAATAGACGCCTCCTTATATACCATAGCTCAAATGGTGTATCAGAAAGGAGGAATCACACACTATTAGATATGGTGCAGTCCATGATGAGTTTTGCTGACCTACCTATTTCATTTTGGGAATATGCCCTACAGACCACAATTTACTTTCTGAACAGAGTTTTATCTAGATCGGTAGTGTTTACACCATATGAGATATGGAGAGGGAAGAAGCTCAATCTTAAGGTTGTTAAGATTTGGGGCTGCCCTGCCCACGTTAAAAGATATGACCCCGATAAGTTGGAAACCAAGACAGAACGGTGCAAGCTCGTGGGATACCCCAAGGAAACTTGTGGTTATTATTTCATCACCTTGAGGACCAAAAGGTCTTTGTTGCCAAGAGAGCAGTGTTTCTTGAGAAGGAACACATTCTTGGCGAAAATAGTGGGAGCATGATAGAATTGAGCGAGGTTGGAGAACCTAACTTAGGCACCATTCTAGAGATCGAGTCTATTCAGATACCTAAAACACAAGTTCCAATTTTGCGTAGGACTGGTAGAGTGTCACACCCTCCTGAAAAACATATAGGACATATTTATAGAGAGGACATTCAGGACATTGATCTTCAGACCTACGAGGAGGCTATTATAAGCATAGACTCCGGGAAGTAGCAAGAAGTCATGAATTCTGAGATGAAATCTATGTACTCCAACAAGGTTTGGAACCTTGTTGATGCACTTGAGGGTATCGTACCCATTGGTTGTAAATGGATCTTCAAGAAGAAGATCGGGGTAGATGGAAAGGTGGAGACCTATAAGGCAAGGCTATTGGCTAAGGGGTATTGTCAGAGGCAAGGTGTTAACTATGACGAAACCTTTGCACCCGTAACTATGCTAAATCCATCTAAATTCTATTGGCTGTTGCAGCACATTATGGCTATAAGATCTGGCAGATGGACGTGAAAACTACATTTCTTAATGGCAACCTCGAAGAGGAAGTGTATATGATATAACCTGAGGGGTTCATGTCCAAGCATAATCCAGATAAGGTGTGCAGATTGCTTAAGTCTATGTATGGACTAAAGCAAGCTTCCCGAAGTTGGAACATAAGATTTGATGAGGCGATCAGATCTTATGACTTCGTTAAGAACGAAGATGAGCCTTATGTGTATAGGAAGGTAAGTGGGAGTGCTATCACCTTCTTGGTGTTATATGTGGATGACATCTTAATCATTGGGAATGATGTAGGAATGCTCTCCACAGTAAAAGCTTGGTTATCTAGACATTTCTCCATGAAGGACTTAGGAGATAGATCCAAGAGGATGCTTGGCTTGTCCCAGTCCAGGTACATAAACTCTATTGTCAAAAGGTTTGACATAAAAAATTTCAAGAGAGGTTTTATACCTATGAGATATAGAATATTATTTTATAGAAGTACGTCCCCAAAGACTCTTGAAGAAAGGGCACACATGGATATAATACCATATGCCTCAATGATAGGGTCTATCATGTATACTATACTATGTACTATGCCTAACGTAGCGCATGCTCTGAGTGTTATAAGCAGGTATCAGGCAGATCCAGGCTTGGAGCACTAGAAAATAGTAAAATGTATCCTTAAGTACTTGAGAAGGACTAAGGATCTTTTACTGGTATATGGAGGTAGTAGCCTCAGAGTTGAGGGCTACATGGACTCGAGTTTCTAGTCCAATGTCGATGATAGCAAGTCAAATTTAGGGTATGTCTTCACCCTGAATGGAGGAGCAGTATACTGAAAAAAGTTCCAAGTCAGATACTACTGTTGACTCGACCATAGAGGTAGAATACATTGCTACGGTAGAGGCAGCAAAGGAAGGAGTCTGAATGAAGAAGTTAATCGCAGATCTAGGAGTCGTGCCGAACAGCGAAGAGCCAATTACCTTATATTGCAACAACAATGGGGCAATTGCTCAAGCAAAGGAACCTAGGTCTCATTAGAAGTCTAAGCACGTTCTGAGGAGGTTCCACTTGATCAGAGAGATCATGGCCCGAGAAGATGTAGTAGTGGATAGAGTTATATCCGAATATAACATTGCAGATCCACTGACAAAGTCATTGACTCAGATTATATTTAAGCGTTACAGAGGTCTGATGGTGATCAGACATGTATGTGATTGGCTTTAGGTCAAGTGGGAGATTGTTGGTTGTAGGTGCCCTACAAACCAATCATGTGAGTGATGGTACATGTGACATGTTATATCGATCTCATTATATATTATTATTGATATTTTCTCACATTATCTGGATGAATATTATAATGTCCATGGATTTGTGCAATGAGAATCAGATTGTGATGAGATCACGATAATGAGACCGATATACCTTTAAACACAGATCCTAAATCATCCTGGTCATAGGTTACTCGATGAGGACATCGAGATAACTGAATAGACTGGTGTGTTGTATACTCATCTATATAATGGAGGCGACTGGTCTCATAGTCGCTTGTATGGGGACACTAGAGGTACAATGCAGGTGTTCATTAGAGAATGAGTTCACTGATTGATCCACTTACAGAATGTTGTATGGTTAATGATACCTAATGTTAGACAGTAATTTCATAGTCCCAGTAGTGTGTTTCATCCTTAGAATTGAGACACCAAAGATGCTTTGTTTAAGTACTCCATTCTTTGATGTCAGACTTATAGGTTTGGAGAGCCCCAGCTCTGGTATAGCCGGTTCTCGAGAATGGCAGCCAACCTTACGAAGGCAATTGCATGTCAATAGAGGATCATCCACTCTCGGTATCGTGAGAGATATATTTTGCATGTGCTCGCTCATGCAAAATCCCTAGCTAGGGTCATTCGGATTGAGAGAGAATGAGTTTTGCGGGAGAATCCGATTAGAGCAAGACTCGAACATGATTCCGTATAGGCCTGACTTTACCAGGCCCAATATATGGTCTCTAGGATATTAGATGGATAAGGGACTATAGATATATAGTAACTGAGGATAGACAGATCTGATAGATTAGATCCCCCTGTACTGTTTGGGGACTATGGCGTAGTAGCCTAATACGTCCATAGTCGATGAGTCAAGTGAATTATTATGTAGATAATAATTAACTATATCAGAAGGTGTTCTGAGTTAGAAGGAGTTCTAATGGGAGCAACTCATGGCCAACCCATTATCGGGCCTAAAGGGTCACACACATAAGGTGGATGTTGCGACGAGTAGAGGTGCAGATATGAGATATCTGCGAAGCCCCTAGTTTGGATCCTGTGGATGAGATCCAATTGGATAATTGGATGAGATCCAATTAAATGATTGGATAAGATCCAATTGGATGAGATCAAATTGGATCATATGGATAAGATCCAACAGGATAGAGATCTAGTGTGAATAGGATCTATTAAGGATAAGCTTCCTCCACCTTTATAAATAGGAGGAACCTTGTGGTTCATAGGTTGAGTGTTAGGATCGAAAAGGCACTAAGAGGGGGGGGGGGGTGAATTAGTGCAGCGGATTAAAATCGTAACTTTGAAGTCAATTTCGTATAAAGACAAGTTCGTAGGAAGATTTCGATTCGATGAAAGAGAACTTGTAAGAAGTTGCTTGAGTAAATGAAGCAGCAAGGAACTAAACAATTTGCAGCTAAGTAATGAAATGATTCAGAAATGTAAATACTCACACATTCATGAACACAATGATGTATAGTGGTTCGATCAAATGACCTACATCCACTCTTGAAGCCTTTACAATGAGGCTCCACACTTCCACTAGCAATCCTTTGAAAGGGAAGGACCAATACCAATGTTTACAAACCTTTACAAGAAGTTCACACTCTTACAAGATTTCTCAAGAAGAAGGAGGTGAACACTTAGCAAGAACAAGACTTTTCAAGACTTTTCAAAAGCTCAAAACCAATATTCTAACTCTCAAAAGGGTACACTTTCAGCTGAGAAAGGGGGGGTATTTATAGATCCAAAATAGATTCAAAATTAGGCTCCAAATTTGAAATCAAATTTGGAATTCCTGCCTGGTGTCGAGGCGGTGCCACCACTCGTGTCTCACGATCGATACATGGCGGTACCACCGCCACCAGCGATGCTATCGCCTAGTCCGCAATCGGGCGGTACACGCCCTAGGCTTGGCGGTTCAACCACCTGGCCCATTCAGACAAGGCTGAATGGGCCCTGTTTAAGGCCCAACTCGGCCTAGTAGAGGCCCGGTTGGCCCCCACTGAATTTAGGCAGGATTTTTTTTAAATCCTTGCTCTACTCATGTACAAACTACGAACTTAAAAACATAACTCAATGTGATTTGACCCGACACTCTTCAAGTCAACTTCCGATGAGCTTTACGACGAGATTCCGATAGGCTTCCGATGCTTCCCTCGGATTGCTTCCAGCGGACTCCCAGTATACTCCCGGATTGTATAGCGAGCTCAACGAGTCTTCGGCTAGCTTCCGAATCTTCCCGGTAAGTTCCGCGAACCTTCGACGATCTTTACGATGAACTTTCGAAAACTTCGGCAAGTCCCTGATTCGATCTTGGATGGTTCCGACAATACTTCCGAAGATCTCTCGGACTTCCGATGAACTCTTGAACTCCCGACAGACTTGACCTCGGTAAATCGCTTTATGTTTTCTTCCCATCGTAGTTGTTCCTGCACACTTATCTCGACAAAGTAGATTAGAACAAATATTTCACCAATTGACTTCATCATCAAAATCCGAGATTCAACAATCTCCCCCTTTTTGATGATGACAATCAATTAATGATGGAGTTACTCTTAACTCCCCCTATCTATATGCCGCAGCACTTAAATTCAATCTTTTAAATTTAAGCCAGATCAAATAGATTTCATTCAACAATCTTAGGCATAAATACTTAAAGCAATGTATTTGTCAAGGTATTTACACCTATAATAACCAGAGATATTAATTCAAACATAATAAAGATCAAGTGATATCCAAAAGAGTGTTTTAATATTAAGACTTGATATCAAATGAAAAAATAGCTTATCTCAAGAGTAAGAGTTCTTAAGCATTTGCAATGCGATACAATATTTCACTTTAAGCATTTTATTTCAACATAGCAACAATTACTCCATCATGACAATTTACATTTTTCTCCCCCTTTGTCATCAACAAAAATAATGAAGGTGAAGAAAACATTCATAAGGGAGCCATGGAGAGAGCAAGAAACCATTCGGAAAAGTGTCATCCATAGTAGTCACAAGAAGGAGGGTATCAAATCAAAATTACGATCAAATCGATTTTTTTTAAAATTTATTCAGAACTTGTTTTCAGAGATAGAATGATGTCAAAAAGAAATTCGAAATTTCAAGAAGAAATCCGAGAGAAGGTCAAATTGTCGAAAACCAAAAAAAATCTCATACAATAAAGCTTATTTATTAGAGAAATTTAACATGCCTAATTCCCTCCTAATGAAGTCAAATTGTTTCTCATTTAAAGGTTTCGTAAAGATGTCCGCTAATTGATGTTTTGTATCGATAAATTCAAGAGTGACATTGTTATTGTTAACATGATCTCGTATAAAGTGATGTCTTATGTCAATGTGTTTAGTTCTAGAGTATTGAATAGGATTTTTTGTAAGAAAAATAGCACTTGTATTATCACATTTTATAGGAATGTTGTTTAAATAAATTTCATAATCTTCTAATGTATTTTTCATCCAAATAACTTGAGCACAACATGCACTTGCGGCTATGTATTCGGCTTCCGCTGTAGATATTGCAACCGAATGTTGTTTCTTGGAAGTCCAAGAAACAAGTGCATGTCCTAAAAATTGGCATATTCCAGATGCACTCTTTCTATCTATTCTACATCCACCAAAATCCGCATCTGCATAGGCTATCAATTTAAAGTCATCAGATTTTGGATACCATAATCCTAGATTAGGAGTACCTTTAAGATATCTAAAAATTCTTTTAATGGCTTTAAGGTGAGACAACTTAGGATTAGCTTGAAATCTTGCACAAAGTTCTATACTAAACATGATATCTAGCCTAATTGCAGTAAGATAGAGTAAGCTATCTATCATGCCCCTATATGTCTTTTGATCAAAATTTTCTCCACCTTCATCCAAGTCTAACTTGGTGGAAGCACTCATTGGAGTGTGGATGGCTTTTGAGATATCCATATTAAATCATTTTAATAATTCTAATGTATATTTAGATTGATTAAGGAATATACCATTTCTAAGTTGTTTAATTTGTAATCCAAGAAAGAAGGTTAATTCTCCCATTAGACTCATCTCAAATTCATGACTCATACACTTGGCAAAAGATTCACATAGTGATTCATCCGAAGAACCAAAAATAATATCATCAACATAAATTTGAACAATAAGAAAATTATTTTTAAAATATTTAATAAACAATGTAGTATCAACCTTGCCTTTAGTGAAATCATTTGAAATTAAAAAAGAACTAAGCCTCTCATACCAAGCCTTAGGGGCTTGTTTTAGACCATATAAAGCCTTGGTTAGCTTAAACACATGGTTAGGGAGAAGAGAATTTTCAAATCCAGGTGGTTGTTCGACATATACTTCTTCAGAAATAAAACCATTTAAGAATGCACTTTTGACATCCATTTAAAATAATTTGAAATCATTACTACTAGCATAGGCAAGGAGCATCCTAATGGCTTCTAATCTTGCCACCGGAGCAAAGGTTTCTTCGTAATCGATACCTTCTTCTTAGTTGAAACCTTTGGCCACTAGTCTAGCCTTATTTCTAACCACTATACCACATTCATCTTGTTTGTTTCTAAAGACCCACTTAGTACTAATAACTAAGTGGTCATTAGGTCTAGGAACAAGTTTCCATACCTCATTCCTCTCAAATTGATTCAATTCTTCTTGCATTGCAATAACCCAAGAATCATCTTTCAAGGCATCATCAATGCATTATGGTTCAATTTGAGAAAGAAAAGTGGAATGGGCACAAAAATCTTTGAAAGAAGAGCAAGTTTGAACCCCTATCGATGCATCTCCTATAATTAACTCCTTAAGATGAGCATCTACATACTTCCATTCCTTGGGTAAGGAAGTTTGGGAAGAAGATGCATCTAAGTTGTCATTTTGAGGAGAGGGTTCATTCAAATTCAAATTTTCAAAGCCAAAATCATCATCAAAATCCTTTTTCTTAAATTCAGAAATTTTATTAAAAACCACATGAATAGATTCTTCTATAACTAAGGTTCTTTTATTGAAAACACGAAAAGCCTTAGAAACGGAAGAATAACCAAGAAATATGTCTTCATTGGATTTTACATCGAATTTTTCTAAGACATCCTTTTCATTTAAAATAAAGTATTTACAACCAAAAACTTTAAAATAAGAAACATTGGGTTTTTTATCATTTCATAATTCATATGGAGTTTTAGATAGGGATGGTCTCACTAAAACTCTATTCATAACATAGCAAGCCATATTCACGACTTCGGCCCAAAATATTTTGGTAAATTATATTCATTTAACATGGTTCTAGCCATTTCTTGTAAGCTTCTATTTTTCCTTTCCACTACTCCATTTTGTTGTGAATTTCTTGGAGTAGAGAAGTTATGGTTATATCCGTTTATTTCACAAAAATTTTGGAAGTCATGATTTTGAAATTCACCTCCGTGATCACTTCGAATCGATGAGATCATAAAACCTTTTTCATTTTGAGTGAGTTTACAAAATTTAGAGAAACATTTAAAATAATCACTTTTATGAGCCAAGAAATAGGTCCAAGTGTATCTACTATAGTTATCCACAATTACAAAGGCATATTTGCTACCTCCTAGGCTTGTTATGTCAATTGGTCCAAATAAGTCCAAATGGATCAATTGCAATGGTCTATTGGTGCTAATTTGATTTGAAACTAGTCTTTATTTGTTTTCCTAGTTGACATGTATCACATACCTTATCCTTAACAAATTTCATGTTTGGGATGCCTCTTACTAATTCTCTAGATGAAATCTTAGAAATTAGTTTCATGCTTGCATGGCCTAATCTCCTATGCCAAAGCCAAGCATCATCATTCAAAATCGAAAAACACATTTCATTACTTAATTCATCAATATTTATGGTGTAGACATTGTTTTGTTTTAAAGCAATCATAGATATGTTATTGTTTATTTTTCAATGATGCAAACATTAGATTCAAATCTAACAACATAGCCTTTATCGCATAATTGACTAATGCTTAAAAGATTATATTTTAAACCATCAACTAACAAGACATCATCAATTGAAAAACTTGATTTGT
This sequence comes from Musa troglodytarum, assembly GCA_023547065.1. Taxonomy (NCBI): domain Eukaryota; kingdom Viridiplantae; phylum Streptophyta; class Magnoliopsida; order Zingiberales; family Musaceae; genus Musa; species Musa troglodytarum. The sequence goes on along the minus strand of CP097508.1, from coordinate 22,492,829 downwards.
TACCAATGGTTCCTTTGCCAATGATTTTACCCTTGTTGTCTCCGAAGATGACATACCCTTCTTCTTTGCTAGTGAGCATAGAGAAATAAGATGGATCTCCGGTCATGTGCCTTGAGCATCCACTATCAAGATACCATTTCTTGCTCCTAGCTTGTGAGTTTGTCTATAAAAGAGGATGGTTTTTAGGTACCCATTTAATTTTGGGTGCCTTATAAATTGATCTACTTAATTTGTAATTTGGCATTGAATTGTTTATGGTTCCTTTGGGAACCCATATCAATTTTTGTGGACTAATTTTCTTGAACGGACATTTGTAAGCAACATGTCCCATTTTACCACAAAAATTGCATTTCAAATGGGGTGATACATGCAATGTGGGTCCTTTAATGAAGGTGGTGGGATTTTGATGAGATCCACTCACAAATCCTATTCCACTTCTATTTCTGACGTGACCCTTGTTTGCAAGGATCATGTCCAAGCCCTTGCTACCGACCTTGAACTTGTTTAAGGTCTCTTTAAGTAGCAAGTTCTCCCTTTTTATTTCTTCTAAGTGTTCACACTTAGAACATAGGGGTAGAGAAGGAGTTTGGAGGCTATTGAACTTATTTTGCAATAAAGCATGCTCTTTCTTAAGCAAATTGAACTTCTTACTAATAGTTCTACATTCATCAAATAACTCATGAAAAGTGATAGAAAGCTCATCGAAAGATAATTCTTCACTAAATAATTCACTAACATCTTCTCGAAGGGCCATTAGAGCGAAGTTAGCCTCCTCTTTGTTGCTTGCCTCTTCGACCTCGGAGTCACTTGAATCATCCCATGTAGCTTTGAATGTTTTCTTCTTCTTGGGTTGCTTCTTTTTGGCTTGAGGGCATTCATGCTTGAAGTATCTCGGCTTTTTGCATTCATAGCAAATAACTTGGTCCTTTTTGTGTTCAAATTTATTCTTTGTGTCATTTTTAAATTTATTCTTTCTTATAAATTTCTTAAACTTTCGAGTCAAAAGTGCAATGTCTTTATCACTGTCCTCATCACTTGATGTTCCTTTCAAGTGGTCTTCTTGTGTTCTAAGTGTCATATCCTTCTTGTTCTTTGGAAGGGGGTTCTCAAGCTCTTCATGAGCATGACACGTCATCTCATAGGTCATTAGAGACCCAATAAGTTCTTCAAGCGGAAATATTTTAAGATCCTTAGCCTCTTGAATGGCCGTAACTTTTGGATCCCAACTCTTTGGAAGGGATCTTAAAATTTTAGTTACCAACTCAAAGTTAGAAAAACCTTTACCAAGAGCTTTAAGTCCATTGGTGACATCTATAAAGCGGGTGTACATGTCTCCAATGGACTCATTTGGTTTTATCCGAAAAAGTTCATAAGAGTGCACAAGAATATTGATTTTGGACTCTTTCACTCGGCTAGTGCCTTCATGAGTGATTTCAAGAGTGCACCAAATATCAAATGCCGATTCGCAAATAGAAACCCGACTAAACTCATTTTTATCAAGCGCACAAAATAAGGCATTCATAGCCTTTGCATTGAGAGTAAAAATCTTCCTCTCCAACTCATTCCACTCATCGGAAGAGAAGATTTTGCAAAGTCATTTTCAACAATGTTCCAAAGTTCGAAGTCCATAGAAATGAGAAAAATCCTCATACGAGTCTTCCAATACGTATAATCCAACCCATTAAACATAGACGGACGAGTAATGGAGTGACCCTTTTGCATACCGGAGTAGGCCATCTCTTTTGGGTTTTAGACCAATATGAGAGTAAACCTCGCTCTGATACCAATTGTTAGGATCGAAAAAGCACTAAGAGGGGGGGGGGGTGAATTAGTGCAGCGGATTAAAATCGTAACTTTGAAGCCGATTTCGTATAAAGACAAGTTCGTAGGAAGATTTTGATTCGATGAAAGAGAACTTGTAAGAAGTTGCTTGAGTAAATGAAGCAGCAAGGAACTAAATAATTTGCAGCTAAGTAATGAAATGATTCAGAAATGTAAATACTCACACATTCATGAACACAATGATGTATAGTGGTTCGGTCAAATGACCTACATCCACTCTTGAAGCCTTCACGATGAGGCTCCGCACTTCCACTAGCAATCCTTTGAAAGGGAAGGACCAATACCCCTGTTTACAACCCTTTACAAGAAGTTCACACTCTTACAAGATTTCTCAAGAAGAAGAAGGAGGTGAACACTTAGCAAGAACAAGACTTTTCAAAAGCTCAAAACCAAGATTCTAACTCTCAAAAGGGTACACTTTCAGCTGAGAAAGGGGGGGTATTTATAGATCCAAAATGGATTCAAAATTGGGCTCCAAATTTGAAATCAAATTGAGTGTCGGCGCGCCACTCGTCTGCGCATACATCATCACACGACGATACATAGGCATCCTGGTTACCGCCCAGCGGTGCAGCCTGCCGCGCGATCAAGTACATCGCTCAACCAGCAAAGGTACCGTGCGTCAGGAGGTGGTGCTACCGCCCCAGCCAGGTAGTGCCATCGCCCCAGGCTGGGCGGTTCAACCACTTGGCCCATTCAGTCAAGGCTGAATGGGCCCTGTTTAAGGCCCAACTCGGCCCAATAGAGGCCCGGTTGGCCCCCACTGAATTTAGGCAGGATTTTTTCTAAATCCTTGCTCTACTCATGTGCAAACTACGAACTTAAAAACATAACTCAACGTGATTTGACCCGACACTCTTCAAGTCAACTTTCAGCGAGCTTTTCGGTGAGATTCCGGCAGACTTCCGATGCTTCCCTCGAATTGCTTCCAGCAGACTCCCAGCATACTCCCGGATTATATGGCGAGCTCAACGAGTCTTCGGCTAGCTTCCGAATCTTCCCGGTAAGTTCCGCGAACCTTCGATGATCTTTACGATGAACTTCCGAAAACTTCGGCAAGTCCCTGATTCGATCTTGGATAGTTCCGGCAACACTTCCGAAGATCTCTCAGACTTCCGATGAACTCTTGAACCCCCGACGGACTTGACCTCGATAAATCGCTTTATGTTTTCTTCCCATCGTAGTTGTTCCTGCACACTTATCTCGACAAAGTAGATTAGAACAAATATTTCACCAATTGACTTCATCATCAAAATCCGAGATTCAACATTGAGAGCTCTTGGTAGTCATCCTCTTATTCTCCTTAGTCTCCTCTCCTCCTCCTTGGCTCCGGTAGCCTTGTGGTGCATGTGGAGATAGATCCCGCGGTAATCTGAGGAGCGTCATTGTTGCGTCCGTTGTGTGGATTACCGCTAGAGAGGAATATGCTAGTGCTCCTTCATCCTCTTCATCAGATTTGGAATTTTTGAGGATATACGATCTTCCTAGATAACGCTTCTGACATGATACATGAGGATTTTTTGGATTTACAATTTTTACGCACCAATTGTCGAACGATGGTCAAGTACGTAACTATGGAAAATCCGATCTTGTTTTTGTTTTTCGCTACGCATGAGATGTCGATTCTCTTGATTTTTCAGCACGTCCATAGTCAATGAGTCGAGTGAATTATTATGAAGATAATAATTCACTATATCAGAAGGAGTTCTGATAGGAGTGACTCACGGCCAGTTTGGTATCAGGCCTAGAGGGTCACACACATTAGGTGGATGTTGCGATGAGTAGATGTGCAAATATGAGATATCTACAGAGACCCTAGTTTGGATCCTATGGATAAGATCTAATTGGATAATTGAATGAGATCCAATGGAATGATTAGATAGAGATCCAATTGAATAGAGATTTAATTAGATGATTAGATAAGATCCAATTAGATAATTGGATAGAGATCTAATTAGATAATTGGATAGAGATCTAATGAGGATAGGATCTATTAAGAATAAGCTTCATGCACCTATATAAATAGGAGAAATTTCATGATTCATAGGCTAGAGCTATTGGTGGTTGCCCCTCCTATTCTCCTCAACATCCTCTCCTCATTGACTCTAGCAGCCTTGTGGTGCACGTAGAGAGGGAGATCCCATAGCAATCTTAGGAGCATCGTCGTTACATCCACTGTATGGATTACTGCTAGAGAGGAGTACACTAGTGCTCCTTCATTCTCTTCATCGGATCTGAAATTTTCAGAGATATACGATCTCTCTAAGTAATGCGTCTAACATGATATTTGCGGTTTTTCAGATTTATGATTTTTTTCGCACGCTAATCATCATACAATGACCAAGTACTTAACTATGAGAAATCTGATCTTGTTTTTATTTTTCATTATGCATGAGATGTCGATTCGTGATTTCTTAACAGTGGTATCAGAGTCAAGTTTGTCATGTGATGATTGGCTTATAAATTACATGTATTATGTTTAATTACGTAAAATTATTTTATGTGTTCTTGCTGCATTTGACATAGTTTTTAGATCCAAAAAATACTTTATGTTGCTGATAAAAGGTGAATTAGAGTGGTCCTTCTACATCAAATTTGTTGATATAAATAAAGAAAAAAGAGATAGCGACTGTTGCTGCCTGGTGGATTGATCGAAGGCGGTATGTGTGCAAATGTTGCGAAGGAGCTGCTTGTCCATCGAGGCAGCACCGACGGGCAAGGCACCCATGGCAGTTGCCTATGCGTGCAAGGATAGCGGCCTCAATGGTTGCGGTCACTTATGCAAGGCAGCACCTACTAGCTGCTGTTGGCCCACAAGGCGATGCCTACAGGGCATCCAAATTATCGAAATACCCTTGATAATTCAAAAAATTTCCTACATATCCTTGATTTAGAAAAATTAGTTATTTAAAAATTTTAATTAACTATTATTATTTATCTAGTAATCCTACATGATAAATACATGTGATGTGTAATATGGGAAAATAATCATAGACCATGTGATATATGTATGTGATTATTATTATTGGGGCCTACAAGCCTTCATTTTTTCGTTGATTGTCAGGCCTGCATGCTTATAATTATGTTGTAATAACACGAAGAGACACGACAGAAGCCTAAAAGTAATAACGGGACCCTCGAGGCTGATTCAGACGATCACGACGCATAAAGATGCACCGAAGTGTTGGTAGATCCGACGATGACGAGATAAATGATCACCGGGCATAGAGATACACCGATATATATATTGATCCTGATGTAAGTGATTAGGCCTACTGGCTCGGGCCTAATCAAATTAGGTTGAGGTCTATGATCATCTGGTATGCTTATGCATGTGATTGCTATACACCTACTAAATAAGCATGTATATATGTGATACGTCATATCATAAGATCGAACTTAAATCCCCTCCTATGATAATATTAAGTCAGTAAACATGAGGTAATTAGATTGACACATGTGGCCTTCTATCATTATAGGTAGGAACCGATTCCTGATGTAGGTTGAGTTGGTCGAGTACCTTGAGACTCACCTATTTCGTGTTTTGCTATCTTACCTATGACATAGAGATGTCACTAGTGACCTGAGGACATGGTATGCTTGGTCGAGTCCCTCGAGGGCATTTCATCGAATCAGACTCATCTTGTAATGATAGTGATTACTTAACCGAATATCATGGTTGGTCGAGTCCCTCGAGGCTATGGTGGTTCAGAGGCCGAACAGGATATGAATCACAAGAAGTTATGATTAGCAAGAGTTACCTACCTTTTTGGGCTTAGTGTAATTGGTCGAGTCCCTCGAGGTTACACTAAGACACCAATTGGATCCCAATCCCTACTAGAAGTCTGCCGGAGACTTCCGTTTCACGTGCTGACGGTGTCAGATGACTTGCTAGAAAAATAGTGGGAGCATGTTAAGATAGAAGTTTATATCTTGATTGTTTATTTTTTTTATGAAATCTGCATATTATTTACTTATGCTACATCTCCTATTTATTAGAAACATGTCACCATCAAACTCTCTACGTGACATACTTCATACCAACTACCTCACTGGTCCAAACTATGCAGATTGGCTCCGTAACCTGAGAATAGTTCTCATAATGGAGAAAATCGTATATGTCCTAGATATGGTCATACCATAGCTTGAGGCATGAGCACCTCAGGATGAGTTTGCCTGATATGCCAAGTATATAGATGAATCCACTCTCACTCAGTGTTACATGTTGGCCTCTATGACTCTTGAGTTACAGAGACAACATGAAAACATGGATACTAGATTTATACTCTTGCATTTCCATAAACTGTTTGAGGAATAGGGAAGAACTCAATGATATAAGATATCCAAGAGTCTCTTCCATGTCAAGATAACTGAGGGGGCATCGGTTTAGAACTATATCTTAAAGATGATAGAGTGGATTGAGAAACTCACAAGTCTAGGAATGATCCTAGATGATAACTTATGTGTTGATCTTATACTTTAGTCCCTACCATATTCCTTTTCCCAATTCATTATGAATTTTAATATGAACAAACTTGAGGTGACTCTCTCTTAGCTCCTCAATATATTGAGGGAGGCAAAGAGCACTATCAAGAAAGAGAAACTAGTTCTCTATGTTGGTGAAACCAAAAGGAAAAGGAAGGCTGAGAAGACCCTTAAGAAGGGTAAGGACAAAGGTAAACGGGGTAAGACAAAAGTTGCCAAAATTGATCCAGCAAAGGACAAAGGCTAGTGCTTCTACTACGGCAAAGATGGGTATTGGAAGACGAACTACAAGGAGTATTTTGCAGAAAAGGTGAAACAAAAGCTTTAAAAAGCTTTAGGTATATTCATGATCAGTCTTCAAGTGTCAGATTCTTATGATAATGCATAGGTATTAGATATCGATAGTGCTTATCACATCTATAATTCATTGTAGGTTCTGGCAAGGCCTAGGAGATTGACAAAAGGCAAGATGAACCTCAAGATAGGTAATGGAGCAAGAGTTGTTGTTGTTGCTATTGGTGAGGTCACTTTACATCTGCTTGATGGAGCCACTATTGCATTAGATGCATGTTATTTTGTTTCCTCTATTATCAAAAATATTATTTCCATTTCATATTTGATATCGAATGGTTATAAAGTGATTTTTGAGAATAATAGTTGTTCAATTATTAAGGATGATAAGATCATCACTAGAGAGACATTGCATAATGGTTTGATTATGCTAAACACTACTCCACTTATCAAGAATGTAAGCATGTCCAAGAGGAAGTAGACTGGAAAGAGTATTAAAACTCTTCGATCAAATTGAGGAGAATACTTAAGTATGAAATTCACTCAATTCCTCAAGGACTATGAGATTCTATCCCAATGGATACCTCTTTATACATCACAGCTCAATGGTGTATCAGAAAGAAGGAATCACATGCTATTAGATATGGTGCGGTCCATGAGAAGTTTTACTGACCTATCCATCTTATTTTGAGGATATGCCTTGGAGACCATAGCTTATCTTCTGAATAGAGTTCTATCTAATCAGAAGTGTCTACACTTTATGAGACATGGAAAGGGAAGAAGCTCGATCTTAAGGTTGTTAAGATTTGGGGCTATCCTACCCATGTTAAAAGACACGACCCCGATAAGTTGGAATCGAGGACAGAATGATATAAGTTCATAGGATACTCTAAGAAAACTTATGAGTATTATTTCTATCATCTCGAGGACCAAAAAGTCTTTGTTGTAAAAAAGAGCAGTGTTTCTTAAGAAGGAACATATTCTTGGTAGAGATAGTGAGAGCATAATTGAGTTGAGTAAGGTTGAAGAACCTAGCTCAGGCACCATTCCAGAGATCGAGTCTGTTCAGGTACTTGACACACAAGTTTCAACTTTGCGTAAGTCTGGTAGAGTGTCACACTCTCTTGAGAGATATGTGGGACATATCAGTGGAGAGGGTACTCAGGATATTAATCCTCAAACCTATAAGGAGGCTATTATGAGCATCGACTCTAGAAAGTGGCAAGAAATCATGAATTCTAAGATGGAATCCATGTACTCCAATAAGGTTTGGAACTTTGTTGATGTACCTAAGGGTATTATACCTATTGGCTACAAATAGATCTTCAAAAAGAAGATCAGGGTAGATGAAAAAGTAGAGACCTATAAGCCAAGGCTAGTGGTTAAGGGGTATCATCAAAGACATGATATTGATTATGACGAAACCTTCGCACCCGTAGCTATGCTGAAATCCATTTGAATTCTATTGGCTATTGCAGCACAGTATGACTATAAGATCTGACAGATGGACATAAAAACTATATTCCTCAATAGTAATCTCGAAGAGGAGGTGTGTATGATATAGCCAGAGGGATTCATATCCAAACAGAGTCTAGATAAGGTGTGCAAGTTACTTAAGTTCATTTATGGACTAAAGCAAGCTTCTCAAAGTTGAAACCTAAGATTTAATGAGATGATCAAATCTTATGGCTTCGTTAAAAACGAAGATGAGCCTTGTGTGTATAGAAAGATAATTGGGAGTGCTATCACCTTTTTGGTGTTATATGCGGATGACATCCTAATCATTGAGAATGATGTAGGAATGCTCTCCATAGTAAAGGCTTGGCTATCTAGACATTTCTCCATGAAGGACTTAGGAGAAGCATCATATATTTTAGAATTTAGATATATAGAGATTTATTCAAGAGGATACTTGACTTGTCCTAGTCTAAGTACATAGAATTTTACTTTCTCGGAGTATATCCCCAAAATCTCCTAGAGAAATGACAAACATGGATAGGATACCCTATGCCTCTGCAATAGGATATATTATGTATACTATGCTATATATCAGGTCTGATATAGCACATGTTCTGAATGTCATGAGCAGGTATCAAGCAAATCCAGGCTTGGAGTATTGGAAAGCAGTAAAGTATATCCTTAAGTACTTGAGAAGTACTAAGGATCTTTTACTGGTATACGGAGGAGGTAGTCTCTAGATTAAGGGCTACACGAACTCGAGTTTCTAGTCCAATATCGATGATAGCAAGTCGAATTCAGGGTATGTGTTCACCCTGAATGGAATAGTAGTAAGTTGGAAGAGTTCCAAGCAAGATATTACTACTGACTCGATCACAAAGGCGAAATATATTGCTACAGCAGAAGCAGCAAAAGAGGATGTCTGGATGAAGAAGTTCATCACGGATTTAGGAATCGTATTGAGTAGCATGAAACTGATTCCCATATATTACGATAAAACAGGGTGATCGATCGAGCTAGGGAACCTAGGTCTCATCAGAAATATTTTGAAGAGGTTCCATTTGATCATAGAGATCGTGGCCCATAGAGATGTAGTAGTGGAAAGAGTTCCATCCGAAGATAACATTACAGATCTATTGAAAAGCTATCAACTCAAATTGTATTTGAGCATCAGAGGTCTGATGAGGATCAAACATATAGGTGATTGGTTTTAGGTCAATTGAGAGATTATTAGTTGTAGGTGCCCTACAAGCCAATCACATGAGTGATGACACCTGTGACATGCTACGTCGATCTCTTTGCTTATTATTACTAACATTTTCTCATATTATTTGGATGAATATTGTGATGTCCTTAGATCTATGCAATAGGAATCAGATCGTGATGAGATCATGATAATGAGACTGATTCACCTTTAAATATAGATATTAAATCATCCCGATCATAAGTTACTCGAAAAAGGACATCAAGATAATTAGATAGATCAGTGCACTGTATACTCGTCTATATGATGGAGGCGACTGGTCTTATAGTCGCTTGCATAGGGACATTAGAGGTATAGTGTAGGTGTTCATTGGAGAATGAATTTACTAATTGATCTGCTTATGAAATACTGGATGGTTAATGATACTTGATGTTAGATAGTGATTCCATAGTCTCATTTATGTATTTAGTCCTTAGACTTTAGACACCAAAGATGTCTTGTATGAGTACTCCATTATTTGACGCCGGACTTACATGTTTGGAAAGTTCTAGATTTGGTACAGTTGGTTCTCGGGAATGGTAGCCAATCTTACGAAGGCAATTGAGTGTCAATAGAGGATCATCCACTCTCGATATCATAAGAGAAATATCCCATGTGTACTCACTCAAGCAAAATCCCTAGCTAGGATCGTTCGGATTGAGAGAAGAGTTCTCTAGGAGAATCCGATTAGAGTGAGACTTGAACAGGATTCCATATGGGCTTGACATTACCATGCCCAATATACAATCTCTGGGATATTAGATGGATGAGGGACTATAGACACATGGTAATTGAGGATTGACACGTCCGATAGATTAGATCCCCCTATATCATCCGGGGACTATGGTATAGTGGCCTAGTATATCCATAGTCGATGAGTTGAGTGAATTATTATAGAGATAATAATTCACTATATCAGAAGGAGTTCTGATAGGAGTGACTCACAACCAACTCAATATCAAACCTAGAGGGTCATATATATTAGGTGGATGTTGTGACAAGTAGAGGTACGGATATGAGATATATGCGGAGCCCCTAGTTTGGATCATGTGGATATGATCCAATTGGATAATTGGATGAGATCCAATTGGATAGAGATCCAATTGGATGATTGGATAAGATCCAATTAGATGATTGTATGAGATCTAATTAGATAGAGATCCAATTGGATAATTGGATAGAGATCTAATAAGGATAGGATCTATTAAGGATAAGCTTCATACACCTCTATAAATAGGAGGAACTTTATGGTTCATAGGCTAGAGCTATTGGTGGTCACCCCTCCTATTCTCCTCAGCCTCCTCTCCTCCTCCTTGGCTCTGGTAGCCTTATAGTGCATGTGGAGAGGGAGATCTCGTAGTGATCTAAGGAGTGTCGCCATTACGTCCGCTATGTGGATTACCGCTAGAGAGGAGTACACTAGTGCTCATTCATTCTCTTTATTGGATATAAAATTTTTAGGGATATACAATCTCCCTAGGTAACGCTTCTAACATAATACATGTGATTTTTCAGATTTATGATTTTTTCAAACTTCAATCATCGCACAATGACCAAGTACTTAACTATAAGAAATCTGGTCTTGTTTTTATTTTCTACTACGCATGAGATGTCGATTCGTAATTTCCTAGCAAGTCTCACACCTCCCTTAGATAAAATTCTGAACTTTTTAAGAGGAGAGAAGGAATACTCAACACTTTTCAAGATTACAACTATGATTCACTAGAGTTCTAGCTCACTTTTTTTATGTAATCCTTGCAGGGATGAGTGAAATATTTATAGGCCCCAAATGGCTTCAAAAATGAAGCCAAATTTTAAATTTTTTATCTTCCGAGTATGGACGGTACCACCACCTACATTAGGCGGTGCTATCGCCAGCAGAACCTCGAAAATAGAGGTTCTGGTAGTGCTATCGCTAGCCTGGGTGGTACCACTACCTGCCAGCTTTAATGCTGGTGGTACCATCACTTGTAGCTTATAAAAGTATGCTTTTTCACTTTTCCAACTCATAGGCAGTTTCACCGCCAGTTTGGCGGTGCCATTGCTTATAATAACTTTTGGGTCACTGAATGGACTTCCCAAGGAGTTTAAATCAGTTCCAATTGGCCCCTAATTGAGTTAGCATGATTACAATTGAATCTAATTTAATTTTGACTTAATCTTCAATAATTAAGACATAAATAACTAAAGACAAGAATTCTTTATTGCCCGGCATGTCATTTCATCTGAACTTCTAGCATGTCATTCGAATCTTCAACGTATCACCCAATCCTTTGACATGTTGACTCTTGTAACTTTTGTGCACAACGTTCAATTTTTCTGATCCGATGCCTAATTTTTTACTTTGGCCCAATATTTGATCTTGCTTTAATTATTTTATCTTTTCTAATCAAAGTTAGTCCTACATCACTTATCTCAAAATACAAATTAGATTACAAACTTATCAATTGATTTTATCATCAAAATCTAAGATTCAATAATCTCTCCTTTTTTGATGATGATAACCAATTGATGATGGAGTTAAACTCAACTCTCCCTATCTATATGTCATATCGAAATAAGGTAAACTTGAATTCAAAAGGAATAACAACCTTTGAATTCAAGTGAAATAATTTTGACCATATGTAACATATCATATCAAAATTTCGTATATTGTGCAATATAATGTCAAATCATAAAAATACAACATGCATAATTTTAAAACATTATAACTCATCATCACTTCATGCATGATACCAAAAACAAATCAACATCACTTTAGTTATAACATACATAATACCAAAACATTAAAATTTTTAATCATTCATCATTACTTACTTCTCCCATTTTGTCATCAACAAAAAGGAGAAAAGTTCAATAAGTAAATTTTGAAATATGCAAGCTAGTACTTTAGCAAGTTTTACACCAACACGCAAGCTAGTAAGTTTTTGAGATGAGAAGTTAAAGCAAAATTTTTGCTTCTTGAAATAGCCAAGCCAGTACTTTTCTTTAGATGTGCAAGCACTTTTTGGTTCTCTTGAGATGTGCAAGTTCTTTTGATTCTCTTGAGATATGCAAGCTAGCATTTTTGCTTTTCTTGATATGCTAGAAAGTTTCTTTTTCTCTTTTATCATTAAAAAAGAAAGAAGAAGAGGAGAAGAGTTCGTTGGTATAAAAATTTACATCATGACCAAATAAAGATTAAGGAAATGATCATCACATGAAAGATCAAGTCATAAATTCGAAATATCATGAATTATTTTGGCAAATCTTCTTTTGTAAATTGTGAAAGAGAAAGGAATCATAGGAACTGATCTTGATTTTAAAAAAAAACTCAAGTTATAAAAACCAAGAAATCTGAAAATTATATAAAAGGAATTCATGCATTAGGAAGATTTAACATGCCTAATTCTCTTCTAATAAAAATCAAATTATTCTTTATTCAAAGGTTCTATAAAAATATCAACTAATTGATGTTTGTATTAATAAATTCTAAAGATATATCATAGTTATTAATATGATCTCTAATAAAATGATATATAATGTCAATATGTTTAGTTCTAGAGTGTTGAATAGGATTTTTTTATTAAACATATTGCACTAGTATTATCACTATAAAGATGTTTTTCAAGTGAATTTCATAATCTTCTTATGTGTTTTTCATCTATATAACTTGTACACAATATACATCTGCTACTATATACTCAGCTTCGACTATAGATAATGCAATCGAGTTTTATTTCTTAGAAGATTAAGAGCATATCCTAAGAGTTGACATATTCCAGATGTCTTTTTTTTATCTATTCTACATCCAACAAAGTCACCATCGGCATAAGCAATTAATTCAAAATTTTTCAATCTTGGATACTATAGTCCTAGATTGGGGGTTTCTTTTAAATATCTAAAAATCCTCTTAACTAGTTTATAATGGGATTGTTTAAGATTAGATTGAAATATAGTGCAAAGTCTAATACTAAACATAATGTCCAATCTAATTACGGTGAGGTATATAGTAAACTACCTATATACCCCTATAAGTTTTTTTATCAAAATTTTCTCCATCATGGTCTATATCTAACTTTGTGGAAGTGCTCACTGGTGTATTAATAGTCTTAGTATTACCCATATTAAATCATTTTAATAGATCCAAAGCATACTTAGTTTGACTAATAAAAGTTTCATCGCTTAATTACTTAATTTGTAGTCCCAAGAAGAAAGTTAATTCACTCATTAGGCTCATTTCGAATTCTTGGCTCGTACTTTTGGCAAAAAATTCACATAAAGATTTATTTGAATAATCAAAAATGATATCATCAATATAAATTTGAATAATAAAAAAAATATTTTTAAAATATTTAATAAATAATGTAGTATTGACCTTGCCTTTCAAAAAATTATTCTTAATAATAAATGAACTAAGTCTCTCGTACTACGCCCTTAGGGTTTATTTCAATCCATAGAAAGCCTTAGATAACTTAAACACATGATCAGAAAAAAGAGTATTCTCAAATACAATTGGTTGTTCACTTCTTCGGAAATAAAACCATTTAGAAAAATACTTTTAATATCTATTTAAAATAACTTAAAATTATCACAACAAGCATAGGTAAGGAGTATCCTTATGGCTTCTAATCTTGTCACAGTAGCGAAGGTTTCTTCATAATCGATACATTTTTCTTAATTAGAACCTTTGATCACTAATCTAGTCTTGTTTCTAACAACAATACCAAGTTCATCTTACTTGTTTCTAAAGACTCATTTAGTAACAATCACTAAATGGTCACTAGGTCTAGGAATAAGCTTCCACACCTCATTTCTCTCAAATTGATTTAACTCATTTTGTATTGCAATAACCCATGAATCATCTTTTAGGGCTTCGTCAATGTATTTTGGTTCAATTTGAGATAAAAAAGCTATATTTGCACAAAAAATTTTAAAAGAAAAATGAGTTTAAACACCTTTTAATGTATCTTTAATGATTAATGTTAAATATTAGATTTTCATGATGAAATCAATTGATAGTGTTTGTGATCTAATTGCATTTTAAGTGATGTAGGACTACTTTTGATCAGGATTAGACAATTGAAGCACGATGAATCGATGTTGTGTCGGAGGAATATATGTTAGAAGATTGGACGTTGAACAAAGGATCGATCGACGTATCGACAGAAGGCTTCAGACAAAGGATTCAGACATCAGGCCAAGAAGAGTGAAGTTACGCCAAGGAGATCGGAGTTACGGAGGACAACTACCGATTGGGCAATAGGCCACAAGAGTGGATGATGCGCCGAAGAATCGAACGAAGCACCGATAGACTAATGACATGCCAGACAACAAATGGATTTAAAGCTTTATAATAATTATCAAAATCGAAGTAGGATTAGGTCTAATTAGGTTAAAATTGGGCCAACTCAATTAATGACCAACTAGGCCCAAATTAGGGCCGTGTTAGGCCAAGTGAAAGGGCCAAATAGTACCCTAGAGCTACGTCAGGTGGTGGCATCGCTAGGGTAGGTGATGGAACCGTTTAAAGGCTCAACCTCCAAGGCTGAGTTTGGGCAGTGGTACTGCCCAGTGTTAGGCAGCCTAGGCGGTGGTACCATCCAAGTCCAATAGCCGAGACTCTGCTTGGGCAGTGGTACTGCTAGACTGGGTGTTGGGACTGCCCAACGTCAGAGTCAACTAGCGGTGGTATCATCAGTACCCTGAAAATCGGGGTGATTTAAATTTTGGCTCCAAGTTTGAATCACCTTGAGGCCTATAAATACCCCTCTTATCCCTGGTTAGAAGATACACTAATTGAGAAAGAAAAGAGGAAAAACTCTATTGTAATAGTATAAAAAATCCTTCCCCTCTAACTTACAATTTGGTTAAGTCAAGAGGGGGGTGAGTGGGGCTATAAGGGCCGTAAAGGTTCTCTTTTGAACTTGTCAAAAGGAGATTTGAGTTGTAAGGGTAGTTATTCTTCGCCCGGTTAAAATAAAACTGATAGTGAAAGCTAGTGGCCTCGAGTAAAAGAAGAATCGAGAGTGGACGTAGGTCGGACGACCAAACCACTATAAATTGGTTTGCCTTTACTTCATTGTTATTTATCATTCTGCAAATCACTTTATCTACTTCCTCATCACTTTCTTATAATCACTCTTAAACTAAAGCATTCCTGATACGCATTCAATCGAAATAATTTTTTATTATACGAACCGATTTTTTCAAAGTCAAAATTGATGAACGTTTTAACCACTACACTAATTCACCCACCCCCCCCCCCCCTCTTAGTGTCGGACTCGATCCTAACAATTAGCTCCTTAGAATGAGCATTTATATACTTCTATTCCTTAGGTAATGATTCCTTAGAAATAGATGCATCCAAGTTACTAGGGAGAGGAGAATCTTTATTTAAATTGAAGGTATCAAAATCAACATTATTATCAAAATCATTTTTATTAAATTTAGAAATCTCATTAAAAACAATATGAATAGATTCCTCTAAAACCAAAGTTCTTTTATTAAAGACATGTAAAGCTTTAGAAATAGAGGAATAACTAAGTAATATGCCTTCATCGGATTTTACATCAAATTTTTCTAAGGCATCTTTTTTGTTTAAAATAAAATATTTATAATAAAAAATTTAAAATATAAATATTAGGTCTTTTATTATTTCATAATTCATAAGGAGTTTTAAGAAATAATGGTCTTATGAGAACCCTATTCATGACATAGCATGTTGTGTTAACGACTTCGGCCCAAAAATATTTGGGTAGACTATGTTCGTTTAACATAGTTCTTGCATCTCTTGTAGTCTCCTATTTTTTTCTTTCAACTACTCTATTTTGTTGTTGATTTCTTAGAGTAGAGAAATTATGGTTGTACCCATTTGACTCATAAAAATTTTGAAAATCATGATTTTGAAACTCACCACTGTGATCACTACAAATAGACGAAATCATAAAATCGTTTTAAATTTGAACAAGTTTATAAAATTTTTAAAAACATTTAAAACAATCACTTTTGTGTGCCAAGAATTATGTCCAAGTATATCTACTACTATAATCATCAATAATTACAAAAGCATATTTACTACCTCATAGATTTATCATATTAATTGGTCCAAATAAATCCATATGGATTAATTATAGTGATCTAGATATGCTTAATTGATTCTTTAATTTAAAACTACTTTTTATTTATTTTCTTAGTTGGCATGCATCACAATTTTATCTTTGACGAACTTGATATTAGACATTCCTCTTACAAATTCTTTTGTTGAAATTTTAGAGATTAGTTTTATACTAGCATAACTTAATCTTCTATGCCAAAGCCATGTATCATCATTTAAAGTGAAAAAATATGTTTCATTATAAAAATCATCAATATCAATAGTATACATATTATTATTTTTTTAAGGCAATCATAGATTTATTTTTATGTGGTATTTCAATTATACAAGCATTAGGTTCAAATTTGATGATGTATTATTCTTTCACATAATTGATTAATGCTTAATAGATTATATTTTAACCCATCTACTAATAATACATCTTTAATCAAAAAGTTTGACTTGTTACCTATGATTCTTTTGTCAATAATTTTTCCTTTGTTATTGTCTCCAAAGGTGATGTACCCTTCATCTTTGCTAGTGAGCTTAGAGAAGTGTATTGGATCTCCGATCATGTGTCTTGAGCATCTGCTATCAAAGTACCATCTCTTGCTCTTAGCCTTTTATTGTAAACATATCTACAAGAAAGGGGGTTTTCTTTTAGGTACCCATTTAACTTTGGGTACCTTGTTAATAGATCTACCTAACTTAAAAATTATTATTGAGTTATTTATGGTTCCTTTAGGAACCAAATTAATTTGTATGAACTATACCTTTTAAATGGACATTTATATGCATAGTATCCAAATTTACAACTAAAGTTACATTTATTTCAAGGTGAAACATGTAAATTTGGCCCCTTAACGAAGATAGTTGGGTTTTGTTACGTATTACTTATAAAGCCAATTCCTTCTTTTCTATGAACATGACCCTTATTTGTAAGGATCATGTTTAGAGATTTGTTATCTATTTTAAATTTCTTTAATATTTCTTGTAGTAAAATACTTTCTTTCTTAAGTGAATCTATCTCTTCACACTTTGTGCAAGTAGCTAACATCTCATTATCATGCTCAATTTTAATCTATCAAACTCACTAACAAGAGAGGCATGCTCCTATTTTTAACAATTTATACTTTTTACTAACTAATTTGTATTTATCAAATAAATCATGAAAAGTATTTAATAATTCTTATAAGATAAATGAACTTTGATTGAGTCACTTACCTTATCATTGAGGGTCATTAGAGCGTAATTTGTAATTTCTTCTTTGTTGGTAGGCTCCTCATCTTCGGATGCACTTGAATCATCCCAAGTAGCTTTGAGCGTCTTCTTTTTCTTTGGTAGCTTCTTCTTTATTTGAAGATATTCATTTTTGAAGTATCCTGGCTTCTTACATTCATATCATATTATTGAGTCCTTTTTAGGTTCACTTTTATTCTTAGTGTCTTATTGTGTTTTGTTATTTTTTATGAATTTTTTAAACTTTCTTATAAGAAGTGCAAGTTCATCATCATCATCATCACTTGAGTTTTCTCCCAAGTAGTCTTCTTTGGTTCTAAGTGTCAAGTCCTTCATGTTCTTTAGAAGGTTATTCTTAAGTTTATCATATGCAATACATGTCATTTTGTAGGTCATCAAGGATCCTATGAGTTCTTCGATCGAAAAATTATTTAAGTCCTTTACTTCTTGTATTACCATTACTTTAAGATCTCAACTTTTTTGAAGAGATCTTAGTATTTTATTAATAAGTTCAAAGTTAAAAAAAACTTTTACCAAGTGCTTTTAGACCATTAACGATATCCGTAAGATGGGTGTACATGTCTCCAATAGTTTTGCTTAGTTTCATATGAAACAATTCATAGCTATGAACCAAAAGATTAATTTTTGACTCTTTAATCCTACTTGTGCCTTTGTGTATGACTTTGAGTATATGCCAAATCTCATGTGCAGTTTCACAAATAGAAATCCAATTAAATTCATTTTTGTCGAGAGTACAAAATAAAGTATTCATTGCTTTAGCATTTAAAGAAAAGTCTTTTCTCTAAATTATTCTACTTATTCATTGGTTTGGAAGACTTTTCAAAATTAGTTTCAACGATATTCTATAAATTAATATCTATAGAAAGCAAAAAGATTCTCATTCTAGTTTTCCAATACGTGGTCTGTCCTATTAAACATAGGAGGATGAGTGATAGAAAGACATCTTGATTGCCAGTAAAAGTCATTTCTTTTGGGTGTTAAACCAATCGAGAAATAAACATGGCTCTGATACCAACTGTTAAGATTGTAGTGGCACTAGTGCTTTCAAAAAATTATGTCGATTCGAAAAATTCGTTCGATGAAATGTATCGGAAATGCGTTTTGACTTGGAATAAAAGTAAAAGTATTGAGCAAATAGCTTAGTAAGTAATAAGAGTGAAAAACATAAAGGAAAAAGAGCATATCAGATTTATAGTGGTTTGATCCTCTAATCTACGTCTACTCTTGATTCCTCTTCTGTTGAGGTCACCGACTTTTATTAATGATCTTCTTTCAATGGGCAAAGATCAACCACCCTTTACAACTTTTTTTCCTTTTCAAAGGTTTAGGAGATAACCTCTACAAGTCTCACATCTCCTTTAGACAAAATTTTAAACTTTTCAAGAAGAGGGAAAGAATACTCAATACTTTTCAAGATTATAACTTTAATTTATCAAAGTTTTAGCTTACTTTTTCTTATGTAATCCTTACAAGGATGAGTAGGGTATTTATAGGCCCTAAATGATTTCAAAAACTAGAGCCAAAATTTAAACCTCCGAGTCTTCCGGGAACGGGTGGCACCACTGCCTGCAGCTTGAAAAAGTGTACTTTTTTACTTTTCTAGCTCATAAGTGGTTCCACCGTCAATTTGGTGGTGTCACCACCTACAGTAACTTTTGGGTCACTGAATGGGCCTCCTAAAGAGCCTACATCAGTCCTAATTTATGTCCAATTGGTCCCTAATTGAGTTAGCATGGTTACACTTGAATCTAACTCAATTTTGACCTAACCTTTGACAATTAAGATATAAACAACTAAAGACAAAAATTCTTTATTGCTCGGCATGTCATTTCATCTGAACATCGTTTGAACTTCCAACACATCATTCGAATCTTCAGCGTATCGCCCCATCCTTTAGCATGTTAACTCTCACAACTTTCTATCTTAGCATAACATCTGATTCTTCTAGCCCGATGCTCAATTTTTGACTCTAGCCCAACATTTGATCTTGCTTTAATTGTTGTCTTTTCTAATTTAAGTTAGTCCTGCATCACTTATCTCAAAGCACAGATTAGATCACAAACTTATTAATTGATTTCATTATCAAAATCTGAGATTTAACAGTATTAGCATTAGCAACCCAGAAAAAATGATAGGTTTATGAATTTGATATTAAATCAATCTTCTTGTATGAAAAGTTATAAGAGCAAATTTATGCATAGTAGCTTGAAGGATTTAAAATTAGAGGTTATAAGATAAAGTATACAAATTGGATAAATCATTATAGCTTGAATAAGTATTGAGGGTACGGTATAATAGAATTGATAAGCACTTTCTTTGACATAAATTTTAAAAAATGTTTAAGTGAGTCAACTTTATATTTAAAAGTCGAAGTTATGAAAATTCTTATTGTTTGTTTGTATATGGATGATATGATTTATACTAAAAATTTAGAATTTGAAATGACTGGAGCTTTTATATTATTTTTTGGAATAAAAATTATTCAAGATATAAATATATTTTTTTTGTGCTAAGAAAAATATACTTTATGTTTATTAAAAAGGTTTCATATGACAACTTGTAAGCTAGTTAATATTCTAGTTAATACAAATGATAAACTTATGTTAGATGAGGGAGTTAAAAAAATAAATGAGAAATAACATAGAAGTTTAATTGGAGGGTTAATTTATCTTATACATTTAAGGTCGAATGTTATGTTTGTACTTGGCTTGTCATGTAGAGTCATACATAATACTTGCAACCATCACTTTGGAGTAGCTAAAAGAGTTCTTAAATATATCATGAGAACTCTCAATTATAACATTTGTTACTCAGTTATGAGTAAGTAAAGATTTCAAGTTGTATTCTTATACTATTAGTGATTTGAATGGTTGTACATTTGATAGAAAAGACATTTCAAGATTTGTGTTTAGCTTTGGCTCTAGTGTGATTTTATGGACAACAAAAAAACAAGAAATGTGTTACTCAAGTTCTAAGACAGAGTATGTTACAACTATAAGTACATGTCAAACAATTTAGCTTTAAAGAATTTTAACAAATTTTTAAGAAAAATAAAATAGACCAACTAAAATCTACTACAAGAACAAGTCTACTATTACAATGATGAAGAATTCTATCTTCCATGGACACACCAAACACATCGTTTGATATTATTTTATTCACGAACTAGTTGATAAAGGAGGAATTCAAATAAATTATTACAATACCAAAGATCAGTTTGTCGATATCTTTACAAAAGTTTTATTGAAAGAAAAATTTTATTTTTTCAAAAACAACTTCAAGTTACAACTATTTTGATTAAGGGGGTATGATAAGATTAATTCAAATAGTTAGGATTAGATGAAATAAAAGATAAAGATTTATATTAAAATAAATAAATGAGAGTGATGAGATTTGTGTATTTATTTATTATTTAAAAAAAATTATACTCTATCTTTTGATTAATATAAATATATACTTTTGGATGAATCTAAAACACTATAAATTAAAATACTCATTATTCTTTCTACTACCTTCTTCCCCTTCTTCCTAAAATTCTGCATAAAGACGACAAAGGTGTTTCCATTATCAATGTGTGATGGGTGCATGAGTGTGCTGATATCGAAGTGGAAGTGGAAGTGGAAGAGGATCACCACAAGGCTTTATTTGGTTACAAGAAAAGAAGACATGAGAAAAGGATGCTCGATGCTTCAACCTTTGGTAGGTCTCAACGCGCACATGTATCCAGGAAGGATTTACACGTCGACATGATCAATTGATGGTTTCAATTTTGAAATTTTGAGAATCAGAAGCGAACCGTGATGGATCAGTTCTAGTTCCAAAGATTCCAGTTCGAATCATAGATTTTTTTTAATAAAAAATTTTAAATATAAAAAATATATAATTAAAAATATAAATCATAAGTTTTTAAAATCATGAAGCGTCAATTCTGGTTCCAAAAACCAAAAATCATAACTGAATCGTCTGGTTTGATTTAAAATAACAAAGTATTAGACCGATTCATTCCAATTCAAACTTACAAAAAGCTACGGAGATGCCAACGTCAGTAAAAGTAGCTTTTCCAGAGGTGTACATGCAAATGAGTTTGTCAAGGGAACCCACACGCCATAAACGGTCGCTCGACGTAGTATCGCTCAATAGCCATTTAATATATAAGGGAAAGAAATAAGGAAAATTGGAGAGGAGTCCGAAATAGACATCAACGCTGGCACTCCGTGGAGGAATTACAAGAAACGTGGAGAAATCTTCATGGCCCTTATCATCCAACCTGGCCCCTCTGTTTTCCCATCTCCATGTGCTCTGCTTGTCGTAGCTGCCCCTAAAGAAGCCTACACCACGCTGTATCTTCCATCTTGCAGCTGTCGTCCTCTCTCTCTCTGAACTCGACAAGAACGAACAGTGGGTTGCAGAAGGCACGTCGGATGCAGTCTCATCATCCGTTTTACTATCCCCTTCTCTCTCTCTCTCTCTCTCTCTCTCTCACCCTCTTCATCCCTATTTATACCCTGCTCTTCGCACCATCTCACCGATATCGGCAACGAACCCTTCTCTCTCCTACTCTTTCTACGAAGCAGTGGAGAATATGAGGACTGTGATAGACCTTGGTAGCCCTTTAGGCTCCCTCTACATCATCGACACGGCGACCGCCGTCGACTGCACCAACGACGTCCGCTTCCGCCGCTCCTTCCGAAGCCTCATCGAGTGCATGGTTCCGTGCTGCGGGTTCCAGCTTTCGTCGAACACCTCCGACATCGCCGACTCCCACAGCTCCGCCGCTGCCACCACCACCGTCACCGGCACCTTCTTCGGGTACCGCCGCGGGCGCGTCAGATTCTGCCTGCACGACAACTCCCGGGCCGCGCCCGCGCCCCTGCTGCTGCTCGAGTTCACCGTTCCGACGGCCTACCTCGCCAGGGAGATGCATCACGGGCTGCTGCGCGTCGCGCTCGAGTGCGGCCGGGCGCGCGCTCCCCGCGCCCCGCTGTTCGGCGTCCCGGTCTGGTCCATGTACTGCAACGGACGGAAGGTGGGGTTCGCGATCCGTCGGCAGATGACGGAAGGCGACGCCGCCGTCTTCAAGCTCATGCAGTCCATATCCGTCGGAACTGGGGTCCTCCCCGGCAAGTCCAAGACAGGTGACGGACATCGACTCTACCTAAGGGCGAGCTTCGAGAGGGTGATCGGTTCCATCGATTCGGAGTCGTTCCACATGATCGATCCGGTGGGCAGCACCGGGCAGCAGTTGAGCATCTTTCTTCTAAGAACTTGAACCACAGTGAGCAGATCCTGCAACCTTAACGTACACATGCAGTGAAGGATGTGGACAATTGAAGTACATACGCATGGAAGACATAGCCAGTATCGTATTCTGCAATCCAAAATCTTCAATAGGTTGAGCTATATTCTGTTTTGGCAAATTCACTACCAATTCGTGTTTAGAATTTACTGGTCTGTAGAACGCCATTACCAGTAGCAGCGATCACCACCTAAGAAAGGAATAATAGCATTCGGACAACAGCAGAGTGCGCCGTGATCGGGGGCTGTGCTGGACTCACCGTGCACTATTGTGACGTCCAGCTCGCCATGGTCTCCGTTGCGCCTGTGGCCACCATCACCAATCAATCGCCATGCACGAGGCACACGGAAACGCATGGGGCGGTGGTGGCGAGGAAGAAGAATGACGCGCGCATGAGCAGCGGCGAGCGCCACCTGCGCCATCATAAGGCCCGTCACTATATTCCTCTGGCACCACGTCGACCTTCCTCCTCCACGTTCTTCACCACTGATGTACGGTCTACATAAGGAATTCAAGAGAAATCGAATCTGAAATCAATTCATCCAAAAAATTTAAGCTCATAAAATATAAATCAAACTCAATATATACTTTCACCCAACTTCTCTCGATCTTTCTTTTAGTTCTGTTTTCAATCTGTATAGTTTCTGACAAATTTACGTGTGCAGCAGCAGCACAAGGCAGGAGGAATGGATTGACATGAACAAAGGTTAGTACGTAGACAACAAAGACCCAAGAGCAAGGACTCATCATTGAATCAAATTTATTTAAGAGTTTGATGCTAAGCCGGACGATCAATGATGGTTTGATGACAGGAAAACCAGCAATTGAATCCGTCTTTCCGTGTTCCCTGGCAAGCCATGTTAAGGTACTTCGTTTGTACCTTCCAACAGACGCGAGAGTTACGAGCAGTCAGTATTAGGAAAGGTTAGATCTGATTCATGCTGCAACAAAGTTACACCTCAAAACGTAAGTTTACTGTCTGCATATTCTCATCAACTGGCTTGTTCTGAAACCATCAAGCTCTCATAAACATTGCTGCAACCGACGCATGGACCATTTTTCTTAGATTTACTGAAGATATTCTCAGATTCATTTCTGCTATCTGTTGCAAACATGCAAATCCATGGAGTAAAAATGTGAAGCTATTATCATCACCGACTGCTTCAGTCTCATCCTCAAGCATATCTTTTCCACACAATTCTTGCTATAACTGCATATATAAAGATAAGAATGGTCTAGACAGTGGTAATGTAGAAGTTCTGAAGGTTCATATGAATAATGAAAGATTTGATTACGGTTCAAACATGCTCAAATTGTCAGGTGATTAATCACTTGCAACATCTTCCAAGTTGTTAGCTTGCTCATCTCTAGCCTGTTAACTAAAAGTTTATTACTTGATAGATATTCCCTATTGATCTAGTGAAATGAACATGTTATACAGTTAATAGCACTCATAAAGTCATGGTTTTAGCATCTCATTATTACAATAACTTAGCCATAATCTACATGAATTATGGTACACATGTATTGCAGATATTAACTTTCTTATGTGGCTAATAATTAACATGGAAAATAAGCATCACATGTTGACAGGACTAAGCATAACATCCATATCCAATTGAAATCAGTTTGTCTCACAGATTTCTAATTCAAGGGCTAGAGATGATGGAACCAACAAATTTGGTCCATCAGAAGCAACTTAGTTTTTGGAGAAACATTCACATATGCGCATAATGACTTCAAAAAACTGTAACCAGTAAAGTTGTTATATCTACTACCATGGACTTTAACCTTCATGCTTCATGCATAGACATCTTTAGCATATGGCCTTCATGAGAACCACATCGAAATTCAAAGGTACTTAAGAATTAGATTGTGAAAGTTCATCTTGAGCCACTAGCTCATTTTGCTCTTTGTTCAAGCATCCTCAGATCCTGCTTTAAGAATTATAATTTTCTAATATAGCATTATTTTTTGCAATGAATATACTATCCTGTTTACAAATTTTTCCTATAAGCTTTATTGACCTTGATTTTGATGGTAGAATCATATGCCCTCATGTTTTCTGTAGTTTCAACCTGATACAACCAAAAACAATTCTATCAGGACATGAGTCTTGTAAAAGACAATTCACTTGATTTGATGCATCAGTCCTAAACAGAATTATGAACCATACCATCCAGCCAAAAAATTCTTTAATATTATGTAAAAAATACTTCCCTTGTTTGGTCCAATCTTGTCAGCATGATCTTCTGACAAAAGGCAGTTGAAATTAGGGTACAAAGACATCTTTTAATTTGGTGATATGTCTACATCTGTGGTTGGATGGAACAAAATAGTAAGCCAGACATAATGCAAAGTAATAGAAGTTTCAACAACTCTAATACAAAAATGCATACCGCAAAAGAAACATCAGACACAACTTTGCCAGTCATGTAAATTTTAGAGTTTTGCAGCAAAGTAAGAATGAATTTGCAAACAAAAGTGGGAAAAGAACTGTATAAAACAGGAAATTTTTGTGGTCCATGGTGATACAAGCATTGATTACTATAAGTGATGATTTCATAGCACTACCTGGAGTGAATAATAAGAATTGGTTATATTAAAGACAAGTTCTACTCAGCAATGCTAGCTGAGTGCAGGACAACAGAAGATAAAAAACAACAGTATTCTTACCTTGAAGGGCAAGCCCTTACACCTCCGGCAACCAATGGCCAAACGTTCAACACTAACTAGAGATGGAACACAAAGGTCGAAAAGAGCAGGAAGAACAGAATCAAGAGAAGCCTGCAACTAAGCCATATTTAGCAATAAACCTCTTTTGATTGCAATGAAGCATGTCGCTCAGACTACAATGTATGTTCTTTTGTTTCAGAAGTTTATGCCGCAACTCCAAGCTCTTCTTCATACCATGTCGAAAGAACTCTGGATAATCTGCTATCTCACCGATTTCCCTTCCCATGTCTTCAACCAAGAATCTGATTTTGGGTTCCAAGGATTTGTTGACACTCTTGATCAGAACAGGGGGATATCCACCAACCAATGTTGCAATTTGTTTACTGTCAAATCCACATCTCTTCAAGAATGCTAAGTTGGGTTTTAGAACCTTATTAACATCCCGACAGAATACTTCAGGGAAATTGCAAATCGCTCTTTGCAAATTCTGTTCATCTAAGCCTATCGACTTGAGAAATTCTGTGGTTGGTCGAAGCCGTTTCTCAACGCTGTAACCTACTAAGAATGGATTTTTCACCAGAGTCTTACCAATCAAGCTGTCCTTATTGAGGCCAATGCTTGCGAGGAAATCAGTAATCCGAGTCAATTTCGTTTCGATGCTGTAACTGATGAGCCTTGGATTCAACAGGAGCATCTTACCCAGTTGCTTCTCCGAGATTCCCAGCACCTGGAAGAAAGCTAGTAATGGGCAGAGCTTATCTTCAACACTGTGTGAGAGAATGTTTGGGAATTTGGTGATGGCCGAGGCCACTTCGCCAGGCCTTGATCCCAAGGTCGCAAGGCACTGGACGGTAGGCACAAGCTTCTGATTCAAGCCCAAAGTTAGGACTTTAGGGCACTTGGAAACGACATATGGAAGCTTCCTCTTCTGAACCCCAATGCTTTCCAAGTAATCCCAATTCTCACTGGCTCCGTCTCCTCCTGTCGTCTCCAGGGAATTGCATCTCCTCACCATTCTCTTTATGCTTTCATCATCAAACCCTTTCTCCCTCAAGAACTCAACAATTGTGAGCTTCTGGTCTGTGCTCCTTTCCATCTCCCTAAAGACACCAATGTGGTTGGAGCCTGAGTGATACAAACTAAAAAATCTAGAAAACAAAAAGTACTGGCAAACTATATATTCATCATGCAGCGCAAGATCTGCAAGAAGATTAAGCAAAACTATGACTGGAAGCAGGAATAAACCATCAGAAACCACACATCAAGTTGCCAAAATTCATCCTTTTTTCTTCTACTTACCCATCCCAAGGTGAAATTGGTGCATGAAGTCTTAATCTACTTTCGCAATTAGCATGGAATGAGGAAACAAAAGACTTGAATCACAATATCAATAACATAATCATGGGAGATATAAACGAGGATTCTCGGTCGCAGAAACACTTGCTTCTATCAAAAAAATCTGCAGGGCATAAAATTGCTGACCTTCTTCTTCAGAACACCAACATCACCCACCGCAGAGGAAGAACTTATGCCAAGCAGACCTTATCCCGAACAGGAGATCGGAGTCGAAGAAGCCTTCTAAAGAATCATCGACCTTATGTCTCGCTGTCTCGAGAGCGTTTGTTCCTTGAAGAGATGGGCGCCGATGTGGTCCCTGCACCTTCTCCAATAAAAGACATGGGTATGTTTGTGAGTATCCTAAACTATGTTGCTCTCTCTTTTTTTTTCTCTAAAAACCCTAAACTAATCCCCGGAATCCCCATTTGCTTCTTCCTCAGCGGCCACGGTTGAAGAGAACCCTGCATACTAAGCTTCGATCATGGAGAGATGCGTGCCCGCGATCGGCTTCGGTACGAGTAACAACAATACTGGCAGACCGATGAGAGGGAAGAGGCGCAGGGGCGATGACTCCCAGGACCTTTTTCCTTTGTAATCTCAACTTTGCTGACGACGGCGACGAGGAGAAGCAAAGGGCGCACGAAGAAGCACCTCTGGCTCGAGCCTCCGCTATATCATTATTGCATGGGGGCCAGCAAACCCACGAAGAGAGACCATCCAAAAGAGGATTTTGGTCAGTTCCCGCAGTCGCCATTCAAGGATTTCGGTCGAAATTATATGGATGGCTTCGGGGTTTCGCGGCAGAGATCGTCGTCACGGTCTGCTGGACGACATAGGGGAGAGGAACGCTGGAGAATTTTGATTGTGGCGGGTGCGGAAGCGATCGAATTGGCGATTCTCTGGCGCAAAAGTCTAATCTTGGAGAAGTTGGCAGGCATAACGTAAGAAGGTGGAGGAAGCCGATCAAAAAGATAGAAATTGGTGGGTGAGTCTGCTGGACGACATTGGTGGTGGCTGAGTCTGCCACACAGGAGGCACCACCATAAGTCATCGATGACATTTTCAAGAAGATCAAGGAGACCGGGCTAATACCTAATGCTGTTGCCATGGTTGTGCTCTGCAAAGGCGGGCTGGTTCAGGAAGCCATGAAGCTGTTTGGATTAATGCGTCAGAAGGGTATGGTACCTTATGATGTGATTTACATTGCTGTTGTGGTAGGAATCCACAAGACAGCAAAATTTGATGATGTAAGGAGCATCTTCAGGACAATGCAGAAGCACAAAATTCTCATTCAGGGCTTATGCTGAGGATAGAAATTTGAGGATTCAGTGGAGTTCTGCACGGAGATGTTGGGCGCTGGGCATTTGCCAAGTGTGATAGCTTTTATGGGTTTGGTCTTGGTCGATGGATTCTGTAAAGAGAAGGGGGTGAAGGAAGCTGAGAATGTTGTCAAGAGGCTGCAGGAGGGAGATGTTTTGTTCTTGATAGAAAAAGCTGTTGGAGTGCATTTGGACAAAGAGAGGACCATTCTCACCAATGGTTCTGAAGGCCATCGTCAGGAAAAAGAACTCGTAAGAACCATTTTGATCTCTTCCTCGGGTAATTGGTCCATACTGTTTTCTGTTTTTTCTCGTTGCTCATTGGGCATCCTCCAATTTGTTCCCTATCACTGATGGGTAATTGGTACATACTGTTTTCTGTTTTTTCTCGTTGCTCATTGGGCATCCTCCAATTTGTTCCCTATCACTGATCATGTAGTATGTTTGCATTTTTTTTTTCTTTTGTGCTCATGATAAAAATATTGTTTTTAAGTAAACCATTGCATCTCGAATGAGCAATTATCAAAGGTTCTAGTTAATTTTGATCAGAATTCTGATAAGGCTGTGGTTATGGATGTCGTGAGGTTGATTGTGTCAGATATATACCTGGTTGAAGTTCTCTGACAAGCTTGTAAAAATATTTCTCATGATTTCTGTGTTTTGGATCTAATCTTGGATCATTCTTTACATCACCTTATGTACTGATTACTATCCTGAATCTGATAAACAAGTAATAACTGAGTTGCTCATGCTATGTTCTTTCAAAGTTGTGAAATTCTCAAGCATTTTCTTGTTCTTCATTAAGTTGGAAAGGTGTTCAAGAAAATAGTCATTAGTTGAGCATATTACTATCTAGGTAAATTTCATACGTAATCCAAACTTTTAGGCCTCTGTGCACATATGCACCATAAGACAATTACGTGAGCTACACAAAAAGTTTCTGTGTCTTTGCAGAAAAGAAATGGTTGTTCCGAATTATACGATAGCTACATCATTACAGTGTTCCTAACCATGTTAAGCCCCACTATCAAATATGAAATAATCTGAATGTACAATTTAGGCAAAATGATGATGCATAAACCAACACGGAACAGATCAGCATGCTATGCATGTTAAATGTTGCACTGCATCTTGTCTCTTGTGAGATCAAGTGACACTCAGCTCTTCTAGAATTATACCCATGCTTATTAGTGATACTTTCTTGTAATATTTAATTGAATGTAACAACAAGCAAGCCAAAGTCATGTAGTTTATTAATATAAGAGAATGATATATTGGTGCCCATAGCATGTCCTGCACTTCAAACTTCTTGACACAGATTTATTAAAATGGTTCATACGACTTGTTTAAAGCTTTTATTATCTTGTAAGTAATGTTGGCAAATCGAGAAGGTACTTAATCATTAGATCTGATAGCCTTGTGTCCTCAGCGATGCAATGCAATCATCAAACATCTCTTCAATAACCTTGAATTTAAACCCCAAGTCACGTAGTTTGGATGTGTCAAACTGGTAACGTGGTATCTCAGCATAGTAATTGTGGAACCTGAACACAAGTCAACTACTTATAACGCGAAGCAAAGATTACATAGTAAGAATTTATGTATTTACATGAAGACAATACTCAAAGAATAAATCATAGATGTTAAATTGTTTGCTTCTTATATTGTTTTTTCAAATAAATCATCAACAAGTGGGTTATAGACATTAGTTCATGGTTCTTCAGTTGTTTCTTAGATCCCTTATATTCTGAAAGATTTTACTTGCATACGAATAAGTGTCTCTCAAATTGTTCTTAAAGTTTTGTGTGTTCTTAGACACATCATTCTTTTCCAAATTTTGCAAGATTCTAGTTTCATAACAAGGAAACTTCAGCCTCTAGAACCTTAGCTTGTAATTTACGATGATATATTGCAATATGATCCCATAAGTAGAACTTACCTATTTGGGATGGGCAATGAAGGATAGCGGTTTGCGAGCAGGGCAGCTACTTCATGATTATCAAGGACATTGGAACTGCAGAGATATCGCCCTTGAGCATTGTCATTTTCGTACACCAAAATGTGGCAGCGGGCAACGTCATCGATGTGAACATAGCCCATTCTGCCATAAGCTGAGAACCTCTCTTTTTCTCCTGCAAGTTAGGTTCATCAATACTTATAGTGTCATGCACCTATTGTTGAAAAGAAGGCATTTAGTGCCTTGAAATTTTGTTTTCCATAGGAAGGATGATCCATTGCGGCATTAGAAATACCTCGAAGTAGGCCAAGGACGTCACTAACAGTTAGACACAAGTCATGGGGCAGACTTGGTCCGACGATGAATGATGGAAGAACAGTTACAAGGTCTATTTTGTTCTCCTTTGCAAATTCCCAAGCTGCCTTCTCTGCTAGAACTTTTGCTAGGGCATACCACATCTTGGATAACAAAAAGCAAAAAATATATATTAGCTTTATTCAGAATTAAGCACATTGCCATGGATCTTTTTTGCTTAGTGTTTCTGCTCTTGTCATAGCAAGAAGGGTTCATGTAGCCTTCAATAATTGTATAACCAAAAAGCCATCTAAATAAGTATGTGTATGTATAAATGTGCCAAACATGTAGTCGTAGATTAGTTATGGTCTTTCACCTGGAACGTTTGGCAAAGTTCCACAGAGCTCCATGATGTCTCAGCCAGTGGTAATCTGGGGTTGACATTCTCTCTTACTCTTATTGCAGATGAAGACGACGTCAGAACAACTCTCCTTAGTGCTGGATTCTTCTTGCATGATCGCAACACATTTAGAGTGCCGGTGACTGCAGGATCCAGCATCTCAGCCTGCTAAATATCAACACCAGGAGCCATGGCCACAAACAACAAAATGAGACCAATTTTCACCGGTGATTTAAACAAGCGCTCGCCAGCTCGAGGTGAGGCGAGGCCCGAGCGCCTCGCTTAACTTTCAGATGGTGCGCTTCAAAGAGGTGCGCCGCCTGGGCGCTTGCCCGAGCCCAGGCATCGGACGCTTCGAGCGAGCGCTCGAGTTAAACCGGACGATCGAACTAGAATTTTAGTTCTGGTTCGGTCTCCGGTGATTTAGTTGATTTGATTGAACCAACTAAATCACTAATAACAATCTCTTTCCCCAACCCTAACCTCGTGATTGACCTTTGCTATCAGAGCCTATCGCTGTCGGCGCTTATCGCCAAGGTTTCCGCCCGCTTCGCCTTCGCTGCCGCCGCCGCCTCGCCCCGCTAATACCGCCGCCTCGCTGTTGCCGCTCGTCGCCCCGCCCAAATCGCTCGCCAATCAATCGTTGCACCCGCCTAGCCGCCAGCCGTACGCCGTATCGCCGTTGTCGCCATCGCCGCCGCCTTCCCATCGGGCCGCTACCTATTGCCGCTGTCGTTAACATAGGTTCGATCTTTCCTTTTTTCCTTCGCTGAAAGTTTTTGAGCCGCGTTGGCCACAGACAGTACCGCTTAAGTACAACAATATACTATTAACAGAATTTTTTTATTTATTAAATTAATAATATATTATTTTAATTTTAATATTATTAATTTTTATTTATTTGAAATTATTGTTAATAGTATATTTATTTATTAAATTAATAAATATTTTTATCTTAGATTTTTAAATTTAATAGTATATTTTTATTTAAATAATTATATTTTTTAATTATATTTATATATTTTTATATATTAACATCTCGTTTCGTTCGGGCTAACGCCTGGGTGAGCGCCTAACGCCTCAGACGATTTTAGACCTTGGTATCTTTTAACGTCTAGTGATTTTTAAATCACTGATTTTCACAAATACAACTAAGTTATATGTTCTCTAACCATTTTTTCTTTTTGCAAGCGTTCCAAGAGATATCTATTTTCCATGTATCCAATTCGGAGGAATAGCGGTTTTCAGCTACTGTTTAAATGGACATGCCACGGTGAGAGGAACTGCATACCGTAGGATACTTGGCTACGACCACGGGAGATGCGGTATGGAAGACACCTTCACATTCCATCACCGCATCATCAAAGCTGCCCTCCTCCATGAGATTGGCCTTCACAAGCTGGAGCCTGTCCTTTGCACCTTCCAGCTCCCACAGATGGGCCAATTTCTTATGGTCCCCTGCAAGTCTGTTATTGTTAGTTCCATCTTGTAATCGAAAGAGACATGAGTTGTGTGTATAGATGAACAGGGACATGAGTTGATGATGATGAAGAAGAAGAAGAAATGGAGTGATGGAACCTGGGTCTCGGACTGTTCCTATTACATGATACCCAGACTGTAGAAGACGCTTAACAAGCCAAGAGGCAACATAACCAGAAGCGCCTGTCACACACACCCTGCCTTTGCTACCTGAAACCTCCTCCATTCTGTCAGAAATGTGGAGACTTCAATGTCCATTTATACATGTACTCCAGAGCTTGCTATGTAAGCCAAGATGGGTAGTTCATCACCTTTTGATGTTCTCTGGCGTTACTTGTAACTTCGAGTCTGGTGGAGAGTAGCTGGAAAAACTAGTACTCATACGTATCATGTCATGCACACTCTTGGTGGACATAATCTTGGGGAGGAAAATGCACAAACAGATGATAGGCACAAGAAAGACTTTGGCGTCCTAGAGAAGTCGCTATCTTGGCCTTCTAATGGAGATCAAAATGAAGGATGTGGTGAGGGGGAGCTTCAAGAATGTTGATATATAGTATGCTAAGTAGCTTGTTGGTCTGTTCAGTAAGTAGGCGAATACGCGTGTTGAGTCTGGAATGATAAAAAATAATAATTATATTATTATTAGATAAAAGATACAAATATATAATAAAAAAAGTAACGAGCATAAGATTTATATTCAGAAAGCGAATTTTAGTAACTTCATTATGTTAGGATAATAAAATATAAAAAATAAGACACTTTTAAGCATCCCTTCACGGATGTGCTTCTTCCTTAACACATTAAAATCTTAAGATAGATATTTACAATCAACATATGATATGCAATTTTTTTTTACATATTATATATTTTTACCTAACAAGTAAGTTTGTATGTAAATATATTTTTAATTAAAAAGACAATTCTCAACCCCAATAACATATGACTAGTCCAAAATTAGATTAATTTAACATTGTATGTCCAAACAAATCATGGGTAAAGGATTAAGAAAAGAATATAGTCTACTTTCTAAAAGGGATAAAAAAAATGCAGAGATTTTATCAAGCAGTGTCATAAAGGAATCATTTGCTGATTAATTAACACAAACTCTATCCATGAACTAAAAAAAAGACATTTTAAGCTTAAATCAGTCTCTTCATAGATATCCGATGATATAGAAAAGCTTAGCATGATCACTATATACAGCAAATTATGTTCAATTCAAATTAGTACTAATTTATATTATATTTCTTGAATTTCTAATTCTATTCATAGACATCCGATGATATAGAAAAGTTTAGCATGATCGCTACATACAGCAAATTATGTTCAATTCAAATTAGTACTAATTTATATTATATTTCTTGAATTTCTAATTCTATCCAAAGCAAGAGATTCTTTGAAAAGCAACTCAATTCATTTCTTCATCTCAAATTAAATCTGTCTTGATTGTGTTCTTCCGACCAAATAATTCCTATTCAACTTATTTGAACATATCGAAATATAATTATTTTTTCGAGTTCAATTCAATTCCATCGACTGACCGGGACATTCGGCCGCCTCATCGAAAAGACCCTTTAGTCCTTTCCTTGTCAAATCAACGTGGAAAATCAACCGATCGAAGAAACCAGGGGTTAAAACGCAACTTCATAGCAGTTTGCGTTGGTTGCTTTCCTCCCGACTATACAAATCCGGGCGACTCGAAAGCCCTAATCTTTGCGTTACGTAACTCTGCTGTTGGCCGCCGCTAACTCTACCTCCCATCCCAAGCAGCGACAAGACGAACTAGGAAGCCATGGTTGATCTCGATTCTTTTCTTCTCTCGCGTCGACCGTAGATTGATCTCTTCGTGACCTTTGATTTGATCGTTTTGCTTCCATTTTGCTGTGGGCGACGAGTAGGCGGATGCTTCGGACGCTGTGGATGTGGGAGGTGCGCAGCCGAAGAAGAGGACCTTTAGGAAGTTCTCCTACCGTGGGGTCGACCTCGATCAGCTCCTTGACATGGGCCTCGATGAGCTGGTCAAGCTCTTCGATGCTCGTGCTCGCAGAAGGCTTAGATCCCTTCTTTCTCGTTTCCATCGTATCTTTCGTCTTTCGCTTTCGAAGGATTAATGTGTTTGTTTTGTCTTACGATGAACCTTTGGGCGGGGATTCGCGCAGGTTCCAGAGAGGGTTGAAGAGGAAGCCCATGGCTCTGATCAAGAAGCTTCGTAAGGCGGTACGGTGCCTCCGTTAGTCCTGTCGATCTCCTTGTTATCTTGCTTCGTTTCATCCGTCGTATGCTGTCACATCCTCTGTTTGATTTTGTCTGATTTCATATGTAAAACCCTGCTTGGTTTTCCTCATGTTTTGGTATATGCAAAAGTAGAATTTAGATGCGGATATCCTTCGGCAAGTGGCTTTGTCCGTTTAATTTTGGACAGCTTTCGAACTATCAAAGGCGAGGTAGGAAACAGGAGACTGTCGAGATCATTTTCCAAAACGTTTATGCTAATCCCTATACCGTATTTGAACAAATGGGGCTCAAGAAATAATGGGTTATTATTGATCACTGCACCTTATACCAAGTCGCTCCAAGTGCTGACCATAACACCCATCACAATTGTGTTCGAGTTGCAAATGTTGTTGTTGGAAACAGGTTGGTTTGGATTGGATATTGGAAAAATAGTAATCATGTCAGTTTTCTGTAAATAGATATGAACATAGATAAAGATTACTTGATTGTATAACAATTTGTTATAAAACTAAGAATCCAACATTTTTGATATTTAAAATCTAAATTTGATAGGAAAGAAGATAGCAGAAGATCCTGTGCTTTCTTATACTCTCTAGATTTGAATGTTGAAGTGTTAGAAAGCAACATATTGAATAATTTGGTATCTGTTGGATAAAATTTTGCCATAGAGGTGTGGGTTTCTGGGTAGGTTAGAATGATAATTTGGTATCTGTTGGATAAAGTTTTGCCATACAACTGTGGGTTTCTGGGAAGGTTAGAATGATACACAGAGAAATTTACTTGCAATAAGTTCTTACATTTCTGAACATGTGAACAATATCGGCTGAGGATAACATTAGGGAAAATTGTCTTTTGGGGAGGCTCGAAGTCTAGGTCTTTACTGACCAAGAATAATTAAATTATGTGATAGAATAAACATGATCTTGCTAGGAGCAACACTGATCTTGCCGGAAGGGAAACTGCTCTCTTATTTTTCTTATCTTTTAAGGTGGGTTGAGTGTAGGCAAAGATATCGTGGTATTGGATCACTTGGGCCCAAATGGTTGAGGCCCACTCTTGCCATCGTATTGGAATCTCAACAATTGGATCCAAAGAGAAAACATATTATTTGGACATGTGAACAATATCAGTTGTGGATAACATTAGGGAAAATTATCTTTTGGGGAGGCTCGAAGACTAGGTCTTTACTGACCAAGAATAATTAAATTATGTGATAGAATAAACATGATCTTGCTAGGAGCAACACTGATCTTGCCAGAAGGGAAACTGCTCTCTTATTTTTCTTATATTTTAAGTTGGGTTGGGTGTAAGCAAAGATATCGTGGTATTGGATCAACTTGGGCCCAAATGGTTGAGGCCCACTCTTGCCATCGTATTGGAATCTCAACAATTGGATCCAAAGAGAAAACATATTATTTGGACATGTGAACAATATCGGCTGAGGATAACATTAGGGAAAATTGTCTTTTGGGGAGGCTCGAAGCCTAGGTCTTTACTGACCAAGAATAATTAAATTATGCGATAGAATAAACATGATCTTGCTAGGAGCAACACTGATCTTGCCAGAAGGGAAACTGCTCTCTTATTTTTCTTATCTTTTAAGGTGGGTTGGGTGTAGGCAAAGATATCGTGGTATTGGATCAACTTGGGCCCAAATGGTTGAGGCCCACTCTTGCCATCGTATTGGAATCTCAACAATTGGATCCAAAGAGAAAACATATTATTTGGACATGTGAACAATATCGGCTGAGGATAACATTAGGGAAAATTGTCTTTTGGGGAGGCTCGAAGTCTAGGTCTTTACTGACCAAGAATAATTAAATTATGCGATAGAATAAACATGATCTTGCTAGGAGCAACACTGATCTTGCCAGAAGGGAAACTGCTCTCTTATTTTTCTTATCTTTTAAGGTGGGTTGGGTGTAGGCAAAGATATCATGGTATTGGATCAACTTGGGCGCAAATGGTTGAGGCCCACTCTTGCCATCGTATTGGAATCTCAACAATTGGATCCAAAGAGAAAACATATTATTTGGTTTTTTCAATATACTTGGAAGTTCTTGTTGCTTTCTGTTCTACAAATAAAATGAGTAGGGCAAGAAGGCAGATGTGATAGCTTGTATGGAACGTGTGGTAGAAGTTCTGTTTAATCACTGACATGAATGTGTGAATGAGTGTGAAGGTCTGCATATACAATAATTACCAACTCAATTTTCTCGCATAGGCTATGACTTTTGAGGTATATGTGCATTTTAGTTTTGTAGGAGAAAAAGCAATGTGTTTCATATGATTGTGGTCATAATTTGTATCATTAAGATACCCATCAGCTGATACAATAACCAGGATTTTTGTTATCATGAGTGATTCAACTTTAGGCTCCATATTAATAGACTGCGAATGTTTGGGGCCATCTCTTTTGATGCCTAAGACTTATGAGAGCCATATGAGTTGTATCCAGTAGTATAAAAATCATCCAGTTTGTTTGTCTCACCTTACCTAAATCATCAAACAGAATTCTGCCTTGCAACATTTAGTTGCCTGTGCTGAATAACTAATTAACCAAAATGGTCAACATTCTGCAAATAGAATTCTGTGATAATGTCTTTTTCTTTTACAATATGTATATTTCAATCACATATTCTGTTACTTGTTATGATTCAAAATGTGCAGAAGCGTGATGCTCCCCCTGGTGAAAAGCCTGAGCCTGTGAGGACCCACCTCAGGAACATGATAATAGTCCCAGAGATGATTGGGAGCATCATCGGTGTCTACAACGGAAAAACTTTTAACCAGGTTGAAATCAAGGTATTGCATGGTATTCTCGTCTACGTTTGTTATATCCTGTGTTAATCATATGATTTGACAGACATCTAGTTAGTTTGACAGAAAAAATGGAATATTAGGTGGAATCTTTTATCTCTGCTTTCTATTTGTTTTATCGAAGAATCCTGTATCATCTATCCGTCTTATGTTGGGGTAAAGTATGATCTTACAGTGTAATATTTGGTTATTATTCATCCAATGTTGTGACATCGCAGCCTGAGATGATTGGTCATTACCTGGCGGAGTTCTCTATCTCATACAAGCCTGTGAAGCATGGAAGGCCTGGTATCGGTGCCACACACTCCTCCAGGTTCATCCCGCTCAAGTAATTATTCCAGAGAAAGATGGCAAGAAGGTCATTGCAACCGTTCAGCGCTTATTGTTCCCATTTTATCTGCCGCTGGTTTGAAGTTTAGACTTTCGGTGCTTTATTCCCATTTTATTCGGTCCTGTTCCATCATTGTTTAGTCTTTTGTGCCCAAGAGGTGTTTAAATGACTTTTTGACTTGTACCCGATTGGCCGGATACTGTCTCTTCCGTCAACATTATTTATGACGTGCCTATTATCGCCCGTAGGACGAACCATCCGAAACGTGTCCTAGCATGCATAATTGTGGTTAAAAGTGTTTCTGTAGCTTAGCTTAACTTTTGGGCGAGATAATTGTAACTCAAACTCTTCTTACACACCACGTTTGTTATGTCCCTTGGCCCTCGTCGGTTTGTTTGCTATTCACTGATCTTGACCCTCTATCAAAACCGAATGATCTGTTTGTGACTCTCACCTCGTTAGACAACGGAACCGACTGCTCTGATGGTTTGTGATTCTGTGAGCGAGAAGTTACAACCACTCTACGCGTGCTCAACGTCAAAGATCAAGTTCTTGGTAATAATTGCAGGGGTTCTATTGTTCGTCAACTATCTAACAGATCTATTTATAGCGATATCCGATAGATACAATCCGCATTACCATTATTT
Organism: Musa troglodytarum; assembly: GCA_023547065.1. Taxonomy (NCBI): domain Eukaryota; kingdom Viridiplantae; phylum Streptophyta; class Magnoliopsida; order Zingiberales; family Musaceae; genus Musa; species Musa troglodytarum. The sequence goes on along the minus strand of CP097508.1, from coordinate 22,454,380 downwards.
AGTATAATGTAATGTACGATACTGGTGCTGGACCGATACATCTACTGATCGGTATGGATGTCGAACTGTAATGATGAGCTGGAAGTTTCTGCAGGTTATAATCCCAGATATCAGGAACAGCTACATTTCACAAATAGCATAACCTACAAGAGGAGAGTTCTATACAATATTTACCTGCAGGACTACTGTATTGTTTTAATCACGGTAAGATTTGGCTACGGGAATGGAATCAGCAGAATTCACCAATCACCGTAGCCCTGCGCTATCATGAATCAGCCCCTCATAAAGATGCACCCAAACACCTTATTATTACTAGCTGGTACAGGAGCAGGTGAGTTTTAAGGCAACGAATTCCCCCAGCCCATTAGGCCATTGGTTTCTCTCAAACTTGCTCTTTTATAATCAATCTTGGCGTCCGAGAACAATTGTCTCGGTTGAGCTCGCTTGCCAAGCTGGTGGTTTGAAGCGCTTGAGTCACTTTCCACACCACAATCTGTGTTAGGGCTGCCAGCAGCTAAAGGAAAGGTATCGCCAGACTGAATTTGTGGTCTCACACCTGGATAACAGTTGTGATTTATAAGCGTCATAAACAGAGGCGTTTCTTTGGGTCAGTTTTCAGTCAGCAACAGAGAGAACTCAAAGGTCTTGTTAAGGCAACAAGCATTGCAGATCGATGTGAATGCATATGATGAATTCAACATATAAACGCCAGTGCAATTGCGATTACCTGCATGCATGTTATTCTGGTCAGATTTGCAATCAACTCGGACTGCAAGATGTGCCGTCACTTGCTTTGGGCTCACAGGATCCAGCAAATTGGATGCCTTTTTACCTCTGTCGTCAATCTCGGTAATGGAATACTGCTCTATTCCAGTTTTACTATTTGCAAATGGAGACATCGTAAAGGACTCATCAAGTGGTTCAGATAGTTCCACATAGTTTTGAGTCATGCTGATCTCATCCGCACTGAATCCAAATGATGCTCTGTATCCTTCAATCTCTTCTACATCCTGTTTGCAGCTTTTATTGTGTCTGGTTCCATCATTGGGGTAAACATCTGCTTCCCTCGAAATACTAAGCCCCCCACCAGCATGAGTACATGATTGTTGTGCCTGGTCCAAATGAAACTGTGCAGATGTTGCAGAAAAGAAGAAGCTGGTGGAATCGGGACACTGTGAAATCTCTGGCTGTGGCCGAATTAAGTCCGAACAGCTTGGATGCCCCATTCCTCGAACAGGCTGAGTCGCATACAGATGCAGAAGCATCCCACTGTGTGGGAGTATCCCGCTCAGAAAAAGGTGAAGACTGCCCAGTTCTTGGGGTTCCCGAAGCTGGTGATATAAGGCTGTTAGAAGGACTTTCAGGGTACAGTGGATAAGTTGCCTGCAGATCGCTTTCCAGTGATGATATATACTAAAAGATCTTGCATCGTTTTATATATATATATATATATATATATATATATATATATAACGATTAAATTTTAATTATTATCGATCTATATTTATTAGTAATGATTGAATTTCAATTGATACCGACGAACAACTCAAATATAACACTTTTCAACTGTCAAATCCATTTGAATGAATTTTTAAATCCTTTCATCCTTCTCTTTCATCTTTTTTTATTCTCTCAAACTCTTATACTTATTATTTCTCACTTCTCTTAACCTCATATCTGTACTTTCTTAAACCTTCATAAAACTATAATTTTTGATTGGATCAAGTTTGGAATACCAATTATTCAAGAGAATTGGCTGATATGATAAGAAACAATTTGGTGATTGGACCGTTGAAGGTAGTGCTGAGTTTGTAAAAGATGCTAGAGATGAAGGTGGAACAAAAATAGATAAGTTTAGTATTGTATTTTAATTAGAAATTCCATCACATTGAAGCCCATTTGCACAAATACTTAACGCATTCCTATCTGGGATACGGGATGCTGGAATAATTCGTTTCCCTCTTTTCGTGACCCAAAATAGGACAGTCCACCAAAATAACCTCCCCATCTACTCTACTAGCACAACGAAAGAAATATGTATTAGATAAGAATATAAAGATCATATTTGCAATCCAACTCTGCAACAAATTGAAATTCAACCAAGTATGTAGAAATGCTAGACGATCATACCTGGAAGCAAGATTTGTGTATCACGGTATCAACTATATTACCTCGATACGAGTGGTACATACCGATCTGATAGGAAATCGATATACAGACCACCTTGTGCCAGGTGGTATATACTAAAAGGCCTTATATCGCTTGATACATGCCTATAACGATCAGATTTCAACCGTTACCGATCTATACCTATCGGTAATGGTTGAATTTTGATCGATACCGACGAACGGCTCAGATATAACACTTTTGAATGGTCAAATCTATTTGAAAAGATTTCTAAATCCTTTCCTCTCTCTCTTTCACTCTCTCAAACTCTTATACGCACTCTTTCTCACTTCTCTTATTCTCATATTTGTACTTACTTAAGACTTCACAAAACTACAATTTATGGATCGGATCAAGCTTGGGAGGCTAATTATTCAGAAGAATTAACTGATATTGACAGGAAACAATTTGGTGATTGGACTGTTGAAGGTAGTACTGAGTTTGTAAAAGATGCTAGAGATGAAGGTGGAGCAACAATAGATAAGTTTAGTGTTGTATTTTGATTAGAAATTCCCGTAGATTGAGGCCCATTTGCACGACTACTTGATGCATTCCCATCTGGGATACAGGATGCAAGAACAATTCGTTTCCCTCTTTTTTGTGACCCAAAACAGGATAGTCCCCCAAAGCAGTCTCCCCATCTACTCTACTAGCACAATGGAAGAAATATGCATTAGATAAGAAAATAAAGATCATATCTACAATCCAACTCTGCAACAAACTTAAATTCAACCAACTACGAAGAAATGCTAGATAATCATACTTGGAAGCAGGGTTTGTGTATCACGATATATGTTGAGAAATTCAGGGGGTGACATCTCATGCATAGTGGAAGAACAGAAAAAAAATCCTAAGATTTCCACGAAAGGTTCTGTCGTCATGCAAAGATTGGTGTGTCAAAAATAAATCAGCGAATCTAATACCTACATGTGTAAAAAGAAAGTACATAGGGAGATCGTATATCCATGAATCTCTGTAAATCTATAGGACTAGATGAAGGAGTTCAAATGTCCTCCTCTCTAGCAATAATACATATGACAAGGACTGCAATGATGCTCCTCTCTTGGGGAGAGGAGAATAGAAGGTGGCTACCAAGAAAACCCCCAACCTATAGAGCTTTAGTTCTCTCATATTTATAGAGGTCTCTTGTAAACCCTAATGGATCTTGCCCTATTGGGTATTAGATCTCCATCCAATTACCCAAGCCTCTTGGATTAGTAGGTTTCTACATAATAATCTCTTATTAACTCTTATTGGATCTCATCTTAGGATCTAATAATTCATGGGATTAGTGGATATCCAATAAGTTAGAGGCTTTGGCGGATATCTCATATCTGAACCTCTACTCGTCGCGACATCTATCTTATGTGTGTGATCCTCTAGGTCCAATATCGTGCTGGTCGTGAGTCATACTTGTTAGAACTTCTTCTGACTTAGTAAATTATTATCTCCATAATAATTCACCCGACTCATCGATTGCGGACGTACTAGGCCACTACGCCGCATTCCCTAGATGATACAGGGGAATCCAATCCTTTGGACCTATCAGTCTTTAATTACCATGTATCTATAGTACCTCATCCATCTAATATCCCAGAGACCTTATACCGGGCATAATGCTGTCAGGCCTGTACGGTTTCTCCTCGAGTCTCGCTCTAATCAGATTCTCCTAGAGAACTCTTTCTCTCTTAATCCGAATAACCTTAGCCAAGGATTTATTTGAGCAAGAATACATGGGCTATTCCTCTCATGATACCGAGAGTGGATGATCTTCTATTGACACTCAATAGCCCTCGTAAAGTTGGCTACCATTCCCAATAATCGGTTGTACTAGATCTGGAACTTCCAAACCTATAAGTCCGGTATCAAAGAGTGGAGTACTCATATAGGACATCCTTGGTATCTCAAGTCTAAGGACCAGATATACTACTGGGACTACGGAATCGCTATCTGACGTGAGATATCAATAACCATCTAGCATTCCGTAAGCGGATCAATTAGTGAACTCATTCTCTAATGAGCACCTATACTGAATCCTTAGTGTCTCCACATGAGTAGCTATGAGACTAGCCACCTCCATCATATGAATGGGTATACAGCACACTAGTTTATCCGGTTATCTCAATGTCCCTCTTGAGTGACCTATGACCGGGATTATTTACTGTCTATGTTTAAAGGTGAATCGATCTTATTATCATGATCTCATCATAATCTGATTTTCATTGCACAGATCCAAGGACATCACAATATATGCAATACGCAAGATAAAGTGATAAAATGCATAATAATAATAAGCATAAGAAAGAGTGCATATCAAGTCACAAGTGTTATCACTCATGTGATTAACTTGTAGGGCATATATGACTAGCAATCTCCCACTTGACTTAAAACCAATCACTTACGTGTCTGATTCTCATCAGGCCCCTGTGACACTCAAAGACAATTTGAGATAATAGTTTTGTTAGTGGTTTTGTAATATTATCTTCGATAAAAACTCTTTCTACTGCTACATCTCTTCGGGCCACGATCTCTTTAATAAGCTGGAACATCCTCAGAATATTTCTGATGAGACTCGAGTTCCCTTATTTGAGTAATCACCTCGTAGTTGTTGCAATATAAGGGAATCAGTTTCTCACTACTCAACACAACCCCTAGATCTGTGATGAACTTCTTCATCCAGACTCCCTCCTTTGATGCTTCTGCCGCAGTAATGTATTTCGCCTCTATGGTCGAGTCAACAGTAGTGTCTTTCTTGGAAGTCTTCCAACACACTGCTCCTCCATTCAGGGTGAATATATACCCTGAATTAGACTTACTATCATCGATATTGGACTGGAAGCTCGAGTCTGTGTAGCCCTCAACCCTAAGGCTATTGCCTCCATATACTGGTAAAAGATTCTTAGTCCTTCTCAAGCACTTAAGGATACATTTTACTGCTTTCCAGTGCTCCAAGCCTGGATCTGCCTGATATCTGCTCGTGAAACTCAAAGCATGCGCTATATCAAGCCTGATATATAGCATAGCATACATGGTAGATCCTATCGCTAAGGCATATGGTATCCTATCCATGTGTGCCCTCTCTTCAGGAGTCTTTGGGAACATACTCCTAGAAAGTGATATTCCATGTCTCATTGGTACGAGACCTCTCTTGGAATTTTTTATACCAAACCTTTTGACAATGGTGTCTATGTACCTGGACTGGGACAAGCCAAGCATCCTCTTGGATCTATCTCTATAGATCTGTATCCCCAATACGTAGGATGCTTCCCCTAAGTCCTTCATGGAGAAGTGTCTAGGTAGCCAAGCCTTTACTATGGAGAGTATTCCTACGTCATTCCCAATGATCTGGATGTCATCCACATATAGCACCAAAAAGGTGATAGCGCTCCCACTTATCTTCCTGTACACATAAGGTTCATCTTTGTTCTTAATGAAGTCATAAGATCTGAACGCCTCATCAAATCTTATGTTCCAACTTCGGGAAGCTTGCTTCAGTCCATAGATGGACCTAAGCAACCTACACACCTTATCTGGGTTATCGCTGGACACGAATCCCTCAGATTGTATCATATACATTTCCTCCTCCAGGTTACTATTAAGGAATGAGCTTTTAATGTCCATTTGACAGATCTTATAATAATAGTATACTGCAATAGCTAATATAATTTGAATAGATTTTAGTATGACTACGGGTGAGAAAGTTTCATCATAGTCAACACCTTGCCTTTGACGATACCCCTTAGCCATTAGCCTTGCTTTATACGTCTGTACCTTTTCATCTACTCCAATCTTCTTTTTGACGATCCACTTGTAGCTAATGGGTATAATACCCTCGGGTGCAACAACAATATTCTAAACCTTGTTGGAGTATATGGAATCTATTTTTAAATTCATGACTTCTTGCTATTTCCTAGAGTCTATGCTTATAATAGCCTCTTAGTAAGTCTGAGGATCAATATCCTCAATATTATCTCTTTTGATATATCCCACATATCTCTCAAGAGGATGAGATACTCTACCGGACCTACGTAAAGTTGAAACTTGTGTGATAGGTACCTGAATAGATTCTAGCTGTGGAATGGTGCTTATGCTAGGTTCTCCAACCTCGTTTAACTCTATCATGCTCCCACTATCTCTACCAAGAATGTGTTTCTTCTCAAGGAACACTGCTCTCTTGGCTATAAAGACCTTTTGGTCATCAGGGTGATAGAAATAAAACCCACAAGTTTCCTTGGGGTATCCCACGAACTTGCACCATTTCGTCCTAGATTCCAACTTGTCAGGGTTGTATCTCTTGACGTGGGCAGGACACCCCTAGAACTTAACAACCTTAAGATCGGGCTTCTTCTTATTCCATATCTCATATGGAGTAAACACTATTGACTTAGTTGGAATTCTATTCAAAAGGTAAGTTGCGGTCTCTAGGGTATATCCCCAGAATGAGATGGGTAGGTCAGTGAAACTCATCATAGAACGCACCATGTTTAATATTGTGCGATTCCTCCTTTTTGATATACCATTAAGCTGCGGTGTATAAGGAGGTGTCAACTAAGATAAAATCCCATGGTCTTTGAGGAACTAGGTGAACTCTATACTCAAGTACTCACCTCCTTGATTTGATCGAAGGATTTTAATACTCTTTTCAGTCTAGTTCTCCACTTCATTCTTATATTCCTTGAATTTCTCAAAAGCCTCAGACTTATACTTCATCAAGTATACATGTCCGTATCTTAAGAAATCATCAGTGAAAGTAATGAAGTAGGAGTAACCACCTAAGGCATGAGTCAACATGGGACCACATATATTACTATGTATGAGTTCCAGCAACTCAGTGTCTCTCTCTCTAGTTCTACTAAATGGAGAGTTGGTCATCTTTCCCCGAAGGCAAGGTTCGTAAGTTGTATATAACTCATAGTCGAATGGATCTAGATATACATTCTTCAGTAACTTTTGAATCCTTCCCACATGGATGTGACTTAACCTACAATACTACAGATATGCATTATTCACTTCTTCTCGTTTCCTCTTAGACTCACTTACACTCATGATGTATGGAGCTGTATCTAGCATAAATAAACTATTATGCAACGTTCCTCTCATGATGATCTCATCATCTAATGCTATTGAACAACCATTGTTCTCAAAAAGTAATTTATATCCACTAACTGTCAAACATGAAATGGAAATAATGTATTTGATAATAGAAGGAACATAATAGCATGCATCTAATATAATAATAGCTCCACTAGGTAGATGTAGGGTGACCTTACCAATAGCCACTATAGCAACCTTTGCTCCATTGCCCATCTTAAGGTCCATCTCGCCTCTCTTCAATCTCTTAGGTTCTGTCAGAACCTGAATGAATTGTAGATATGATAAGCACTCCCAGTATCCAATACCCATATATTATCATAAGATTTTGACAAATGAAAACTGATCATGAATGTACCTGAAGCTTCTCCGAGCTTCTATTTCGCCCTCTCTACAAGGTACTCTTTGCAGTTCCTCTTCTAGTGCCCATCTTTACCACAGTGAAAATACTAGCCTTTGTCCTTTATTGGATCCTTCCTAGCAACCTTTGCCTTACCCTTTTTGCCTTTGCCCTTGTCTTTCTTAAGGGACTTCTCAGCCTTCCTTTCTTTCTGGTCTCACCAACATAGAGAATTGGCTTCTCTTTCTTGATGGTGCTCTTTGCTTCTCTCAATATATTGAGGAGCTCTAAGAGGGTCACCTCAAGCTTGTTCATATTAAAATTTATTATAAACTGAGAAAAAAAATCTGGTAGGGACTGAAGCATAAGATCCACATACATGTTATCCTCTAGGATCATTCCTAGACTTGTGAGTTTCTCGATCTACTCAATTATCTTAAGGGCATGGTTCTGAACCGGTGTCCCCTTAGTCATCCTGGCATGAAAAAGACTCTTCGATATCTCATATCGCTGAGTTCTTTCTGTTAGGAAATCTACAAGGGGAGCGACATCACATGCGCAGCGGAAGAACAGAAAACAAAACCCCAGATTTCCCATAGAAAGTTTCTGTCATCGTGCAAAGATCGGTGCGTCAAAAATAAATCCACAAAACTACACGTGTAAAAGAAGATACCTAGGGAGATCGTATATCCCTGAATTCCTACAGATCTGTGGGAGAGGATGAAGGAGGTCAAGCGTCCTCCTCTCTAGCGGTATCCACACGGTAGAGATTGTGACGATGCACCTCTCTCTCTTCGGAGAGGAGAATAGGAGGTGGCTACCAAAAACCCTCAGCCTATAGAGCTTTGGTTCCCTCCTATTTATAGAGATCCCCTGAAAACCCTAATGGATCTTTTGCCCTATTAGGTATTGGATCTCCATTCAATTACCCAAGCCTCTTGGATTAGTGGGTCTCTACCCAATAATCTCTTATTAGCAATTATTAGATCTCATCTTAGGATCCAATAATTTAGGGGCTTAATTGATAACCAATAAGATAGGGGGTTCAACGGATATCTCATATCTAAACCTCTACTCGTGGTAATACTTACCATATGTATGTGACCCTCTAGGCCCAATATCGACCTGGCCGTGAGTTATACTTGTCAGAACTCCTTCTGACTTAGTGAATTATTATCTCTATAATAATTCACCCAACTTATTGATTGTGGATATACCAGGCCACTACGTCGCGGCCCTCAGACGATACAGGAGAATCTAATCCTTTGGACCTATCTGTCCTCAGTTACTATGTATCTATAATCTCTCATCCATCTAGTATCCCAGAGACCCTATATCGGGCATGATGCTGTCAGGCCCATATGGTCTCTCCTCGAGTCTTGCTCTTGTCGGATTCTCCCGGATAACCCTTTCTCTCTCAATCCGAATAATCTTAGCCAAGGATTTTTTTGAGCAAGAACACATGGGATATTCCTCTCATGATACCGAGAGCGGATGATACTCGATTGACACTCAATAGCCCTCGTAAGGTTGGCTACCACTCCCAATGACCGGCTGTACTAGATATGAAACTTTCCAAACCTATAAGTCCGGTATCAAAGAGTGGAGTACTCATACAAGACATCCTTGGTATATCAAGTATAAGAACCAGATACACTACTGGGACTATGGATCGCTGTCCGTAGGTGGATCAATCAGTGAACTCATTCTCCAATGAGCACCTGCACTGTGCCCTTAGTGTCCCCACACGAGTAGCTATGAGACCAGCTACCTCCATCATATGAACGGGTATACAGCACACCAGTCCATCCGGTTATCTCGATGTCCTTTTCAAGTAACCTTTGACTAGGATAATTTAGGGTTTGTGTTTAAAGGTGAATTGGTCTCATTATCGTAATCTTATCATGATCCAATTCCCATTGCATAGATCTAAGGACATCACAATATAATCTAGATAATGTGAGATAATGTCAATAATCATAAGCAAAGAGATTGACGCAGCGTGTTACAGGTGCAATCACTCATGTGATTAGCTAATAGGGCACCTATAACTAGCACTTTCTTATTTCTCAAATAGTTTACAGAGATGCAAGAGTATGGAATTAGCATCAATATTTTCATATTGTCTCTGTAACTCAATAGTCATAGAGGCCAACATATAACACTGAGCAAGAGTGGAATCATCTATGTACTTCACATAACGAGCGATCTCATCCTCGCTTGCCCCTTTATCGGGCATAGGGATCACTGTATTAAGGACATACACGATTTTCTCTACCGTGAGAACGATTCTCAGATTGCGAAGCCAATCTGTATAATTTGAACCATTGAGGTGGTTGGCATCAAGTATGCTACGTAAAGGATTTGAAAGCAATATTTTTCTAAAATTAAAGATTTAGCAGAAATAAATAACATGCAGACTTTGCAAAAATTAAACAGTTAAGATAGGGACTTCTATCTTAATCTACTCTCACCAATTTTTCGTAAGACACACAACACCCTCCAGTATGTGAATTGGAGACCCCCGACGGATATCTAGTAGGGATCGGGATCTAATCGATGTTTTAACATAACCTCGAGGGACTCGACCAATCACGTTAAGCCTGTAAAGGTAGGCAACTCTTGCCAATCACAACTCCTAGTGATTTCCATCCTATTTGGCCTCCGAACCACCATGGCCTCGAGGGACTTGACCAACCATAATGTTCAATTAAGTTATTACCATCATTACAAGATGAGTCTGATTCGATGATATACCCTCGAGGGACTCGACCAAGCATATCATGTCCTCAGGTCACCGGTGACATCTCTATGTCATAGATAAGATAGTGAATCATGATATAGGTAAGTCTCAAGGGACTCGACCAACTCAACCTACACCAGGAGTCGGTTCCTACCTATAACGATGGAAGGCCATGTAGGTTAATCTAATTGCCTCACGTTTACCGACTTAATATTATTAATAATTTTTTTTTGATTTAGTCTCATAATATAATGTGTCACACACATGCATATTTAATATATATCTACATTGCATGAAAATATATATACATATCTAGTAGGTGTATAATTAATCACACATCACATGAGCAATCACACCAGATGATCATGGACCACATCCTAATATGATCAGGCCCAAGCTAGTGGGCCCAATCACTCACATTAAGATCTATATGTATTTCAACATATCTCTATGCCCTGTGATCGTCCATCTCGTTTCGTCGGTTTCGTCGACATCTCAACACATCTCCATGCGTCGAATTGTCCATCTCGACCTTGTGGGTCCCGCTCCCGCTGTGCCTCATTGTGTAATTACAATATAATTACAAGTACATAAGCTCAATAATAAATGAGAAAAATAGAGGCTTGTAGGCCCCAATAATAATAATGAACACATCATACACATACATTACATCAAACGGTCCATGATCATCTGTCCACATCATACATCACATATGTATGTTATTATATAAGACTACTAAATAAATAATAATAGTTAACTAAATCATTTAATTAACTAATATTTTCTTGAAAACAGGGATATACAAGAAATTTTCTGAATTCTGAAGGGTATTTTGGTCATTCGGCCAAAAGGGATAGAAACTGAAATTTCTGAAATTCCAAGGGGCAAAACTATCTTTTGCCATAAACCCTAATCCCTTTCCCTTCTGCAGAGTTGTGAGCGCCGCCACCCTACCGGCCACGGTCATTACAACCGGGCTCGCCACCTATGATCCTACCAAGGTATCTTTGGTGGCACTATTATATCACTAGGCACTCCCTTATGGGCTCGCTCTACGCGCCTCCTTGCAGGCTAGTCGTTGTGGGCGACGATGCCTCGCGCACAAAGCAGGGGGTTTACTCAGTCTTTATCAAGTGGCGGCGCTACCTCCACGGGCACCGCCCATCCCTTTGTCCCTATTGGTAGGTGTAGTGCCAACGCGCAAGTAGGCTGTAGGCTACGGGTGCTACCTACTTGCGGCGCTAGGCCATCCATAGCCACCACTGTGGCCTCACAGGCCATCGCCGCATGCAGATGTCGAGCAACATACAATTGTGTCTTTTTTTCACTTTTGCATTAACGATTTTGACGAAAAAGCTTTTCTAATTCACAACACATAGTTTAAAATCTAATCTTCGCATGAACAACCTAACTTTGATACCATTGTTAGGAAATCTAAGGGGTGACATCTCATGCGCAGCGGAAGAACAAAAAACAAAAATCTTGAGATTTCCATGAAAGGTTCCATCATCATGCGAAGATCAGTGCATCAAAAATAAATCCGTGAATCTGAAAACTGCATGTGTAAAAAGAAAGTACCTAGGGAGATCGTATATCCCTGAATCCTTGCAGATCTGTAGGACTAAATGAAGGAGTTCAAATGTCCTCCTCTCTAGAGATAATTCACACGGTAAGGATTACAACAATGCTCCTCTCTTGGGGAGAGGAGAATAAAAGGTGGCTACTAAGAGAATCCACAGCCTATGGAGCTTTAGTTCCCTCCTATTTATAGAGGCCCCTTGTAAACCCTAATGGATCTTGCCTTGTTGGGTATTGGATCTTCATCCAACTACCCAAGCCTCTTGGATTAGTGGGTCTCTACCCAATAATCTCTTATTAGCTCTTATTGGATCTTATCTTAGGATCCAATAATTCAAGGGCTTAATAAATATCTAATAAGTTAGGGGCTTCGGTGGATATCTTATATCCGAACCTTTTCTTGGCGTGACACCTACCATATGTGTGTGATCCTCTAGGCCCAATATCGAACTGGCCGTGAGTCATACTTATCTGAACTTCTTCTGACTTGGTGAATTATCTAACCTTTTCTTGTCCATAATAATTCACCCGACTCATCGAGAGAGAGGCCACTATGCCGTAGTGCCCACGATAAAAGGAAATCAATTTAATAGCCTATCTATCCTCAGTTATCATGTATCTATAGTCCCTCATCTATCTAATATCCCAGAGTATACCGGGCATGATATTGTCAAGCCCATACGGTCTCTCCTCGAGTCTCGCTCTAATTGGATTCTCCTAGAGAACTCTTTCTCTCTCAATCCAAATAAACTTGGCCAAGGATTTGTTTGAGCAAGAATACATGAGCTATTCCTCTTATGATATCTGGAGTGGATGATCCTCTATTGATACTCAATAGCCCTTGTAAGGTTGGCTACCACTCTCAATAACCGGTTGTACTAGATCTGGAACTTCTAAACCTATGAGTCCGGTATCTAAGAGTGGAGTACTCATATAGGACATCCTTAGTGTCTCAAGTCTAAGGACCAAATACACTATTGTGACTACGGAATCGCTGTTTGACATGAGGTATCAATAACCATCCAGCATTCTGTAAGCGGATTAATTAGTGAACTCATTCTCTAATGAGCACTTGTACTGTATCCTTAGTGTATCCACACGTAGCTATGAGACTAGCCACCTCCATCATATGGACGGGTGTACAGCACACTAGTTTATCTGGTTATCTCGATGTCCTAATAATAATAAAGGTGAATCAGTCTGTATTTAAAGGTGAATCAGTTTTATTATCGTGATATCATCATGATCCGATTCCCATTGCACAAATCTAAGGACATCATAATATATGCAGTACCCAAGATAAATTGATAAAATGCCTAATAATAATAAGCAAAAGAAAGAGTGTATGTCAAGTCACAAGTGCTATCACTCATGCGATTGACTTGCAAGACATATATGACTAGTAGTATCAACCATACCGCCCGATATGAGCGGTACATATCGATTTGATAGGAAGTCGATATGCAAACCACCTTGTACCAAGTGGTATATACTAAAAGCCTTGTATCGTTCGATGAACGGCTCAGATATAATACTTTCGAAGGGTCAAATCCATTTAAAAGGGTTTGTAAACCCTTTCCTCCCTCCCTTTCACCCTCTTTCGCTCTCTCAAACTCTTATACTCACTCTTTCTCACTCATTCTCATATTTTATATTTTTTAAAAATTTTATAAAATTATAATTTATGGATCAGATCAAGTTTATGAAGTTAATTAAAAAAGATTAATAACTAAGTTAGAGGAAGAATTCTCTAATCAAAGGTCTGTAAATAATTTCTCAATCGGATTCAGCAACTTTGCTTTGCTCTGCTTAGCTTGGTTTTTGTATTGGTCCGAGTCCGATAACGAGAGAGAGAGGGGCAAGCAACCGCGTATGCCCCACGACAAAAGGAAAAATCATTTAATAGCCCTCCTCCTCTTCTCTTTCTCTCTCTCTCTCTCTGCTGTGGAGGCACCCCTCAAGGGAGTGAGCTTCTGAGCACAAAAGGGACCGTTATAACATATATAATGGATTCTCGACAAGCCAGTTACAATAGAAAGTTATGATCCTGCATAGTTTGACCTAAGCAAGTCTCTACTACGCCATGACCTGGGCTTCTTGTTGAATCTCGAATTTTGATGATGAAACTAATTGAGTATGTTTTGTGGTCTAACTGCGTGTTGAGTTATGCAGGTCTACTTTCGATCAGGATTAGACAGTTGACGCTGGAGGAATTGACGTTGCGCCGGAGGTGATCACGTCAGGATATTGGATGTCGTGCCGGAGGTTCAGTCGACTATCGGCAGGAGGCTTCGTACGACGGGCATCGGGCCAAGAAGTGCGTGTTGCGCCAAGGATATCGGGATTGCGAAGGTCAATCGTCGATTGGGCAACGGACCACAAGAGAGGATGATGTGCCGAAGGATTGGACGAAGCACGGACCAATAACGTGCTGGGCAACTGAATGTCAATTCGTATTGTAATAACTGTCTAGATCGAAGTAGAGTAATTTGTTATTTGTGTGCAGGAGTAACTACGATAAGGATGAAGACGTAAAGCGAAATAAAGGGTCGAAGTCAAGTGCGATGGATCATTGGGAGTTCGAGTGTTCGATGGAAGTCTGAAGATTCGTTGGGAGTGCTGCCGGAACTGGCTGAGAACGAGTAGGGAGCTTGCCGAAGGGTTTTCGGAAGTTTGCCAGGAGGTTTGTCGGAAGTTCGCGGAGCTTGCCAAGAAAGATCGGAGCTTGCCAAAGAAGCTCGGGGGAACTTGCCAAAATCATCGTGGAGTCCGAGAGCTTGCCGGGAGTCCGCAGGATGGTTTTCGAGGGATCGTCGGAAGACCGCCGAAAGTTTGCCAGAAGCTCGCCGGAAGAAGACTTGACTTGCGGACTTTGTAATAGCTTAGGAATGTCTTTAATTTCATAGTTAGCACATCAATTTGGGTTAGGATTAAGGGTTAATCCTTTAACCCAAGTATGGGCCCATTGGGCTTTATTCGGAACCGGTTTGGGTCGAGTTTTCGGCCCAAACCAACAGCACCAACAGCATGCATGCATGCTACGTGCATGTTGCTATAGCTCGATCAGAGTTAGCAATCGTAGGCAGCTATGGCTTATCAGAGCGGCGGTAGCACCGCCGAGATAGCACTACCCGACTACTATAGCGCCCGATTCTTGTAGCAGACGGTAGCACCGCCCGCCATCAGAGCGGTAGTACCGCTTGGGTGTGTCAGTCTGCCAGGACTGACAACACCGAGAAACTAAAAAAGATTCAAATTTTGGCTCCATGTTTAGGCTCCAAATTTGAATCACTTTGAGGCTTATAAATACCCCTTCCTTTTCAGCTAATAAATACAACCCCTTTGAGAGTTAGACTTTGAAAATAAGTCTTGTTTTTCATTTGCTTAAGTGTTTCATCTCATTCTTCTTGTGAAATCTTGTAAAAATGTGAACCACTTGTAAAGGGTTGTAAGAGGGGTATTTGATCTTTCCCCTTCAAAGGATTTGGTAGTGGAAGAAGGGAGCCTCATCGGAGAAGGCTTCGGAAGTGGATGTAGGTCACTTTGACCGAACCACTATACATCATTGCGTCTTGATTGTGTGAGTGTTTAAATTTCTGTTTTACTTTGCTGCAAGTCTTTACTTTACTTACTCCACTTCCTTTTTATCTTTGTACGCATGCTTTAAAGTTAGAATGCAAAAGTCGATTTCAAACGAAACGTTGCTTTCATCGTACGAAGTTTCCGAAGCTTATTTTAAATCGTTGAAAAATCCATCGTTTTATCTGCTGCACTAATTCACTCTTAGTACCGCTCGATCCCTAACACTTCTCACCGCTCGACTCCAAGATCGACGGTATACGCAGACCTCATACTTACTCCTCTTCTCACTTCTCACCGCCCGACCGCATCGACATCTGGTGGGACCCGATTTCCCCAAACCAGTGCGCAAACGGTAACATCATATATCATCATAGTATGAATATATGCTGGTTACAGCATTGATATATATATATATATATATATATATTTATTTATTTATATCCATAAACCTTTTTTTTATTCTCATGAAAAGTCTCTTATTTTTTAACAAATAATATGACGCCGGTTTATCGTGATTATCTCTATGCATCGTTGTCATTCATCATGGTGCTCTATCATTTTTTTCATCATCCTTAACACTTTTGCCCTATTCACAAAGGTCTTATATGATCATTTTGATAAGGCTTCTTTTTGTCATCCGTACCACCCAGCTTTCTTCCCTCACTCTTCATTGCTATCACATGAGGTTTCCTCTTTCTCATCTCTTGTATGAGTCATCGTCGTTCATCTTCATCATGATCTGTACTGTTTCATTTTTATCTTAGTGATGGGGTACGAAAGTAGTTGAGAGCAAAAAGTGAAGAAAATGCATTGAGCAAAAACGAGTGGGAGTACACTCAATGTAAGGGGACCTCCAAAGTGACAAATAAGAGCATGACAATATAGACAATCAAGGATAAAGAGCACACACTAGGGTAAAGGCTGATGATATGGCAACAGTAACAAACAAGGGACAAAGGCAATGACAAATAGGGTGAAGATTAGAAGTAATATTATCTTTTAGAAAATAAAAATTACTCTATGAGAATAAAACAAAAAGAGGGCACTATATGAAAAAAAAATAAAAAACATGAGGTTTTTAAAAAAATTATCAATATATATATAAATATATATAACTAATTATCATATCTTATAGTAAATTATATCAAAGCGAACTTTCTAATCAAATTTGAATTAAGCCATGAACTAAAAAAATTCTTGCTGATATTTTAATAAGTATAATATGCAAATAATAATTGCAGACAGAAACAAATACTAATAGTTATTTTAATATGTATATCAATGAGTATACTTAATCTTGCGTTGATTAAGGAGTAAGAAAATTAAGATCAATTGAGAATTAAGTATCAACTCCACTTTGAATCGCATATTTTGGATTCTACGAGAGCTCGAATGAACAAGAACGAACGAGAACTCCCCAGAGCTGACAATTTCTTGCAAATGATGACTCGTAACCGTATCAACTGATGATGCATTAGCAAAAATATGATTCTTCATATATAAATATATAATTGCTTATTATAGGACTTTCGAATGTCTTTCAAGCATGCACATGAAAATACGCTTAGGTTAGATGGTATATTAGTTGTGTGCCTTTGTGATCATGGTGTAGTATTTATTTTCAAGTAATATCGTTTTCTTCTTTTTTTTTCTTGAAGAATTGCAAAATTTTATCGGCAATGTCAAAAATTCTAATTCATCAAATTCTCTACCACATCTATTGAAAAGCAAAAAATTACTATTATTTTTCTTCGTTAAAATACAATGTAATTTAAGTTATATGATTAGTTCATAAAAGATTCCAACTCTTTTTTTTTTTGTGAAGTTTCCATGAGGAGGAATTGATTAGCTTGATTTGCAAGGAAAAATTCCTTTTGGATTATTTTTCTTTTACTTGCCTTTATTCTTTTGGTCATCAAGAGTTGAATCAATCTTGCTCCAACAAAAATGTGTTTATATTGTACACCATCTGCTATTCGCAATTTCATTAAGTAGTATGCAGATTAATGCGTCATGTAGAAAAGGCAATGAATGCCATGCAATGGTTTCACGTTATATCTCACTAGCGGAAGCGAGAAGAAAGAGGAGGAATTGAGATGGAGACATGGCAGGATGCCAAGTATGCCTCCTCCTTCTCGGCAACTTGACTTGGTCTTCAGGCCTCCATATAGCATGGCGACCCAACTGCAGCACGAGGATTTGAGCTGACCGTCAAACAAACGAAGAGACGCATTTTTTGGTACCGTAGCGCCATTTCTCTCTCCTCCACCTTCCCGAACCCCATTCCGGGATCGGAAAGGTGTTCGACTATATGCGCCCGCGACGGCGGAGGTAGCAGAAGAAGCTCAAGATGATGATCATGGTTTCGATTGGAATGGATCAGGCATCCCTCCCTTTCCTCCTCCTCCTCCTCCAGCTCCTCCTCTGCGCGACGCCGGCCTCCGGGCAGGCTCAAAAGTCGGCATTGGCCTTTACCCCTGCCGACAACTTCCTGATCGACTGCGGCGCGACCTCCACGGCCGCCATGCCTGACGGCCGTGAATTCAAGACGGACTTGCAGTCGACTCCTTTCCTTGCTGCGCACGACGAGGTTCGCGCGTCCGTCCCCGCCGCTCCCGCCGTCCCCTCGCCGCTCTACCTCACGGCCAGGATCTTCCACGAGGAGACCTCCTACAGCTTCACGCTCTCCCGCCCTGGTTGGCACTGGATCAGGCTCCACTTCTTCGCCGTGAACAGCTCCGACTTCGACCTCAGCAGCGCCGTGTTCACCGTCAACACCGACGACTTCGTCCTCCTCCATAGCTTCACCGTCGACGACCCCACTAAGTGGGTGCTCAAGGAATACCTCGTCAACGCCACCAATCCGCGCCTCGCCATCCGTTTCTCCCCACTCCGCAACTCCGTCGCGTTCGTCAACGGCATCGAGGTCGTCTCCGCCCCCGACGTGCTCATCCCCGACACAGCTTCTACGGTCTCGCCCGTCGGGCAGATCAGCGGGCTTTCGCTCTCCGCGTACCAGGTGGTCTACCGGATCAACGTCGGTGGGCCGGTCATCACCTCCGCGAACGACACGCTCGGGCGCGCGTGGGATCAGAGCGACACCTTCCTGCAATCGAAGTCCACCGCCAAGAAGGTGTCTGTGTCCCCCAGCGTAATCAAGTACCCGGAGGGAACCTCGCCCCTGATCGCGCCCAACACCGTGCAATCTACGGCCGTGAAAATGGCGGACGCGCGCGTCGGCCGCCCCAACTTCAACGTGACGTGGATCTTCGTCGTCGACCCCTCGTTCGGGTACTTCGTCCGACTGCACTTCTGCGACATCATCAGCAAGTCACTCAACGACCTCTACTTCAACGTGTACATCAACGGGATGATGGCCGTCTCAGGCCTCGACCTCTCCACCCTCACCTCCGGCCTCGCGATGGCCTACTACAAAGACATTGTCCTGAACGCCTCGGTGGCCACGGGAAGAATTACAATACAGATTGGCCCCATGAAGGAGAACACCGGCAGGATCGACGCGCTGCTCAACGGCGTGGAGATTCTGAAGATGAACAACTCGGTGGGGAGCTTGGACGGCGAGTTCGGAGTCGATGGTTCCATGGCTGGAGGCGGCGGCAGCTTGAGCCGGCGTGCGGTCGCTGCCGTCGGATTCGCTATGATGTTTGGCGCCTTTGCCGGCCTGGGGGCGATGGTGGTGAAGTGGTACAAGCGACCCAAAGACTGGCGGAGGAGGAATAGCTTCTCCTCGTGGCTCCTTCCGGTACACACGAGCACCTCCACCGTCACGACCAGCAAGGGGTCGGGTTACGGGTCGCACAAGAGCGGCTACACCTTCTCCTCCACGCTGGGTCTCGGCCGGTACACGTCCCTGTCGGAGCTGCAGGCGGCGACGAAGAACTTCGACCAGAATGCGGTGATCGGGGTGGGCGGCTTCGGGAACGTGTACCTTGGCGAGCTCGATGATGGGACGAAGGTGGCGGTCAAGCGAGGGAACCCGCAGTCGGAGCAGGGGATCAACGAGTTCCAGACGGAGATCCAGATGCTGTCTAAGCTGCGCCACCGCCACCTGGTGTCGCTGATCGGCTACTGCGACGAGAACTCGGAGATGATCCTGGTGTACGAGTACATGGCCAACGGGCCTTTCAGAGACCACATCTACGGGCACAACCTGCCATCGCTGACATGGAAGCAGCGGCTGGAAATATGCATCGGGGCGGCGCGCGGTCTGCACTACCTGCACACCGGCACGGCCCAGGGCATCATCCACCGTGACGTCAAGACCACCAACATCCTTCTGGACGACAACTTCATCGCCAAGGTGTCCGACTTCGGCCTCTCCAAGGACGCGCCGGGAATGAACCAGACTCACGTCAGTACCGCGGTGAAGGGCAGCTTCGGCTACCTCGACCCCGAGTACTTCCGGTGCCAGCAGCTGACGGACAAGTCGGACGTGTACTCCTTCGGGGTGGTCCTGCTGGAGGCCCTCTGCGCACGGCCGGCCATCAACCCCGCCCTCCCGAGGGAGCAAGTGAACCTGGCCGAGTGGGCGCTGCAGTGGAAGCGGAAGGGCCTGATCGAGAAGATAATCGACCCCAACCTCGCCGGCACCATCAACAAGGACTCCCTGGGCAAGTTCGTGGAGGCTGCGGAGAAGTGTCTGGCGGAGCACGGGGTTGACCGGCCATCCATGGGCGACGTGCTGTGGAACCTCGAGTACGCTCTGCAGCTGCAGGAGGCCAACCCCCCTGACCCACCTCCTCAGGAGGCGGCAAAGCCAACCGAGTCAAAGGAGGAGGAGAAGGCCATCAGAATCCAGGTCTTCGCGGAGTCTTCGCAGAGGGAACGGGACGAGCCGCCCGCGGCGGCGGAGGCGACGACTCCCGTCGTCAGCAGATCCGTGGAGAATTCGAGCACGACGATGGCGAACGAGCTGTTCGCGCAGCTAACGGGAATGCAAGGAAGGTGAAGTACGTGTCCCTAAGGAAGGCGCCTCAGGAGATGAGATGGACGTGGTTTAGCTTGCTGTTCTCGTCGTGTGTTGGGATCTCGCGCGACCATTAGCAGGTCTAATTGTTCAGATAAGGTCGTTGTTGTGATACGTAATTGATGACACTTTAATACCCTTGTAACAAGGTAATTTACTGGGTTGAATTAAGTAGGCAAAAGAGCCAAATGACCTCTTTTTTTTGTTCCCACTTGTGCTTCTGTTGCTCTACCAAACTCTCGCATCATGTGGTTTTAGCGCGTAAAGACTCGACGTCGAACACGTTGTGGGTTCGATTTAATTATGTAATCAATTTAATTATATAAGATATTTATTAGATTAGATTAGATTAGATTTTAATTATGATTATTAATAAATAAAAAATTATAGTAAAATTTCACTTGAATGAAATGATTCAACTAATTATTTATTCTAAACTCTTACTTTCAAATAGACATGACTTCCTATTTACTGTGTTATTTCTTTCAAATCAGATTATGATGCCAGAACATCGAACTCCTAGTTCCATTCCATGCCCTACATGCATGACTAACGTAGGATATCATATTTTAAATTTTCGTTACTGCTATGAATATGATAGAATTATAGTGAAAAGTAAGTTATTTTAAAATTTAAATGTGCTAATTTACTAAATAAAATAATCGTGTTTCTCTTATATATAATATTTTTGACACATGTTTATAATTATAATATCTAATCAAAAGAAAAACATAAACATAACATACGCATAAAATGCCGATAGGTCATCATTTATATTTGCATTGGCATGAGCTTGTATAGGCTCACTTCCTTATCTAATCACTTTAATACTATTATTTTTATCTGTAAAATAAGGTCTACAATGAGTAATCACTAGATAAGTATAAGCCTTTATAGCTTTATTATCATATATAATATTTTAAAATCATTAACATAAGACATTTAATAGTAAACCCATCATCCTATGATTTTTTTTAGCAAGTATAACTCTATAATATAATATATGCAAAATAAAAAAATAAAATTTTACGTCAAAATAATTTCTTATGTGTATATGTAAAAATCATAGAAAATTTATGAACATTTACACTTATATCATAACATATATATGCATTCCTATACTACACGTGATCGTAATATATATATACACTCCTACATCACATGTCATAATATATACGTGCACTCTCATACTGTACGTCATACTATATATGTGTACTCTCACATCGTATATCATCATAATATATATACACTCTCACACTACATGTCATAATATATATGTGTACTCTCACACCATATGTTATAATATATACGTGCACTCTCATATTGTATATCATACTATATATGTGTACTCATATTGCATATCAACATAATATATATATACTCTTACACCGCATATCATAATATATATATATATATATATATATATATATATATATATATATATGCACTCCCATAACACATTATCATAGCATACAGGTGTGTTTCACGTAGTAATATATTTATACACTCTTATGTCGTATGTCATAGTAAATATGAGCATTCTGTCATTATATATGCATGCATATAAGATATTTTTATTATAATTCATATATTTTTTACACTTATAAAATTTATATATTTATATTTTATCTCATGAGAATAATATCATTTGAAACATGCTTTCTAAAATATATTATATATATGATAATTTATATGATCATTATTTTATAGTGAATTAAACTTATACTTACCTGATTGAACTCAAAATAAAGATATCAATAAAAACCCTATTCCTTAATGATCAAGTGTGCTAAGGAGCGATACACATATTAAATTAAGAGTATAGAGTCATTAGATACCTTAATTAAGAACCTTACATCTTGAGTTATTGATTATAATAATTTATATCACTAATTTATAGAAAAATTTTGAAAAAATTTCCTATAAACTAGACTATTCTCAACTTAAAAATTCATTTAAATTTCACCATCAATTTTCTAACAATCCACTTATAAATAAATGAATTAATTAGTATTAAACAAACCATTGCATAATTTTACAAAGAAATTTTACTTTACTATTTTGGTTAACCAAACGATTTTGAATTATCATGAAATTTTGTAAAAACCTAGGAAACATATAAAATTAAATACACACTAAATTTTGACTTAAAATAGAATCAATTGAAGGCTAAAATAAACACCTAGTTAAATTACCAATATCTATTATATTTAGTTAAAACTAGATTGGGATTATTTGGACTTATAAATCTCATATCTTAGTGGGTAGAGATAGTATTCACTTAATTCTAAATCTCATATAATCCTAAAAAATAATATAAAATATGTAAAAGGATAAAACCTAATCGTATTCCTAAAGGAATGCTAAAATAAAACCCCTTCTTAGAAAATAAGGGATCTTGAATACTTCAGATTAAGGTCATACTAGAGATCTTAGAACCATAAAAGAATTATATAAAATAATCTAAAAAATAAATATCAATTTGAAGCCTAGGTTACTAAGAAACTATTGAAAAAATCAACCTATAATCTGTAAAACTAAAACCTTAAGTATAGCAAGAGAAGAATTTGATTTTTATTATCTCAATCTTCTTAAGAGCTAGAGTTTACTAGCCTCTATGAAAAAAATTATGAGAATAGTTGAAGAAAGAAAAAAAGGGTTATAGGTTATTTGGTTGATAAAGAGGACAAGGACAAAACAAGATAGAGGTAGAGGTCCTTAACAAGTTACCTCAAGGTCTAGGTTTCAATCCCATTATGCCTCATTTAAAGTTTTTCTTTTTTTAAAAAATATAACTATAATATTATAGCAACTTCTATTGAGTTTAATTTGATTTGACAAATATGATATTTTTAGTCTGAACTCATCTTTCAATCTCACTAATGTATCTCAACATTTAATGTAATACTTCTCTTTGATTTGTATCTCAATTTAAATTTTTATTACTTTATCCATGCCTAAGTAGGTTTGATCCTCCATATACATAATATTTAAAATTCAAACTTCTAGTCCCTATATGTATGCTTATTACTGTTGAATCTTGGATTTTGATGATAAAATCAATTGGTAAATTGTTTGATCTAATCTATATGTTGAAAAAAATGTGCAGGATTAATTACGATAGCGATAAAGGCATATAGCAAAACGAAGTGCTAGAGTTAAGTTCGATTGATTCGTTGGGAGTCCAAGAGTTCGTCGAAAGTCTAAAGGTTCGTCGGGAGTGTTACCAGAATTGGTCGAGAATGCATTGGGAGCTTGTCGAAGTGTTTGTCGGAAGTTCCCTAGGAAGTTCATCGGAAGTTCACCAAAGCTCACCGAGAAGATTAGAGCTTGCCAAAGGAGCTTGTCAAAACTTGCCAAGTAGATCGTCGTGAAGTCCAGGAGCTTGTCGGAAGTCTACTGGAAGATTGCCGAGAGATCATCGGAAGTCCGCTGGAAGTTCGCCGAAAGAAACAGACTTACCGAACTTGTTTTTGTTTAGAATATGCCTTAATTATCATAGTTAGCACATAATTAGGATTAGGTTTAGAAGGTAATCCCACTAACCCTGTTAAGAGCTAACTAGGCTCGTAATTGGATTGGTTTTGGCAAGACTCAAGGCCCAAATAAGTTGCTGAACCCTGTCTAGCGATGGCACCGCTAGACTGGGGTGGTGGAACAGCCCAGGGCTTAGTCTCCCAGAAGCCTAGGCAGTGGTACTACCCAGACTGGGCTGTGGTACCGTTAGACTGGGCAGTGGTACCGCCCAGTTCCAGTAGTTGACACTCTATTTAGCGGTAGTACTATCAGACTGGGTGGTAGTACCGCCAAGCAGTTATTAACTACCAAGCGGTGGTACCGCTAGACTGGGTAGTGGTACTACCTAGTTCCAATAGTTAACACTATGTTTAGCGATAGTACTAACAGACTGGACAGTGGTACTGCCCAATGTCAAAGTCAACTAGTGGTGGTACTACCAAGACCTAAAAAATCTTCTTTTCTTTTTTTGGCTTCATTTTTGAAACCAATTGAGGCCTATAAATACCTCTTTCTTCTCAACTGGTTAAGCACAGAGAAGCGAACAAGTTAGAACTAAAACTATAGTGAAATAACTTACAAAAAGTTAAGAGTTTACCTCCACCATTTCAAAGTGTAAAAGTTTATAAAAGGAGAGTGAGCCACTTGTAAAAGTTATGTAAAGGGGTGATTAATCTTTGCCCTTCAAGAAAGATCAATAGTGGAAGCCAGTGATCTCATCGGAGAAGGTATCGAGAGTGGACATAGTGTTAGGATCAAGAGCGGCACTGGGGGGGGGGGGGGTTGGGGGTTGAGGGATGAATTAGTGTAGTAGATAAAAATTGATGATTTAAACCGATTCCAGAAAACTTTATGCATTGAAAAGTTTTGTCTGACGAAAATGATTTCAACAAAGAGAATGATTCAAGTGAATATGAAAGAGAGTAGAGAAGGGGAGATTGAAAGGTTGTAGTCAAGTAAAAATTAAAATGCAGCAAATGTAAATATGCACTAAGAGAAGAATGCTGCGATTTTATAGTGGTTCGATCAATTGACCTACATCTACTTTCGAAACCCTCTTCGATGAGGTTACCGGCTTCTACTATCAATCCTTCTTGAAGGGGAAGGATCAAACACCTATTTTATAGAACTTTACAAGTGACTCACACCCTTTCATAAAATTTTTACACTTGGAAATTTGGGAGGTGAACACTTAAAATTTTCAAGGCAATTTTACTATAGTTTTGGCTTAGTTCTTATCACTTCTCAATGTGTCAAAGCAGTTGAGAAGTAGAGGGTATTTATAGGCTTTAATTGGCTTAAAAAATGAAGCCAAAATTTAAATTTCTGAGTCTTCCGGGTATGGGCAGTACCATTGTATGCATTGGGTAGTGCTACCGCCCCAGAACCTCGAAAATAGAGGTTTTCATGATACCACCACCTACAGCTTTAATGCTAGGTGGTACCATTGCCCAGACTGGGCGGTACTATCGCTTGTAGCCTAGAAAAATATGCTTTTTCACTTTTCCAACTCATAGGCAGTTCCACCACCAGTTTAGTGTTGGGAAATCCACAAGGGGAGCGACATCACATGCGCAGCGAAAGAACAGAAAATAAAACCCTAGATTTCCCATAGAAAGTTTCCGTCATCGTGTGAAGATTGGTGCGTTAAAACAAATTCGTAAAACCTGCATGTGTAAAAGAAGATACATAGGGAGATCGTATATCCCTGAATTCCTATAGATTTATGGGAGAGGATGAAAGAGGTCAAACGTCCTCCTCTCTAGTGGTATCCACACGGCAGGGATTGCGACGATGCACCTCTCTCTTTGGGGAGAGAAGAACAGGAGGTGGCTACCAAAAACCCTCAGCCTATAGAGCTTTGGTTCCCTCCTATTTATAGAGGCCCTCTGAAAAAACCTAATGGATCTTTTGCCCTATTAGGTATTGGATCTCCATCCAATTACCCAAGCCTCTTGGATTAGTGGGTTTCTATCCAATAATCTCTTATTAGTAATTATTGGATCTCATCTCAGGATCCAATAATTTAGAGGCTTAATGGATATCTAATAAGATAGGGGGTTCAGCGGATATCTCATATCCGAACCTCTACTTGTCGCAACACCTACCATATGTGTGTGACCCTCTAGGCCTAATATTGAGCTGGCCATGAGTTATACTTGTCAGAACTCCTTCTGACTTAGTGAATTATTATCTCTATAATAATTTACCCAACTCATCGACTACAGACGTACCGGGCCACTACGCCGTGACCCCCAGATGATATAGGAGAATCCAATTCTTTGGATCTATCTATCCTCAATTACCATGTATCTATAATCTCTCATCCATCTAATATCTTAGAGACCCTATACCGGGCATAGTGCTGTCAGGCCCATATGGTCTCTCCTCGAGTCTTGCTCTTGTTGGATTCTCCCGGAGAACTCTTTCTCTCTCAATCTGAATAACCTTGACCAAGGATTTATTCGAGCAAAAATACATGAGATATTCCTCTCATGATACCGAGGGCGGATGATCCTCTGTTGACGCTCAATAGCTCTCGTAAGATTGGCTACCACTCCCAATGACCAGCTGTACTAGATATGAAACTTTCCAAACCTATAAATCTGGTATCAAAGAGTGGAGTACTTATATAGGACATCCTTGGTGTCTCAAGTCTAAGGACTAGATACACTACTGAGACTACGGAATCGTTGTTTGGCGTGAGGTATCAATAACTATCTAGCATTCCGTAGGTGGATCAATCAGTAAACTCATTCTCCAATGAGCACCTGCATTGTACCCTTAGTGTCCCCATACAAGTAGCTATGAGACCAGCTACCTCCATCATATGAATGGGTATACAACATGCTAGTCTATTCGGTTATCTCGATGTCCTTCTCGAGTAACCTATGACCAGGATAATTTAGAGTCTGTGTTTAAAGGTGAATCGGTCTCATTATCGTAATCTCATCATGATCCAATTCCCATTGCATAGATCTAAGGACATCATAATATACATATAGATAATGTGAGATAATGCCAATAATCATAAGAAAAGAGATTGACGTAGCGTGTTACAAGTGCAATCACTCATGTGATTGGCTTGTAGGGCACCTGTAACTAGCAATCTCCCACTTGACCTAAAGCCAATCACCAACATGTCTGATCCCTATCAGACCTCTTTGACGCTCAAAGACAATCTGAGTCAATAGCTTTGTCAGTGGATCTACAATGTTATCTTCGGATGGAACTCTTTCCATTACTATATCTTTTCGGGCCACGATCTCTCTAATAAGCTAGAACCTCCTCAAAACACTTCTGATGAGATTCGGGTTTCCTTATTTGAGTAATCACCCCGTAGTTGTCGCAATATAAGGGAATCATATCCTCGCTGCTCGACATGACAACTAGGTCTGTGATGAACCTCTTCATCCAGACTCCTTCCTTTGCTGCCTTTGTCATAGCAATGCATTCCGCCTCTATAGTTGAGTCAGCAGTAGTGTCTTGCTTGGAACTCTTCCAGCATACTGCTCCTCCATTCAAGGTGAATATATACCCCGAATTAGACTTGCTATCATCGACATCGGACTGGAAACTTGAGTCCGTGTAGCCCTCAACCTTGAGGCTACTACCTCCATATACCAGTAAAAGATCTTTAGTCCTTCTCAAGTACTTAAGGATACATTTTACTACTTTCTAGTGCTCCAAGCTTGGATCTGTCTGATATCTACTTGTGACACTCAGAGCATGCGCTATATCAGGCCTGGTACATAGCATAGCATATATGATATATCCTATTGCTGATGCATATGACATTATATCCATGTGTGCCCTTTCTTCAGGAGTCTTTGGGGACATACTCCTAGAAAGTGATATTTCATGTCTCATTGGTATGAGACCTCTCTTGAAATTTTCCATGCCAAACCTTTTGACAATGGTGTCTATGTACCTGGATTGGGACAAGCCAAGCATCCTCTTAGATCTATCTTTATAGATCCGTATCCCCAATATGCAGGATGCTTCCCCTAAGTCCTTCATGGAGAAGTGCCTAAATAACTAAGTCTTTATTATGGAGAGCATTCCTACATCATTCCCAATGATCAGGATGTCATCTATATATAATACCAAAAATGTGATAGTGCTCCCACTTATTTTCCTGTATACACAAGGTTCATCTTCGTTCTTAACGAAGTCATAAGATCTGATCGCCTCATCAAATCTTATGTTCCAACTTCGGGAAGCTTGCTTCAACCATAATGGACCTAGGCAACTTGCACACCTTATCTGGGTTATCCCTGGATACGAATCCCTTAGGCTGTATCATATACACCTCCTCATCGAGGTTACCATTAAGGAATACGGTTTTGACGTCCATTTGCTAGATCTCATAATCATAGTGTGCTGCAATAGCCAATAGAATTCGAATGGATTTTAGCATGACTATAGGTGAGAAAGTTTTGTTATAGTCAACACCTTGCCTTTGACGATATCCCTTAGCCACTAGCCTTGCTTTATAGGTCTCTACCTTTTCATCTACTCCAATCTTCTTTTTAAAGATCCACTTGCAACCAATGGGTACAATATCCTTGGGTGCATCAACTAGGTTCCAAACCTTATTGGAGTACATGGAATCCATTTCTGAATTCATGGTTTCTTGTCATTTCCCCGAGTCTATGCTCATAATAGCCTCCTCGTAGGTCTGAGGATCAATATCCTCAACATCCTCTCTTCTGATATGTCCCACATATCTCTCAAGAGGATGGGATACTATATCAGACCTACGTAAAGTTGGAACTTGTGTGTTAGGTATCTGAACAGACTCTGGCTGTGGAATGGTGCTTGAGCTAGGTTCTCCAACCTCACTCAATTCTATCATGCTCCCACTGTCTTCACCAAGAATGTGCTCCTTCTCAAAGAACACTGCTCTCTTGGCTACAAAGACCTTTTGGTCCTCAGGGTGATAGAAATAATACCATAAGTTTCCTTGGGGTATCCCATGAACTTGTATCGTTCCGTTCTGGATTCCAACTTGTCAGGGTTGTGTCTCTTAATGTGGGCAGGGTAGCACCAGATCTTAACAATCTTAAGATCAGGTATCTTTCCATTCCATATCTCATTTGGAGTAGATATTACTGACTTAGTTGGAATTCTATTCAGAAGGTAAGCTGCGGTTCTTAGGGCATATCCTCAGAATGAGATTTGTAGGTCGGCGAAACACATCATGGAACGCACCATATCTAATAGTGTGTGATTCTTCCTTTCTGATACACCATTAAGCTGTGGGTGTATAAGGAGGTGTCCATTGGGATAAAATCCCATAGTCTTTGAGGAATTGGGTGAACTTTGTACTCAAGTACTCACCTCCTTAATCTGATCGAAGGGTTTTAATACTCATTCCTGTTTGGTTCTCCACTTCTTATTTCCTCTTAGACTCTCTTACACTCATGATATATGGAGCTGTATCTAGCATAAATAAACCATTATGCAATGTTCCTTTTGTGATGATCTGATCATCTAATATTATTGAACAACCATTGTTCTCAAAAACTAATTTATATCCACTAACTGTCAAACATGAAATGGAAATGATATTTTTGATAATAGAAGGAACATAATAGCATATATCTAATGCAATAATAGCTCCACCAGACATATGTAAGGTGACCTTGCCAACAGCCAATACAGCAACCTTTGCTCTATTGCCTATCTTAAGGTCTATCTCACCTCTGTTCAATCTCTTAGGTCTTACTAGAACCTACAACGAATTGCAGATATGATAAGCACTCCAAGTATCCAATACCCATGTGTTATCATAAGATTCTGAAAAATGGAGACAGATCATGAATGTACTTGAAGCTTCTGCAAGCTTCTATTTTGCCCTCTCTGCAAGGTACTCTTTATAGTTCCTCTTCCAATGCCCATCTTTGCCGTAGTGGAAGCACTAGCTTTTGTCCTTTGTTGGGTCTTTCTTGGCAACCTTTGCCTTACCCATTTTGTCCTTGCCCTTGCCCTTCTTAAGGGTCTTCTCAACCTTCCTTTTCTTTTTGGTCTCACCAGTATAGAGAACCGGCTTCTCTTTCTTGATGGTGTTCTCTGCTTCTCTCAACATATTGAGGAGCTCTAGGAGGGTCACCTCTAGTTTGTTCATATTAAAATTCATTATGAACTGAGAAAAGGAATCTGGTAGGGACTGAAGCACAAGAGCCACACACTGGTTATCCTCTAGGACCATTCCTAGACCTGAGTTTCTCGATCCACTCAATTATCTTAAGGACATGGTTCTGAACTGGTGTCCCTTTAGTCATCCTAGCATGGAAAAGACTCTTTGATATCTTATATCGCTGAGTTCTTCCCTATTCCTCAAACAATTTACGAAGATGCTGGAGTATGAAATTAGCATCCATATTTTCATGCTGTCTCTATAACTCAGTAGTCATAGAGGCCAACAATAAGCAAGAGTAGAATCATCTAAGTACTTTACATAATGAGTGATCTCATTCTCGCTTGCCCCTTCGTCGGGCATAGGGATCATTGTATCAAGGACATACATGATTTTCTCCACCGTGAGAATGATTCTTAGATTGCGAAGCCAATCCATATAATTTGGACCAGTGAGGCGGTTGGCATCACGTATACCACATAAAGGATTTGAAAACGATATTTTTTTGAAATAAAAGATGTAGCAGAAATAAATAACATGCAAACTTTACAAAAATTTAAATAATTAAGATAAGGACTTCTATCTTAATGTACTCCCACTAATTTTTCGCGAGACACACAACACCCTCCAGTATGTGAATCGGAGACCCCCCGACGGATCTCTAGTAGGGATCAGGATCCAATCGGCGTCTTAACATAATCTCGAGGGACTCGACCAATTACGTTAAGCCCGTAAAGGTAGATAACTCTTGCCAATCACAACTCCTTGTGATTCCTATCCTGTTCGGCCTCTGAACCACCATGGCCTCGAGGGACTCGACCAACCATGATGTTCGGTTAAGTCATTAATATCGTTACCAGATGAGTCTGATTAGGTGATATACTCTCGAGGGACTCGACCAAGCATACCATGTCCTCAGGTCACCTATGACATCTCTATGTCGTAGATAAGATGGCGAGACGCGATATAGGTGAGTCTCGAGGGACTCGACCAACTCAACCTACATCGGGAATCGGCTCCTAGCTATAACGATGGAAGGTCACATGGGTCAATCTAATTGTCTCACGTTTACCGACTTAATATTATTAATAGAGGGGATTTTGGTTTGGTCTCCTAGCTATAACGATGGAAAGCCACATGGGTCAATCTAAATGCCTCACGTTTACCGACTTAATATTATTAATAAAGGAGATTTTGGTTTAGTCTCCTAATATAATGTGTCATACACATACTTATTTAATATATGTATCTACATCGCATGCAAAAAAAAATAAAAAAAAAATATATATATATATATCTAGTAGGTGTATATCTAATCACACATCACATGAGTAATCACACTAGATGATCATGGACCACATCCTAATGTGATCAGGCCCGAGCCAATGGGCCCAATCACTCACATCAAGATCTATATGTACATTGGCGCATCTCTATGCCCTGTGATCGTCCATCTCGCTTCGTCGGATTCGTCGGCATCTCAATACATCTTTATGCGTCGAATCATCCGTCTCGGCCTCGTGAGTCATGCTACCATTGCACCTCTCATGTAATTACAACATAATTACAAGCACGCAGGCCCAACAATAAACGAGAAAAATAGAGGCTCGTAGACCAAATAATAATAATCATATGTACACACATCACATCATAAGTCCATGATCATCTGTCCATATCATATATTACATATATATGTTACTTTATAGAACTACTAGATAAAAAATAATAGTTAATTAAACTATTTAATTAACATATATTTTTTGAAATCAGGGACATAGAGGGGATTTTTTGAATTCCCAAGGGTATTTTGGTAATTCTATCAAAAGGATAGAATCTGAAATTTTCAAAATCCTGAGGATATTCTAGTCATTCGGTCATAAGGGACAAAATAGAATTTTAAAAATTTCTAGGGGTATTTTAGTCATTATGTTAAAAGGGACAGAAACCAAAATTTCTGAAATTCCAAGGGGCAAAACTATCTTTTGCCCAAAAACCTAGTACCTTTCCCTTTTGCAGAATTGCGGCCGCCGCCACCTTGCCGACGGACCTTGGCATCCCATGTAGTTTAATAATATTTTCTGTGAAAATCTGAACAATACTAACAGTAGTGTTGGGATTTCGCACAGCACAAAACTGAGCATATTTCATAAGTCGATCAACCACTATAAGGATTGTGCTTTTACCTTTGGAAGGTGGTAGCCCTTCAATGAAGTTCATGGAGATGTCAGTCTACACCGAGTCTGGTATGGGTAGTGGTTGTAGCTTCCCTAGACTCATCACTGTTTCACCTTTTTGCTACTGACATACATCATATTGTGCTACGTATTCGAAAATAATTTTTTTCATCCCTCTCCAATAAAAGTTTTGCTTCACTCTTTTGTAGGTTCTTAGAAATCTAGAGTGCCCTGCTAAAGGTGTGGAGTGTATTTCGTGCAGAATGACTTTGATGCAAGGGGAGTTTGGTATAAGCACAATATGACCTTTGTAGCGTAGATCCCTCGAATCCTAAGTATAGTGAGCTATTGTGCTTGAATCCTCCTCTAATTTTTTGATGATGTTGCTGGTTTCTAGATCCTTCTTCCATTCCTCCCTAATGTCCTCAAAGGAAGCCAGCGGTAGGAAGAGAGATGGTTAAAAATTCAACTTGCTCAAGTAGCCATGAGAGCGCATCTGCAACAACATTTTCTTTCCCTATTTTATAAATAATTTCATAATCAAATCCTAGAAGTTTGGTTACCCATTTTTGCTGCTCCGGAGATGATATCTTCTACTCCAAAAAGTACCTGAGGCTTCTATGGTCAGTTTTAATCTGAAATTACCAGCCAATCAGGTAGGGTCTCCACTTTGTTACTGCGTGTACAATGGTGAGCATCTCCTTATCATAGATAGATATTTTTTGATGGGAGAGAGACAACTCCTTGCTGGTGTATGCCAGTGGTCAACTATCTTGCATGAGAACAGCTCCAATTTCAACTACAGATGCATCGGCCTCAATGATGAAGGGTCGACTGAAATCTGGTAGCGCTAGCACCGGTGTCGTCATCATTGCTGCCTTAAGTCTGTCGAAGGTAGCGGAGGCTTTGTTCGACCATTGGAAAGTGTCTTTTTTCAATAGAGAAGTGAGGGGGGCACTGATCTTCCCATAGTCCTTCACAAATTTTTGGTAGTAGCCCGTTAGTCCAAGGAACCCATGTAGCAATTTCACATTTGTAGGTTTCGGCCAGCCTTGCATTGCTTCGATTTTTGTTAGGTCTACAGCCACTCCTTCTGATATTATGTACCCAAGGTACTCTACTTTTTGTCGAAGAAAGCTGCACTTTGATAGCTTAACAAAAAGAGTATTCTCCCGAAGGATCGTCAGAACAAATCGCAAGTGCTGAAAGTGAGTCTTAAGAGAAGGGTTGTAAATGAGAATATCATCGAAAAATACCAGCACAAATTTACGAAGAAAGCTCCAAAAAATATCGTTCATGAGACTTTGGAAGGTTAAAGGAGTATTAGTGAGTCTAAAGGGCATTACCAAGAATTCATAATGGCCATTATGAGTGCGGAAAGCAATTTTTGGGATGTCACCTTCACATACCCGAATTTGGTGGTAACCGGATCGGAGGTCCAACTTCATGAAGACTCGAGCTCCTTTTAATTCATCAAGAAGTTCATCCACCACTAGTATTGGGTACTTATCCTTGACAGTGATATCATTTAGAGCTCGGTAGTCGATGCACATCCGCCAAGTTCTATCTTTCTTATGCACAAGTAGCACCAGTGAGGAGTAGGGGCTGCAGCTTTATCGAATCATCCCTGTTTCGAGCATCTCCTTCACGATCTTCTCAGTTTCATCCTTCTGGAGGCGAGGATAGTAAGTCCGAGTGTTTGCTAGTTGTTTGCCTGGAAGGATTGGAATTCGGTGGTCATGTTGCCGAGTAGGAGGAAGACCACGCGGTTCAGCAAAAACATTATCAAATTCAACAAGTAGTTAGGTGAGATTTTGATCTTTAATTTTTATTTTCTCCTCCTCTGGTTGCTGCTAGAGATGCATAAGAAAGTTACCATTTATCTTGTGTAAAACTTTCTCCATTCGTTGGGTTGAAACAGTGGTTACGTTGCTTCCGCGCTTCCCGCGTAGGGTGACCTGTTTGCCTTTGCAATAGAATTTCATAATCAATTTGAAAAAGTTCCAAGAGACGTCACCTAGCATCGTCAGCCATTCTATGCCTAGCATAGGCTCATAATCATCAATTGGTAGGAGAAAGAAGTTGGCAATAATTTCTTGGCCCTACAATAATAGTTTCACCTGCGGGCATCTTTGGTTGCATTTTAGGATTCGGCCGTCGGTGACCTTTACATCAAACTTGCTACAACCTTTGATGTGGAGTGCCATTTGAGCAGCAACCTTACTATTTAGAAAGTTATTAGTAGTACCTGTATCGATGAGAATGGTGATCGATTGTTGTTTGAGCAGGCCTCCAACTTTCATCGTTTGCGGATTTGAGTAACTAGCTAGCGCATATACCATAATGTCGGTCGATTGTAGCTCTTCTTCCACATCTTTGTCCTCATATTCAAGACTTTTTTCTGGCAATTCACTGATCTCTTCTTCCACTAGTTCAATCACAAGAAGTCTCCCTTTTTTACAGCGATGCTCGTGACTCCACAGCTCGTCATAATGCCAACATAACCCATTGGCAGATCGGTCTCGAAGCTCTTCTCTTATCAACTTTTTTGGTGTAGGAGCTCAGTTGATAGTAGGGGGGACTGAGGGCTTTGATATTGCTGGTTAGGGAGTGACTCTAGTCCTTGGGGTTTCGTGGTTCAATCGCTCCTCCTGAAGTCGTACAAAAGAGATGGCTGCCATAAGCGTGTACGATTGTCGTACTTTAACTTCTCCCCGAATCTTCGGCTTCAAGCCCTCAATAAATGTCTCCAATAACTATTTTTTAGACCAATCATGAGTTTCATTAGATAACCTTTCAAGCCTAGTTTGATACTCCTGGATGGTGGAGGTTTGTCGGATCTTTGCTAGTTGTCCGTCGATGTTCTCGTAATCGGTTGGTCCAAAACAGATTAGCAGTCCTTCTTTGAATTGTCACTATAAGAGGACTCCATGAGTGTGTTCAAACCAATGAAACCATTGTATGACATCCCCTTCAAGTTGTATAGCTGCAATTTCTATCATAGATACATCTGCAGTTTTGTGGTACCGAAAATATCGCTCCGCATGCGAGATCCAACCAATCAGGTCTCCTTCTTCCCATCTAGGGAAGTCCACCCTCATACGTGGATAGTGGGGATTGGTCAAAGAGCCTCCCCTCTCCTAGAGGTAATCTCTTCAATCAGAGCTTTCTCCTTGATGTGATTTCTTTGGGCTCGGTAGTCGACCCAAACTAAGTTCGACAAAGAGAGTCCGAATCTTCTCCTCCATTTGTGTGTCGAAGGCTTCGAATTTAGCATCAATTGCCTCCTCAGATGCCATAGCATATGTCTCCAAATCTGTAATATTAAGATCTTTTTTTTCCTGTCGGATTAAAGGCATATATTGGTTGATAGAAGTGATGGCTGAAAGGGTTGGTGGATTGTAGGTTACGGTTTAAGCTTGTCTTATGGCTATTTTGGGTGCAGTTTGGGGCTATGGTTTGATGGAGTTTTAGGCTATGATGATAGTGGATGAAGGTTAGGGAAGAGGGTTTTAAATCTGTGGTAGATTGCAGCAAAGATTTGACAAAAATCAATAAAAATTGCTGCCTATATGTGCTATCTTGTAAGAGCAGAATTGTTGTTGAAGAAATAGCAGTTTCTCAATGAAATTTCCAATGAAACCTCAGAGATTTGAGGAGGGGTTTTGATGGTAGAATCTTAGTTTAGATAACAGCAAGGATAACAAATTGGATCAAGAAATTTCAGCAGCAAAATAGTAAAGAAATTGGTGCAAGTTGCGATAGCAGAATTCTCATCGAAAAATTTTAGCAGTTTGCGACGAGAGATTGCAGCAACACACGAATTTTTTTTGATGAATTCCATGATAGATCAATCACAGATGGGAGCCAAGATGATCTATGAGGTGCACAAGAAATTTTGTTCAAAAAGGATAACAATTAGATCGATTAAAGGCAGCAACATGCGGCTGAAATTTTCTACAACGATCCTTCGTTCGCAAAGATGGTAACTTTTGTGATGCAAGGAATTTGCAAGCAAGGGATAGATATAAAAACTTCTTTTTGGTATTTTTGATGAAAAATTACAGCAGCAAAGGGTATTAGTGGTAGGAAAATACCAGATCTCTGATGCAATTGGAGGTGGCGACTGTAGATTGAATTGATCTACGTCGGGAGATGACAGTGGAGATGATGACGTCAAGAGCAATTGTGGGAATTGCTTGGCTGATGGTGGGCAGCAGGGATGGCAGCAAAAGCAGCAAGATCACTGCTCTGATACCAAATAATAGAACCCATAAGGAATTCTATGGAGATTGATCTTTGAGGGGGATCAACCCTTGAAACGCTATAGGGGTTCCACCCTCCTTGGTAGTCGGCCACAATTATCCTAACCTTTGGACTATATACACAATTATCCTACTATTAGCCAAGCTCCTGCACCAAAAATGATGACAAGAGAAGAGCTTCGAGACCGATCTACTAAGGGGTTAAGTTAGCATTGTGATGAGCCGTGGAGCCGCGAGCATTGCTGTAAAAAAGGGAGACTTCTTGTGATTGAACCAGTGGAAGAAGAGATCAGTGAACAGCTAGAAGAGGGTCTTGAACATGAGGACAAAGATGTGGAAGAAGAGCTACAATCGACCAACTTTATGGTACATGCGCTAGCCGGCTACTCAAATCCGCAAACGATGAAAGTTGGAGGCTTGCTCAAACAACAACCGATCATCGTTCTCATTGATATAGGCAGCACTAATAACTTTCTAAACAGTAAGGTTGCTACTCAGATGGCGCTGCTCCACATCGAAGGTTGCAACAAGTTTGACGTAAAGGTCACCGATGGTCGAATCCTAAAATATGACTAAAGATGCCCACAGGTGAAACTATTACTGCAGGGCCAAGAAATTGTTGTCGACTTCTTCCTCCTACCAATTGATGATTATGAGACTTGTGCTGGGCATAGAATGACTGATGATACTAGGTGACGTTTCTTGAAACTTTTTCAAATTGATTATGAAATTCTATTGCAAAGGCAAACAGGTCACCCTATGCGGGAAGCACGGAAGTAACGTAACCACTGTTTCAACCCAATGAATGGAGAAAGTTTTACACAA
Source organism: Musa troglodytarum (assembly GCA_023547065.1). Classification (NCBI taxonomy): domain Eukaryota; kingdom Viridiplantae; phylum Streptophyta; class Magnoliopsida; order Zingiberales; family Musaceae; genus Musa; species Musa troglodytarum. Next base: position 22,416,971 of record CP097508.1, on the reverse strand, counting down.
GATAAATGGTGGCTTTCTTATGCATCTCCAGCAGCAACCAGAGGGGGAGAAAACAGAAATTAAAGATCAAAATCTCACCCAACTACTTGTTGAATTTGATAATGTTTTTGCTGAACCACACGGTCTTCCTCCTACTCGGCAACATGACCACCGAATTCTAATCCTTCCGAGCAAACCACCAGCAAATACTCAGCCTTACCGCTATCCTCACCTCCAGAAGGATGAAATTGAGAAGATCATGAAGGAGATGCTCGAAACAGGGGTGATTCGGCCAAGTTGCAGCCCCTACTCCTCACTGGTGCTACTTGTGCACAAGAAAGATAGAACTTGTAGATATGCATCGACTACTGAGTTCTAAAAGACATCACCATCAAGGATAAGTACACGCTTATGACAGCCATCTCTTTTGCATGACTTTAGGAGGAGCGATTGAACCACGAAGCCTAGAGGGTTAAGGTCGCTCCCCAACTAGTAATATTGAAGCCCTCAGCCCCCCTACTATCATCTGAGCTCCTACACTAAAAAGCTTGACAAGAGAAGAGCTTTGAGATCGATCTGCCAAGGGGTTATGTTGGCATTATGACGAGCCATGGAGCTGCGAGCATCACTGTAAAAAAGGGAGACTTCTTGTGATTGAACCAGTGGAAGAAGAGATCAGTGAATAGCCAGAAGAGAGTCTTGAACATGAGGACGAAGATGTGGAAGAAGAGCTACAATCGACCGACTTTATGGTATATGCACTAGCCGGCTACTCAAATCCGCAAACGATGAAAGTTGGAGGCCTACTCAAACAATAACCGATCACCATTCTCATCAATACAGGCAGCACTAATAACTTTCTAAATAGTAAGGTTGCTACTCGGATGGCGCTCTACATCGAAGGTTGTAGCAAGTTCTACGTAAAGGTCACCGACGATCGAATCCTAAAATGTAACATCCCTCGCATTCCTTGGTTCTAAATTTTCGTATAAGAGTTTAATAGCAAAGTTACTATCCCTTTTAAATTCTATAGATGAGTTTGAATGAAACTGAAAACCTATTTGTAAAATTCTGAGGACCTATTTGTAAAATTCTAAGGACCTAATTGTAAAAATATATAATACAAGGACTAAAATACAAAATACATAAAATAACAAATCCCACCGTTTAAGACTCTTTGCCTTCATTTCTAAGGAAACTGAGAAGGCAGCCTATGTGGAGAAGAAAGGAAGAGAAAGAGAGAAGAAGATAAGGAGAAGAAGAGAAGGAGAATTGGGGATTTAGGGTCCTTGGGCTCAAATCTTTTCGTTGGGATCAAAATTGATCAAAGGCAAGTGTTCTAACCCCATCCAAAAATAAGTTTGTTCCTTTTTCCCATCTTAATCTTGAAAATTTTAGAAGATTGAAGTTTCATAATGATTTTTCTGCAATTTCTGTATCAAACAGTGAATCTTTTCCAAATTCTGTCCTTTCTGCCTTATCATGTCTATAACTCTCTGTACTGAATTCACATTTAAGAAAAATTAAATCCATCCGAAAGTATACTTGTATATATTTATTTTGAGACCAATATGTATGGATTTGGAGTTCAATTGCCTATCCGAACTTTTATTTGAATTGACCTCATAGAATCTGTAAAATAGAGATTCCAAGTTCTGACCTCTGGGTATTCTATCACTTGTAACTCACTGTGCACAAATCCAATTATGATAAAATTTACCTTATTGGAAAGTAGATTCATAAAGATTTCTGTTCATATATTATTTGAAATATTTGGAGTACAGATATCAACCTAAACGTCTTTTTTATTCGACCCTATAGATTCAGTAAAATAGAGATGATGTTTCTGACCTATTGTCACTAAATTATTTGTAACTTCCTGTGGAGACCTCTAATTCATACCAAACTTTGTTAATCCGAATCTAGATTATTGTATCTTTCAAATGACACTAGTTTAGAATAAATTGGAGTATATTTGGTTACTCAAACAACTCAAGAATTATACCTCTCAAATTTTGTCAGAACCATATTTTTGTCAAGTTTGCCTATTCTTGTTTTGTCCTTTTTGTTGGAAACTGAATTCAGCTAAAGTCCTTCATTCAGTTGAGCTTTATACCATTATTTCAAACCCTTGTATACACATGTCATTATGTTCATTTCAAAGTTGAATGCATTGTGAAAGAGTATGCTTGTATTGTATTGTTTCGTAAAGGTGCATTTACGTTTTATTGTTCCGCATGTGCTTCCGATATTTGCCAATTTATTGTTCACACCTATCCTTTTGTACTCTGGTGTCTTGTGGGATCATGTGAACCTTTGCCAGAAATGGTAAAGGGAGTTATGCATAGAGCCTGAGATGCTCTGCCGGCCCCTTCTGACTTCACCTAGACGTGGGTGGATGGAGCTCCCAGACGTGGGAGACTTCTGTTTGATGGTCATTCAGAAATGGATGGACCATATTCTGTTTGGGATCCCACTGCACCCTCTGTGTTTTTGATATGATATCCAAAGCATTGTTTATGTTTATATGTGCGCTTTGGATGATAAGAAAATGAATGATCATATATGACATTTGAACTTCTGTTACTTATTTGTTATTTTGATATGTTCTGAGAGATCTCGCATGCACCATTAATATGTTTTATATTATCCTGTGTATTATTTGATATGCTCCAAAATACCATTATCATCATCTGATATGCTCTAATTATTCTTTACTCCATTTGTTATGAATTAAATAAGTTTGAATAAGAGGACATTTATGATACAGCATCTGATACGATGATATATATGTTTTCTTGTATCTGGCTTTGCATTTTGATATCAAGCATATTGAAAGCTATTCTCTTTCCCTATGGATATGTTAGTCACTTGCTGAGCTTTGTTATGCTCACCCCATTATTATATAATATTTTCAGGTTAGCTTATCAGTCTCTAAGATGTGTAAATTGGGCCGAGGAAGGGAAAGCTAGAAGATTTTGGGTTAATCTTTAGTGGTTAATATGTTTTTGTTGTATAAGTACATTTTGTGTTTAGTGAAATGTGGATGATAAATCTGAACTTATATGTTTTGTATAGGTTGAAGGACCCCTCATGTTAGGATTTGTAATGTTAAGTTTAAATGGTATGATGATATGAACTTATGGTAAATGTTAATTTTGTAATTAGATGGATTCCATCACTTATGGATTTTATGATGTGGATATTGTTTAGTTTGAGTTGGCTTTGGATTTCATAAATCTTGGAGTGATGTGGTATATGAATTATTAAATTGCATAGGGTTTATGAATTATGAGTTTTGGATGTGATTTACGACTTGAATGATTGTTAGTGTCCTCAAATATCAGTTTGGATCCAGGGATCAGTTTGTTGTTTGAATTTTTAATATTATGAATTTTAAGATAGGGTCACACCTCCTGAACGAGATTAAAATTCGGGGGTCGTGACATAAAATACGACCAAAGATGTCCGTAGGTGAAACTATTACTATAGGGCCAAGAAATTATTGCCGACTTCTTCCTCCTACCAATTGATGATTATGAGGCTATGCTAGGTATAGAATGGCTAACGACACTAGGTGTTTCTTGGAACTTTTCCGAATTGATTATGAAATTCTATTATAAAGGCAAATAGGTCACCCTACGCGGGAAGCACGGAAGCAACGTAACCACCATTTCAACCCAACAAATGGAGAAAGTTTTACACAAGATAAATGGTGGCTTTCTTATGCATCTCCAGCAGCAACCAAAGGGGGAGAAAACAGAAATTAGAGATCAAAATCTCACCCAACTACTTGTTGAATTTAACGATGTTTTTACTGAACCGCGCGGTCTTCCTCCTACTCAGCAACATGACCACCGAATTCCAATATTTCTGAGCAAACCACTAGCAAACACTCGGCCTTACCGCTATCCTCACCTCTAGAAGGATGAAATTGAGAAGATCGTGAAGGAGATGCTCGAAATAGGGGTGATTCGGCCAAGCTACAGCCACTACTCCTCACCGGTACTACTTGTGCGCAAGAAAGATGAAACTTGGCAGATGTGCATCAACTACCATGCTCTAAATGACATCGCCATCGAGGATAAGTACCCAATACCAGTGGTGGATGAACTTCTTGATGAATTAAAAGGAGCTCGAGTCTTCACGAAGTTGGACCTCCGATCTGGTTACCACCAAATTCGGGTATGTGGAGGCGACATCCCAAAAACTACTTTCCACACTCATAATGGCCATTATGAATTCTTGGTAATGCCTTTTGGACTCACTAATGCTCCTTCAACCTTCCAAAGTCTCATGAATGATAATTTTCGGATCTTTCTTCATAAATTTGTGCTGGTATTTTTCAATTATATTCTCATTTACAGCCCTTCTCTTGAGACTCACTTTTAGCACTTACGATTTATTCTGACAATCCTTTGGGAGAATACTTTTTTTGTTAAACTATCATAGTACAGCTTTCTCCAGCAAAAAGTAGAGTACCTTGGGCACATAATATCAGAAGGAGTGGCCGTAGACCCAAGAAAAATCAAAGCAATGCAAGGCTAGCCGAAACCTACAAATGTAAAATTGTTGTGTGGGTTCCTTGGACTAACAAGCTACTACCAAAAATTCATGAAGGACTATGGGAAGATCAGTGCCCCCTCACTTCTCTACTGAAAAAAGACGCTTTCCAATGGTTGAACAAAACCTCTGCTGCCTTCGACAGACTTAAGACAGCCATGACGATGACACCGGTGCTAGTGCTATCAGATTTCAGCCGACCCTTCATCATTGAGGCCGATGCATCTAAAGTTGGAATTAGAGTTGTTCTTATGTAAGATAGTTGACCACTCACATACACTAGCAAGGCGTTGTCTCCCTCCCATCAAAAAATGTCTATCTATGATAAGGAGATGCTCGCCATTGTACATACAGTAACAAATTAGAGACCCTACCTGATTGGCCAGTGATTTCAGATTAAAATCGACCATAGAAACCTCAAGTAATTTTTGGAACAGAAGATATCATCTCTGGTGCAGCAAAAATGAGTAACCAAACTTCTAGGATTTGATTATGAAATTATTTACAAAAAGGGGAAAGAAAACATTGTTGCAGATGCACTCCCACGGCTCCCTCAGCAAGCTGAATTTTCAGTCATCTCTCTTCCTACCACTGGCTTCCTCGAGGGCATTAGGGAGGAATAGAAGAAGGATACAGAAACTAGCAACATCATCAAAAAATTATAGGAGGATCCAAGCGCAATAGCTCACTATACTTGGGATTCGAGGGATATATGCTACAAAGGTCGTATTGTGCTTTTACCAAACTCCCCTTACATCAAAATCATTTTGCATGAAATACACTCCACACCTTCAGCAGGGCACTTCGGATTTCTAAGAACCTATAAAAGAGTGAAGCAAAACTTTTAGTGGAGAGGGATGAAAAAAATTATTTTCGAATACGTAGCACAATGTGATGTATGTCAACAGCAAAAAGGTGAAACAATGGCGAGTCTAGGTAAACTACAACCACTATGTGCATTGACATATCTATGGACTTCATCGAAGGGCTGCCACCTTCCAAAGGTAAAAGCACAATCCTTGTAGTGGTTGATCGACTTACGAAATATGCTCATTTTTGTACTGTGCGAAATCCCTACACTATTGTTAGTATTGCTCATATTTTTACAAAAAATATTGTTAAACTACATGGGATGCCAATGTCCATTATAAGTGATTGTGATAGGATCTTCACTAGTAAATTTTGGACCAAGTTATTTCAGTTATAGGGCACCAAACTCAAGATGAGCACAGTATATCATCCATAAACTGACGGCCAAACAGAAGTGGTGAATAGGTGTTTAGAGATATACCTTCGGTGTTTCGCCAGTGATCGGCCAAAGGAGTGGACGAAATGGCTCCCATAGGCCGAACGATGGTACAATACTATATATTATTCATCTACAAAATGCACCCAATATGAAGCATTATATGGTCGATCGGCTCTTGTGATTCCAAAGTATGTAATTGGCTCGGCTAAGATAGATCAGGTCGACCAAGATTTAATTGAGACAAACTCGTACACCTGCTAAAGGATAGTCTCTTTACCACTCAAGCTAGAATGAAACAACAAGCTTACACACGAAGAAGCGAAAGAGAATTTTTAGTAGGAGATTGGGTTTATCTTCACCTACAACCATATAAACAACTATCCATCAACACACGAGCCTCCATGAAGCTATCTCTACGTTTTTATGGGCCCTATCAGATTGCAGAGCGTATTGGAGCTGTGGCGTACAGACTTAAATTGCTTGAGGATGTTAAAATTCACCCTGTCTTCCATGTATCATGCGTGGAGCCCAAGTTGGTAGAACATGAGTAACCCCAGATTCAACTGCCCAATACCACTAATGATGGATATATCCAAGCCCAACCGTAAGCCATTCTCGATCGCAGAATCATCATGCGTCGCCGACGTCCCTCTACTGAAGTACTAGTGCATTGGAATAATTTACCACCCGAAGATGCCACATGGGAATCATATGAGGAGCTGAAGACTCGATTCCCTAAATTCATGGAACCTCAACCTTGAGGATAAGGTTGATTGGAAGATGGCAGGATTGATAGGACCCTAGCAGGGTTGGGTCTTACTCAATCAAGTAGCAGCTAATAAAAACCTTGTGAGTGTAATAAATCCCACATAGCCGCCTCTATCCTATAAAGAAGAGAGGCTAGGGTTTATATTTGGGCTATTGGGCCTCTTAGCCATTGCCCCCCTTTTTATTGGGCTGGTCGGCTAAAGTCGAGGATAAATTGGGTAGTTCACTTAGGAAGCAGCCCCTAGGGCTAGGGTTTGGAGGTCTATATAAGCTTGTAGCTTTCACCTTTTTGGAACAAGAAATATCAATATACAATTGCAGCCACCAGGCTACTTGGAGGGTGAAACCCCTATAGTGTTCCAAGGGTTGATCCCCCTCAAAGATCAATCTTCATAGAATTCCTCTGGGGTTCTATCATCTGGTATCAGAGCAGTGATCTTACTGCTTTTGTTGCCATCCCTACCGCCCACCATCAGCCAAGCAATTCCCACGTGGCCATTACCCTTTCCTCGCAAAATCGATCCATTGGGGTATGTAGTGCCAACGCTTATAAGGCTCAAGACCTCCCCTTTCCTTACCAATATGTGACTAAATGCACCTTGCCTACCCCCTCTTATGGCGCACCCCCTTTAGGGTGCACGGCTGCCTACCCCCTCTAGGGTGCACCCCCACTTGGGGTGCTCGGCGTGATACCCCCTCTAGGGTGATCACCGTGATATCTTTGAGAATTCACCCTGCCTACCCCCTTTGGGCGCTTGGCATGACATTCTCCCCCATCCAATCTCGTGACGTCCTTATCACGGATAGGCCACCCTGCCATAAGCGTGTACGGTTGTCACGCTTTAACTTCTCCCCGGATCTCCAGCTTCAAGCCCTCAATAAATGTCCCTAATAATTATTTTTCAGACCAATCATGAGTTTGATTAGATAACCTTTCAAACCTAGTTTGATACTCCTGGATGATAGAGGTTTGTCGGATCTTTGCTAGTTGTCCGTCGATGTTCACATAATTGGTTAGTACGAAACAGATCAGTAGTCCTTCTTTGAATTATCATCATAAGAGGATTCCATGAGTGTGTTCAAATCAATCAGACCATTGTATGGCATCCCCTTCAAGATATATAACCATAATTTCTACCATAGATGCATCGACGATTTTGTGATACCGAAAATATCACTCCACGTGTGAGATCCAACCAATCGGCTCTTTTTCTTCCCATCTAGGGATGTCCACCCTCATGCGTGGATAGTGGGGATCTGTCATAGAGCCTCCCCTCTCTTGGAGGTCATCTCTTCGATCAGAGTTTTCTCCTTGATGTGATTTCTTTAGGCTCGGTGGTCGACCCAAACTAAGTTCGGCAAAGAGAGTCCGAATCTTCTCCTCCATTTGTGTCTCGAAGGTATCGAATTTAGCATCAATTGCCTCCTCGAATGTCATAGCATATGTCTCCAAATCTATAATATTAAGATCTCTTTTTTGCTGTCGGGTTAAAGGCATGTATTGGTTGAGAGAAGTGGTGGCTGAAAGGGTTGGTAGATTGATGGATGTAGGCTGCGATTTAGGCTTTTTTTGTGGCTATTTTGGGTGCAGTTTGGGGTTATGGTTTGATGGAGTTTTTAGGCTATGATGATAGTAGATGAAGGTTAGGTAAGAGGGTTTTAGATCTGTGGTAGATCGCAGCAAAGATTTGACAAAAATAAGTGAAAATTACTGCCTATATGTGCTGTCTCGTAAGAGTAGAATTATCGTCGAAGAAATAGCAGTTTCTCGATGAAATTTCTAGCAAAAACTTAGAGATTTGCAGAGGGGTTTGACGGTAGAATCTTAGTTCAGATAACAGCAAGGATAACAAATTGGATCAAGAAATTTCGGTAGCAAAACAGTAAAGAAATCGGTGCAAATTGTGATAGCAGAATTCTCGTCGAAAAATTTCAGTAGTTTGCAATGAGAGATTGCAGCAACACATGATTTTTCTTTTTTTGATGAATTCCATAATAGATCAATCACAGATGGGAGCTAATATGATCTATGAGGTGCACAATAAATTTTGTTCAAAAAGGATAACAATTAGATCGGTTAAAGGCAGCAACACGCGGTTGAAATTTTCTACAGCGATCCTTCATTCGCAAAGATGGTAACTTTTACGACGCAAGGAGTTCACAGGCAAGGGATAGATAGAAAAACTTCTTTTTGGTATTTTAGATAAAAAATTACAACAGCAAAGGGTATTGGTGGTAGAAATATACCAGATCTCGAATGCAATTGGAGGTGGCGATTGTAGATTGAATTGATCTATGTCACGAGACGGCGGTGGAGATGATGACGTCAAGAGCAATTGTGGGAATTGCTTGGCTGATGGTGGGTGGCAGGGATGGCAGCAAAAGCAGCAAGATCACTGCTCTGATACTAGATAATAGAACCCCAGAGGAATTATATAAAGATTGATCTTTGAGGGGGATCAACCCTTGGAACACTATAGGGGTTCCATCCTCCAAGTAGCTTGGTAGCTGCAATTGTAGATTGATATTTTTTGTTCCAAAGAGGTGGAGGCTATAAGCTTATATAGAGCTCCAAACCCTAGCCCTAGAGGCTGCTTCCTAAGTGAACTACCCAATTTACCCTCAACTTTAGCCGACCAACCCAGTAACAAGGGGGGCTGTGGCTAAGAGGCATAATAGCCCAAATATAAACCCTAGCCTCTCTTCTTTATAGGATAGAGGCGGTTAGGTGGGATTTATTACACTCACAGGGTTTTTATTAGCTACTACTTGGTTGAGTAGGACACAACCCTACTAGGGTTCTATCAAGAGGGTGGCAAGTCCGTGATGATGACGTCACGAGATTGGGTGGGGGAGAATGTCACGCCAAGCACCCCGAGGGGGTAGGCTAGGTGAATTCTCAAGGATGTCACGGTGATCACCCCAGAGAAGGTATCACGTCGAGCACCCCAGATAGGGGTATGCCTTAAAGGGGGTAGGCAGTCGTGCACCCTAAAGGGGGTGCGCCCCAAGAGGGGGTAAGCAAAGTGTATTTAGTCCCATATTGGTAAGGAAAGGGGAGGTCATGAGCCTTATAAGCATTGGCACTGCACACTCTATTAAGCTAGTTTTGTAGAGAGAAGGTAATGGCCACGTGACAAGTGGTATCAGAGCAACCCCTGGACTTCACCAATCACTCCAGAGGGGGTGTCCATGCTGAGCGCCCTAGAGGAGGTAGGCAGGATGGCTAGTCCGTGACGAGGACGTCACGAGATTGGGTGGGGGAGAATGTCACGCCAAGCGCCCTGAGGGGTTAGGCTGAGTGAATTCTCAAGGATGTCACAGTGAGCCTTGTCCTCAAGGTTGAGGTTCCATGAATTCAGGGAACCGGGTCTTCAACTCCTCATATGATTCCCATGTGGTATCTTTGGGTGGTAAATTATTCCAATGCACTAGTACTTTAGTAGAGGGACGTCGGCGACGCATGATGATTCTGTGGTCGAGAATGGCTTGCGACTAGGCTTGGATATATCCATCATTAGTGGTATTGGGTAGTTGAATCTAGGGTGACTCGTGTTCTCCCAACTTGGGCTTCAAGCATGACACGTGGAAGACAGGGTAAATTTTGACATCCTCAAGCAATTTAAGTCTGTACGCCACAGCTCTAATATGCTCTGCGATCTGATAGGGGCCATAAAAACATGGAGATAGCTTCATGGAGGCTCGTGTGTTGATGGATAGTTGTTTGTATGGCTGTAGGCGAAGATAAACTTAATCTCCTACAAAAAATTCTCTTTCGCTTCATCGTGTATCAGCTTGCTACTTCATTCTGGCTTGAGCAGTAGAGAGATTATCCTTTAGCAACTATAGGAGTTTGTCTCTGTCAATTAAATCTTAGTCAACTTGATCTACCTTAGCCGAGCCAATTACATACTTTAGAATCACAGGAGCCGACCGACCATATAATGCTTCATATGGGGTACATTTTGTAGATGAATGATATATAGCATTGTATCACCATTTGGCCCAGGGGAGCCATTTCATCCACTCCTTTGGCCGATCACTGGCGAAACACCGAAGGTACGTCTCTAAACACCTGTTCACCACTTCTGTTTGACCGTCAATTTGTGGATGATATGCTGTGCTCATCTTGAGTTTGGTGCCCTACAACTGAAATAACTCAGTCCAAAATTTACTAGTGAAATCCCTGTCATGATAAGTTACAATGGACCTTGGCATCCCATGTAATTTAATAATATTTTTTGTGAAAATTTGAGCAATACTAACAGTAGTGTAGGGATTTCGCATAGCACAAAAATGAGCATATTTCGTAAGTCGATCAACCACTACAACGATTGTGCTTTTATCTTTGGAAGGTGGCAGCCCTTCGATGAAGTCCATGGAGATGTCAATCCACACCAAGTCTGGTATGGGTAGTGGTTGTAGTTTCCTTGGACTCGCCACTGTTTTACCTTTTTGCTGTTGACATATATCACATTGTGCTACGTATTTAAAAATAATATTTTTCATCCCTCTCTAATAAAAGTTTTGCTTCACTCTTTTGTAGATTCTTAAAAATCCGGAGTGCCCTGCTGAAGGTGTGGAGTGCATTTCGTGCATAATGACTTTGATGCAAGGGGAGTTTGGTATAAGCACAATATGACCTTTGTAGCGTAGATTCCTCGAATCCCAAGTATAGTGAGCTATTACGCTTGGATTCTCCTCTAATTTTTTGATGATGTTGCTGGTTTTTGGATCCTTCTTCCATTCCTCCCTAATGTCCTCAAGGAAGCCGGTGGTAGGAAGAGAGACGGCTGAAAATTCAGCTTGCTCAGGTAGCCATGAGAGCGCATCATCTGCAATAATATTTTCTTTCCCCTTTTTGTAAATAATTTCATAATCAAATCTTAGAAGTTTGGTTATCCAATTTTGCTGCTCTAGGGAAGATATCTTCTGCTCTAAAAAGTACTTGAGGCTTCTATGGTCAGTTTTAATCTGAAATCACTAGCCAATCAGGTAGGGCCTCCATTTTGTTACTACGTGTATAATGGCGAGCATCTCCTTATCATAGATAAATATTTTTTGATGGGAGGGAGACAACACCCTATTGGTGTATACGAGTGGTCGACCATCTTGAATGAGAACGGCTCCAATTCTAACTCCAGATGCATCGGCCTCAATGATGAAGAGTCAACTGAAATCTGATAGCGCTAGCACCGGTGTCGTCGTCATGGCTGCCTTATGTCTGTCGAAGGCAGTGAAGGCTTTGTTCAACCATTGGAAGACATCTTTTTTTAGTAGAGAAGTGAGGGGGCACTGATCTTCTCATAGTCCTTCATGAATTTTCGGTAGTAACCCGTAGTCTAAGGAACCCACACAGCAATTTCACATTTGTAGGTTTCGGCCAGCCTTGCATTACTTCGATTTTTGTTGGGTCTATGGCCACTCCTTCTGATATTATGTGCCCAAGGTACTCTACCTTTTGCTGGAGAAAGCTGCACTTTGATAGCTTAACAAAAAGAGTATTCTCCCGAAGGATCATTAGAACAAATCACAAGTGCTAAAAGTGAGTCTCAAGAGAAGGCTGTAAATGAGAATATAATCGAAAAATACCAACACAAATTTATGAAGAAAGCTCCAAAAAATATCGTTCATTAGACTTTGGAAGGTTGAAGGAGCATTAGTGAGTCCAAAGGGCATTACCAAGAATTCATAATGGCTGTTATAAGTGCGGAAAGTAGTTTTTGGGATGCCGCCTTCACATACCCGAATTTGGTGGTAACCGGATCGGAGGTCCAACTTCGTGAAGACTCGACCTCCTTTTAATTCATCAAGAAGTTCATCCACCACTGGTATTGGGTACTTATCCTTGACGGTGATGTCATTTAGAGCTTGGTAGTCGATGCACATCCGCCAAGTTTCGTCTTTCTTATGCACAAGTAGCACCGGTGAGGAGTAGGGGCTGCAGCTTGGCTGAATCACCCATGTTTCGAGCATCTCTTTCACGATCTTCTCAATTTCATCCTTCTAGAGGTGAGGATAGTGGTAAGGCTGAGTGTTTGCTGGTGGTGTGCCTGGAAGGATTGGAATTCCATGGTCATGTTGCCGAGTAGGAGGAAGACCACGCGGTTCAGCAAAAACATCGTCAAATTCAAAAAGCAGTTGGGTGAGATTTTGATCTTTAATTTTTGTTTTCTCCCCCTCTGGTTTCTACTGGAGATGCATAAGAAAGCCACTATTTATCTTGTGTAAAACTTTCTCCATTCGTTGGGTTGAAACGGTGGTTACGTTGCTTCTGCGCTTCCCGCGTAGGGTGACCTGTTTGCCTTTGCAATAGAATTTCATAATCAATTTGAAAAAGTTCCAAGAGATGTCTGTTGAATCTTGGATTTTGATGATGAAACTAATTGAGTGTGATTTGTTATCTAACTGCGTGTTGAGTTACGCAGGTCTACTATCGATCAGGATTAGACAGTTGACGCCGAAGGATCGGACGAAGCGCCAACCAATGATGTGTCGGGCAACTGAATGTCAATTCGCGTTGTAATAACTGTCTAGATCGAAGTAGAGTGTTTGTTTGTGCAGGAGTAACTACGAAAGGGATGAAGACGTAAAGCGAAATCAAGAGCCGAAGTCAAGTGCGATGGATCATTGGGAGTTTGAGAGTTTGACGGAAGCCTGAAGATTCATTGGAAGTGCTGCCGGAACTGGCCGAGAACGAGTAGGGAGCTTGCCGAAGGGTTTTCGGAAGCTCGCCGGGAGGTTCGTCGGAAGTTCGTGGAGCTTGACAAGAAAGATCGAAGCTTGCCAAAGAAGCTCGGGGGAACTCGCCAAAATCATCGTGGAGTCCGAGAGCTTGCAGGGAGTCCGCAGGATGGTTTCCGAGGGATCGTTGGAAGACCACCGGAAGTTCGCCGGAAGCTTGACGGAAGAAGACTTGACTTGCGGACTTTGTAATAGCTTAGGAAACGTCTTTAAAATTCATAGTTAGCACGTATTTTGGGTTAGGATTAGATAACCCAAAGTGGGGGCCCATTGGGCCTTGATAAGGATGAGTTTGGGCCAAAATTTTGGCCCAAACCGAACCAGCTACGTGCATGCATGTTACTGTAGCATGTTACTGTAGCATGCATACTATAGCCGGCTACTGTAGCAGGCGGTGGAACCGCCTGCCTGGGGCGGTAGCACCGCCCCGGCTACTATAGCAGGCGGTGGAACCGCTGGCCGCGTAGCACCGCCCATCGTAGCCGTGCGCCGGAACCGCTGGGGCGGCGGCGGCACCCACATCACAGCCGATCAGACAGCAGCAGCGGCACACCACCACCACCACCACGAAACTCCAAATTAATTTCAAATTTGGAGCCCAATTTTGAATCCACTTTGGATCTATAAATACCCCCCCTTTCTCAGCTGAAAGGTAACCCTTTTGAGCAAAAAATTCTAAGTCTTGAGCCTTTGAAGTGTGTTGTAAAGTCTTGTTTTTGCTAGTGTTCACCTTCTTCCTTTTCTTGAGAGATCTTGTACAAGTGTGAACTTTTGTAAAGGGTTGTAAAAGGGGTGTTTGATCCTTCCCCTTCAAAGGAATTACTAGTGGAAGAGCGGAGCCTCATCGCAAAGGCTTCAAGAGTGGATGTAGGTCATTTGACCGAACCACTATACATCATTGTGTCCATGAATGTGTGAGTGTTTACATTCTTGAATCATTTCATTACTTTGCTGCAAGTTGTTATTTCCTTTACGCAAGTAATTACTTTCAAGTTCTCTTTCGCCAAATCGAAATCTTCCTACGAATTTGTGTTTTTGCAAAATCGATTTCAAGAGTACGATTTTAATCCGCTGCACTAATTCACCCCCCCCTCTTAGTGCCGCTCGATCCCTAATAATGTCACCTAGCATTGTTAGCCATTCTATGTCTAACACAGCCTCATAATCATCAATTGGTAGGAGGAAGAAGTTGGCAATAATTTCTTGGCCCTACAGTAATAGTTTCACCTGCGAACATCTTTGGTCGCATTTTAGGATTCGATCGTCGGCGACCTTTACATCAAACTTGCTGCAACCTTCGATATTGAGTGCCATCCGAGCATTAACCTTACTATTTAGAAAGTTATTAGTGCTGCCTGTATCGATGAGAATGGTGATCGGTTGTTGTTTGAGTAGGCCTCCAACTTTCATCGTTTGCGGATTTGAGTAGCCGGCTAGTGCATGTACCATAAAGTCAATCGATTGTAGCTCTTCTTCCATATCTTCATCCTCATGTTCAAGACTGTCTTCTGGTTGTTCATTGATCTCTTCTTTCACTGGTTCAATCACAAGAAGTCTCCCTTTTTTACAACGATGCTCATGGCTCCACGGCTCGTCACAATGCCAACATAACCTCTTGGCAGATCGGTCTCGAAGCTCTTCTCTTATCAACCTTTTTAGTGTAGGAACTCGGCTAATAGTAAGGGGGGCTAAGGGCTTCGATATTGCTAGTCAGGGAGCGACCCTAGTCCTTCGGGCTTCGTGGTTCATGTTGGGAAATCCACAAGGGGAAGCGACATCACATGCGTAGCGGAAGAACAAAAAATAAAACCCCAAATTTCTCGTAGAAAGTTTCTATCATCGTGCGAAGATCGATGCGTCAAAAACAAATCCATAAAATTATACGTGTAAAAGAAGATACCTAGGGAGATCGTATATCCCTGAATTCCTACAGATCTGTGGGAGAGGATGAAGGAGGTCAAGCGTCCTCCTCTCTAGCGGTATCCACACGATAGAGATTGCAACGATGCATCTCTCTCTCTAGAGAGAGGAGAACAGGAGGTGGCTACCAAAAACCTTCAGCTTATAGAGCTTTGGTTTCCTCCTATTTATAGAGGCCCCCTGAAAAACCCTAATGGATCTTTTGCCCTATTAGGTATTGGATCTCCATCCAATTACCCAAGCCTCTTGGATTAGTGGTTTTCTACCCAATAATCTCTTATTAGCAATTATTGGATCTCGTCTCAGGATCCAATAATTTAGGGGCTTAATGGATATCCAATAAGATAGAGGGTTTAGCGGATATCTCATATCCGAACCTCTACTCGTCGCAACACCTACCATATGTGTATGACCCTCTAGGCCCAGTATCGAGCTGACCGTGAGTCATACTTGTCAGAACTCCTTCTGACTTAGTGAATTATTATCTCTATAATAATTCACCTAACTCATCGACTGCGGATGTACTAAGCCACTACGCCGTAGCCCCTAGACGATACAGGGGAATCCAATCCTTTGGATCTATCTATCCTTAGTTATTGTGTATCTATAATCTCTCATCCATCTAGTATCCCAAAGACCCTATACCGGGCATGGTGCTGTCAGGCCCATACGGTCTCTCCTCGAGTTTTGCTCTTGTCGGATTCTCTCGGAGAACCCTTTCTCTCTCAATCCGAATAACCTTGGCCAAGGATTTGTTCGAGCAAGAACATATGAGATATTCCTCTCATGATACTGAGAGTGGATGATCCTTTATTAATACTCAATAGCCCTCATAAGGTTGGCTACCACTCCTAATGACCGATTGTACTAGATCTGAAACTTTCCAAACCTATAAGTCCGGTATCAAAGAGTGGAGTACTTATACAGGACATCCTTGGTGTCTCAAGTCTAAGGACCAGATACACTACTGGGACTACGGAATCGTTGTTTGATGTGAGGTATCAATAACCATCCAGCATTCCGTAGATGGATCAATCAGTGAACTCATTCCCCAATGAGCACCTGCACTATACCCTTAGTGTCCCCACATAAGTAGTTATGAGACCAGCCACCTCCATCATATGGACAAGTATACAGCACACTAGTCTATCCAGTTATCTCGATGACCTTCTCGAGTAACCTATGACGAGGATAATTTAAGGTCTGTGTTTAAAGATGAATCGGTCTCATTATCGTGATCTTATCACGATCCGATTCCCATTGCATAGATCCAAGGACATCACAGTATATGCAACACGCAAGATAAAGTGATAAAATGCCTAATAATACGCAAAGAGAAAAGTACATATTAAGTCACAAGCCCCATCAGACCTCTTTGATGCTCAAAGACAATCTGAGTTAATGGCTTTGTTAGTGGATCTACAATGTTATCTTCGGATGGAACTCTTTTCACTACTATATCTCTTTGGGCCACGATCTCTCTAATAAGTCGGAACCTCCTTAGGACACTTCTGATGAGACCCAGGTTCCCTTATTTGAGTAATCATCCCGTATTTATCGTAATATAAAAGAATCAGCTCCTCACTGCTCAAGATGACTCCTAGATCTGTGATGAACTTCTTCATCCAGATAACCTTCTTTGTTGCCTCTGCCATAGCAATGTATTCCGCCTCTGTGGTCAAGTCAGCAGTAGTGTCTTGCTTAGAACTCTTCCAGCATACTGCTCCTCCATTCAAGGTGAACACATACCCTGAATGAGACTTACTATCATCGACATTGGACTGGAAGCTCAAGTCTGTGTAGACGTCAACCCTAAGGCTACTACCTCCATATACTAGTAAAAGATCCTTAGTCATTCTCAAGTACTTAAGGATACATTTTACTGCTTTCCAGTACTCCAAGCTTGGATCTGCCTGATATCTGCTCGTGACACTCAGAGCATGCGCTATATCAGGCCTGGTACATAGCATACATGATAGATCATATCGCTGATGCATATGGTATCATATCCATGTGTGCCCTTTCATTAGGAGTCTCTGGGGATATACTCCTAGAAAGTGATATTCCATGTCTCATTGGTATGAGACCTCTCTTGGAATTTTCCATGGCAAACCTTTTGACAATGGTGTCTATGTACCTGAACTGGGACAAGCCAAGCATCTTCTTGGATCTATCTCTATAGATCCGTATCCCCATTATGTAGGATGCTTCCCCTATGTCCTTCATGGAGAAGTGCTTAGATAACCAAGTCTTTATTGTGGAGAGCATTCCTACATCATTCTCAATGATCAGGATGTCATCCACATATAATACCAAAAAGGTGACAGTGCTTCTACTTAATTTCCTATACACACAAGATTCAT
Source organism: Musa troglodytarum (assembly GCA_023547065.1). NCBI lineage: Eukaryota > Viridiplantae > Streptophyta > Magnoliopsida > Zingiberales > Musaceae > Musa > Musa troglodytarum. The sequence continues at coordinate 22,399,385 of CP097508.1, read as the reverse complement.
CTTCGTTCTTAACGAAGTCAGAAGATCTGATCGCCTCATCAAATCTTATGTTCCAACTTTGGGAAGCTTGCTTCAATCCATAAATGGACCTAAGCAAACTACACACCTTATCTGGGTTATCCCTAGACACGAATCCCTCAAACTGTATCATATACACCTCCTCCTCGAGGTTACCATTGAGGAATGTGGTTTTGACGTCCATCTGCCAGATCTCATAATCATAGTGTGCTACAATAGCCAATAGAATTCGAATGGATTTTAGCATGGCTATAGGTGAGAAAGTTTCGTCATAGTCAACACCTTGCCTTTGACGATACCCCTTAGCTACTAGCCTTGCTTTATAGGTCTCTATCTTTCCATCTACTATAATCTTCTTTTTGAAGATCCACTTGCAACTAATGGGTACAATACCCTAGGGTGCATTAACTAGGTTCTAAACCTTGTTGGAGTACATGGAATCCATTTCTGAATTCATGGCTTCTTGCCATTTCCCAGAGTCTATGCTCATAATAGCCTCCTCGTAGGTCTGAGGATCAATATCCTCAACATCCTCTCTTCTGATATGTCCCACATATCTCTCAGGAGGATGGGATACTCTATTGGACCTACGTAAAGTTGGAACTTGTGTGTTAGGTATCTGAACAGATTTTGGAATGGTGCTTGAGCTAAGTTCTCCAACCTCACTCAACTCTATCATGCTCCCACTGTCTCCACCAAGAATGTGTTCCTTCTCAAGGAACACTGCTCTCTTAGCTACAAAGACCTTTTGGTCCTCAGAGTGATAAAAATAATACCCACAAGTTTCCTTGGGTTATATCATGAACTTGCACCGTTCCGTTCTAGATTCCAACTTGTCAGGGTTGTGTCTCTTAACGTGGGCAGGGTAGCCCCAAATCTTAACAATCTTAAGATCGAGCTTCTTCCCATTCCATATCTCATATGGAGTAGACATCACTGACTTAGTTGGAATTTTGTTCAGAAAGTAAGCCGCGGTCTCTAGGGCATATCCCCAAAATGAGATGGGTAGGTCGGTGAAACACATCATGGAACGCACCATGTCTAATAGTATGTGATTTCTCCTTTTTGATACACTATTAAGTTGTGGTGTATAAGGAGGTATCCATTGGGATAAAATCCCATGGTTTTTGAGGAACTGGGTGAACTCTGTTCTTAAGTACTCACCTCCTCAATCTAATCGAAGGATTTTAATAATCTTTCTTGTTTGGTTCTCCCCTTCTTGTTTCCTCTTAGACTCACTTACACTCATGATACGAAGAGTTGTATCTAACATATATAAGCCATTATATAATGTTCTTCTCGTGTTGATCTCATCATCTAATATTATTGAACAACCATTGTTCTCAAAAACTAATTTATATCCAATAACTATCAAACATGAAATGAAAATAATATTTTTGATAATAGAAGGAACATAATAGCATACATCTAATGCAATAATAGCTCCACCAGGCAGATGTAAGGTGACCTTGCCAACAGCCACTACAGCAACCTTTGCTCCATTACCATTCTTAAGGTCCATCTCGCCTTTGTTCAATCTCCTAGGTCCTGCCAGAACCTGCAACAAATTACAAATATGATAAGCACTCTTGGTATCTAATACCCATGTGTTATCATAAGATTCTAACAAATGGAGACTGATCATGAATGTACCTGAAGCTTCTGCAAGCTTCTGTTTCACCCTCTCTACAAGGTACTCTTTGTAGTTCCTCTTCCAGTGCCCATCTTTGCCGTAGTGGAAGCACTAGGCTTTATCCTTTGTTGGGTCTTTCTTGGCAACCTTTGCCTTACCTATTTTGTCCTTACCCTTGCCCTTCTTAAGGGTCTTCTCAGCCTTCCTTTTCTTTCTGGTCTCACTAGTATAGAGAACCGGCTTCTCTTTCTTGATGGTGCTCTCTGCTTCTCTCAACATATTGAGGAGCTCTAGGAGGGTCACCTCAAGTTTGTTCATATTAAAATTCATTATGAACTGAGAAAAGGAATCTGGTAGGGACTGAAGCACAAGATTCATACACAGGTTATCCTTTGGGACCATTCCTAGACCTGTGAGTTTCTCAATCCACTTAATCATCTTAAGGACATGGTTTTGAACCGGTGTCCCCTCAGTCATCCTAGCATGTAAAAGACTCTTTGATATCTCATATCGCTGAGTTCTTCCCTATTCCTCAAATAGTTTGTGGAGATGCAGGAGTATGGAATTAGCATCCATATTTTTATGCTGTCTCTATAACTCAGTAGTCATAGAGGCCAACATATAACACTGAGCAAGAGTGGAATCATCTAAGTACTTCACATAACAAGCGATCTCATCCTCGCTTGCCCCTTCATCGGGCGTAGGGATCACTGTATCAAGGACATACGCGATTTTCTCTATCGTGAGAACGATTCTTAGATTGCGAAGCCAATCCGTATAATTTGTACCAGTGAGGCGGTTGGCATCAAGTATGCCATGTAAAGGATTTGAAAGTAATATTTTTCTGAAATAAAATATGTAGTAGAAATAAATAACATGCAGACTTTGCAGAAATTTAAACAATTAAAATAAAGACTTCTATCTTAATGTACTCTCACTAATTTTTCATGAGACACACAATACCCTCCAATATGTGAATCGGAGACCCCCGGCGGATCTCTAGTGGGGATCAGGATCCGATCGGCATCTTAACGTAACCTCGAGGGACTCGACCAATCATGTTAAGCCCGTAAAGATAGACAACTCTGACCACAACTCCTTATGATTCCCGTCCTGTTTGGCCTTCGAACCACCATGGCCTTGAGGGACTTGACCAACCATGATGTTCGGTTAAGTCATTAACATTGTTACCAGACGAGTTTGATTAGGTGATATACTCTCGAGGGACTCGACCAAGCATACCATGTCCTCAGGTCACCTATGACATCTCTTTGTCGTAGATAAGATGGCGAGACACGATATAGGTGAGTCTCGAGGGACTTGACCAACTCAACCTACACCGGGAATCGGCTCCTAGCTATAACGATGGAAGGCCACGTGGGTCAATCTAATTGCCTCACGTTTACCGACTTAATATTATTAATGGAGATGATTTTTGATTTGGTCTCCTAACATAATGTGTCACACATATGTATTTAATATATATATCAACATCACATGCAAATATAAATATACATATTTAGTAGGTGTATAACTAATCACACATTACATGAGCAATCACACCAGATGATCATGGACCACATCCTAATATGATCAGGCCCGAGCAAGTGGGCCCAATCACTCACATCAAGATCTATGTGTACTTCGACGCATCTCTATGCCTTGTGATCGTCCATCTCGCTTCGTCGGATCCGGTGGCATCTCAACGCATCTCCATGCGTCGGATTGTCCGTCTCGGCCTCGTGAGTCATGCTATCACTGCGCCTCCTCATGTAATTACAACATAATTACAGGTATGTAGGCCTGACAATAAATTAGAAAAGAATAGAGGCTCGCAGGCCCCAATAATAATAATCACATGTACACACATCACATCACAGGTCCATGATCATCTGTCCACATCATACATTACATGTATATATTATTTTATAAGACTACTAGATAAAGAAAATATTAGTTAATTAAATTATTTAATTAACATATTTATTTTTTTAAAATTAGGGACATAAAGGGAATTATTGAATTCCTAGGGGTATTTTGGTAATTTAGCCAAAAGGGTATTTTGGTAATTCTATCAAAAAGGATAGAATCTAAAATTTCTGAAATATCGAGGGGTATTTTGGTAATTCTATCAAACAGGATAGAATCTGAAATTTCTAAAATTCCGAGGGGCAAAATCATATTTTGCCCTAAAAACGCTAATCCCTCACCCTTACTGCACTTGCGGCTGCCGCCACCCTGTCGGTTGTGCCCCTTGCGCGCGGGGAGGGCGGCGGTGTCGCGCCTGCGGTGTAGCTCTGCGCCGCGCCTGCGGCGTTGGCCGCAGTGCAAAGGCCTAAGCGCCGCGCCTGCAGGCGCTACCCTAGTGCTGCGCCTACAAGCACACGGCCCCGCGGCGCTGCCTGCGCAAAGCGCCCCTACGCTGGCCGCGTCGGTGCGTCTTTGGCGCTGCCTGCCTGGGGCCGCCGCGGCGCAGCAGCCTAAGCCAGCCCAAGGCCCGAGGAGCCTGCGCTTGTTCTTTATATGGCCAAGCAAGCATTTGCACTCAATGATTTTGGTATCAAAAGTAGATCTAAAACATAACACACGCAGTTTAAGATCTGATCATCGCACGAACAACCTAGCTCTGATACCACTATTAGGAAATCCAAAAGGGGAAGCGACGTCACATGCGCAGCAGAAGAACAGAAAACAAAACCCGAGATTTCCCGCAGAAAGTTTCTGTCATTGTGCGAATATCGGTGCGTCAAAAATAAATCCATAAAATTGCACGTGTAAAAGAAGATACCTAGGGAGATCGTATATCCCTGAATTTCGGTAGATCTATGGGAGAGGATGAAGGAGGTCAAGCATCCTCCTCTCTAGCGGTATCCACACGACAGGGATTATGACGATATACCTCTCCCTCTCTGGGGAGAGGAGAACAGGAGGTGGCTACCAAAAACCCTTAGCCTATAGAGCTTTGGTTCTCTCCTATTTATAGAGGCCCCTTGAAAAATCCTAATGGATCGTTTGCCATGTTGGGTATTGGATCTCCATCCAATTACCCAAGCCTCTTGGATTAGTGGGTTTCTACCTAATAATCTCTTATTAGCAATTATTGGATCTCATCTCAGGATCGAATAATTCAGGGACTTAATGGATATCTAATAAGATAGGGGGTTCAGTGGATATCTCATATTCGAACCTCTACTCATAGCAACACCTACCATATGTGTGTAACTCTCTAGGCCCAATATTGAGTTGGCCATGAGTCATACTTGCCAGAACTCCTTCTGACTTAGTGAATTATTATCTCTATAATAATTCACCCAACTCATCGATTGCGGATGTACCAGGCCACTACGTCGCAGCCCCCAGACAATAGAGGGGAATCCAATCCTTTAGACCTATCTGTCCTCAGTTACCATGTATCTATAATCTCTCATCCATTTAGTATCCCAGAGACACTATACTGGGCATGGTGCTGTCAAGCCCATACGGTCTCTCCTCGAGTCTTGCTCTTGTCGGATTCTCCTAGAGAACCCTTTCCTTCTCAATTCGAATAACCTTGGCTAAGGATTTGTTCGAGCAAGAACACATGAGATATTCCTCTCATGATACCGAGAGTGGATGATCCTCTATTGACACTCAATAGCCCTCGTAAGGTTGGCTACCACTCCCAATGACCGGCTGTACTAGATCTGAAACTTTCCCAACATATAAGTCTGGTATCAAAGAGTGGAGAACTCATACAAGACATCTTTGGTGTCTCAAGTCTAAGGACCAGATACACTACTGGGACTACGGAATCGTTGTCTGACGTGAGGTATCAATAACCATCCAGCATTCCATAGGCGGATCAATCAGTGAACTCATTCCCCAATAAGCACTTGCACTGTACCCTTAGTGTCCCCACACGAATAGCTATGAGACCAGCCACCTCCATCATATAGACGGGTATACAGCACACTAGTCTATCCAGTTATCTCGATGTCCTTCTCGAGTAACCTATGACGAGGATAATTTAGGGTCTGTGTTTAAAGATGAATCGGTCTCATTATCGTGATCTCATTACTATCTGATTCTCATTGCACAAATCTAAGGACATCATAGTATATACAACACGCAAGATAAAGTGATAAAATGCCTAATAATATACAAAGAGAAAAAGTACATATCAAGTCACAAGTGCCATCACTAATGTGATTGGCTTGCAGGGCACATATGACTAATAGTTCAATCGCTCCTCCTGAAGTCGTGCGAAAGAGATGGCTGCCATAAGCGTGTATGGTTATCGCGCTTGAACTTCTCCCCGGATCTCCGGCTTCATGCACTCAATAAATGTCACCAATAACTATTTTTTAGACCAATCACAAGTTTGATTAGATAACCTTTCAAATCTGGTTTGATACTCCTGGATGGTGGAGGTTTGTCGGATCTTTGCTAGTTGTCCGTCGATGTTCTCGTAATTGGTTGGTCTGAAACGGATCAGCAGTCCTTCTTTAAATTATCACCATGAGAGGACTCCATGAGTGTGTTTAAACCAATTAAACCCTTTTATAATATCCCCTTCAAGATATATAGCCGTAATTTCTACCATAGATGCATCTGTAGTTTTGTGGTACCGAAAATATCGCTCTGCGTGCAAGATCCAACCAATTGGGTCTCCTTCTTCCCATCTAGGGAAGTCCGCCCTCATACGTGGATAGTGGGGATTGGTCATCGAGCCTCCCCTCTCTTGGAGGCCATCTCTTCGATTAGAGCTTTCTTCTTGATGTGATTTCTTTGGGCTCGGTGGTCGACCAAAACTAAGTTCGGCAAAGAGAGTCTGAATCTTCTCCTCCATTCTTGTCTCGAAGGCTTCGAATTTATCATCAATTGCCTCCTCGGATACCATAGCCTATGTCTCCAAATCTGTAATATTAAGATCTCTTTTTTACTGTCGGGTTAAAGGCATGTATTGGTTGATAGAAGTGGTGGCTGAAAGGGTTGGTGGATTGGTGGATGTGTGGATGTAGATTACGGTTTAGGCTTGTTTTATGGCTATTTTAGGTGTAGTTTGAGGCTACGGTTTATGGAGTTTTTGGCCTGTGATGGTAGTGGATGAAGGTTAGGGAAGAGGGTTTTAGATCTATGGTAGATCACAGCAAAGATTTGACAAAAATCAGTGGAAATTGCTGCCTATATGTGCTATCTCGTAAGAGCAGAATTGTCGTCGAAGAAATAGTGGTTTCTCGATGAAATTTCCAGTGAAAACTCAGAGATTTGAGGAGGGGGTTTGACAGTAGAATCTTAGTTTAGATAACAATAAGGATAACAAATTGGATCAAGAAATTTCGACAGCAAAATAGTAAAGATATCGTTGCAAGTTGCGATAGCAGAATTCTCATCGAAAAATTTCAGTAGTTTACGATGAGAGATTGCAGCAACACACATAATTTTTTTTTGATGAATTCCATGATAGATCAATCATGGATAGGAGCCAAGATGATCTATGAGGTGCACAAGAAATTTTGTTAAAAAAGGATAACAATTAGATCGGTGAAAGGTAGCAACACGCGGCTGAAATTTTCTGTAGTGATCCTTCATTCGCAAAGATGGTAACTTTTGTGACGCAAGGAATTCACAGTCAAGAGATAGATAGAAAAACTTCTTTTTGGTATTTTAGATGAAAAATTGCAGCAGCAAAGGGTATTGGTGGTAAAAAAATACCAAATCTCTAATGCAATTGGAGGTGGCGGCTATAGATTGAATTGATCTACGTTAGGAGATGACGGTGGAGACGATGACTTCAAAAGCAATTGTGGGAATTGCTTGGCTGATGGTGGGTGGCAGGAATGGTATCAAAAGCAGCAAGATTGTCGCTCTGATACCAGATGATACTACTTATCATATGGCTATTACCCTCTCTCCGTAAAACTGACTTAACAGAGTATGCAGCGCCAACACTTATAAGGCTCAAGACCCCCCATTTCCTTACAAATGTGAGACTAAATGTACCTTGTCTACCCCCTCTTGGGGCGCACTCCCTTTGGGGTACACGGCTACCAACCCCTTCTGGGGCGTACCCCCACCTGGGGTGCTCGGCGTGATACCACCTCTGGGGTGATCACCGTGACATCCTTGAGAATTCACCCTGCCTACCCCCTCTGGGGCGCTTAGCGTGACATTCTCCCCCACCCAATCTCGTGACGTCCTTGTCACGAACTAGCTACCCTGCCTATCCTCTCTAGGGCACTCGACGTGGACACCCCCTTTGGAGTGATTGGTGAAGGCCAGGGGTTGCTCTGATACCAGATGATAGAACCACAGAGGAATTCTATGTAGATTGATCTTTAAGGGGGATCAACCCTTGGAACACTATAGGGGTTCCACCCTCCAAGTAGCCTGGTGGCTACAATTGTAGATGATTCTTCTTCTTATTCCAAAGAGGTGGAGGCTATAAGCTTATATAGAGCTCTAAACCCTAGCCCTAGGGGTTGCTTCCTAAGTGAACTACCCAATTTGCCCTCAACCGTAGCGGGCCAGCCTAGTAACAAGGGGGGCGGCGGCTAAGAAGCCCAAAGACCCAAATATAAACCCTAGCCTCTCTTCTTTATAGGATAGAGGCGGCTAGGCGGGGTTTATTACACTCTCACAGGGTTTTTATTAGTTGCTACATGGTTGAGTAGGACCCAATCCTGCTAGGGTCATCAAGCCCGCCCTCTTCAAATCAGCCTTGTCCTCAAGGCTGAGTTTCCATGAACTTAGGGAACCGGGTCTTCAGCTCCTCATATGATTCCCATGTGGCATTTTTAAGTGGTAAATTAGTCCAATATACTAGTACTTCAATAGAGGAATGTTGACAACGCATCACGATTCTGCGGTCGAGGATGGCTTGTGGTTGGGCTTGAATATTTTCATCATCAGTGGTGTTGGGTAGTTGGATCTGGGGTGACTCGTGTTCTCCCAACTTGGGCTTCAAGCATGACACGTGGAAGACAGGGTAAATTTTGGCATCTTCAGGTAATTTAAGTCTATACACCACAGCTCTAATATGCTCTATGATTTGATAGGGCCCATAAAAATGTGGAGATAACTTCATAAAGGCTTGTGCGTTGATGGTGAGCTGCTTGTATGGCTGTAGGTGAAGATAAACCCAATCTCCTACTGAAAATTCTCTTTCGCTTCATCGTGTGTCGGCTTGCTATTTCATTCTGGCTTGAGCGATAGAGAGATTATCCTTTAGTAATTGTAGGAGTTCGTCCCTATCAATTAGACCTTGGTCGACCTGATCTACCATGGGTACACCAATTACATACTTTGGAATCATAGGGGTCGACCGACCATATAATGCTTCATATGGGGTACATTTTGTATATGAATAATATATAGTATTATACCACCATTCGGCCCAAGGGAGCCATTTCATCCACTCTTTCAGTCGGTCACCGGCGAAACACTAAAGGTACGTCTCTAAACACCTGTTCACCACCTCTGTTTGGTCATCAGTTTGTGGATGATATGCTATGCTCATCTTGAGTTTGGTGCCCTACAACTAGAATAACTCGGTCCAAAATTTACTAGTGAAGACCCTGTCACGATCACTTACAATGGACCTTGGCATCCCATGCAATTTAACAATATTTTTTATAAAAATCTAAGCAATACTAGGAGTAGTGTAGGGATTTCGTACAGCACAAAAATGAGCATATTTTATAAGTCAATCAACCACCACAAGGATTGTGCTTTTACCTTTGGAAGGTGGCAGCACTTCGATGAAGTCCATGGAGATGTTAGTCCACGCTGAGTCTGGTATGGGTAGTGGTTGTAGTTTCCCTGGACTTGCCACTGTTTCACCTTTTTACTGTTGATATACATCACATTGTGCTATGTATTCAGAAATAATTTTTTCATCCCTCTCCAATAAAAGTTTTGCTTCAGTCTTTTATTGGTTCTTAGAAATCTAGAGTGCCTTGCTGAAGGTGTAGAGTGCATTTCATGCAGAATGACTTTGATGCAAGGGGAGTTTGGTATAAGCACAATACGACCTTTGTAGCGTAGATCCCTCGAATCCCAAGTATAGTGAGCTATTGTGCTTGGATCCTCCTCCAATTTTTTGATGATGTTGCTGGTTTCTAGATCCTTCTTCCATTCCTCCCTAATGTCCTCAAGGAAGCCGGTGGTAGGAAGAGAGACGGCTGATAATTCAGCTTGCTTAGGTAGCCGTGAGAGCGCATCTGCAATAATATTTTCTTTCCCCTTTTTGTAAAGAATTTCATGTTAGGAAATCGACCAGCGGAGCGACATCACATGCACAACGGAAGAACAAAAAATAAAACATTATATTTCTCGTAGAAAGTTTCTATCATCGTGCGAAGATCGATGCATCTAAAACAAATCTGCAAAACTATCACGTGTAAAAGAAGATACCTAGGGAGATCGTATATCTCTGAATTCCTATAGATCTGTGGGAGAGGATGAAGGAGGTCAAGCGTCCTCTTCTCTAGCGATATCCACACGGTAGGGATTGCGACGATACACCTCTCTCTCTAGGGAGAGGAGAACAGGAGGTACCTACCAAAAGAAACCCTTAGCCTATAGAGCTTTGGTTCCCTCCTATTTATAGAGGCCTCCTGAAAACCCTATGGATCTTTTGCCCTATTGGGTATTGGATCTCCATCCAATTACCCAAGCCTCTTGGATTAGTGGGTCTCTACCCAATAATCTCTTATTAGCAATTATTGGATCTCATCTCAGGATCCAATAATTCAGGGGCTTAATGGATATCCAATAAGATAGGGGGTTCAGCGGATATCTTATATCCGAACCTCTACTCATCGCAACACCTACATATGTGTGTGACCCTCTAGGCCCAATATCGAGCTGGCCATGAGTCATACTTGTCAAAACTCCTTCTGACTTAGTGAATTATTATCTCTATAATAATTCACCCAACTCATCGACTGCGGACGTACCAGGCCACAACGCCACGACCCCCAGACGATACAGGGGAATCTAATCCTTTGGACCTATCTGTCCTTAGTTACCATGTATCTATAGTCCCTCATCCATCCAATATCATAGAGACCCTATACCGAGCATGGTGCTGTTAGGCCCATACGGTCTCTCCTCAAGTCTTGCTCTTGTCGGATTCTCTCGGAGAACTCTTTCTCTCTCAATCCGAATAACCTTGGCCAAGGATTTGTTTGAGCAAGAACACATGAGATATTCCTCTCATGATACCGAGAGCGGATGATTCTCTATTGATACTCAATAGTCCTCGTAAGGTTGGCTACTACTCCCAATGATTGGCTGTACTAAATTTGGAACTTTCCAAACCTATAAGTCCGGTATCAAAGAGTGGAGTACTTGAAAGGATCTAAAAGGCACTAAGAGGGGGGGGGGGGGTGAATTAGTGCAGCGGATTAAAATTGTATTCTTGAAACCAATTTGTAAAAACACATGTTCGTAGGAAGATCTCGATTTGACGAAAGAGAACTTGAAAGTAATTGCTTGCGTAAAGGAAATAACTATGAACTAAATAACTTGCAGCAAAGTGAAGAAATACTTCAAGAATGTAAACACTCACACATTCATGGACACAAGGATGTATAGTGGTTCGGTCAAATGACCTACATCCACTCTTGAAGCCTTTACGATGAGGCTCCGCTCTTCCACTAGTATTTCCTTTGAAGGGGAAGGATCAAACACCCCTTTTACAATCCTTTACAAGATGTTCACACTTGTACAAGATCTCTCAAGAAAAGGAAGAAGGTGAACACTAGCAAAACAAGACTTTACAACACACTTCAAAAGCTCAAGACTTAGAATTTTTGCTCAAAAGGGTTACCCTTTCAGCTGGGAAAGGGAGGGGTATTTATAGATCCAAAGTGGATTCAAAATTGGGCTCCAAATTCAAAATCAATTTGGAGTTCCAAGATCTGGTGGTCAGAGGCGGTGCCACCGCCTGTCACAATCCTTTTGACCGAAGTACAGGGGCGGTGCCACCGCCCCAGCCAGGCGGTTCCACCGCCTGTCTGTGAACAGGGGCGGTGCTGCCGCCCCAGCCAGGCGGTTCCACCGCCCCAGGCTGGGCGGTTCCACCGCCCCAGGCTTGGCGGTTCAGCCGCCTGCCTCATTCGGCCAAGGCCGAATGAGCCCTGTTTGAGCCTTAACTTGGCTCAGTAGAGACCCGGTTGGCCCCTACTGAATTTAGGCAGGATTTTTTCCTCAAATCCTTGCCTTACTCATGTGCAAACTACGAACATAAAACACAACTAAACGTGATTTGATCCGACATGCTTCAAGTCAACTTCCGGCGAGCTTTACGGCGAGATTCCGGCAAGCTTCCGATGCTTCCCTCGGATTGCTTCGATGGACTCCCAAAGATACTTTGGATTGTATGGCGAGCTCAATGAGTCTTCGGCTAGCTTCCGAATCATCCCGGTGAGTTCCGCGAACCTTCGACGATCTCTGAGAAGAACTTCCGAAAACTTCGGCAAGTCCCTGATTCGATCTTTGATGGTTCCAGCAACACTTCCGAAAATCTCTCGGACTTCCGATGAACTCTTGAACCCCCGATGGACTTGACCTCGGTAAATCACTTTATGTTTTCTTCCCATCGTAGTTATTCCTGCACACTTATCTTGACAAAGTGGATTAGCACAAATATTTCACCAATTGACTTCATCATCAAAATCTGAGATTCAATAATCTCCCCCTTTTTGTTGATGACAATCAAATGGTGATGGAGTTACTCTTAACTCCCCCTATCTATATGCCATAAGGAAAAATTGCTTGAATTCAATTTTTGAATTCAACACAATAAAATTAATCTTCATGATGACAAAGTTGATGTTGTCAATAAGATGTCAAATAGGTATCAAAGATATCAATGAAGTATACATAGTTAAAAACATGATATCAAGAACCTAAATAAGCATTTGAACTTGCAATAGCTTGTAAAGCATGGAAGATGTCAAATAGGTATCAAAGATATCAATGAAGTATACATAATTAAAAACATGATATCAAGAACCTAAATAGGCATTTTAACAAGCATGCATATAACTATCATCACTCATTATTTCTCCCCCTTTGTCATCAATAAAAAGGAAACAAGGGATTCATATGTAACAATAAAGGATGGCCGAAAAATATCATAAATGGAGAAAAGAAAATCAATCAAAAAGTCGAAAATCATTTCACAGTGGCCAAGAAGATGTAATGAAGATAATGCAACATATATGTCAAGATGTAATGAAGATAATACAACATATATGTCAACATACAACATAAGTTTACATCGTTCAAAAAGAAATACAGCAAGCTACTCCTCAAGAGGAATGCCAAGATGCCTATACATATGATCGATCTTTAGGTTCATCTTCCGCATTTCCTTCAAAATTTCAAGTTGTTGTAGTTTTACTTCATTTAACTCTCGCATGATCGGATCGTCAGAAGATGGAGCAGGAAGTGTCACTGATGTAGCTACAACAAAAGGATCAGGAGGAGTAGATTCATTTCCCCTAAGGACTGGTGTTTCAGGATGGTCTACGGGTGGGGGAAGTATATCACATCTCCTAGGTTGTCTAACCCCTATTCCACCTAAGTCGCCTAAGTAGTTTAACATCAATGATATTAAATCTGTCCACTTGTATTGCTTCTTCATCTGGTGGAATACAAATATTATGGGCATGCAGTAGTCTAGTTATTAAACCTCCATATGGTAACATTGATCCTTTAGAAAGGACCTCTATCATGTGCTGACGGAATAGGAAACCAAAACAAAAATGTTATCGGTCATGATCCAAAGATAAGGTACCTAACCTGATGAAACTGATCTCATCATGATGAAACTATTTAGGAATGACAATGCTAATTAGAATATGATGCAAAATTTTAGAGTTAAAAGGTAGTAAATGTTCACAACTCTTGGGAATTATACCTAAATTTGGGTTTGCAAACACAATTTCTAAAGCTTCAGAGTGGGTGGCACCAACTGTGTCCATATCTCATTTTCCTCTAAAATAGCACCCTAGCTCTTTTTCAACAATTCCAATCAATGAGCATATAGTATTATCACATATTTGAATCTCATTACCTAGAAGATAAGTTAACAAGCCATCATCATTGCTTAGATTAGCATAGAATAGTTTAACTAAGCTGGATAAAGAGGTTCAGTAATTTACAAAATGGGTAAGGCCTCTAAGTCTGCAAACCACATGATAGGTTCTAGGTTCCCTAATTGATTCAAATCAACATATTTTCCTTTATGAATGGGTCTAGAACCAAATTCAGAAAATCTAAGGGAAGCTTCTTGTGATTTAAACAAGGAGTGGTCAAATGAATCTACCTCCATCCTTTTTCCTTTGTCTCTTGATGTTCTTTTAGGAGCCATTTCTATTTAAAGGATTGAAAAATTAATCAATTGAAAGGATTGAACAATTAACCAATTGAAGAAAGGAATGAAACAAGACAATAAGAGAAATAATTCTGTTTTTACCTTAGATTGTTCCTTGAGATGTAGGAAGCTTGAATCAAGGTAAGCTCTCCTTCTTAGGCTTCTAGAGGGAAGAATTGATAACAAAATGAGACTTGGGAGAGTTCAAAGGAGTTTAGAAGGTGTTGTGAGGTGTTTGGGGCGGTTCTACCGCCGGCCCTAACTCACCCCTTATAAAGGGGTGTTCGAGTGGTACTATCCCAGGCGGTTCCACCGACTACCAGTGGTGCCACCGCCGCAGCTGGCGGTGCTACCGCTAGTAGCACAAAATCCGCAGTTCACCTCTTTTTTTTTTTTTTTTTAAATTGGTCTTAGAGAAGGGATGAAGTCAAAAAGAATTTGATGAATATAAGACCAGAAAAACAAATCAAATTGATGAATCGATGAAAAAATCAAAATCAAATCGATGAAAATGATAATTTCAAGGAAAGATGTCATCAAATAGAACTTACTTATTTGGACAGTTTAACATGCCTAATTCCCTTCTAATAAAATCAAATTGTTCCTCATTTAAAGGTTTTGTAAAAATGTCCGCTAATTGATGATTTGTATCAACAAATTCAAGGGTGACATCTCTACTACTTACATGATCACGTATAAAATGATGCCTAATGTCAATGTGCTTAGTTCGAGAGTGTTGAATTGGATTTTTAGTTAGACAAATAGCACTCGTGTTATCACATTTTATAGGGATATTTTTTAAGTAGATTCCATAGTCTTCTAGTGTATTTTTCATCCAGATAACCTGTGCACAGCATACACTTGCAGCTATATATTCAGCTTCTGCCGTAGATAGTGCAACCGAATTTTGTTTCTTGGAAGTCCAAGAAACGAGTGCATGTCCTAGAAATTGGCATGTTCCAGAAGTGCTTTTTCTATCTATTTTACATCCACCAAAATCCGCATTTGTATAAGCTTTCAAGTCAAAATTATCAGATTTTGGATACCATAATCCAAGATTAGGGGTACCTTTAAGATATCTAAGAATCCTCTTGACTTTTCAAGTGAGATAGCTTAGGATTAGCTTGAATCTTGCACATAACCCTACACTGAACATGATGTCAGTCCAGTTGCGATGAGATAAAGCAGGCTACCTATCATGCCCCTATATGTTTTTTGATCAAAACTTTCTCCATTTTCATCCATATCTAATTTAACAGAGGTGCTCATAGGAGTGCTAACATCTTTTGAGCCATCCATGTTAAATCATTTTAATAATTCCAATGTGTATTTTGATTGATTTAGAAATATACCATCACTTAGTTGCTTGATTTGTAGTCCTAACAAGAAATTTAGTTCTCCCATTAGGCTCATCTCAAATTCATCACTCATATCCTTAGCAAATAATTCACATAGTGATTCATTACAAGACCTAAAAATAATATCATCAACATAAATTTGAACAATAAGAAAATCATTTTCAAAATGTTTAATAAACAATGTAGTATCAACCTTGCCTTTAGTGAAATCATTTGAAATTAAAAAATAACTAATCCTCTCATACCAAGCCCTAGGGGCTTGTTTTAGACCATATAGAGCCTTAGTTAGCTTAAACACGTGATTAGGAAATAGAGAGTTTTCAAATCTGGGTGGTTGTTCAACATATACTTCTTCGGAAATAAAACCATTTAAGAATGCACTTTTGACATCCATTTGAAATAATTTGAAATCTTTACTACTAGCATAGGCAAGGAGCATCCTAATGGCTTCCAATCTTGCCACTGGAGCGAAGGTCTCTTCATAATCGATACCTTCTTCTTGGTTGAAACCTTTGGCCACTAGTCTAGCCTTGTTTCGAACCACGATACCGTATTCATCTTGCTTGTTTCTAAAGACCCACTTAGTACCAATAACTAAGTGGTCATTAGGTCTAGGAACAAGCTTCTACACCTCATTCCTCTCAAATTGATTCAATTCTTCTTGCATTGCGATAACCCAAGAATCATCTTTTAAGGCATCAACAATGCATTTTGGTTCAACTTGAGAAAGAAAAGCGGCATGGGCACAAAAATTTTTGAAAGAAGAGCGAGTTTGAATCCCTTTCGATGTATCTCCTATAATTAACTCCTTGGGATGAGCATCTACATACTTCCATTCCTTGGGTAAGGAAGTTTGGGAAGAAGATGCATCCAAGTTGTCATTTTGAGGAGAGGGTTCATTCAAATTCAAATTATCAAGACCAAAATCATCATCAAAATCTTTCTTCTTGAATTCGGAAATTTCATTGAAAACGACATGAATCGATTCTTCTATAAGTAAGGTTCTTTGTTAAAAACACTAAAAGCCTTAAAACCTAAGAATAACCAAGAAATATGCCTTCATTGGATTTTGCATCGAATTTTCCTAAGGCATCCTTTTCATTTAAAATAAAGCATTTACAACCAAAAACTTTAAAATAAGAAACATTGGGTTTTTTATCATTCCATAATTCATATGGAGTTTTAGATAGGGATGGTCTCACTAAAACTCTATTCATAACATAGCAAGTCATATGTATTTACGACTTCTGCCCAAAAATATTTTGGTAAATTATATTCATTTAACATGGTTCTAGCCATTTCTTGCAAACTTCTATTTTTCCTTTCCACTACTCCATTTTGTTGTGGATTTCTTGGAGTAGAGAAGTTGTGATTGTATCCATTTATTTCACAAAAATTTTGGAAGTCATGATTTTGAAATTCACCTCCATGATCACTACGAATTGATGAAATCATAAGGCCTTTTTCATTTTGAGTGAGTTTACAAAATTTAGAGAAACATTTGAAACAATCACTTTTATGAGCTAAGAAATAGGTCCAAGTGTATCTACTATAGTCATCCACAATTACAAAGGCATATTTGCTATCCCCTAGGCTTGTTATGTCAATTGGTCCAAATAAGTCCAAGTGGATCAATTGCAATGGTCTAGTGGTGCTAATTTGATTTTTTGATTTGAAACTAGTCTTTATTTGTTTCCCTAGTTGACATGCATCACATACCTTATCCTTAAAAAATTGTGTTTGGGATACCTCTTACTAAATCTCTAGATGAAATCTTAGAGATTAGTTTCATGCTTGCATGGCCTAATCTCCTATGCCAAAGCCATGCATCATCATTCAAAACCAAAAAGCACATTTCATTACTTAATTTATCAATATTTATGGTGTAGACATTGTTTTGTTTTAAAGCAATCATGGATATGTTGTTGTTGGGTTTTTCAATAATGCAAACATTAGATTCAAATCTAACAACATAACCTTTATCACATAGTTGACTAATACTTAAAAGATTATGTTTTAAACCATCAACTAGTAACACATCATCAATTGAAAAATTCGATTTGTTACCTATGGTTCCTTTGCCAATGATTTTACCCTTGTTGTTGTCTCCGAAGGTGACATATCCTTCTTCTTTGCTAGAGAGCATAGAGAAATGAGATGGATCTCCGGTCATGTGCCTTGAGCATCCACTATCAAGATACCATTTCTTGCTCCTAGCTTGTGAGTTTGTCTACAAAAGAGGATGGTTTTTAGGTACCCATTTGATTTTGGGTGCCTTACAAAATGATCTACTTACTTTGTAATTCATCATTGAATTGTTTATGGTTCCTTTAGGAACCCATATCAATTTTTGTGGATTAATTTTCTTGAATGGACATTTGTAGGCAACATGTCTCGTTTTGCCATAAAAGTTACATTTCAAATGTGGTGATACATGCAATGTAGGTCCTTTAATGAAGGTGGTGGGATTTTGGTGAGAACCTCTCACAAATCCGATACCACTTCTATTTCCGACGTGACCTTTGTTAGCAAGAATCATGTCTAAGCCCTTGCTACCGACCTTAAACTTGTTTAGGATCTCTTTGAGTAGCAAGTTCTCCCTCTTTGTTGCATCTAAGTCTTCACACTTAGAGCATGGGGGTAGAGAAGGGTTTTGAAGACTATTTAACTTACTTTGTAACAAAGCATGCTCTTTTTTAAGCAAATTGAACTTCTTACTAATAGTTTTACATTCATCAAATAACTCATGAAAAGCCATAGAAAGTTCATCAAAGATAACTCTTCATAAAGTAACTCACTAACCTCTTCTCCAAATGCCATTAGTGCTAAGTTTGCCTCTTCTTTGTTGCTGGCCTCTTCAACCTCGAGTCACTTGAATCATCCCACGTGGCCTTCAAAGCTTTTTCTTCTTGAATTGCTTCTTCTTGGCTTGAGGGCATTCATTCTGAAGTGTCCCGGCTTCTTGCATTCGTAGCAAAGGACTTGGTCCTTTTTGTGTTCAAATTTACTTTTTGTGTCATTTTTGAATTTGTTCTTTCTTATAAATTTCTTAAACTTTCGAGTTAGAAGTGCAATGTCTTTGTCACTGTCCTCATCACTTGATGTTCCTTTCAAGTGGTCTTCTTGTGTTCTAAGTGCCATATCCTTCCTGTTCTTTGGAAGGGGGTTCTCAAGCTCTTCATGAGCATGGCACGTCATCTCATAAGTCATTAGAGATCCAATAAGTTCTTCAAGCGAAATACTTTAAGATCCTTGGCCTCTTGAATGGCCGTCACCTTTGATCCCAACTTTTGAAGGGATCTTAAAATTTTGGTTACCAGTACTAAATTCGAAACTCCTTCACCAAGAGCTTTTAGACCATTGATGCCCTCCGTAAAGCGGGTGTACATGTCTTCAATGGACTCACTTGGTTTCATACGAAGAAGTACATTAGAATGCACAAGAATGTTGATTTTGGACTCTTTCACTCGGCTAGTGCCTTCATGAGTGATTTCAAGAGTGCGCCAAATATCAAATGCCGATTCACAAATAGAAACCCGATTAAACTCATTCTTGTCAAGCGCACAAAATAAGGCATTCATAGCCTTTGCATTGAGAGCAAAAATCTTCTTCTCACTCATTCCATTCACTCATCGGAAGAGAGGATTTTGCAAAGCCATTTTCAACAATGTTCCAAAGTTCGAAGTCCATGGAAATAAGAAAAATCCTCATACGAGTCTTCCAATACGTATAATCCAACCCATTAAACATAGGTGGACGAGTAATGGAGAGACCTTCTTGCATACCGGAGTAGGCCATCTCTCTTGGGTTTTAAACCAATATGAGAGCAAACCTTGCTCTGATACCAATTGAAAGGATCTAAAAGGTACTAAGACGGGGGGGGGGGGGGGGGTGAATTAGTGCAGCGGATTAAAATCGTATTCTTGAAACCAATTTGCAAAAACACACGTTGGTAGGAAGATCTCAATTTGATGAAAGAGAACTTGAAAGTAATTGCTTGCGTAAAGGAAATAACTATGAACTAAATAACTTGTAGCAAAGTGAAGAAATACTTTAAGAATGTAAACACTCACACATTCATGGACACAAGGATGTATAGTGGTTCGGTCAAATGACCTACATCCACTCTTGAAGCCTTTACGATGAGGCTCCACTCTTCCACTAGTAATTCCTTTGAAGGGGAAGGATCAAACACCCCAACAACCCTTTACAAGATGTTGTCACTTGTACAAGTTCTCACAAGAAAAGGTAGAAGGTGAACACTAGCAAAAATAAGACTTTACAACACACTTCAATAGCTCTAGTGATAGAATTTTTTGCTCCAAAGGTACCCTTTTCATTTAGGAAAAGGGAGGGGTATTTATAGATCAAAGTGGATTCAAAATTGGGCTCAAATTCAAAATCAATTTGGAGTTCAAGATCCCTAGTAGTCGAGAAGCGGTGCCACAAGAAGCCGATTACCGCTGTCACAATCCTTTTGACCCAGAAATTGGCGGTACGATGGTGCTCTGCTACCGGTCTCCCCGGTATGACAGTGATTGGGGCGGTGCGACAGCCTGACCAGTAATTCCGCACTTTGTCTGCCCTTGCTACAGCGATGCACACCGCCCGGGCGTGCCGCCTTTGTGTCCCGGCTGGCGTCTTGCTGCCTCATTCGGCCAGGCCGAATGAGCCTGTTGAAACCCTCGGCCCGGCTCGATGGGGCCGGTTGGCCTGAGCCTCAGTAAGATGGGCATGTGAAGCACCAGCAGCTCGGTAGAACTGAATTGGCCCCTACTAAATTTAGGCAGGATTTCCTCGAATCCTTGCCTTACTCATGTGCAAACTACGAACATAAAACACAACTAAGCGTGATTTGATCCAACATGCTTCAAGTCAACTTCCGAGCTTTACGGCGAGATTAAAAGCTTTGCTTCCTCGGATTGCTTCGATGGACTCCCGGCATACTCGGATTGTATGGCGAGCTCAGCGAGTCTTTGGCTTGCTTCGAATCATCCGGTGAGTTCGCGAACCTTGACGATCTCTGAGAAGAACTTCCGAAAACTTCGACAAGTCTCTGATTCGATCTTTGATGGTTCCGGCAACACTTCCGAAAATCTCTCGGACTTTTGATGAACTCTTGAACCCCCGACGGACTTGACCTCGGTAAATCACTTTATATTTTCTTCCCATCGTAGTTATTCCTGCACACTTATCTTGATAAAGTGGATTAGCACAAATATTTCACCAATTGACTTCATCATCAAAATCCGAGATTCAATAGTACTCATACAGGACATCCTTGGTGTCTCAAGTCTAAGGATCAGATACACTACTAGGACTACGGAATCATTGTTTGACATGAGATATCAATAACCGTTCAGCATTCCATAGGCGGATTAATCAATGAACTCATTCCCCAATGAGCACCTGCACTGTACCCTTAGGGTCCCCACACGAATAGCTATGAGACCAGCTACCTCCATCATATGGATAGATATACAGCACATCAGTCTATCCGGTTATCTCAATGTCCTTCTCGAGTAACCTATGACCAGGATAATTTAGGGTCTGTGTTTAAAGGTGAATCGGTCTCATTATCATGATCTCATCACGATCCGATTCCCATTGCACAGATCCAAGGACATCACAATATATGCAACATGCAAGATAAAGTGATAAAATACCTATTAATAAGCAAAGAGAAAAAATGCATATCAAGTCACAAGTGCCATTACTTATGTGATTAGCTTGCAAGGCACATATGACTAGCAATCTCCCACTTGACCTAAAGCCAATCACCAACAAGTCTGATCCCCATCAGGCCTTTGTGACACTCAAAGACAATCTGAGTCAATAGATTTGTTAGTGGATCTACAATGTTATCTTCAGATGAAACTCTTTCCATTACTACATCTCTTCGGGCTACAATCTCTCTAATAAGTTGGAACCTCATTTGAATATTTCTGATGAGACCCAAGTTCCCTTATTTGAGTAATCGACCCGTATTTATCGCAATATAAAGGAATTATCTCCTCGCTACTCAGGAAAACTCATAGATCTGTGATGAACTTCTTCATCTAGACTCCCTCCGTTGTTGCCTCTGCCATAGCAATGTATTCCGCCGCTATGGTCGAGTCAACAGTAGTGTCTTGCTTGAAACTCTTCCAGCATACTACTCCTCTATTCAGGGTGAACACATACCCTAAATTAGACTTATTATCATCGACATTGGATTGGAAGCTCGAGTTTGTGTAGCCTTCAACTCTAAAGGCTACTACCTCCATATACTAGTAAAAGATCCTTAGTCCTTCTCAAGTACTTAAGGATACTTTTACTACTTTCCAATGCTCCAAGCCTGGATCTACCTGACATCTGCTCATGACACTCATGTTAGGATCGGAAAGGCACTAAGAGGGGGGGGGGGGGGGGGGTGAATTAGTGCAGTGGATTAAAATCGTAATTTTGAAACCAATTTCGTAAAAAGGCAAGTTCGTAAGAAGATTTTGATTCAACGAAAGAGAACTTGAATGAAGTTGCTTGAGTAAAGGAAATAGAAAGTAACTAAGTGATTTGCAGCTAAGTAATAAAATAATTCAGAAATGTAAACACTCACACATTCATGAACACAATGATGTATAGTGGTTCGGTCAAATGACCTACATCCACTCTTGAAGCCTTCACGATGAGGCTCCGCACTTCCACTAGCAAATCCTTTGAAGGGGAAGGACCAAATACCCCTCTTACAACCCTTTACAAGAGGTTCACACTCTTACAAGATTTCATAAGGAGAAGAAGGAGGTGAACACTTTAGCAAAAGAAGAGACAAGACTTTGCCATGACTTTTCAAAGACTTTTCAAAGACTTTTTCTCAAAATTCTAACTCTCAAGGGTACCCTTTCAGCTGAGAAAGGGGGGGGGGATATTTATAGGCTCAAAATGGATTCAAATTTGAGCTCCAAATTTGAATTTTTTTGAGTTTCCCGGTGTCGGGTAGTGCAACCACTTTGTCGAGGCGGTGCTACACGCTGATAGTTTGTGATCGACACAGCAAGAGGCGGTGCAACCGCCCCAGCCGAGCGTGCTACTGCCCGGTGGCGGTTCAACGCTGGCCCATTTAGCCATTGCTGAATGGGCCTTGTTTAAGGCCCAAGTTGGCCCAGTAAGAGCCCGGTTGGCCCCTACCAGATTTAGGTAGGATTATTTCTAAATCCTTGTTCTAATCATGTGCAAACTATGAATTTAAAACATAATTCTAAGTGATTTAACCTGACATTCTTCAAGTCAACTTCCGACGAGCTTTATGGTGAGATTTCGGCGGACTTCCGACACTTCCCTCGGATTTCTTCCGGTAGACTTCTAGCATACTCCCGGATTGTATGACGAGCTCAATGAGTCTTCGGCTAGCTTTCGAATCTTCCCGGTAAGTTCCACGAACCTTCGACGATCTTTGCGATGAACTTCCGAAAACTTCGGCAAGTCCCTGATTCGATCTTGGTTGGTTCCGGCAACACTTCCGATGATTTCTTGGACTTTCGATGAACTCTTGAACACCCCACGGACTTGACCATGGTAAATTGCTTTATGTTTTCATCCCATCGTAGTTATTCCTGCACACTTATCTCGACAATATATATTATAACAAATATTTCACCAATTGACTTCATCATCAAAATCCGAGATTCAACAATCTCTACCTTTTTGATGATGATAATCAATTGATGATAGAGTTACACTTAACTCCCCCTATCTATATGTCATAGATAGTAAAAACTGCTTGAATTCAATTTCTTTGAGTTCAACACGATAAGTTTAACTTATCATCCAATCATATGAAAGAGAAACTTCATGGTTTACTTAATGATGACAATGTCGATGTATGACACTTATAGACATTCATCATTAAGTCAAAAGATGTCAAATAGACAGGTATCAAATGATATCAATGAAGTATACACAATTAAAATGATATCAAGAACCTAAATAAGCATTTCAAGCATATAACTTGCAAAGCATGGCAAATGCATATAATTTTCAAAGCATGACAAATGCATATAACTCACTATTCACTAGTCACATATTTCTCCCCCTTTGTCATCACCAAAAAGGAAAAGAGGGATTCATATACGAGTGAAAACTGAAAATATTATGAGTGCGTCATCCAAAGATATGTAAAAAGATATCCGAAAAATATCACAAACGAGGAAAAGAAATCATTCAAAAATCCGAATAGACAATATCATTCCATAATGCCCAAGGTAGATAAGATGTAGTAAAGATAATTTCAAAGTTGCATAGATGTCAAAGTTGCATAAAAGTTTACAATGTTCAAAAAGAAAATATAATACAACAAACTACTTCTTAGGAGGAATGCCAAAGTGCCTATACATGTGATCTATCTTTTGGTTCATCTTTCGCATTTCCTTCAAAAGTTCAATTTGCTGTAATTTAACTTCATTTAATTCTCTCACGATCGGATCGTCAGAAGGTGGAGCTGAAGCTGGTACTGATGGAGCTGTATCAAAGGGATCAGGAGGAGGAGATTCACTTCCCCTGAAGACTGGTGTTTTAGGATGTTCTACTGGTTGGAGAGGTATATCACTCCTCGGTTGTCTAACCCCTATTCCATTCTCAAATGTACACCTAAGTGTCTTAAGTAGTTTCATGTTAATGATGTTATATTTGTCCACTTGTACTACTTCTTCATCATGTGGAATACTAATATTATGGACATACAACAATCTAGTTATCAATCCTCCATATGGTAACATTAACCCTTTAGAAATGACTTCTATCATGTGTTGTCGGATTAGGTATCCAAAACAATAATTCTGTCCGGTCATGATCCAATATATGGTACCTAACTCAGTTAAACTAATCTCATCATGATGAAATTATTTAGGAATGATAATGCTTGTAAGAATGTGATGTAGAATTTTAGAGCTAAAAGGCAACAAATGTTCATAGCTCTTGGGAATTATGCCTAAGTTTGGATTTGCAAAGATGGTTTCTAAGACTTTGGAGTGGGTGGCTCCGATTGTGTCCATGTCCCATTTCCCTCTAAAATAGCATCCTAACTCCTTCTCAACAATTCCAATTAGTGTGCATATTGTACTATCAAATACTTTGATTTTATTTCCTAGAAGATAGGTAGATAAGCTATCATCATTCACGCTTAAATTAGCATAAAATAATTTAATCAAGCGTGGATAAATGGGTTCATCAATTTACAAAATGGGTAAGACATCTAACTTAGCAAACCACATAATGGGTTCTAGGTTCCCTAATTGACCCAAATCAACATATTTCCCTTTATGAATGGTTCTAGTAACAAGATCTGAAAACCGAAGGGCTACATCTTTTGATTTGAAAAGAAATTGGTCAAATAAATCTACCTCCACCCTTTTCCCTTTGTCTCTTGAAGATCTTCTAGGAGCCATATCTAGTGAGGATAGATCAATAATCAATTTAAAGGAAAGAACTAAAACTAGAGAAGAAAAGGGGAGAAAAATTTTAGATTTTACCTTAGATGTGTTTCCTTGAGAGGTAGAGAGCTTGAATCAAGGAAAAATCCCCTTCTTAGGCTTCTAGAGGGAGAGAATGAGGCTTGGAAGTGTTTTGAGGGCTTTAGGGAGGTGAAGAAGGGCTGCTCTCGGGTTGGGGGCGGTTCTACCACCGACCCTAACTCACCCCTTTTATAAAGGGGTGTTCGGGCGGTTCTACCGCCTGGGGTCCGACTACCCAGGCGGTGCTACCACCGGTAGCAAAAATATTTTTTTTAATTTATTCTAAATTTATTTTCAGAGGTTTTAAGGATGGGATGATGTCTTAGATCATAAAAAATCCGAGCGGAAAGCAAATCGATGAAAGTCAAATTTTTGAAGAAAAATCTCATATAATAAAGCTTATTTATTAGGATAATTTAACATGCATAATTCCCTTCTAATAAAATCAAATTGTTCCTCATTTAAGAGTTTTGTAAAAATATCCGCTAATTGATGATTTGTATCGATAAATTCAAGGGTGACATCTTTACTATTGACATGATCTCGTATAAAATGATGCCTAATGTCAATGTGCTTAGTTCGAGAGTGTTGAATCGGATTTTTAGTTAGACAAATAGCACTCATGTTATCACATTTTATGGGAATGTTCTTTAAATAAATTCCATAGTCTTCTAGTATATTTTTCATCCAAATAACCTGTGCATAGCATGCACTTGCAGCTATGTATTTGGCTTCTGTCGTAGATAGTACAACCGAATTTTGTTTCTTGAAAGTCTAAGAAACAAGTACATATCCTAGAAATTGGCATGTTCTAGATGTGCTTTTTCTATCTATTTTACATCCACCAAAATCCACATCTGCATAAGCTTTCAAATCAAAGTTATCGGATTTTGGATACCATAATCCAAGATTTGAAGTCCCTTTAAGATATCTAAGGATTCTCTTAACGGCTTTGAAATGAGATAGCTTAGGATTAGCTTGGAAACTTGCACATAGCCCCATACTAAACATGATGTCAGGTCTGGTTGCAGTGAGATAAAGCAGGCTACCTATCATGCCCCTATATGTTTTTTGATCAAAACTTTCTCCATTTTCATCCATATCTAACTTAATGGAGGTGCTCATAGGAGTGCTAATGTCTTTTGATCCATCCATGTTAAATTATTTTAATAATTCTAATGTATACTTTGATTGATTTAGAAATATACCATCACTTAGTTGCTTAATTTGCAATCCTGAAAAGAAATTTAGTTCTCCCATTAGGCTCATCTCAAATTCATCACTCATACTCTTGGCAAATGATTCACATAGTGATTTATTAGAAGAACAAAAAATAATATCATCAACATAAATTTGAACAATAAGAAAATTATTTTCAAAATATTTAATAAATAATATAGTATCAACCTTGCCTTTAGTGAAATCATTTGAAATTAAAAAAGAACTAAGCCTCTCATACCAAGCCCAAGGGGCTTGTTTTAGACTATATAGAGCCTTAGTTAGTTTAAACACATGGTTAGGAAGAAGAGAATTTTCAAATCCGGGTGGTTGTTCGACAAACACTTCTTCATAAATAAAACCATTTAAGAATGCACTTTTGACATCCATTTGAAATAATTTGAAATCATTACTACTAGCATAGGCAAGGAGCATCCTAATGGCTTCTAATTTTGCTATAGGAGCGAAGGTCTCTTCGTAATCAATACCTTCTTCTTGGTTGAAACCTTTGGCCACTAGTCTAGCCTTGTTTATAACCATGATATCACATTCATCTTGCTTGTTTCTAAAGACCCATTTAGTACCAATAACTAAGTGGTCATTAGGTCTAGGAACAAGCTTCCATACCTCACTCCTCTTACATTGATTCATTTCTTCTTGCATTGCGATAACCCAAGAATCATCTTTCAGGGCATCGTCAATGCACTTAGGTTCAATTTGAAAAAGAAAAGCGGCATGGGCATAAAAATCTTTGAAAGAAGAGTGAGTTTGAACCCCTTTCGATGCATCTCCTATAATTAACTCCTTGGGATGAGCATCTACATACTTCTATTCCTTGGGTAAGGAAGTTTGGGAAGAAGATGCATCCAAGTTGTAATTTTGAGGAGAGGGTTCATTCAAATTTAAATTATCAAAGCTAAAATCATCATCAAAATCTTTTCTCTTAAATTCAGAAATTTCATTAAAAACCACATGAATAGATTCTTCTATAACTAAGGTTCTTTTGTTGAAAACATGAAAAGCCATAGAAACGGAAGAATAACCAAGAAATATGCCTTCATTGGATTTTGTATCGAATTTTCCTAAGGCATCCTTTTCATTTAAAATAAAGCATTTACACCCAAAAACTTTAAAATAAAAAATATTAGGTTTTTTATCATTCCATAATTCATATGGAGTTTTAGATAGGGATGGTCTCACTAGAACTCTATTCATAATATAGCAAGCCGTATTCACGGCTTCCGTCCAAAAATATTTTGGTAAATTATATTCATTTAACATGGTTCTAGCCATTTCTTGCAAACTTCTATTTTTCCTTTCCACTACTCCATTTTGTTGAGGATTTCTTGGAGTAGAGAAGTTATGGTTATATCCGTTTATTTCACAAAAATTTTGGAAGTCATGATTTTGAAATTCACCTCCGTGATCACTTCGAATTTATGAAATCATAAAACCTTTTTCATTTTGAGTGAGTTTACAAAATTTAGAGAAACATTTGAAACAATTACTTTTGTGAGCCAAGAAATAGGTCCAAGTGTATCTACTATAGTCATCCACAATTACAAAGACATATTTGCTACCTCCTAGGCTTGTTATGTCAATTGGTCTAAATAAGTCCAAATGGATCAATTGCAATGGTCTAGTGGTGCTAATTTGATTTTTTGATTTGAAACTAGTTTTTATTTGTTTTCTTAGTTGACATGCATCACATACCTTGTCCTTAACAAATTTCATATTTGGGATTCCTCTTACTAACTCTCTAGATGAAATCTTAGAAATTAGTTTCATGCTTGCATGGCCTAATCTCCTATGCCAAAGCCAAGCATCATCATTCAAAACCGAAAAACATATTTCATTACTTAATTCATCAATATTTATGGTGTAGACATTGTTTTGTTTTAAAGTAATCATGGATATGTCATTGTTTGATTTTTCAATGATGCAAACATTAGATTCAAATCTAACAACATAACCTTTATCGCATAATTGACTAATGCTTAAAAGATTATGTTTTAAACCATCAACTAGCAACACATCATCAATTGAAAAACTTGATTTGTTACCTATGGTTCCCTTGCCAATGATTTTACCCTTGTTGTTGTCTCCGAAGGTGACATACCCTTCTTCTTTGCTAGTGAGCATAGAGAAATGAGATGGATCTCCAGTCATATGCCTTAAGCATCCACTATCAAGATATCATTTCTTGCTCCTAGCTTGTGAGTTTTTCTACAAAAGAGGATGGTTTTTAGGTACCCATTTGATTTTGGGTGCCTTACAAATTGATCTACTTAATTTGTAATTTATCATTGAATTGTTTATGGTTCCTTTAGAAACCCATATCAATTTTTGTGGACTAATTTTCTTGAATGGACATTTATAAGCAACATGTCTCATTTTACCATAAAAATTACATTTCAAATGGGGTGATACATGCAATGTGGGTCCTTTAATAAAGGTGGTAGGATTTTGGTGAGATCCACTCACAAATCCGATTCCACTTTTGTTTCTGACGTGACCCTTGTTAGCAAGGATCATGTCCAAGCCCTTGCTACCGACCGTAAACTTGTTTAGGGTCTCTTTGAGTAGCAAGTTCTCCCTTTTTATTGCTTCTAAGTGTTCACACTTAGAGCATGGGGGTAGAGAAGGGGTTTGGAGACTATTAAACTTATTTTGTAATAAACTATGCTCTTTCTTAAGCAAATTGAACTTCTTACTAATAGTTCTACATTTATCAAATAACCCATGAAAAGCGATAGAAAGTTCATCGAAAGATAACTCTTCATTAAATAACTCACTAACCTCTTCTCCTAAGGCCATTAGCGCGAAGTTGGCCTCCTCTTTGTTGCTAGCTTCTTCAACCTCGGAGTCACTTGAATCATCCCATGTGGCCTTCAAAGCTTTCTTCTTCTTGAATTGCTTCTTCTTGGCTTGAGGGCATTCATTCTTGAAGTGTCCCAGCTTCTTGCATTCGTAGCAAATAACTTGGTCCTTTTGTGTTCAAATTTATTTTTTGTGTCATTTTTAAATTTGTTCTTTCTTATAAATTTCTTAAACTTTTGAGTTAAAAGTGCAATGTCATTATCACTGTCCTCATCACTTGATGTTCCTTTCAAGTGGTCTTCTTGTGTTCTAAGTGTCATATCCTTCCTGTTCTTTGGAAGGGGGTTCTCAAGCTCTTCATAAGCATGGCACGTCATCTCGTAGGTCATTAGAGACCCAATAAGTTCTTCAAGAGGAAATGTTTTAAGATCTTTGGCCTCTTGAATGGCCGTAACTTTTGGATCCCAACTCTTTGGAAGGGATCTTAAAATTTTAGTTACCAACTCGAAGTTAGAAAAACCTTTACCAAGAGCTTTAAGTCCATTGATGATATCCGTAAAGCGGGTGTACATGTCTCTAATGGACTCATTTGGTTCATCCGAAAAAGTTCATAAGAATACACAAGAATATTGATTTTGGACTCTTTCACTTGGCTAGTGCCTTCATGAGTGATTTTAAGAGTGTGCTAAATATCAAATACCGAGTCACAAATAGAAACCCGATTAAACTTAT
The DNA here is from genome assembly GCA_023547065.1 of Musa troglodytarum. Classification (NCBI taxonomy): domain Eukaryota; kingdom Viridiplantae; phylum Streptophyta; class Magnoliopsida; order Zingiberales; family Musaceae; genus Musa; species Musa troglodytarum. Next base: position 22,369,754 of record CP097508.1, on the reverse strand, counting down.
TTTTATCAAGCGCACAAAATAAGGCATTCATAGCCTTTGCATTGAGAGCAAAAATCTTCCTTTCCGACTCATTCCTCTCACTCATCGGAAGAGAAGATTTTGCAAAGCCATTTTGAATAATGTTCCAAAGTTTAAAGTCCATAGAAATAAGAAAAATCCTCATATGAGTCTTCCAATATGTATAATCCGACCCATTAAACATAGGTGGACGAGTAATGGAGTGACCCTCTTGCATACCGGAGTAGGCCATCTCTCTTGGGTTTTAAACCAAATATGAGAGTAAACCTCGCTCTGATACCAATTGTTAGGATCGGAAAGGCACTAAGAGGGGGGGGGGGTTGAATTAGTGCAGCGGATTAAAATCGTAATTTTTAAACCGATTTCGTAAAAAGGTAAGTTCGTAAGAAGATTTTGATTCGATGAAAGAGAACTTGAATAAAGTTGCTTGAGTAAAGGAAATAGAAAGGAACTAAGTGATTTGCAGCTAAGTAATGAAATAATTAAAAAATATAAACACTCACACATTCATAAACACAATGATGTATAGTGGTTCGGTCAAATGACCTACATCCACTCTTGAAGCCTTCACGATGAGGCTCTACACTTCCACTAGCAAATCCTTCGAAGGGGAAGGACCAAATACCCCTCTTACAACCCTTTATAAGAGGTTCACACTCTTATAAGATTTCACAAGGAGAAGAAGGAGGTGAACACTTTAGCAAAAGAAGAGACAAGACTTTGCCAAGACTTTTTCTCAAAATTCTAACTCTCAAGGGTACCCTTTCAACTAAGAAAAAGGGGGGTATTTATAGGCTCAAAATGGATTTAAATTTGGGCTCCAAATTTGAATTTTTTGAGTTTCCCGGTGTCGGGCGGTGCAACCGCTTGTCAGAGGTGGTGCTACTGCCTGTTAGTCTCATGACCCGACACAATAGCGGTCGGTGCAATTGCCCGGCCGACCGGTGATGCTACCCGGTGACACATGCGAGGCGGTACTACCGCCCCAGCTAAGCGGTGCTACCGCCCTATCTTTGGCAGTTCACTTAGCCCGTTCGCCCAACAGTGAATAGGCCTTAAGGCCTTGTTGTTGGCAAGATTATTTCTAAATCCTTGCTCTAATTATGTGCAAACTATGAATTTAAAACATAATTCTAAGTGATTTAACCCGACATTCTTCAAGTTAACTTTCGGTGAGCTTTACGGTGAGATTCCGACAGACTTCTGACACTTCCCTTGGATTTCTTCTGGTGGACTTCCAGCATACTCCCGAATTGTATGGCGAGCTCAATGAGTCTTCGGCTAGCTTTCGAATCTTCCAGGTAAGTTCCGTGAACCTTCGACGATCTTTGCGTCGAACTTCTGAAAACTTTAGCAAGTCCCTGATTCGATCTTGGTTGGTTCCGACAACACTTCCGATGATTTCTCAGACTTTCGATGAACTCTTGAACACCCCACGGACTTGACCACGGTAAATCGCTTTATGTTTTCATCCCATCGTAGTTATTCTTGCACACATATCTCGACAATATATATTAGAACAAATATTTCACCAATTGACTTCATCATCAAAATCCGAGATTCAACAACTCAGAGCATGCACTATATCAGGCCTGGTACATAGCATAGCATACATGATAGATCCTATCGCTGATGCATATGGTATCATATCCATGTGTGCCCTTTCTTCAGGAGTCTTTGGGGACATACTCCTAGAAAGTGATATTTCATGTCTCATTGGTATGAAACCTCTCTTGGAATTTTCATGCCAAATATTTGACAATGGTGTCTATGTACTTGGACTAGGACAAGCCAAGCATCCTCTTGGATCTATCTCTATAGATTCGTATCCCCAATATACAGGATACTTCTCCAAAGTCCTTCATGGAGAAGTGCCTAGATAACCAAGTCTTTACTGTGGAGAGCATTCCTACATCATTCCCAATGATCAGGATGTCATCCACATATAATGCTAAAAAGGTGATAGTGTTCTCACTTATTTTCCTGTACACACAAGACTCATCTTCATTCTTAACGAAGTCATAAGATCTGATCGCCTCATCAAATCTTATGTTCCAACTTCAAGAAACTTGCTTCAATCCATAAATGGACCTAAGCAACCTGCACACCTTATCTGGGTTATCCCTAGACACGAATCTCTCAAGCTGTATCATATACACCTCCTCCTCGAGGTTACCATTGAGGAATGCAGTTTTGACATCCATCTGCCAGATCTCATAATCATAGTGTGCTGCAATAGCCAATAGAATTCGAATGGATTTTAGCATGACTATAGGTGACAAAGTTTCGTCATAGTCAATACATTGCTTTTGACGATACCCCTTAGCTACTAGCCTTGCTTTATAGATCTTTATCTTTCCATCTATTATAATCTTCTTTTTGAAGTTCCACTTGCAGCCAATGGGTACAATACCCTCGGGTGCATCAACTAGGTTCCAAACCTTGTTGGAGTACATGGAATCCATTTTTGAATTCATGGCTTCTTGTCATTTCCCGGAGTCTATGCTCATAATAGCCTCCTTGTAGGTCTGAGGATCAATATCCTTAACATCCTCTCTTCTGATATGTCTCACATAACTCTCAGGAGGATGGGATACTCTATCGGACCTTCGTAAAGTTGGAACTTGTGTGTTAGGTATCTGAACAGACTCTGGCTGTGGAATGGTTCTTGAGCTAGGTTCTCCAACCTCGCTCAACTCTATCATGCTCCCACTGTCTCCACCAAGAATGTGTTCCTTCTCAAGGAACACTGCTCTCTTGGCTAGAAAGACCTTTCGGTCCTTAGGGTGATAGAAATAATACCCATAAGTTTCCTTAGGGTATCCCACGAACTTACATCGTTCCGTCCGAGATTTCAACTTGTCAGGGTTATGTCTCTTAACGTGGGCAGGACAGCCCCAAATCTTAATAATCTTAAGATCAGGTTTCTTCCCATTCCATATCTCATATGGAGTAGACATCACTGACTTAGTTGGAATTCTATTCAGAAAGTAAGTCGCGGTTTCTACGGCATATCCCCAGAATGAGATGGGTAGGTTGGCGAAACATATCATGGAACGCACCATGTCTAACAGTGTGCGATTCCTCCTTTCTAATACACCATTAAGCTGTGGTGTATAGGAGATGTCCATTGGGATAATATCTCAGTCTTTGAGGAACTGGGTGAACTCTGTACTCAAGTACTCACCTCCTCGATCATATCAAAGGATTTTAATACTCTTTCCTGTCTGGTTCTCCACTACTCATTTCCTCTTAGACTCACTTACACTCATGATATGTGGAGCTGTATCTATCATAAATAAGCCATTATGCAATGTTCCTCTCGTGATAATCTCATCATCTAATATTATTGAACAACCATTGTTCTCAAAAACTAATTTATATCCAATAATTGTCAAACATGAAATGGAAATAATGTTTTTAATAATGGAAGGAACATAATAGCATGCATCTAATGCAATAATAGCTCCACCAGGTAGATGTAAGGTGACCTTGCAACTTGCACACCTTATCTGGGTTATCCTTGGACACGAATCCCTCAGGCTGTATCATATACACCTCCTCATCGAGGTTACCATTGAGGAATGCGGTTTTGACGTCCATCTGCCAGATCTCATAATCATAGTGTGCTGCAATAGCCAATAGAATTCGAATGGATTTTAGTATGGCTACAGGTGAGAAAGTTTCATCATAGTTAATACCTTGCCTTTGACGATACCCCTTAGCCACTAGCCTTGCTTTATAGGTCTCTACCTGTCCATCTACTCCAATCTTCTTTTTAAAGATCCACTTGCAACCAAAAGGGTACAATACCCTCGAGTGCATCAACTAGGTTCCAAAGCTTGTTGGAGTACATGGAATCCATTTCTGAATTTATGGCTTCTTGCCATTTCCCGGAGTCTATGCTCATAATAGCCTCCTCGTAGGTCTGAGGATCAAAATCCTCAACATCCTCTCTTCTGATATATCCCACATATCTCTTAGGAGGATGAGATACTCTATCGGACCTAGGTAAAGTTGGAACTTGTGTGTTAGGTATCTGAACAGATTCTAGAATAGTGCTTGAGCTAGGTTCTCCAACCTCGCTCAACTCTATCATGCTCCCACTGTCTTCACCAAGAATGTGTTCCTTCTCAAGGAACACTGCTCTCTTGGCTACAAAGATCTTTTGGTCCTCAGGGTGATAGAAATAATACCCATAAGTTTCCTTAGGGTATCCCACGAACTTGCATCGTTCTGTCCTAGATTCCAACTTGTTAGGGTTGTGTCTCTTAACGTGGGTAGGGTAGCCCCAAATCTTAACAATCTTAAGATCGGGCTTCTTCCCATTCCATATCTCATATGGAGTAGACATCACTGACTTAGTTGGAATTCTATTTAGAAGGTAAGCTGTAGTTTCTAGGGCATATCCCCAGAATGAGATGGGTAAGTCAGCGAAACACATCATGGAATGCACCATGTCTAACAGTGTGCGATTCCTTCTTTCTGATACACCATTAAGCTGTGGTGTATAAGGAGGTGTCCATTGAGATAAGATCCTATAGTCTTTGAGGAACTGGGTGAACTCTGTACTCAAGTACTCACCTCCTCAATCTGATCGAAGTGTTTTAATACTTTTTCCTATCTGGTTCTCCACTTCTCGTTTTCTCTTAGACTCACTTACACTCATGATATATGGAGCTGTATTTAGCATAAATAAACTATTATGTATTGTTCCTCTCGTGATGATCTCATCATCTAATATTATTGAACAACCATTGTTCTCAAAAACTAATTTATATCCACTAACTATCAAACATGAAATGGAAATAATATTTTTGATAATATAAGGAACATAATAGCATGCATCTAATGCAATAATAGCTCCACTAGGCAGATGTAAAGTGACTTTGCCAATAGCCACTACAGCAACCTTTACTCCATTGCACATCTTAAGGTCCATCTCACCTCTGTTCAATCTCCTAGGTCCTGCCAGAACCTGCAACAAATTACAGATATGATAAGCACTCCGGGTATCCAATACCCATATGTTATCATAAGATTCTGACAAATGGAGACTGATCATGAATGTACCTGAAGCTTCTCCAAGTTTCTATTTCGCCCTCTCTACAAGGTATTCTTTGCAGTTCCTCTTCCAGTACCCATCTTTGTCACAGTGGAAGCACTAGCCTTTATCCTTTATTGGGTCTTTCTTAGCAACCTTTGCCTTACCCATTTTGCCCTTGCCCTTGCCCTTCTTAAGGGTCTTCTCAGCCTTCCTTTTCTTTCTGGTCTCACTAGTGTAGAGAACCGATTTCTCTTTCTTGATTGTGCTCTCTGCTTCTCTCAACATATTGAGGAGCTCTAGGAGGGTCACCTCAAGTTTGTTCATATTAAAATTTATTATGAACTGAGAAAAAGAATCTAGTAGGGACTGAAGCACAAGATCCACACACAGGTTATCCTCTAGGACCATTCCTAGACCTGTGAGTTTCTCGATCCACTCAATCATCTTAAGGACATGGTTCTAAATCGATGTCCCCTCAGTCATCCTAGTATGGAAAAGACTCTTTGATATCTCATATCGTTGAGTTCTTCCATGTTCCTCAAACAGTTTGTGGAGATGCAGGAGTATAGAATTAGCATCCATATTTTCATGCTGTCTCTATAACTCAATAGTCATAGAGGCCAACATATAACACTGAGCAAGAGTGAAATCATCTAAGTACTTTATATAACGAGCGATCTCATCCTCTCTTGCTCCTTCATCGGGCGTCAGGACCATACTTTATATAGCAAGGACATACGCGATTTTCTCTACTGTAAGAACGATTCTCAGATTGTGAAGCCAATCTTTATAATTTGTACTAGTGAGGCGATTGGCATCAAGTATGCCACGTAAAGGATTTGAAAGCGATATTTTTCTAAAATAAAAGATGTAGTAGAAATAAATAACATGCAGACTTTGTAGAAATTTAAACAATTAAGATAAGGACTTCTATCTTAATATACTCCCACTAATTTTTCGTGAGACACACAACACCCTCCAGTATATGAGGCGGAGACCCCCGACGGATCTTTAGTGGGGATCAGGATCCAATCGGCATCTTAACGTAACCTCGAGGGACTCGACCAATCACAAGAGTTGTCTTAACGTAAAGGTAGACAACTCTTGCCAATCACAACTCCTTGTGATTCCTATCCTGTTCGGCCTCCGAACCACCATGGCCTCGAGGGACTCGATCAACCATGATGTTCGGTTAAGTCATTAACATCGTTACTAGATGAGTCTGATTAGGTGATATACTCTCGAGGGATTCGACCAAGCATACCATGTCCTCAGGTCACCTATGACATCTCTATGTCATAGATAAGATAGCAAGATGCAATATATGTGAGTCTCGAGGGACTCGACCAACTCAACCTATACCGGGAATCGGCTCCTAGCTATAACGATGGAAGGCCACGTGGGTCAATCTAATTGCCTCATGTTTACCGACTTAATATTATTAATAGAGGGGATTTTGGTTTGGTCTCCTAATATAATGTGTCATATACATACTTATTTAATATATGTATCTACATCGCATGCAAATATATATATATATATACATATTTAGTAGGCGTATATCTAATCACACATCACATGAGCAATCACACTAGATGATCATGGACCATATCCTAATGTGATCAGGCCCGAGCCAGTGGGCCCAATCACTCACCACATCAAGATCTATATGTACAATGGCACATCTCTATGCCCTGTGATTGTCCATCTCGCTTCGTCGGATCCGTTGGCATCTCAACACATCTTTATGCGTCGGATCATCCGTTTCAACCTTGCGAGTCATGCTACCGCTATGCCACCTCATGTAATTACAACATAATTATAGCACGCAGGCCCAACAATAAATGAGAAAATTAGAGGCTCGCAGACCCCAATAATAATAATCACATGTACACACATCACATCACAAGTCCATGATCATCTGTCCACATCATACATTACATGTATATGTTACTTTATAGGACTACTAGATAAAAAAAATTATAGTTAATTAAACTATTTAATTAACGTATTTAATTTTCTGAAATCAGGGACATAGAAGAAATTTTCTGAATTCCCAAGGGTATTTTGGTAATTCTATCAAAAAGATAGAATCTAGAATTTTCAAAATCCTGAGGGTATTCTGGTCATTTGATCGTAAGGGACAAAATTGAAATTTCAAAAATTCCAAGAGGTATTTTAGTCATTTTGTCAAAAGGGACAGAAATCAAAATTTTTAAAATTTCGAGGGGCAAAACTATCTTTTGCCCAAAAAACCTAATATCTTTCCCATCTGCAGAGTTGCCACTGCTGCCACCTTGCCGGTGGCGGCCACTACGGCCGGGCGCGCCGCCCTTGCTCGTGGGTGCAGCGCCCATAGGCGTTTCGCCACGCGACGCTTCATGCGCGCCACATTCCGCGGTAGATCGCTCGCGAAGCGCGCGCTACGGTGGGCGACGGGCGCGCGAGCACGGGTGGGCGATGCGCCTGCGGCGCGCATGCGCCATGCGCGGTGCCGCGGTCGCAGCGCTCGCAAGTGACGCCAATTCCTGCGGGCAGGCCACCGGCGTAGGCAGCCTGCAGGTGTTGCCTGCTAGCGGTCCACAGCCTGCGGCCAACTACCGCCTGCAAGCAGGCCACCAACCACCGGCTGCTACCTGTGTAAGCAGTAAGGCTGTAAGTAGCCTTGCGGTTGCTGCGCGAGCGGGCAGTAATAGTTGCTGCCCTTCCTCGCCCTTCGTGCCAACGATTTTGGTGTCAATTGTAGATCTAAAACACAATACACGTAGTTTAAGATCCGATCTTCGCACGAACAACCTGGCTTTGATACCACTGTTGGGAAATCTACCAGGGGAGCGACATCACATACGCAGCGGAAGAACAAAAAATAAAACCCCAAATTTTTCGTAAAAGTTTCTATCGTCGTGCGAAGATCGATGTATCTAAAACAAATATGCAAAACTGCATGTGTAAAAGAAGATACCTAGGGAGATCGTATATCCTTGAATTCTTGCAAATCTGTGGGAGAGGATGAAGGAGGTCAAGCGTCCTCCTCTCTAGCGGTATCCATACGGCAGGGATTGCGACGATGTACCTCTCTCTCTGGGGAGAGGAGAACAGGAGGTGGCTACCAAAAGAAACCCTCAGCCTATAGAGTTTTGGTTCCCTCCTATTTATAGAGGCCCCCTAAAAATCCTAATGGATCTTTTGTCCTATTGGGTATTGGATCTCCATCCAATTACCCAAGCCTCTTAGATTAGTGGGTCTCTACCCAATAATCTCTTATTAGCAATTATTGGATCTCATCTCAGGATCCAATAATTCAAGGGCTTAATGGATATCCAATAAGATAGGGGGTTCAACGGATATCTCATATCCGAACCTCTACTCGTCGCAACACCTACCATATGTGTGTGACCCTCTAGGCCCAATATCGAGCTGGCCATGAGTCATACTTGTCAGAACTCCTTCTGACTTAGTGAATTATTATCTCTATAATAATTCACCCAACTCATTGATTGCGAATATACCAGGCCACTACGCCGCGTTACCATGTATCTATAGTCCCTAGATGATACAGAAGAATCCAATCCTTTGGACCTATCTGTCCTCAGTTACCATGTATCTATAGTCCCTCATCCATCCAATATCACAGAGACCCTATACCGGGCATGGTGCTGTCAGGCCCATACGGTCTCTCCTCGAGTCTTGCTCTTGTCGGATTCTACCGGAGAACCCTTTCTCTCTCAATCTAAATAACCTTGGCCAAGGATTTATTCGAGCGAGAATACATGGGATATTCCTCTCATGATATTGAGAGCGGATGATCCTCTACTGACACTCAATAGCCCTTGTAAGGTTGGCTACCACTCCCAATGATCGATTGTACTAGATCTGGAACTTTCCAAACCTATAAGGCTGGTATCAAAAAGTGGAGTACTTATACAGTATATCCTTAGTGTCTCAAGTCTAAGGACCATATACACTATTGGGACTACGGAATTGCTGTCTGACGTGAGGTATCAATAACCATCCAGAATTCTGTAGGCAGATTAATCAGTGAACTCATTCCCCAATGAGCACCTACATTGTACCCTTAGTGTCCCCACATGAGTAGCTATGAGACCAGCTAACTCCATCATATGGACGGGTATACAACACACCAGTTTATCCGATTATCTCGATGTCCTTCTTGAGTAACCTATGATCAGGATAATTTAGGGTCTATGTTTAAAGGTGAATCGGTCTCATTATCATGATCTCATCACAATCCGATTCCCATTGCATAGATCCAAGGACATCACAATATATGCAACACGCAAGATAAAGTGATAAAACACCTATTACTAAGCAAAGAGAAAAAATGCATATTAAGTCACAAGTGCCATCACTTATATGATTAGCTTGCAGGGCACATATGACTAGCATTTTATAATCAAATCCTAGAAGATTGGTTACCCATTTTTGTTGCTCCGGGGATGATATTTCTGCTCCAGAAAATACTTGAGGCTTCTATGGTCGATTTTAATCTAAAATCACCAGTCGATTAGCTAGGGTCTCCACTTTGTTATTGCATGCATAATGGCAAGCATCTCCTTATCAATCTTCTCAATCTTATCCTCCTGGAGGTGAGAATAGTGGTATGGCCGAGTGTTCGCTAGTGGTTTGCCCAGAAGAATTGGAATTTGGTAGTTATGTTGCCGAGTAGGAGGAAGACCGTACGGTTCAACAAAAATATCGTCAAATTTAATAAGCTGTTGGGTGAGATTTTGACCTTTAATTTCTGTTTTCTTCCCCACTGTTTGTTGCTGGAGATACACAAGAAAGCCACCATTTATCTTGTGTAAAACTTTCTCCATTCGTTGGGTTGAAACGGTGGTTACGTTGCTTCCACGCTTCCCGCATAGGGTGACCTATTTGTCTTTGTAATAGAATTTCATAATCAATTTAGAAAAGTTCCATGAGATGTCACCTAGCGTCGTCAGCCATTCTATGCCCAACACAGCCTCATAATCATCAATTGGTAGGAGGAAGAAGTCGACAATAATTTCTTGGTTCTGCAGTAATAGTTTCACTTGCGGGCATCTTTGGTCGCATTTAGGATTCGGTCGTCGGTGACCTTTACGTTAAACTTGCTGCAACCTTCGATGTGGAGCATCATCTGAGCAGCAACCTTACTATTTAGAAAGTTATTAGTGCTGCCCGTATCGATGAGAATGGTGATTGGTTGTTGTTTGAGCAGGCCTCCAACTTTCATCGTTTGTGGATTTGAGTAATCGGCTAACGCATATACCATAAAGTCGATTGATTGTGGCTCTTCTTCCACATCTTCTTCCTCATATTCAAGACTCTCTTCTAGCTGTTCACTGATCTCTTCTTCCACTAGTTCAATCACAAGATCCCTTTTTTACAGCGATGCTCGCGGCTCCACGGCTCATCACAATGCCAACATAACCCCTTGGCAGATCAGTCTCGAAGCTCTTCTCTTACGAACCTTTTTGGTGCAGGAGCTTGGCTGATAGTAGGGGGGGCTAAGGGCTTTGATATTGCTAGTCAGGGAGTGACCCTAGTCCTTCGGGCTTCATGGTTCAATCGCTCCTCCTGAAATCATGCGAAAGAGATGGCTGCCATAAGTGTGTACGGTTGTCGCACTTTAACTTCTCCTCGGATCTCCAGCTTCAAGCCCTCAATAAATGTTCCTAATAGCTATTTTTTATACCAATCATGAGTTTGATTAGATAACCTTTCAAACCTGGTTTGATACTCCTGAATGGTGGAGGTTTGTCGGATCTTTGCTAGTTGTCCGTCGATGTTCTCGTAATCAGTTGGTCCGAAGTGGATTAGCAGTCCTTATATTGTTGCCATGAGAGGACTCCATGAGTGTGTTCAAACCAATCAAACCATTGTATGGCATCCCCTTCAAGATGTATAGTTGCAATTTCTACCATAGATGCATTTGCGGTTTTATGGTACCGAAAATATCGCTCTGCGCGTGAGATCCAACCAATCGGGTCTCCTTCTTCCCATCTAAGGAAGTCCACCATCATGCGTGATAGTGAGGATCGGTCATTGTCATGCCCCCCTGAATTTATCACATTCAGGAGGTGTGACCCTGTCTTAAAAATCCATAACATTAAAATTTTAAGAACAATTCAATCCAGGATCTATTCTAACAATTTGAGGATACTAAAAACTATTCAAATTAATATTTAAACCCTTAAATTCATATTTCATAAACTTGTACAGTTTTATAATGTTGAATCTCGAATTTTGATCATGAAGTCAATTGGTGAAATATTTGTTCTAATCTACTTTATCAAGATAAGTGTGCAGGAACAACTACGATAGGAAGAAAACATAAAGCAATTTATCGAGGTCAAGTCCGTCGGGGTTTCAAGAGTTCATTAGAAGTCCGAGAGATCGTCGGAAGTGTTGCCGAAACCATCCAAGATCGAATCAGGGACTTGCCAAAGTTTTCGGAAGTTCATCGCAAAGATCGTCGAAGGTTCGTGGCACTTACCAGGAAGATTCGGAAGCTAGCCGAAGACTCGTTGAGCTCGCCAAACAATCCGGGAGTATGCTGGGAGTCCGCTGGAAGTAATCCGAGGGAAGCATCGGAAGCCTACCGGAATCTTACCGTAAAGCTCCCCGGAAGTTGACTTGAAGAGTGTCGGGTCAACTCACTTTGAGTTATATTTTCAAGTTCGTAGTTTGCACATGAGTAGAGCAAGGATTTAGAAAAAATCTTGCCTAAATTCAGTGGGGGCCAATCGGGCCTCTATTGGGCGGAGTTGGGCCTGAAATAGGGCCTATTCAGCCTTGGCTGAATGGGCCAGGCGGTTGAACCGCCCAGCCAAGGGCGGTGGCACCGCCTTGTTGGGGTGGTAGCACCGCTTGGCTAGGGCGGTGGCACCGCCCCAGCTGCCAGACTAGAGCAGTAGCACCGCCTAGCTGGGGCGGTGGTACCGCCCTTTTGTGTCAGTCAACAGACTGACACAGGCGGTGGCACCGCCTCTGACACCGCCAGAACCGGGAACTCCAATTTGATTTCAAATTTGGAGCCCAAATTTGAATCCACTTTGGATCTATAAATACCCCCCCCCCCTTTCTCAGCTGAAAGGGTACCCTTTGAGAGTTAAAAATCTTGAGTTAAAGTCTTTGATTAGTCTTGAAAAGTCTTGTCTCTTGCTAAGTGTTCACCTCCTCCTTGTTCTTGAGAAATCTTGTAAGAGTGTGAACCTCTTGTAAAGGATTATAAAAGGGGTATTTAGTCTTTCCCCTTCAAAGGATTTGCTAGTGGAAGAGCGGAGCCTCATCGTGAAGGCTTCAAGAGTAGATGTAGGTCATTTGACCGAGCCACTATACCGCTTGCTGGGGCGGTAGTACCGCCCGAACACTCCTTATATAAGAGGAGAGTTAGGGCCGGCGGTAGAACCGCCCCCTAACCCGAGAGCTCTCTTCCTCACCTCTCTACACCCCTCTAAAAACTTCCCAAGCATCATTCCTTCCCATTAGAAGCCTAAGAAGGGGATCTTTCCTTGATTCAAGCTCCCTACCTCTCAAAGGAACAATCTAAGGTAAAAACCAAAATTTTTTTTCTTGTCTAGTTTAATTCCTTCCTTTCATTTGATTATTGATATATCCTCAATAGAAATGGCTCCTAAAAGAACATCAAGAGACAAAGGAAAAAGGATGGAGGTAGATTCATTTGACCAATCTTTGTTCAAATCAAAAGACGCTTCCCTTAGATTTTTTGAACTTATTTCTAGAACCATTCATAAAGGAAAATATGTTGATTTGAATCAATTAGGGAACCTAGAACCTATCATGTGGTTTGCAGACTTAGAGGTTTTACCCATTTTGCAAGTTGTTGAACCTATTTATCCACGCTTGATTAAATTATTTTATGCTAATTTAAGCATGAATGATGATGGCTTATCAACTTATCTTCTAGGTAATGAGATCCAAATATTTGATAGTACTATATGCTCATTAATTGGAATTGTTGAGAAAGAGTTAGGATGTTATTTTAGAGGAAAATGGGACATGGACACAATCGGAGCCACCCACTCTGAAGCCTTAGAAACCGTGTTTGCAAACCCAAACTTAGGCATAATCCCCAAGAGTTTTGAACATTTGCTACCTTTTAACTCTAAAATTTTACATCACATTCTTGTAAGCATTATTATCATTCCTAAACAGTTTCATCATGATGAGATCAGTTTCACTGAGTTAGGTACCATATATTGGATCATGACTAGACAGAATTTTTGTTTTGGATACTCCGGCAGCACATGATAGAGGTCCTTTCTAAAGGATCAATGTTACCATATGGATGATTAATAACTAAACTATTGCATGCCCATAATATTTACATTCCACCTGATGAAGAAGTAATACAAGTGGACAAATTTAACATCATTGATGTGAAACTACTTAGGCGACTTAGGTATATATTCGAGCAAGGAATAGGGGTTAGACAACCTAGGAGAAGTGATATGCCTCCCCCACCAGTAGACCATCCCGAAACACCAGTCTTTAGGGGAAGTGAATCTCCTCCTCCTGATCCTTTTGATGCAGCTCCATCAGTGCTAGCTTCAGCTCCACCTTCTGACGATCCGATCATGGGAGAGTTAAATGAAGTAAAATTACAGCAAATTGAAATTTTGAAGGAAATGCGAAAGATGAACCAAAAGATAGATCATAAGTATAGGCACTTTGGCATTCCTCCTAAGGAGTAGTTTGTTGTATTTTCTTTTTGAACGTTGTAAACTTGTGTGCAACTTTCACATCTATGCAGCTTTGACATATATGTTGTATTATCTTCACTACATCTTCTTGGGCACTATGGAATGATATTCGGATTTCTGAATGATTTCCCTTTCCACATTTGTGATATTTTTCAGATATCCTTTATTATTACATATATTTGGATGCGCACTCATGAATCCCTCTTTTCCTTTTTGTTGATGACAAAGGGGGAGAAATAATATGTGAATGCAATTGCCATACGTTGAAAGTTATATGCATTTCCCATGCTTTACAAGTTATTGCAAGTTATATGCTTATTTAGGTTCTTGATATCATGTTTTTATTGTATATACTTCATTGATATCATTTGATACCTATTTGACATCTTAATGATGAATGTCCAACATAATATGAATCCCTCTTTTCCCTTTTGTTGATGACAAAGAGGGAGAAATAATATGTGAATGCAATTGCCATACATTGAAAGTTATATGCATTTCCCATGCTTTACAAGTTGTTGCAAGTTATATGCTTAAAATGCTTATTTAGGTTCTTGATATCATGTTTTTATTGTGTATACTTCATTGATATCATTTGATACCTATTTGACATCTTAATGATGAATGTCCAACATCGACTTTGTCATCATTAAGTAAATCATGAAGTTTTTCTTTCATATGTTAAAATTATTGTGTTGAATTTAAAAATTGAATTCAAGCAATTTTTATTTTCTATGGCATATAGATAGGGGGAGTTAAGAGTAACTCCATCATCAATTGATTGTCATTAACAAAAAGGGGGAGATTGTTGAATCTCGAATTTTGATGATGAAGTCAATTGGTGAAATATTTGTTCTAATCTACTTTGTCGAGATAAGTGTACAGGAACAACTACGTTGGGAAGAAAACATAAAGTGATTTACCGAGGTCAAGTCCGTCGGGGGTTCAAGAGTTCATCGGAAGTCCGAGAGATCGTCGGAAGTGTTGTCGGAACCATCCAAGATCGAATCAGGGACTTGCTGAAGTTTTCGAAAGTTCATCGTAAAGATCGTCGAAGGTTCGTGGAACTTACCAGGAAGATTTGGAAGCTAGCTGAAGACTCGTTGAGCTCACTATACAATCCGGGAGTATGCTGGGAGTCCGCTGGAAGCAATCCGTGGGAAGCATCGGAAGCTTACCGGAATCTCGCCGTAAAGCACGCCGGAAGTTGACTTGAAGAGTGTCGGGTCAAATCACTTTGAGTTATGTTTTTAAGTTCGTAGTTTGCACATGAGTAGAGCAAGGATTTAGAAAAAATCCTGCCTGCCGGGCGGTGAATGGGCCGTGGCAGCGGTAGCACCGCCCCTGTACATAGACATGTGGTAGCACCGCTTGGCTGGGGCGGTGGCACCGCCCTAGTTGCCGACCGAGCGGTAGCATCGCTGGCGGCGATTGTACCGCCCTGCGGTGTCGCTTATCGACACAGGCGGTGGCACCACCTCTGACAGGCGGTGGCACCGCCTCTGACACCGCCAGAATCGGGAACTCCAATTTGATTTTAAATTTGGAGCCCAAATTTGAATCCACTTTGGATCTATAAATACCCCCCCCCCTTTCTCAGCTGAAAGGGTACCCTTTTGGGAGTTAAAAATCTTGAGTTAAAGTCTTTGATTAGTCTTGAAAAGTCTTGTCTCTTACTAAGTGTTAACCTCCTCCTTGTTCTTGAGAAATCTTGTAAGAGTGTGAACCTCTTGTAAAGTGTTGTAAAAGGGGTATTTAGTCCTTCCCCTTCAATGGATTTGCTAGTGGAAGAGCGGAGCCTCATTGTGAAGGCTTCAAGAGTGGATGTAGGTCATTTGACCGAACCACTATACATTATTGTGTTCATGAATGTGTGAGTGTTTACATTTTTGAATCATTTCATTACTTAGCTGCAAATTGTTTAGTTCCTTGTTATTTCCTTTACTCAAGAAATTACTTTCAAGTTCTCTTTTGTCAAATCGAAATCTTCCTACGAACTTGTGTTTTTGTAAAATCGGTTTCAAAAGTATGATTTTAATCCGCTGCACTAATTCACCCCCCCTCCCCCTCTTAGTGCCTTTTAGATCCTAACAATTGGTATCAGAGCAAGGTTTGCTCTCATATTGGTTTAAAACCCAAGAGAGATGGCCTACTCTGGTATGCAAGAGGGTCACTCTATTACTCATCCACCTATGTTTAATTGGTCAGATTATATGTATTGGAAGACTCGTATGAGGATTTTTCTCATTTCTATGGACTTCGAACTTTGAAACATTGTTGAAAATGGCTTTGCAAAATCTTCTCTTCTGATGAGTGAGTGGAATGAGTCGGAAAGGAAGATTTTTGCTCTCAATGCAAAGGCTATGAATGCCTTATTTTGTGCGCTTGATAAGAATGAGTTTAATCGGGTTTCTATTTGCGAATCAGCATTTGATATTTGGCACACTCTTGAAATCCCTCATGAAGGCACTAGCCAAGTGAAAGAGTCCAAAATCAACATTCTTGTGCATTCCTATGAACTTTTTTGGATGAAACTAAATGAGTCCATTGGAGACATGTACACCCGCTTTACGGATGTCATCAATGGACTTAAAGCTCTTGGTAAAGGTTTTTCTTATTTTGAATTGGTAACTAAAATTTTAAGATCCCTTCCAAAGAGTTGGGATCCAAAGGTTACGGCCATTCAAGAGGCCAAGGATCTTAAAGTATTTCCGCTTGAAGAACTTATTGAGTCTCTAATGACCTAGAGATGACGTGTCATGATCATGAAGAGCTTGAGAAATCCCTTCCAAAGAACAGAAAGGATATGACACTTAGAACACAAGAAGACCACTTGAAAGGAATATCAAGTGATGAGGACAGTGACAATGACATTGCACTTTTAACTCGAAAGTTTAAGAAATTTATAAGAAAGAATAAATTTAAAAATGACATAAAAAATAAATTTGAACATAAAAAGGATCAAGTTATTTGCTACGAATGCAAGAGGCCGGGACACTTCAAGAATGAATGCCCTCAAGCCAAGAAGAAGCAATTCAAGAAGAAAAAAGCTTTGAAGGCCACGTGGGATGATTCAAGTGACTCCGAGGTTGAAGAAGCTAGCAACAAAGAGGAGGCAAACTTCGCACTAATGACATTAGGAGAAGAGGTTAGTGAGTTATTTAATGAAGAGTTATCTTTCGATGAACTTTCTATAGCTTTTCATGAGTTATTTGATGAATGTAGAACTATTAGTAAGAAGTTCAATTTGCTTAAGAAAGAGCATGCTTTATTACAAAGTAAGTTCAATAGTCTTCAAACCCCTTCTCTACCCTCATGCTCTAAGTGTGAACACTTAGATACAACAAAAAGGGAGAACTTGCTACTCAAAGAGACCCTAAACAAGTTTAAGGTTGGTAGCAAGGGCTTGGACATGATCCTTGCTAACAAGGGTCACGTCGGAAATAGAAATGGAATCGGATTTATGAGAGGTTCTCACCAAAATCCCACCACCTTCATTAAAGGTCCTACATTGCATGTATCACCCCATTTGAAATGTAATTTTTGTGGTAAAATGGGACATGTTGCTTACAAATGTCCATTCAAGAAAATTAGTCCACAAAAATTGATATGGGTTCTTAAAGGAACCATAAACAATTCAATGTTAAATTACAAATTAAGTAGATCAATTTGTAGGGCACCCAAAATCAAATGGGTACCTAAAAATCATCCTCTTTTGTAGACAAACTCACAAGCTAGGAGCAAGAAATGGTATCTTGATAGTGGGTGCTCAAGGCACATGATTGGAGATCCATCTCATTTCTCTATGCTCACTAGCAAAGAAGAAGGGTATGTCACCTTCGGAGATAACAACAAAAGTAAAATCATTGGCAAGGGAACCATAGGTAACAAATCAAGTTTTTCAATTGATGATGTGTTGCTAGTTGATGGTTTAAAACATAATCTTTTAAGCATTAGTCAATTATGCGATAAAGGTTATGTTGTTAGATTTGAATCTAATGTTTGCATCATTGAAAAACCAACCAATGACATATCCATGATTTCTTTAAAACAAAACAATGTCTATACCATAAATATTGATGAATTAAGTAATGAAATATGTTTTTCGATTTTGAATGATGATGCTTGGCTTTGCATAGGAGATTAGGCCATGTAAGCATGAAACTAATTTTTAAGATTTCATCTAGAGAGTTAGTAAGAGGAATCCCAAACATGAAATTCGTTAAGGATAAAGTATGTGATGCATGTCAACTAGAAAAATAAATAAAAACTAGTTTCAAATCAAAAAATCAAATTAGCACCACTAGACCATTGCAATTAATCCATTTGGACTTATTTGGATCAATTGACATAACAAGCCTAGGAGGTAGTAAATATGCCTTTCTAATTATGGATGACTATAGTAGATACACTTGGACCTATTTCTTGGCTCACAAAAGTGATTGTTTTAAATGTTTCTCTAAATTTTGTAAACTCACTCAAAATGAAAAAGGTTTTATGATTTCATCAATTCGAAGTGATCATGGAGGTGAATTTCAAAATCATGACTTTCAAAATTTTTGTGAAATAAATAGATATAATCATAACTTCTCTACTCCAAGAAATCTACAACAAAATGGAGTAGTGGAAAGGAAAAATAGAAGTTTGCAAGAAATGGCTAGAACCATGTTAAATGAATATAATTTACCAAAATATTTTTGGACCAAAGTCGTGAATATGGCTTGCTATGTTATGAATAGAGTTCTAGTGAGACCATCCCTATCTAAAACTCCATATGAATTATGGAATGATAAAAAACCCAATGTTTCTTATTTTAAAGTTTTTGGTTGTAAATGCTTTATTTTAAATGAAAAGGATGCCTTAGGAAAATCGATGCAAAATCCAATGAAGGCATATTTCTTGGTTATTCTTCCATTTCCAAGGCTTTTCGTGTTTTCAACAAAAGAACCTTAGTTATAGAAGAATCTATTCATGTGGTTTTTAATGAAATTTTTGAATTTAAGAAGAAAAATTTTGATGATGATTTTGGTCTTGATAATTTGAATTTGAATGAACCCTCTTCTCAAAATGACAACTTAGATGCATCTTCTTCCCAAACTTCCTTACTCAAGGAATGGAAGTATGTAGATGCTCATCCCAAGGAGTTAATTATAGGAGATGCATCGAAAGGGGTTCAAACTCACTCTTCTTTCAAAGATTTTTGTGCCCATGCCGCTTTTCTTTCTCAAGTTGAACCAAAATGTATTATTGATGCCTTGAAAGATCATTCTTGGGTTATCGTAATGCAAGAAGAATTGAATCAATTTGAGAGGAATAAGGTATGGAAGCTTGTTCCTAGACCTAATGACCACTTAGTTATTGGTATTAAGTGGGTCTTCAGAAACAAGCAAGATGAATATGGTATCGTGGTTAGAAACAAGGCTTGACTAGTGGCCAAAGGTTTCAACTAAGAAGAAGGTATCGATTACGAAGAGACCTTTGCTCCGATGGCAAGATTAAAAGCCATTATGATGCTCCTTGCCTATGCTAGTAGTAATGATTTCAAATTATTTCAAATGGATGTCAAAAGTGCATTCTTAAATGGTTTTATTTCCGAAGAAGTGTATGTCGAACAACCACCCAGATTTGAAAACTCTCTTTTTCCTAACCATGTGTTTAAGCTAACTAAGGCTCTATATGGTCTAAAACAAGCCCCTAGGGCTTGGTATGAGAGGCTTAGTTCTTTTTTAATTTCAAATGATTTCACTAAAGGCAAGGTTGATACTACATTGTTTATTAAACATTTTGAAAATAATTTTCTTATTGTTCAAATTTATGTTGATGATATTATTTTTGGTTCTTGTAATAAATCACTATGTGAATCATTTGCTAAGAATATGAGTGATGATATATTTCACTAAATTTCTTTTTAGGACTACAAATCAAGCAACTAAGTGATGGTATATTTTTAAATCAATCAAAATACACATTGGAATTGTTAAAATGATTTAACATGGATGGATCAAAAGATATTATCACTCCTATGAGCACCTCCACTAAATTAGATATGGATGAAAATGGAGAAAGTTTTGATCAAAATACTTATAGGGGCATGATAGGTAGCCCGCTTTATCTCATCGCAACGGACGACATCATGTTTAGTATAGGGCTATGTGCAAGATTCCAAGCTAATCCTAAGCTATCTGACTTCAAAGCTGTTAAGAGAATCCTTAGATATCTTAAAGGGACTCCTAACTTTGATTTGAGAGCTTATGCAGATGCGAATTTTGGTGGATGTAAAATAGATAGAAAAAGCACTTCGGAACATGCCAATTTCTAGGACATGCACTTGTTTCTTGGACTTCTAAGAAACAAAATTTGATTGCACTATCTACGGCAGAAGCTGAATATATAGCCGCAAGTACATGCTGTGCACAGGTTATCTGGATGAAAAATACACTAGAAGACTATGGAATTTACTTAAAAAATATTTCTATAAAATGTGATAACACGAGTGCTATCTGTCTAACTAAAAATCTGATTCAACACTCTCGAACTAAGCACATTGACATTAGGCATCATTTTATACGTGATCATGTAAGTAGTAAAGATGTCACCCTTGAATTTGTTGATACAAATCATCAATTAGCGGACATTTTTACAAAACCTTTAAATGAGGAACAATTTGATTTTATTAGAAGGGAATTAGGCATGTTAAATTGTCCTAATAAGTGAGCTTTATTATATGATATCTTTCCTTGAAATTTTGGTTTTCATCGATTTGATTCCAAATCTTTTTGGTCTTTATCTTTCCTCTTGGATTTCTTTTCATCGAATTCTTTTTGACTTCATCCCATCTCTAAAAAAAATTCAAAAAAAAAATTAAAAAAAGGGGGATTTTTATGCTATCGGCGGTAGCACCGCCAGATCCGGCGGTGGCACCGCCTGGGTAGTCAGCCCCTGGCGATAGAATCGCCTGCTGGGGCGATAGTACAGCCCGAACACTCCTTATATAAGAGGAGAGTTAGGGCTGGCGGTAGAACCGCCCCCTAACCCGAGAGCTCTCTTCCTCACCTCTCTACACCCCTCTAAAAACTTCCCAAGCATTATTCCTTCCCACTAGAAGCCTAAGAA
Organism: Musa troglodytarum; assembly: GCA_023547065.1. Lineage (NCBI taxonomy): Eukaryota > Viridiplantae > Streptophyta > Magnoliopsida > Zingiberales > Musaceae > Musa > Musa troglodytarum. The sequence goes on along the minus strand of CP097508.1, from coordinate 22,348,847 downwards.
GGGGATCTTTCCTTGATTCAAGCTCCCTACCTCTCAAAGGAACAATCTAAGGTAAAAACCAAAATTTTTTTTCTTGTCTAGTTTAATTCCTTCCTTTCATTTGATTATTGATATATCTTCAATAGAAATGGCTCCTAAAAAAACATCAAGAGACAAAAGAAAAAGGATGGAGGTAGATTCATTTGACCAATCTTTGTTCAAATCAAAAGACGCTTCCCTTAGATTTTCTGAACTTATTTCTAGAACCATTCATAAAGGAAAATATGTTTATTTGAATCAATTAGGGAATCTAGAACCTATCATGTGGTTTGCGGACTTAGAGGCTTTACCCATTTTGCAAGTTGTTGAACCTATTTATCCATGCTTAATTAAATTATTTTATGCTAATTTAAGCGTGAATGATGATGGCTTATCAACTTATCTTCTAGGTAATGAGATCCAAATATTTGATAGTACTATAGGCTCATTAATTGGAATTGTTGAGAAAGAGTTAGGATGTTATTTTAGAGGAAAATGGGACATGGACACAATCGGAGCCACCCACTCTGAAGCCTTAGAAACCGTGTTTGCAAACCCAAACTTAGGCATAATCCCCAAGAGTTTTGAACATTTGCTACCTTTTAACTCTAAAATTTTACATCACATTCTTGCAAGCATTGTCATTCCTAAACAGTTTTATCATGATGAGATCAGTTTCACTGAGTTAGGTACCATATATTGGATCATGACTAGATAAAATTTTTGTTTTGGATACCTAATCTGGCAGCACATGATAGAGGTCCTTTTTAAAGGATCAATGTTACCATATGGATGATTAATAACTAAACTATTGCATGCCTATAATATTTACATTCCACCTGATAAAGAAGTAATACAAGTGGACAAATTTAACATCATTGATGTGAAACTACTTAGGCGACTTAGGTGTATATTCGAGTATGGAATAGGGGTTAGACAACCTAGGAGAAGTGATATACCTCCCCCACCAGTAGACCATCCCGAAACACCAATCTTTAGGGGAAGTGAATCTCCTCCTCTTGATCCTTTTGATGTAGCTCCATCAGTGCCAGCTTCAGCTCCACCTTCTGACGATCCGATCATGAGAGAGTTAAATGAAGTAAAATTACAGCAAATTGAAATTTTGAAGGAAATGCGAAAGATGAACCAAAAGATAGATCATAAGTATAGGCACTTTGGCATTCCTCCGGAGTAGTTTGTTGTATTTTCTTTTGAACGTTGTAAACTTGTGTGCAACTTTCACATCTATGCAGCTTTGACATATATGTTGTATTATCTTCACTACATCTTCTTGGGCACTATGGAATGATATTCGATTTCTGAATGATTTCCCTTTCCACATTTGTGATATTTTTCAGATATCCTTTATTATTACATATATTTGGATGCGCACTCATGAATCCCTCTTTTCCTTTTTGTTGATGACAAAGGGGGAGAAATAATATGTGAATGCAATTGTCATACGTTGAATGTTATATGCATTTCCCATGCTTTACAAGTTATTGCAAGTTATATGCTTAAAATGCTTATTTAGGTTCTTGATATCATGTTTTTATTGTGTATACTTCATTGATATCATTTGATACCTATTTGACATCTTAATGATGAATGTCCAACATAATATGAATCCCTCTTTTCCTTTTTGTTGATGACAAAGGGGGAGAAATAATATGTGAATGCAATTGCCATACGTTGAAAGTTATATGCATTTCCCATGCTTTACAAGTTATTGCAAGTTATATACTTAAAATGTTTATTTAGGCTCTTGATATCATGTTTTTATTGTGTATACTTCATTGATATCATTTAATACCTATTTGACATCTTAATGATGAATGTCCAACATCGACTTTATCATCATTAAGTAAATCATGAAGTTTTTCTTTCATATGTTAAACTTATTGTGTTGAATTCAAAAATTGAATTCAAGCAATTTTTATTTTCTATGGCATATAGATAGGGGGAGTTAAGAGTAACTCCATTATCAATTAATTGTCATCAACAAAAGGGGGAGATTGTTGAATCTCGAATTTTGATGATGAAGTCAATTGATGAAATATTTGTTCTAATTTACTTTGTCGAGATAAGTGTACAGGAACAACTATGATGGGAAGGAAACATAAAGTGATTTACCGAGGTCAAGTCCGTCGGGGGTTCAAGAGTTTATCGGAAGTCCGAGAGATCATCGGAAGTGTTGACGGAACCATCCAAGATTGAATCAAGGACTTGCCGAAGTTTTTGAAAGTTCATCACAAAGATCGTCGAAGGTTCGCGGAACTTACCGGGAAGATTCGGAAGCTAGCCGAAGACTCGTGAGCTCGCCATACAATCCGGGAGTATGCTGAGAGTCCGCTGAAAGCAATCCAAGGGAAGCATCGAAAGCTTGTCGGAATCTCACCGTAAAGCTCGCCGGAAGTTGACTTGAAGAGTGTCGGGTCAAATTACTTTGAGTTATATTTTTAAGTTCGTAGTTTGCACATGAGTAGAGCAATGATTTAGAAAAAATCCTACATAAATTCAGTGGGGGCCAACCGGGCCTCTACTGGGCTGAGTTGGGCCTTAAACAGGGCCCATTCAGCCTTGGCTGAATGGGCCAAGCGGTTGAACCGCCCAACCTGGGGCGGTGGCACCGCCTGGCTGGGGTGGTAGCACCGCCCCTGTACACAGACACAGGCGGTAGCACCGCTTGGCTGGGGCGGTGCCACCGCCCCAGTCGCTAGACTAGAATGGTAGCACCGCCTGGCTGGGGTGGTGGTACCACCCTTGTGTGTCAGTCAGTAGACTGACACAGGCGGTTGCACCGCCTCTGACAGGCGGTGGCACCACCTCTGACACTGCTAGAATCGGGAACTCTAATTTGATTTTAAATTTGGAGCCCAAATTTGAATCCACTTTGGATCTATAAATACCTCCCCTTTCTTAGCTGAAAGGGTACCCTTTTGAGAGTTAAAAATCTTGAGTTAAAGTCTTTGATTAGTCTTGAAAAGTCTTGTCTCTTGCTAAGTGTTCATCTCCTCCTTGTTCTTGAGAAATCTTGTAAGAGTGTGAACCTCTTGTAAAGGGTTGTAAAAGGGGTATTTGGTCCTTCCCCTTCAAAGGATTTGCTAGTGGAAGAGCGGAGCCTCATCATAAAGGCTTCAAGAGTGGATGTAGGTCATTTGACCGAACCACTATACGTCATTGTGTTCATGAATGTGTGAGTGTTTACATTTTTGAATCATTTCATTACTTAGCTACATGTTGTTTAGTTCCTTGTTATTTCCTTTACTCAAGCAATTACTTTCAAGTTCTCTTTTGTCAAATCAAAATCTTCCTACGAACTTGTGTTTTTGTAAAATCGGTTTCAAAAGTACGATTTTAATCCGCTGCACTAATTCACCCCCCCCCTCTTAGCACCTTTTAGATCCTAACATATAAATCATACTCCACTTCTTTCATTGATTCATAAAGTCCAAAATTAACTTAACTAAACAACATCCACATGATAAATCCACAAGTGTGGGAAATCCATACAATCTCAAAACCAACCTTTACCACTAGTTCATATCATTATACAAATTAAACTTAACATTCCAAATCCTAACAGAGAGGTTCTTTAACATTTACAAAACACATAAGTTTAGATTTATCGTAGATATTTCCTTAAGCACAAAATATTCTTGTACAACAAAACTTATCAACCATTAAAGCTTAAGCCAAAATCTTCTAGCATTCCTTCCTCAACCCAATTTAAACATTCCAGAGACTGATAAGTTAGCTTGAAAAAAAAAGTTATAGCAATCAGAGTGAGCATAACAGAGCTCAGCAAGTGACTAACATATCCATGGCATATGAAATGTTTCGGAGCAAATCAAGAATAGATGAAACATTTCTGAATATAACAAATAGCATATGAAATGTTTCGGAGCAAATCAAGAATAGATAAAACATTTTTGACTATAACAAATAGCATATGAAATGGTTTCAGAACATATTTCAAAGGATAACAATGGCATATGAGATATCTCAGAGCATATCAGAAGAACAAATCAGAAACATAAGCTCAAATGTCATATCTAATGTTCATTCATTTCATTCTCATCCAAAGCGTATATATAAACACATAAGTAAGGCTTTGGATATCATATCAAAAACACAGAGGGTGCAGTGGGATCTCAAACAGAATCTTCCATGTCTGGGAGCATCATACATCCATGTTTGGATGAAGCCAGAGGGGGCCGGTAGAGCATCGTAGGCTCTAAGCATACACCCTTTACCATTTCTGGCAAAGGTCCAAATAATCCCTTTACCATTTTTGACAAAGGTCCAAATAATCCTACAAAACACTAGAGTACAAAATAGTAGTATGAAGAATAACATTAGCATATATCGGAAGCATATGCGGAACAACGAAAATATGCGTGTGCCTTTACGAAATAAGGTAGTGCCAACATGAACATTACATATTAGATTTCAGGTATACAAATAATTTCAGGATGAATAATATAAGAATTTCAAAGGACCATTATAAAGCTCAATTGAGCAAGAATTTAGCAGAAATCAAATTTCCAATAGGATGAGACTTGAATAGGCAAAACTCAATAAAATTTCAATTCTGGCAGAATTTAGGTGGTACATTTCATGAATTGTTTGAGTAACTAATTATACTCCAATTTGCTCAGAATAAATCTCATTGGAAAACTGTATCTCTCTATTTTCAAATAAATATATATATGTAAATTTTTGAGTTCCTAACAGGAAGTTATAACAAATAGAGTAAAGCAGGGTCAGAATTTATTATCTCTATTTTGCAGAATTGATAGACTCAATTTAAACAGATGTTTTAGTATGCAAATATACTTCAAAATTTCGAAATAATATGTCAAAAGAAAGATATACGAATATATTTTCCAAAAAATTAAGTTTTGTATAATTCAGAATATTTACTAGAGAGTTATAAATAATTCAGTAACAGAAGGTAAGAAGTTATAGTATCTATTTTACTGAATTTATGAGGTCTATTCATTCATAAGTTTGGGCAGGCAAACTAACTCCGAATCTTCGAATTGTTATATCAAATGAAATCTCTGTAAGTCTACTTTCGTATGAAAAATGATTTTCCTAAATCAGAATTTGGTACAAAAAGTTATGGCCACAAGAGTACTGAAAGGTCAAAATCCGAAAAATTCCAGATTCAACATTTGATGTATAAATGGCATAGATATCTTACATGAAGCCACAATCTTCTAATTTTTTTAGAATCAAGATGAAAACAGGAATCAAAATTTATCTCTAGGATGGGGTTAGAACACTTGTCTTACAAAAGTTTGATTCCCAACTATAGAAAGTTGATGCAAAACCTTGAGCTAAGACAAAAGTTCTTCTCCAATTCCTTCTCCTTCAATTCCTCCTCCAATTTTTTTTTTATATTGGCTGCAAAGTTTCCCTTAATTGTGCCTTTAATTGCTTAAGTTTGGCATCATGCAAAGATTTGCAAAGTGGCAAGCATGCATGATGGAGGCTTAGGTGTCGTTCTTAGAATAAACACAAGTGGCTCATTCTTAGGTTAACTAATGCCACATGTCCTTTATTTTTATTTTATTTATTTTCTTTCTTTCTTTTTTAAACTGAATATAAATCTTTCATAAATCCTATCTAAGTATTAGTATTCACATTTTGGTCTCTAGCACTAAACTTTTAATATAAAAATATTTAGTGCTAAAGAATTGTTAAACATTTCTCGTATTTACAAATAGGTCCTCAGAATTTTACAAACAAGTCATCATATTTTATAAATAGGATTTAAGATTTATTTGGGCTCATCTATAGAATTTAAGATGGGTAGTAATATTATAATTAAACTCTTATACAAAAATTTAGAAACAAAAAAAAAATACGAGGGATGTTACAATCATAGAGCCTCCTCTCTCCTAGAGGTCATCTCTTCGATCAGAGCTCTCTCCTTGATATGATTTCTTTGGGCTCGATGGTCGACCCAAACTGAGTTCGACAAAGAGAGTCCGAATCTTCTCCTCCATTCATGTCTCGATGGCTTCGAATTTAGCATCAATTGCCTCCTCGGATGCCATAGCATATGTTTCCAAATTTGTAATATTAAGATATCTTTTTTACTATTAGGTTAAAGGCATGTATTGGTTGAGAGAAGTGGTGGTTGAAAGGGTCAGCGGATTGGTGGATGTAGGTTACGGTTTAGGCTTGTTTTGTGGCTATTTTGGGTGCAGTTTGGGGATGCGATTTGATGGAGTTTTGGGCTGTGATGGTAGTGGATGAAGGTTAGGGAAGAGGGTTTTAGATCTATGATAGATCGCAGCAAAGATTTGATAAGAATCAGTGAAAATTGCTATCGATATGCGCTATCTCGTAAGAGCAGAATTATCGTTGAAGAAATAGCGATTTCTCTACGAAATTTCCAGTGAAAACTTAGGGATTTGAGGAGGGGGTTTGACGGTAGAATCTTAGTTTAGATAACAGCAAGGATAACAAATTGGATCAAGAAATTTTGGCAGCATAACAGTAAAGAAATCAGTGCAAGTTGCGATAGCAAAATTGTCATCGAAAAATTTCAGCAATTTGCGATAAGAGATTGCAGCAACATACAAATTTTTTTTTAAAGATGAATTCCATGATAGATCAATCATGGATGGGAGCCAAGATGATCTATGAGGTGTATAAGAAATTTTGTTCAAAAAGGATAATAATTAGATCGGTTAAAGGCAACAACACGCGGTTGAAATTTTTTGCAGGAATCCTTCATTCGTAAAGATGGTAACTTTTGCGATGCAAGGAATTTGCAGGCAAGGGATAGATAGAAAAACTTCTTTTTGATATTTTAGATGAAAAATTATAGCAACAAAAGGTATTGGTTGTAGAAAAATACCAGATCTCTGATGCAATTAGAGGCGACGATAGTAGATTGATTTGATCTATGGCAGAAGATGAAGGTGGAGATGGCGATGTCAAGAGCAATTGTGGGAATTGATTAGTTGTTGCTAGGCAGCAGGGATGGTAGCAAAAGTAGCAAGATCACAGCTTTGATACCAGATGATAGAACCCGAGAGGAATGCTTTGTAGATTGATCTTTAAGGGGGATTAACCCTTAGAACATTATAGGGGTTCCACCCTCCAAGTAGCCCGGTGGCTGCAATTGTAGATGATTTTTTTTCTTATTCCAAAGAGGTGGAGGCTACAAGCTTATATAGAGCTCCAAACCCTAGCCCTAGGGGATGCTTCCTAAGTGAACTACCTAATTTGCCTCAACCTTAGCGGGCCAGCCCAGTAAAAAGGGGGGCAGTGGCTAAGAAGCCCAAAGACCCAAATATAAACCCTAGCCTCTCTTCTTTATAGAATAGAGGCGGCTAGGCGATGTTTATTACACTCTCATAGGGTTTTTATTAGCTATTACATGGTTGAGTAGGACCCAACCCTGCTAGGGTCCTATCAACTATCTTATCTACAATATAGAGATATCACCGGTGACTTAAGGTTATGCTAAAAAAAAATTCGTGGCCGGGTGATAGAACCCGACCACTTGTCACGTAGTCATTACTCTCTCCCAGCAAAACCAACTTATTGGGTGTACAGCGCCAATGCTTATAAGGCTCAAGACCTCCCCTTTCCTTACCAATGTGGGACTAAATGCACCTTACCTATCCCCTCTTGGGGCGCATCCCCTTTGGGGTGCACTGCTGCCTACCCCCTCTGGGGTGCAACCCCACCTGGGGTGCTCAGCGTGATACCCCCTCTGGGGTGATCACCATGACATCCTTGAGAATTCACCATGCCTATCCCCTTTGGGGTGCTTGGCATGACATTCTCCCCCACCCAATCTCGTGATGTTCTCGTCACGGACAGGCCACCTTGCCTACCCCCTCTAGGGTGCTCGATGTGGACACCCCCTTTGGGGTGATTAGTGAAGGCCAGGGGTTGCTCTGATACCACTGGTATTGGGTACTTATCCTTGATGGTGATGTCATTTAGAGCTCGGTAGTCGATGCACATCCACCAAGTTCCGTCTTTCTTGCGCACAAGTAGCACCGGTGAGGAGTAGGGGCTGCAGCTTGGCCGAATCACCCCTGTTTCGAGCATCTCCTTCACGATCTTCTCAATTTCATCCTTCTGGAGGTGAGGATAGTGGTAAGGTCGAGGGTTTGCTGATGGTTTGCCTGGAAGGATTGGAATTCGGTGGTCATGTTGCCGAGTAGGAGGAAGACCGTGCGGTTCAGCAAAACCATCATCAACTTCAACAAGCAGTTGGGTGAGATTTTGATCTTTAATTTCTATTTTCTCCCCCTCTGGTTGCTGTTGGAGATGCATTAGAAAGCCACCATTTATCTTATGTAAAACTTTCTCCATTCGTTGGATTGAAACGGTGGTTACGTTGCTTCTGCTTTCCCACGTAGGGTGACCTATTTACCTTTGCAATAGAATTTCATAATCAATTTAGAAAAGTTTCAAGAGACGTCACCTAGCGTTGTCAGCCATTCTATGCCCAGCATAGCCTCAGAATCATCAATTGGTAGGAGGAAGAAGTCAGCAATAATTTCTTGGCCCTGCAGTAATAGTTTGACATGCGGGCATCTTTGGTCGCATTTTAGGATTCGGCCGTTGGCGACCTTTACGTCGAACTTGCTACAACCTTCGATGTGGAGTGCCATCCGAGCAACAACCTTACTATTTAGAAAGTTATTAGTGCTGCCTGTATCGATGAGAATGGTGATCAGTTGTTGTTTAAGCAGGCCTCCAACTTTCATCATTTGCGGATTTGAGTAGCCGACTAGCGCATGTACCATAAAGTCGGTCGATTGTAGCTCTTCTTCAACATCTTCATCCTCATGTTCAAGACTCTCTTCTAGCTATTCACTGATCTCTTCTTCCACTGGTTCAATCACAAGAAGTCTCCCTTTTTTACAGCGATGCTCGCGGCTCCACGGCTCGTCACAATGCCAACATAACCCCTTAGCAGATCAGTCTCGAAGCTCTTCTCTTGTCAACCTTTTTAGTGCAGGATCTCGGCTGATAGTATGGGGGGCTAAGGGCTTCAATATTGCTGGTCAGGGAGCGACCCTAGTCCTCTGGGCTTCGTGGTTCAATCTCTCCTCCTGAAGTCGTGCTAAAGAGATGGCTGCCATAAGCATGTACGGTTGTCACGCTTTAACTTCTCCCCAGATCTTCGGCTTCAAGCCCTTAATAAATATCCCCAATAACTATTTTTCAGACCAATCATGATTTTGATTAGATAACCACCAGCAAACACTTGGCCTTATCACTATCCTCACCTCCAGAAGGATGAAATTGAGAAGATCATGAAGGAGATGCTTGAAACAGGGGTGATTTGGCCAAGCTGCAGCGCCTACTCCTCACCGGTGCTACTTGTGTGCAAGAAAGATAAAACTTAGCAGATGTGCATCGACTACCGAGCTCTAAATGACATCACCGTCAAGGATAAGTATCCAATACTAGTGGTATCAGAGCTATTCTACACCGGTGCTAGCGCTACCAGATTTTAATCGAACCTTCATCATTGAGGCCGATGCATCTGGAGTCGTTCTCATGTAAGATGGTCGACCACTCGCATACACTAGCAAGGCATTGTCTCCCTCCCATCAAAAAATGTCTATCTATGATAAGGAGATGCTCGCCATTGTACACGTAGTAACAAAGTGGAGACCCTACCTGATTGGCCGATGATTTCAGATTAAAATCGACCATAGAAGCCTTAAGTGCTTTTTGGAGCAGAAGATATCATCCCAGGAGCAGCAAAAATGGGTAACCAAACTTCTAGGATTTGATTATGAAATTATTTACAAAAAGGGGAAAGAAAACATTATTGTAGATGCACTCTCACGGCTCTCTCAGCAAGCTGAATTTTCAGCCATCTCTCTTCTTACCACTGGCTTCCTCGAGGGCATTAAGGAGGAATGAAAGAAGGATCCAGAAACCAGCAACATCATCAAAAAATTAGAAGAGGATCCAAGCATAATAGCTCACTATACTTGGGATTCGAGAGATCTACGCTACAAAGGTCGTATTGTGCTTATACCAAACTCCCCTTACATAAAAGTTATTTTGCACGAAATGCACTCTACACCTTCAGCAGGGCACTTCGGATTTCTAAGAACCTACAAAAGAGTGAAGCAAAACTTTTATTGGAGAGGGATGAAAATGTTAGAGATCGAACGACACTAAGAGAGGGGGGCGGGTGAATTAGTGCAATGGTAAAGAACGATAGATTTTTAATGATTTAAACAAGTTCAGAAACAAGTATGATAAAAATCAACGTTTCGTTTGAAACCATTTCGATTGCGTATAAACTTAAAATGATATGTATGAAGATAAAAAAGAAGTTGAGTAAGTAAGGCAGCAAATGAAGATGATTTGCAACAAAGTAAGTTATGAGAAAGTAAATGTAAACCGATTTATAGTGGTTCGGTCATCCGACCTACATCCACTTCCGAAGCCTTCTCCGATGAGGCTCCCAACTTCCACTAGCAAATCCTTTTGAAGGGGAAGGACCAAACACCCCTCTTACAACCCTTTTACAAGAAGTTCACACTCTTACAGATTTTTCAAAGAGAAAGAAGGAGGTGAACACAAGCTATTGAAAACTAAACTTTCCCAAGCCTTTTACTCAATTTCTAACTCTCAAAGGGTTAGCCTTTCAGTTGAGAAAGGGGGGGTATTTATAGATTCAAAGAGGATTCAAATTTGAGCTCCAAATTTGAATTTTCTTTGAGTTTCCCGGTGCCGACGGTGCTACCACCTATCAGAGGCGGTGCCACCGCCTGTCAGTTGTCAGATTGATAGTGCACAGGCGGTACCATCGCCCAAGGCAGGCGGTTCTACCGCTTGTGCCTTTAGGTGCTGGGCAGTACTACTACCCCAGGCTGGGCGGTACTATCGCCCAGCACTCGGTTGTTGGGCGGTGCCACCACCCAGCCTGGGTGGTGCTACCGCCTAGCATATTTCAGCCCTCTGGTTTGGGCCGAAAACTTGGCCTAAACCAGCCCCAAATGGGCCCTAACTTGGTTTGTAAGATTAACACCTAATCCTAAACCAAATTACATGCTAATATGAATTTAAAGACATTTTCTAAGCTATTACAAAGTCCAACAAGTCAAAGACTTCTTCCGGTGAGCTTCCGGCAAACTTCCGACGGTCTTCCGATGAACCCTTCGAAACCATTCCGAAGACTCCTGGCAAGCTCCTGGACTTCACAATGATCTTGGCGAGTTCTACCGAGCTTCTTTGGCAAACTCTAATCTTTCTTGGCAAGCTTCGCGAACTTCAGACAAACCTTTCGATGAACTTCCAAAAACCCTTCGGCAAGCTCCCTACTCGTTCTCGATCAGTTCTGGCAACATTCCTAATGAATCTTCGAACTTCTGTCGAACTCTCGAACTCCCAACAATCCATCACACTTGTCTTCCGATACTTTATTTTACTTTACGTCTTTATCGTCATTGTAGTTAATCCTGTACACACATAAACAAAAACTCTACTTTGATCTAGACAGTTATTACAACGCGAATTGACATTCAGTTGCCCGGCACGTCATTGGTCGGTGCTTCGTCCGATCCTTCGGTACATTGTCCTCTTTTGCAGTCCATTGCCCAATCGACGGTTGACCTCTGCAACCCCGATATCCTTGGCACAACATGCTTTTCTTGGCCAGATACTTGATATACAAAGCCTTCTGCCGATTGTCGACTGAACCTCTGGCTCGACATCCAATATCCTGACGTGATCACCTCCGGCACAACGTCAATTCTGCTAGCGTCAACTGTCTAATCCTAATCGATAGTAGACCTGCGTAACTCAAAATGCAGTTAAACAATAAACCACAATCAATTAGTTTCATCATCAAAATCCGAGATTCAACAATCTCCCTCTTTTTGATGATGACAACTAATTGATGACTAACGGAGTTAACCATAACTCCTCGGAGTTTAACCAAACTCCCCTTATCAATATGCCATTAATAGAAACCTTGGATTATCCTAAATCCAAGCAACATTCATCACAATGTTAAGAGAATACATCAAACCATCATGCAAATATATAAAATATTCAATCAATACATGAAGTCATCAATCTACTTCTCCCCCTATGTCATCAACAAAAAGGAGAAGTAACATCATAGTTAGTTTTCAAGGATATGCAAATATTATAATCATACTAGCTATCAATCACATCATAACTCAAGCATAGCTTTGCAATACAACATCCAATCATACCATTCAATCATAGCAAGTTTTTAAGGATGGGCAATGATGGTAATTTTTTCACTTGCTTCTTGATATGTGCAAGTTGCACTTTCTTTGCTTCCTTTACATGTTCTAGCTAGTAAAATTTTTCTTTGCAATATATAAGCTAGTAATAAATCTATTCCCCCTTTGTTTTGTCAAAAAAGTGGAGTACAAATAGTCAATACTTTGATCATGACAAAATAACAAATTTACAACATGAATTTTCAGCATATTAAGTCATGAATTCAAGGGAGTCAAAAATCATGATATGAGAGAAAAAGATGATAAGCAAGCAATCAATAATGATAAGCAAGCTAACATACTTTGCGACACGCAAGTTAGTTTCCTTTCAATTCTTCTTTTTTGTAACTAAGTTTCACCTTTGCATACTATCAACTTTTTTTTTGCAATGAGCTAGCAATTATATATAATCACTTTAAACATATATGCTAACTTTTCATTAAAACATACAAACATAAAGGTATGGCAAGTGTAACATTTCAAATTTTTGAAGTTTTCCATTTTGCTTCTTTTAAGATAGTCAAGATAGCAATATTTGCATCCTTTGAGATAGCAATCCTTAACTTCTTGTGAAATTGCAAGGTAGCAATTTTTCTCCCCCTTTGTCTTTGTCAAAAAGAAGGGAGGACTAAATGGCTAAAAATTTCAATCATTATATAAGCCATTTTTCATATCAATTATAAATTTGCATCAATAAAAATATACATCAATTGTTCAATCATCACATGATGCAAATAAGACAACAATGCAAAGAAATCATATCATGAAGGATATCAATATGTAAATTCAACAAGGATCAAAACCAAAAGATATCATTCATCATTCATAACTTTCTTTTTAGCAAGATCAAAATTCATATTTATCAATTTTTAATTCAAGATAAATATCATACAACTAAGAATTCTAAGTATAAAGTATTAAGATATCAAGACTTGGATTGTGATAAAGCTCACTCAAGTTCGAATCATCAAAAACATTAACATAGTTTATGAGATTCACAAATGACATAAACTTGAATTGTTCTCCTCTTTGGTAAATGATAAAAAGAAGTAATCATTTTTGAGATTCAAAATGCTAGCAATTTATATTAATCATGACAAGTGATACATCAAAAGTCTACATCAATATTTTAATCAACAAGTCATTAAGCATACAAAGTAGTATTGAAACATGAGAGAAAAGTTCAAATTATCAAATTATAATCAATTCATCGAAATCACTTTTATAATTTATGAGATTTTGAAGATATCATGAAATCATTAATCTCGATAAGATAGTAAATATAATTTCTTTATGTTTCATCATATAAGTATGTCTTTTGCCTTTATATGCCAAATCAAAATATTCAAAATCGAAAGATAAACTTCATTATAAAAATTGTCAAGACAACAATATAACACATTATGAGATTCAATTTATCATGATAATGTGTTTCATTTTGTTTCAAACAAGTGTGCTCATGTTTCAAAAGATGAATATCAAATTTTAAAACCAAAACATGAGTTTGTCATCAAGATATAACAACTTCAAGTCCTCATGATATCATAAAATTTATTAAGCATGACAATAAACTTTTAACATTTTCATTTTATCATTATCAATGATGATTTCATAAGATATGTTCAAATATTTATATGGAAGTCATCATTGTATAAATTCAAAATACAAGTTTGTCATTAAACCCATTAAGATCAAATGAATCAAAATCTTTCATTCGAAAATTTTAATAAGAGCAACATAAATTGATTACATGTGAGCATGTATCAACTTTTCAAAGCAAGACATAAGTTTCATCATAAAGACCGTTAAGACCAAACACATCAAAAATAAAACATCATGATTAAAATATTTTTAACTTTCGTGTTTTATTTTATGTGGTTGATCTTATATATATACATGTTCAAATTTTCATGTAAAAACGAAATCATCAATATGCTTGCTTCTATCTTTTAATCATATTTGGTGTGCAAGAATTATCTTGAAACATGCTATTAATTTTGTGTCAAAAATCATGCATCTTGTTTGAAATTAAAAGCAATGTAAAATCATCAAGATTCATGAATTTATCATGATCATACTTATGGAGTATTTTCATTTATCAAGTAAGATTTCACATAAGCATGCCCAAAAACATTTTGCATGAAAGCTATGTATCAAGTTTAAAGCCAAAAAGTGATATGAAAATCATCAAGATTCATGGATTCATTATGAATATATTATTTCAAAATATAAGATTTCAAGTCATCAAGTATGATACCATCAATAAGCATGTTTTCATAATGCATCATCAAAATCATTTTAATTCTTTCTTTTATTTATTATAACAAGATGATCAATGCTCAAACTTTTGCTAAAATCATACATCATTTTATAAATCTGAAAAATAATTTCGTCATGAAAACCATCAAGTCCAAAAATACATTATTCCAAAATGAAGGATTTTAATCTTCATCATTTCAATTCCTCATTAAGCATGGTACAAAAATTTAAAGATCAAGCATCATGTTTAGAAATGAAATATAAAACATCAAGATACACATGCATGGATTAATCCTAGGCAATATCACAAATCATGCAAGTATCATTCATAATTTTTACTTTTCAAAAATACTAGAAAGAAAAGCATAGTATAATTTAAATTTTTTTTAAAATTTTTTTTAAAAACATAAGAAAAGCTTAAAAAAATTCCTACTAACTAAGTTAAGCATTCATGGAAAAAGCATCATGTAATTTCAAAATAAGGTAAAAGTAACTTGGGTAAGTATCTTACCTCATTGTCGAAAATCGTCAAAGCCCATTTCGCCTCTTCTTTACTTGATTCTTCTTTGCAAGCCTTCTTCTTCTTCTTTGGCCTCTTCCTCCATTCAAGTTCATTATCTATTTTAGATTTTTGTTTAATGAACTTATTAAGATTTAGTGTTCGAAGTTCAAAGTTTTCATTGTCCTCATCACTTGAGTCATCACTCAGGTGGCATTTCATAGTTCGGAGTTCCAAATCCTTCCTGTTCTTTGGAAGGTGGTCCATGTGTTTATCGAGTTTATTGTGTTCCAAGAAAGTCATTTCATAGGTCATTAAAAACCTAATGAGTTCTTCAAGAGATAAGTCATTTAAATTTTTAGCTTCTTGTATTGTCATTACTTTTGGATCCCACTCTTTTGGATGGGATCTTAAAATCTTGTTTACTAAATCAAAACTTGAAAAAGATTTACCAAGACTTTTCAAACTATTGACGACATCCATGAAACATGTGTACATATCGCTAATAGTTTCACTTGGTGTTATTCGGAAGAGCTCAAAATCATACAATAAGAGATTTACTCTTGAGCCTTTAACTCTACTAGTTCCCTCGTGCATGATTTCAAGAGTTCGCCAAATGTCAAAAGCCGTTTCGTATGTAGAAATCCGATTGAACTCATTTTTGTCTAAAGCACAAAATAAGGCATTCATAGCCTTTGCATTTAAAGAAAACAATCTTTTCTCCAAATCCGACCATTCGTTCATCGGTTTAGAGGAAAGTTGAAATCCATTTTTAACGATGTTCCATAATTTTAAATCGAGAGAAATCAAGAAAACTCTCATTCAAGTTTTCCAATATGTGTAGTCCGAACCATTAAAGAACGGTGAATAAAAAACCGAAAAGCCCTCTTGAAAGCCATGAAGAGCCATTTCTTACGGGTGTAAATCCGAATGAGAAATAACATGGCTCTGATACCAATTGTTAGGGATCGAGTGACACTAAGAGGGGGGGGGGGTGAATTAGTGCAGCGGTAAAGAACAATAGATTTTTAGCAATTTAAACAAGTTCGGAAACTTCGTATGATAAAAATCAACGTTTCGTTTGAAACTGTTTTGATTGTGTATAAACTTAAAATGACACGTATGAAGATGAAGAGGAAGTCGAGTAAGTAAGGTAGCAAATGATGATGGTTTGCAGCAAAGTAAGTTGCGAGAAAGTAAATGCAAATCAATTTATAGTGGTTCGGTCATCCAACCTACATCCACTTCCGAAGCGTTCTCCGATGAGGCTCCCAACTTCCACTAGCAAATCCTTTTGAAGGGGAAGGACCAAACACCCCTCTTACAACCCTTTTACAAGAAGTTCACACTCTTACAGATTTTTTAAAGAGAAAGAAGGAGGTGAACATAAACTATTGAAAACTAGACTTTCCCATATCTTTTGCTCAATTTCTAACTCTCAAAGGGTTACCCTTTCAGTTGAGAAAGGGGGGGGGGGTATTTATAGATTCAAAGAGGATTCAAATTTGAGTTCTAAATTTAAATTTTCTTTGAGTTTCCTGTTGCTGGCGGTGCTACCGCCTGTTAGAGGCGGTGCCATCGCCTGTTAGTCGTCAGACTAACAGTGCACAGGCGATACCACCGCCCAAGGCATGTGGTGCTACCGCCTGTGCCTTTAGGCATTGGGCGGTACTACCGCCCTAGGTTGGGCGGTACCACCGCCTAGCACTCGGCTACTGGGCAGTGCCACCGCCCAGCCTGGGCGGTGCTATCGCCCAGCATATTTTAGCCCACTGGTTTGGGCCGAAAACTCGGCCCAAACCGATCCAAAACAGCCCCAAATGGGCCCTAACTTGGTTTATAGGATTAACACCTAATATTAAACCAAATTACATACTAACTACAAATATAAAGACATTTTTTAAGCTATTACAAAGTCCGACAAGTCAAAGACTTCTTCCGACGAGCTTCTGGCAAACTTCCGACGGTCTTCCGACGAACCCTCGGAAACCATTCCGCGGACTCCTAGCAAGCTCCCGGACTTCACAATGATCTTGGTGAGTTCTATCGAGCTTCTTTGGCAAGCTCCGATCTTTCTTGGCAAGCTCCACGAACTTCTGACAAATCTTGCGGCGAACTTCCGAAAACCCTTTGGCAAGCTTCCTACTCGTTCTCGGCCGGTTTCGGCAATACTCCCAATGAATCTTCGGACTTCCGTCGAACGCTCGAACTCCCAATGATCTATCACACTTGTCCTCCGGTACTTTGTTTCACTTTACGTCTTTGTTATTATCGTAGTTAATCCTGCACACACAAACAAAAACTCTACTTCGATCTAGACAATTATTACAACGTGAATTGACATTTAGTTGCCCGACACATCATTGGTCGGCACTTCGTCTGATCCTTCGGCACATCTTCCTCTTTTGTTGTCCGTTACCCAATCGGTGGTTGACCTCCGTAACCCTGATATCCTTGGCGCAACACGCTTTTCTTGGCCCGATGCCTGACGTACAAAGCCTTCTGCCGATTGTCGACCGAACCTCCAGCTCGACATCCAATATCCTGACGTGATCACCTCCGGCACAACGTCAATTCCTCTAGCGTCAACTATCTAATCCTGATCGATAGTAGACCTGCGTAACTCAAAATGCAGTTAAACAATAAACCATAATTAATTAGTTTCATCATCAAAATCTGATATTCAATAGAAAAAAATTATTTCCAAATACGTAGCACAATGTGATGTATGTCAACAGCAAAAAGGTGAAATAGTGGTGAGTCTAGGGAAACTACAACCACTACCCATACCAGACTTGGTGTGAACTGACATGTCCATGGACTTCATCGAAGGGCTGCCACCTTCCAAAGGTAAAGCACAATCCTTATAGTGGTTGATCATCTTATGAAATATGCTCATTTTTGTGCTGTGCGAAATCTCTACACTACTGTTAGTATTGCTCAGATTTTCACATAAAATATTATTAAACTATATGGGATGCCAAGGTCCATTATAAGTGCTCGTGACAGGGTCTTCACTAGTAATTTTTGGACCAAGTTATTTCAGTTGTAGGGCACTAAACTCAAGATGAGCACAACATATCATCCACAAACTGACGACCAAACAGAAGTTGTGAACATGTGTTTAGAGATGCACCTTCGATGTTTCGCCAGTGACGGTCAAAGGAGTGGATGAAATGGCTCTCCTAGGCCGAATGATGGTACAATACTACATATCATTCATCTACAAAATATACCCCATATGAAGCATTATATGGTCGGTCGGCTCTTGTGATTCCAAAGTATGTAATTGGCTCGGCTAAGGTAAATCAGGTCAACCAAGATTTAATTGACAGAGACAAACTCCTACAGTTGCTAAAGGATAATCTCTCTACCGCTCAAGCCAAAATGAAGCAGCAAGCTGACACACGAAGAAGCAAAAGAGAATTTTTAGTAGGAGATTGGGTTTATCTTCACCTACAGCCATATAAACAATTATCCATCAATACACGAGCCTCCATGAAGCTATCTCCATATTTTTATGGGCCCTATCAGATCATAGAGCATATTAGAGCTGTGGCGTATAGACTTAAATTGCTTGAGGATACCAAAATTCACCCTATCTTCCATGTGTCATGCTTGAAGCCCAAGTTGAGAGAACACGAGTTACCCTAGATTCAACTACCTAATACCACTAATGATGGATATATCCAAGCCTAGCCGCAAGTCATTCTCGTCCGCAGAATCATCATGTGTCACCGACATCCCTCTACTGAAGTACTAGTGTATTGGAATAATTTACCACCCAAAGATGCCACATGGGAATCATATAAGGAGCTGAAAACCCAGTTCCCTGAATTCATGGAACCTCAACCTTGAGGACAAGGCTGATTGGAAGAGGGCGGGCTTGATAGGACCCTAGTAGGGTTAGGTCCTACTCAACTAAGTAGTAGTAAATAAAAACCCTGTGAGTGCAATAAATCTCACCTAGCCGCCTCTATCCTATAAAGAAGAGAGGCTAGGGTTTATATTTGGGCTATTGGGCCTCTTACCACCACCCCCCTTGTTACTGGGCCGGTCGACTAAAGTTGAGGGTAAATTGGGTAGTTCACTTAGGAAGTAGCCCCTAGGGCTAGGGTTTGAAGCTCTATATAAGCTTGTAGCCTCTATCTCTTTGGAACAAGAAATATCAATCTACAATTGCAGCCACCAGGCTACTTGGAGGGTGGAACCCCTATAGCGTTCTAAGGGTTGATCCTCCTCAAAGATCAATCTTCATAGAATTCCTCTAGGGTTTTATCAACTTTACAAGTGGCTCACACCCTTTTACAAAATTTGTACACTTGAGAATAAGGGAGGTGAACACTCAAAATTTTCAAGGTTGTTTTACTATAGTTTTCACTTAGTTCTTATCACTTTTCAATATATCCAAGAAGTTGAGAAATAAGAGATATTTATAGGCCTCAATTAGATTCAAAAATGATGCTAAAATTTAAATTTTCGAGTCTTCCAGGTATAGGCGGTACCATCGCTTATATTGGGCGGTGCCATCACTCGCAGAACCATGAAAACAAAGGTTCTAGTGGTGCTACCGCCAGCCTGGGGCAGTAGCACCACCTGTAGCTTTAATGCTAGGTAGTACCATTGCTTAGACTAGGTGGTACCACCGCCTACAGCTTGGAAAAGTGTAACTTTCCAGCTTATAGGCAATTCCACCACCAGTTTGGCGATGTCATCACCTATAGCAACTTTTAGGCCACTGAATGGGCCTCCCAATGAGCCCAAATCAATCCTAATTTAGGCCCAATTAGCCCCTAATTGAGTTGATATGATTACACTAAAACCAACTCAATTTTGACCTAACTTTCGATAATTAAGACAAACAACTATAAGACATGAATCTAAGTTATCTGACCTGTCATTGGTTCTCCTTGTGAACTTTCGGCGACCTTCGGGTGAACTTTCGGTGAACATCCGATGCATTATACGAACCTTCGATGTATTGCATGATCCACCAGTATGTTGACTCCTGCAACATCCATTCTCAGCACATTGTCCGATTCTTTCGACTCGATGCTCGAACTTTGACTTTAGCCTAACATTTGATTCTTCTTGCTTTAATTGTTTTGCCACTTTTGATCGAAGTTAGTCTTATATCACTTATCTCAAAGTATAGATTAGATAATAAACTTTTTAATTGATTTCATCATCAAAATCCGAGATTCAACATATGATGCATTTGACGATACCAATCACATTTCAAACATTCATAATACTAACCATGATACGTCTCAAGTTTTCATCAATTTGCTACTTTCTCCTCCTTTGTGATCAACAAAAAGAAAATGGGCAATCGTTTTATGCAAGCAAAATTTTAGATGTTGTGATACGATTCTTCTTAAAAGGAAGAAAGGAGAAGAAAAAGTTCATGAATAGTCCATTCATCAAGAAGAATCGAGATATTAAAAGTCCATGAATAATAGAAGAAAAACAATTCGTTCGAGCTATTGAAAATTCATTTCATCAAGAGCTAAAGAACTTATGACATAGAAAGATGTGAATAGAAGGAAGAGATTCACATTAAGAGCTAAAGATGTGAATGAAATATGTATTTCTATCAAATAAAATTCATGAAGTAGAAGGAAAAGAAATCATTCAAGTTATCAAAAATTCATCAAACTTCTACTTTTCATCAAGAGCTCATGACATAAAAATGTGAATAAAGAGAAGAGATTCAAGAGTCAAGTGTATCATTTCATGACATCCGTAAATAACAGTTCTATAAAATTTATGAATGTCACTTTCTATCAAATAAAATTCATTCATATTATAAAAATTCACACAAGAATCAAGTATCATTGAAATCCATAAATAATATTCAAATGAGAATTCGTGAATGACATTTTTAGTAAGTAAAATCCATGAATTCCATTTCTATAAAATTCATGAATGCTGTTTTTATCAAATAAACTCCATTCATAATCATGGCTAAAATTTACACAAGCATGAAATCCATGAGTAAAAACTTGTGAATGAGGGGAGGGTTTTAAGAGTATCAAAAGTCATCAAGGGTATCATGAAAATAAACTCGATACCAAGATAAGAGGAAGATGATACGAAATAAATTCGATAAAAGCTCCATTTACAAAAGATCGAAAATGTCCGAAAAGGGTATACAACAAACTCATGCATTCAGACAATTTAACGTGTTTAATTAGTGCATCATATAAAACTTAAAAGGAAATACGTACCATTACAACATAGAGAATATAAAGAGAGTTAAGAAGTATATTACAACTCATAAACTCAAAAAGTATAACATAGAGTTCAAAAACACAAGCTACTCATCGAGTGGTACACCAAAGAATCTGAACAAGGTATTAATTTGATGATGAACTTGTCATACTTCAGTTAAGATCTCATCTTATTGCAATTTAAGTTGAGCTTGCTACGATTCAAGTTGTTCCAGTCGAGTCATAATTAGGTTGGCAGATGATGAAGGTTCTGGATCCATCAGTGCAGCCTCAAAGGGACTAGAGAGAGGAGACTGATTACCCCTAAATATAGGTATTTCAGGTTCTAGTTCATGAGGGAGAGGACCAATTCTTCTAGGTAGCCTAGTCCAAATTCCATTTCTTAGTGTGCACCTTAATCGTCTAAGTAGGTTTCTATTGATTACATTATATCTATCTACTTTTATTGTCTCATCATTTGGTGATATAATAATATTATGTGCATATATTAACCTTATGATTAAACCACCATATGGAAGCATTAAGTCTTTAGTTGATATGTCGATCATATTTTATCATATTAAGTATCCAAAGTAATTTCATGTTTGGCCATGATCCAATATATTATACCTAATTCCATTTGATTTATCTCATCATGATGATATTATTTTAGAAGTAAAATACTTATAATGATATGATGAAGTACTTTAGAATTAAAGGGCGGCATATGTTCGTAACTTTTAGGAATGATCGACAAGTTCAGATTTCCAAAAATGACACCTAAAGCTTCGAAGTAGGTTATTCTAATTGCATCTAAGTCCCATTGACCTCAAAAGTAGCAACTTCTTCTCTTCTCGGAAATTTCTATAAGATTGCAAATGACATTGTCCATAATGTTGAATCTTATATTTTGATGATGAAACTAATTGATTGTGTTTTGGTTATCTAATTACGTTTTAAGTCACACAGGTCTACTGTCGATCAGAATTAGACAATTGACATATAAAGAATCGATGTTGCACCGGAAGAGAACATGTTAGGAGATTGGGCATCAAGCCGGAGGTCCGGTCGACAATCGGAAGAAGGCTTCGGACAAAAATATTGGGCATCGGGTCAAGAAGAGTGGTGTTGCGCCAAGGAGATCGGGGTTGTGAAGATCAACTGTTGATTGGGCAATAGGCCATAAGAGAGGATGATGCGTCGAAGAACCGAATGAAGCGCTGACCAATGACGTGCTGGGCAATAAGAAGTTGATTTATTGTAACTATCTAGATCGAAGTATAGTTAAGGTTTAATTAATGTGCAGGATTAACTACGATAACGATGAAGGCATAAAGCAAAAATGAAGTGTCAGAGTCAAGTGTGATCGAATCGTTGGGAGTTCGACAGAAGTCCAAAGATTCATCAGAGTGCTGTCGGAACTGGCCGAGAATGAATCGGGAGCTTGCTGAAGGGTTATCAGAAGTTCACCAGAAGATTCATTGGAAGTTCATGGAGCTCACCGAGAAAGATCAAAAGCTTATCACAGAAGACTTGTTGGAACTCGCCAAGGTCATCGTGAAGTCTAGGAGCTTGCTGGGAGTCTGTAGGAAGGTGTCCGAGAGTTCGTCGGAAGATCGCCGGAAGAAGACTTGATTTGCTGAATTTTATTTTGCTTAGGAAATATCTTTAATTTTATAATTAGCATATAATTAGGGTTAGATTTGGAAGGTAATCCCTTTAACTTTGTTAGGGGCCAACTGAGCTCGAATTAGGACTATGTTAGGCCGGATGAAAGGCCTAAACAGTGCCCTAGTGCCACATCAAGCAATGGCATGCTAGGTGGGCGGTGGAACTACTTGAAGGCTCAATCTTCAAGACTAAGTCTGGGCGATGGTAGCACCCATTGATAGTATGTCTGGATGATGGTATTGCCCAATACAGTAATAGAACCAAAGTGAGATGGTGGTACCACCAGAACCCGATAGACCCAGGATGGGATGGTTTTTGGCTCCAACTTTGAATCCAATTGGAGCCTATAAATATCCCTCCCATCCTTGGTTTGAACACACAAGCATAGAGAATTTGAAAGAAAGAAAACATAGTAAAAACCACTTCAAAACATCTCTCTAGCTTAGATTTTAGCTTAAAGAGAGGAGTGTGCTTGTAAGGGTTCTCTCCTAAACCCGTGAAAAGGAGAAGTGAGCTGTAAGGGTAGTTTGATCTTCACCTAGTTTAAAGATCTTCGCCTAGTTCAAATAAGATCGTTAGTAAAAGCCGGTAGCCTCAAGTGAAGAGAAATCAAGAGTGGACATAAGTCGGATGACCGAGCCACTATAAAAATTGGGTTTGCATTTACTTATTGCATTTATCTTTCTGCAAGCCATCCTACTTACTCCTGCTCTACTTTCTCATCCTTGCAAATGTCTTTCAAGTTTAATATGTTTTCGAAATAACTTTCATCTAAATGATTTTTATCATACGAAGATTTTTGAAATCGTACGAACTTATCGTATTTTACCACTGCACTAATTCACCACCCCCCCCTTTTAGTACCGAACTGATCCTAACAGTTGGTATCAGAGCCCGATATTTTTCTTTTGGATTCACACTCATGAGAAATGACTCTTCACGACTTTCAAGAGGGTTTTTCGATCATTCATACTTCATTGTTTAACGGGTCGGACTATATATATTAGAAAACTCGAATGAGAGTTTTCTTGATTTCTTTAGATTTACACTTGTTGAATATTATTTAAAATGAATTTTAACTTCTAAATCGTTGAACGAATGGTTAGATTTAGAGAGAAAATCTTTTTTTAAAATGCAAAGGCTACGAATGCCTTATTTTGCACCTTAGATAAAAATATATGAAATGACTTTTGATATTTGGCATACACTTGAAATCATACACGAGGGAACTAGTAGAGTCAAAGACTCGAAAGTAAACCTCTTATTGCATGATATTGAGCTTTTTCGAATGACACCAAGCGAGACTATCGATGACATGTACACTCGTTTCATAGATGTCATCAATAGTCTAAAAGCTTGGTAAATCTTTTTTGAATTTTGAACTTGTTAATAAGATTTTACATTCTCTTCTAAAAAAATAGAATTCTAAAGTGATCGCTATACAAGAAGTTAAAAATTAAATAACTATCATATTGAAGAACTCATTGGATCTTTAATGACCTATAAAATGACTTTTGAACATGATGAACATATGAACCACCTTCCAAAGAACAAGAAGGGCTTGGAACTTCAGACTATAAAATACTACTTAAATGATGACTCAAGTGATGAGGGCCATGTTGATGATGAACTTGAACTTCAAATACTAAAATTTAATAAGTTTATAAAATGAGAATCTAAAACTAAAAATGAACTTGAACAAAAGAAGAGGCTAAAGAAAAGGAAGGCACCCAAGGACGAATCAAGTGACAAAATGACAAAAGACGCTTTGACAGCCTTCGACTACAAGGTAAGTATCTCACCCAAAATGTTGTTATATTGTTTTGAAATTACATGATCTTTTCATAAGTTGCTTAGTTTAGTTAGCAAGAAATAAAAAATTATTTTTAAAAATTATATCATGCTTTTCTTTCTAATATTTAAAAAAATTAAAATAATACTTGCATGATTTGTGATAATACACCTAATAGGATTAATCCATGAATATTTATCTTGACAATTTCCGTATGACTTCCCATGAATGATGCATGACTTCTCACACTAAGCTAAAATCATCATCTAATAACTAATAATAATGAAAGAAACAATATTAGAATTAAAATGATTTTGATGTTGCAATATGAAATCAGATTGTTGTATCATGCTTGATAATTTAAAATCTTATATTTCAGAATATTATGCTTTTGGTCTTGACAGTTTTATGACAAAATTTTTAGATGATGTGTCAATTTTTTTTTATAAAACTTGTGTTTCTATTTTTGACACACATCTTTTATAAGGAAAAGGACTTAAGCATGCTTATATGTAATCAAATCTACGTTGCTCCTAACAAATTTTCCGAATGAAAGATTTTGATGATAATTTCATATTAATACAATGATGCATGTCTTTATGACAATAATTGCAAAGCTAAAAGACTTAACCCACATGGCCATTCCAAATAAAACAAAGAGTGATGATGCTTTCAGTTCTAAATACGATGCTTGGTCCTTGCATGAAAAGTTTGAACATGCTCACTCAAATTGAAACATATAAAAATGAAAAATGCTCTATCATGTGGTTTTATGTGTTGTCTTGATGGTTTTGATGACAAAACTTGCTTTTCAGATCTATACGATGATAAAAGACAAAAGCATACTTATATGAAATAAATCATAAAAAAATGTATGTTTCTTAAAATTTTTCTCTCTCTAAAGTTTTCGATTTTTGGTGAATCCATGTGAATCTCTTGAATCAAATTTTTTAGAATATGCCACATGCTTAATGTGATTCGACTTAATGATCTTTATGACAAAATTTACCTTTTTATATTGAATATTGACATTTGTTTTATTAAGGACAAAAGCATGCTTATAAGAAGCAAATCACATATAAAAACAAAATGCAATCCTCTATCTCAATCTTATCAATTTTTCAATAAAAAAATTCATGAATCTATGTTTGTCATGTATGAATTATTGAATGTGATTTTGAGGATGATTTTAGATTTGACAAATGCTTGATTCATATTTACAATGTAAGATATATTTTAAATATGAATCATGCTTCAATCATGTTCAATGCTTCAATCATGTTCTATCTCCCTTAATTCATTTTTTTCTCTTATATTTCTTTTTTATTTACTAAAGAGGAGAACCTTCCAAATGAATCATGAAATGGATGATTTAATAATAATTTTTTATTAAAAAATCTATTTGTCATTTTGAATCTCTAAAAAGTTGATGATGTGATAATAACTTTATTCATGATATGAATCTCGAAAATGATTTTGATTTTATTATGGGTTTCAAGTTGACAAATTGATTTGAATGAGATCTTTTGTTTCAAGCGAATCATGAACTCTCTTTTAATTTTTTGACTTGAGATATTTTTTATGCGAATCAAAATCCTCTTCCTCTATAGCTCCTTCATTCTATCATTTACTAAAGAAGAAAATAATCCAAGTCTTGATATCTCAATAATTGATACTTGAAATTATTCTTATGATTCATGATAAAATAAGAGATATTATGCATGAATTTAGATATCTTCTTTGTTTTCCTAAGATTTATGTTGATAACATATCTTTCATAATTTAGAAATGAT
Source organism: Musa troglodytarum (assembly GCA_023547065.1). Classification (NCBI taxonomy): domain Eukaryota; kingdom Viridiplantae; phylum Streptophyta; class Magnoliopsida; order Zingiberales; family Musaceae; genus Musa; species Musa troglodytarum. Next base: position 22,322,337 of record CP097508.1, on the reverse strand, counting down.
ATAATTACCGTGGCTTGCATGCCTTATGTTATGATTGAAAATTAATTTGCTTTATGATGAATCATGAATCATGACTTAATCTATGATATTGATATGTTTTTTTAATTCTTGGTTGTATACCCTTTATTATGAATTGAAAATTTATGCTAAAAAAAATATTTGCAAATCTTGATCTTGATCCTACTAAAAAGAATAATTATGAATCATGTATAATATCTTTTATATTTATGATGACTTGACTTCAATGATTGAAACATAGTATGCTTAATTAGATTTTTCTCCTATGTTTCAATATTTCTTGTATGCATCATGTGATGATTGAAAGATCGATGTAGAATTTTTATTGATGCATATTTACAATTGATATAAAAGTCTATATCATTGGTTCCTCCCTTCTTTTTGACAATGTTGCTAGCTTGTGTATCATAAGAGAAAATGACAAATAAAGCTAGCTAAAACATGCAAAAAGGCAAAGCTTGCACTTCTCAAAAAGAGAAGAAAGAAATTACAAAGTTGTATTTTTTTAACTCATGAGCTTGCATGTTTAAAGTGTTGTAAATTTTACAAAAATTGCTAGCTCATTGCAAACAAGAAGTTGCTAGCTTAAGGCAAATGCTTGCTAGCTTGTGCATCACAAAGAGAAAGAATTTTGCTAGAATAAGCAAAAATTACTTGTTAACATATCACAAAATTGCTAGCATCTTAAAGAGTACCTTAGTATTAGCTTGAATGTTAAAATGATATTCATAACTTGATTTTGATGATAGAATTCATAACTTGGTTTCATAAATTGATTTTGAATGTAAATTTTTGATACCTCATTGATCACTGTTAGGACTCTAGCTAGGAGAGTCCTAATTTAGTTTCATTGAAGGGAACAAGCATATAAATCCTAAGGGCATTCATGTAAATCCTATGTAGCCGACCCCTATTAAAGAGGTGAAGAGACCAGCTAGGTTAGAATTAGTTTGGAGGTTGCTTTTTAGAGAAGGAGTCCTATTAGAAGTAAGAGTCCTATTAGAGAAGGAGTCCTATTAGAAGTAGGAGTTGATTAGAAGTAAGGGTCTTGAGTAAGAGTCATATTTAGAGTTGAGGTTTAGAAGCCCTATAAATAGCCATGTATTCACCCTCTTTTCATCATGAATAGATCAATCCTTTTAGTAGCGTTTGAGCAGCAACTTGGAGGAACGAATGCTTATAAAGTTCGAAGGAGGCCGATCTCCTAAAAAGATCAATCATCTAAGCTTAGAATCCGCAAGGGTTCTATCAATCACTCTTGATAAATATTTATCTTTGGTGATTGTCATAATTTTAAAATTTATATAAAGGGAAAAGAATTATACTCTTCCCTTCTTTTTGACAAAAACAAAGGGGGAGAAAGTTTTTGCTAGCTTGGCATATCGTAAAGAAAACAAATTACTAGCCTACAAAAGAGAAAAAGAACTTGCTATCTTGAACATCACAAAAATTGCTACCTTTTAATCTCAAGAGAAGCAAAGTGCAAGCTTGCATAAGAAGCAAGTGTAAAATTGCTATGCTTGCACATCCTTAAAAACTTGCTATGATTGTATGTTTTAAAGTGATGTATGTTGAACATCTAGATTGATAGCTAATATGACTGTAAAATTTGCATATCTTTTAAACTAGCTAAGATGCAACTTCTTCTTTTTGTTAATGACAAAGGAGGAGAAGTAGATTGATGATCTTTCATGCATGATGATTGAATTTTATATATTTGCATGATATTTTTGATAACATAATTTTGATACATGTTACTTGGATTTGTTAAAATCTAAGGGTTCTATCAATATAGCATATTGATAGGGGGAGTTTGGTTAAACTTCGGGAGTTAAGGTTAACTCCATCATCAATTAGATGTCATCATAAAAAAGGGAGAGATTATTAAATCTTGGATTTTGATGATGAAACTAATTGATTGTGTTTTGGTTATTTAATTATATTTTAATTCACATAGGTTTACTACCGATCAGGATTAGACAATTGACATAGGAAGAATCGACATTGTACCGGAAGAGAACACATCAGGAGATTGGGCGTCGAGCCGGAGGTCCAATCGACAATCAACATAAGGCTTCGGACAAAGATATCAGGCATCGAGCCAAGAAGAGTGGTGTTGCACCAAGAAGATCGAGGTTATGGGGGTCAACTATCGATTGAGCAACAGGCCGCAAGAGAGGACGATGCACTGAAGAACCGGAGGAAGTGTTGACCAATAACGTGCCGTGCAACAAGAAGTTGATTCATTATAATTATCTAGATCAAAGTAGGGTTAAGGTTTAATTAATGTGCTAGATTAACTATAATAATGATAAAGGCATAAAGCAAAAATGAAGTGTCAGAGTAATGTGCGATCGAATGTTGGGAGTTCGAGAGTTCGACGGAAGTCCAAAGATTCATTGGAGTGTTGCTGGAATTGGTCGAGAATCAATTGAGGACTTGCTGAAGGGTTGTCGGAAGTTCACCGAAAGGTTCATCGAAAGTTCATAGAGCTCACCGAAAAATATCAGAAGCTTACCAAAGAAGACTCATCGGAACTCTCCAAGGTCGTCGTGAAGTCCAGGAGCTTATTGGGAGTCCATAGGAAGTCTGAGGGTTCATCGGAAGCTCACCGGAAGAAGACTTGACTTGTCGAATTTTGTTTTGCTTAGGAAATATCTTTAATTTCATAGTTAGCACATAATTAGGGTTAGATTTGAGAGGTGATCCCTTTAACCTTGTTAGGAGCCAACTGGGCCCGAATTAGGGCTATGTTGGGTCGGATGAAAGGCCCAAACAATGCCCTAGTGCCATGTCAAGCGGTGGCACCGCTAGGTGGGAGGTAGAACTGCTTGAAGGCTCAGTCTTCAAGATTGAGTTTGGGCGATGGTACCGCACATTGACAGTGTGTCTAGGCAGTGGTACTACCCAGTACATTGATAGAACCATAGTGAGATGGTGGTACCGCTAGGACTTGGTAGACCCAGGATGAGATGGTTTTTGGCTCCAAGTTTGAATCTAGATGGAGCCTATAAATATCTCTCCCATCCCTAGGTTGAACACACAAGCATAGAAAATTTGAATGAAAGAAAACATTGTAAAAACCACTTTAAAACATCCCTCCTCTAGCGTAGATAGATTTCAGCTTAAAGAGAGGAGTGTGATTGTAAGGGTTCTCTCCTAAACCCGTGAAAAGGAGAAGTGAGCTGTAAGGGCAATTTGATCTTCACCTAGTTTAAAGAAGATCGTTAGTGAAAGCCGGTGGCCTCAAGTGAAGAGAAATCGGGAGCGGACGTAGGTCGGATGACCGAACCACTATAAAAATTGGGTTTACATTTACTTATTGCATTTATCTTTCTGCAAGCCATCCTACTTACTCCTGCTCTACTTTCTTGTCCTTGCAAATGTCTTTCAAGTTTAATACATTTTCGAAACAGCTTTCATCAAAATGATTTTTATCATACGAAGATTTCTGAAATCATATAAACTTATCATATTTACCCGCTGCACTAATTCACCCTCTCTTATTGCCGAATTAATTCTAACACATAATTGGTATATGATGCCCTAGGAGGTAGGCTAATACATTATCATCTTCGTCTACATTCAAACTGTTGTAAATTAAACGAACAAGCTAAGGGTATATCGATTCACTAATTTACAAAATAGGCAAAACATCTAGGTTAACAAACCATTGGATAGACTCTAAGTCCCCTAATTCTTCTAGATCTATATATTTATCTTTGTATATATTCCTAGATTCAAAGTTAAGGAACTTAAGGGCATTATCATTTGAATTGAAGAGAGTGGGATCATATGTTTCATTTACTCTCCTCTTCCCCTCATCCCTTAATAATCTTCTAGGTGTCATTTGTCTATATATGTAATCAAAGAAGGAAATCTATATGAAAGGGCAGAAATAACTTCAAGAATTGAGAGAGGGATTTCAAAGAATACCTTTACAGTGATCTCTTTAGAAGTTGAGATTGATCCTATAATTTATGGAGTAGAGAGTCATTCTTGGTTTTCTAGAGAAGAAGGATGAAGAGTGGGAGGTAGAAGAGGATTTTTGAGGGAAGAGGTAAGTGTTGGGGTCGGTTCTACCGTCGGCCCTAAAGTGCCTTTTTATAGGGCACTCTCGGGCAGTACCACCACCAACTAGATGGTGCCACCACCTAAGAATAAAATGTTCTGACAGTGCTACCATAAGTTCTAGCGATGCCACCACTGGTACACTCAGACATTTTTGGGGCTATAAAGTTTTCATCACTTTTCTCAATTATCTTATGGTGAGGCTAAGCTTGAATGATTAATTAAATTATTGAGCAATGAATTATGTGAAATGATATCAATTATATCCTTCAAATTCTTTTTTGTTTGTCAATTTGAATGAGCTTCACGACTCATCAAATTGTTTTAACCAACTCATCAAAAAGATCGGCATGCTCCTTTTTCAAAGAATGATACATTTTGCTAATTAATCTACATTCATCGAATAAATCATGAAAAGCACTCAAAAGTTTATTGAAAGATAAATTTGCATCTAATGAATTACTTACCTCATCTTCAATTGTCATTAGTGCGTAGTTAATGATCTTCTTGCTGCTTTGCTCTTTGTCTTTGGAAGTGCTCAAATCATCCCATGTTGCTTTGAGCACCTTCTTCTTCTTTGATTATTTTTTCTTCACTTGGGGACATTCACTTTTGAAGTGTCCTGGCTTCTTACATTCGTAGCATACAACTTGTTCTTTCTTGAGTTCAATTTTATTTTTAGTGTCATTTTTGTTGAATCTCAAATTTTGATGATGAAACTAATTGAGTATGTTTTAGTGATCTAATTGCGTTTTGAGATACGTAGGTCTACTCTCGATCAGGATTAGATAATTGACGCAGGATAAATTAGCATTGCGCTAGAGAAAATCACATCAAGAGATTAGACGTCGAGCCAAAAGTCCAGTCGATAATCGGTAGAAGGTTTTGGACAAAGAAATCAAGTATCGGACCAAGAGGAGTGGAGTTGTGCCAAAGAGATTGGGGCTGCGGAGGTCAGTTGCTGATTGGGCAACGAGCCGCAAGAGAGGACGATACGATGAAGTGTCGAACGAAGCACCGATGGACCAAGGACGTGCCGGGCAACTAATTATGATTCATATTGTAATAATTATCTAGATCGAAATAGGATTAGCTTAATTAGGCTGTAATTGGGCCAACCCAATTAGGGGCCAACTCGGCTTGGTATTGGATTGGTTTGGGCTAGGTTTAAGGCCTAACCAAGAGTGCTGTATATTGTCTGGCGGTGGCATCGCCAAACTGGGACGGTGGCATCGCCCAGTTCTAGGTTCCCAAGTAGTCTGGGGCAGTGGTACCACCCAGACTGGGTGGTGGTACCACCGTGGGGCAAAGTGCCTATGCGGTGGCATCGCTGGTTGGGTAGTGGTACCGCCTAGTACATTGACTGTGTCAGTGTGTTAGGTGGTGGTACCGCTAGACTAGCGGTGATACCACCCAGTACATTGACAGAACCAGAGTGCACTAGCGGTGGTACCACTAGTGTCAGGCGGTGGTACCGCCAACACTTGAAAATCTGGGATGATTCAAATTTGGGCTCCAAATTTGAATCACATTGAGGCCTATAAATACCTCTCTCATCCATGGTTAAAATACACACTAGGACTGAGAAAGAAAAAGAAAAACGCTATTGTAATAGTGTCAAATTCCTCCCTCTAATTCTAAAGTGTGATCTAGCCTTAGAGAGGGTTGAGAGGCCTTGTAAGGGTTACCTCCTAAGCCCGTCAAAAGGAGAGAGCTGTAAGGGAGTTAGTCTTCGCCTGTTGGAAGGAAGACAACTAGTTAAAAATCCGATGACCTTAAGAGAAGAGGAATCGAGAGTGGATATAGGTCGGATAACCGAACCACTATAAAACTCGGTTTGCATTTATATTCTTGCATTTACCGTTCTACAAACCTTTTCTTTGCTTGTTCACTACCTTTCATTTTCCGACACCATTTTAGTTGAAATGAAGTTTTTAACATTTGAAGTTTTCAAAATCGTTTTAAATCATCAAAAATTATCATACTTAATCATTGCACTAATTCACCCCCCCCCTCTTAGTGCCACTCTAGATCCCTATTGAATCTCAGATTTTGATGATGAAACTAATCGATTGTGTTTTGTGATCTAACTACATTTTGAGTGACGCAAGTTTACTATCAATCAGGATTAGACAATTGATGCTAGAGGAATTGACGTTGCACTGAGTGATCATGTTAGGATATTGGATGTCGAGCCGGAGGTCCAATTGATAATTGACAGAAGGCTTCAGATGTCGGACATCGAGCCAAGAAGAGCAGAGTTGCGCCAAGGATATTGGGATTGCGGAGGTCAACCATCGATTGGGCAATAAGCCAGAAGAGAAGATGATGCACCAAAGAATCAGATAAAACGTCGACCAATGATGTGCTAGGCAACTGAATATCAATTCATGTTGTAATAACTGTCTAGATCGAAGTAGAGTTTTTGTTTGTGTGTGTGCAAGATTAACTACGATAACGATGAAGACGTAAAGTGAAACAAAGTACCAGAAGACAAGTTTGATGGATCGTTGAGAGTTCGAGAGTTCAACGGAAGTCTAAAGATTCATTGGGAGTGCTGCTAGAACTAGTCGAGAACGAGTAGGGAGCTTGCCGAAAGGGTTTTCGAAAGTTCGTCGGAAGGTTCGTCGGAAGATTGTAAAGCTTGCCAAGAAAGATCGGAGCTTGCCAAAGAAGCTCGTTGGAACTCACCAAGATCATCATGAAATCTAGGAGCTTGTTGGGAGTCCGTAGAATGATTTCCGAGGGTTCGTTGGAAGACTGCTGGAAGTTCGTCGGAAGCTCGTCGGAAGAAGTCTTGATTTGTTGGACTTTGTAATAGCTTAGGAAATATCTTTAATTTCATAGTTAGCACGTTACTTTGGGTTAGGATTAGGTGTTAATCCTATAACCCAAGTAGGGGCCAATTGGGCCTTGTTTCGGACTGGTTTGGGCTGAGTTTAAGGCCCAACCAGTGAGCTGGAAATGCTCGAGCAGTGGCACCACCCAGGCTGGGCTAGGTGGTGCCACCGCCCAGGACCCGAGAGCACAAGTTGGGCGGTAGCACCGCCCAATGGCCAAGAGCCCAAGAGGTGGCACCGTCGGGTTGGGCGGTGGCACTGCCCAGTACACTGTCAGTGTCTGACATTAACAGGCTATGACACCGTCACTAATAGGCGGTGGCACTACCAGTACTGGGAAAAATGAAAGTGATTCAAATTTGGGCTCCAAATTTGAATCCTCTTGAGGCCTATAAATACCCCTCTCATTCATGGTTGAAAGGGGGTCTAGAACTGAGAAAGAAATAGGGAAAACTCTCTTGAAATAGTGTCAAAATCTTTCCTCTAAGTTTTAAGTATGTTCTAGTCCAAGAGAGGGGTGAGAGGCCTTGTAAGGGTTACCTCCTAAGCCCGTCAAAAGGAGAGGTACTGTAAGGGAGTTCATCCTCACCCGTTGGAAGGAGGATAGCTAGTGGAAAAGTCGGTGGCCTCAAGTGAAGAGGAATCGGGAGTGGACATAGGTCGTATGACCGAACCACTATAAATTAGTTTGCATTTATATTCTTGCAATTTACTTTACTACAAACCATCTTCACTTTGATGCTCTACCTTCTCATCTCCTTCTTATGAATCAATTTACTTTTAAAGTATCTTTCATTGCAGATTTAATCAAAGCATCATTTTCAACATACGAAGTTTTTGAAACTTGTTTTAAAACACCGAAAGTTTATCGTTCTTTATTGCTACACTAATTCACCCTCCTCCTCTTAGTGCCACTTGATCCCTAACAATCCCAACAATTGGCATCAGAGCCTTATTTTTGCTCTTTCAGATTCACACCCGTGAGAAATAGCTCTTCATGGCTTTCAAGAGGGTTTTTCGATTGTTCATCCCTCATTGTTTAACGGTTCGGACTACACATATTGGAAAACTCGAATGAGAGTTTTCTTGATTTTTATGAATTTGGATTTATGGAATATTATTGAAAATAATTTTTAACTTCCCTCTAAACCGATGAACGAATGGTCGAATTTAGAGAAAAAAATCTTTTTCTTTAAATGCAAAGGCTATGAATACCTTATTTTATGCTTTAGATAAAAATGAGTTCAATTGGATTTCTATGTGCGAAACAACTTTTGATATTTGGCAGACACTTGAAATCATGCACGAGGGAACAAGTAGAGTCAAAGACTCGAAAGTAAACCTCTTATTGTATGATTTTGAGTTCTTTCGAATGACACCAAGTGAGTCTATTGGTGACATGTACACTTGTTTCATGAATGTCATCAATAGTCTAAAAGCCCTTAGTAAATATTTCTTAGATTTTGATCTCGTTAACAAGATTTTAAGATCCCTTCCTAAAAGGTGAGATCCTAAAGCAACGACGATACAAGAAACTAAAAATATAAATAAATTTTCATTGGAAGAACTAATCGGGTCATTAATAATCTTTGAAATGAGTTTCTTTGAACCCGATGAACACATGAACCACCTTCCAAAAAGCAGGAAGGATTTGGAACTCTGGATTATAAAATGCCACTTGAGTGATGACTTAAGTGATGAGGACAATGAAGAGGATATTGAACTTTTAATCAATTTTAATAAGTTTATTAAATAAAAATAAAAAATAAAAAATGAACTTGAATGGAGGAAGAGACCAAAGAAGAGGAAGGCACCTAAGGACGAATCAAGAACTTCCGAAAGGCAAATGACAAATTGCGCTTTGACGGGCTTCGACTACAAGGTAAGCAACTTAACTCCCTTGAACTATTTTGAAATTACATGATATCTTTTCATGAGTGCTAAATTTAGATAGTAGGAAATAAAAAAATTATTTTAAAAATTATATCATGCTTCTCTTTTTAGCATTTTTGAAAAATAAAAAAAATTGATCATGAAAAACTATATTATTAAAGTTTTGTTATGATTCAAAACTTTGAATGATTATGGATGATAATTACATGATGTGTGATAATGCAATTCCATGCATATCATTTCCATTTCAATCTCGATGTATGGTTTTGACATAATAAATCAATTAGCATGATTATACACCTAATAGCATTAATCCATGATTATGTATTTCATTTTTCATGCTTAATGATATTATGCATGAGAATTTGAAATAATGATATCCTATGTTTTGGAATGATGCCTTGATAGTTTTGATAAAACTTGTGAATCAGATTTATACGATGATACTTTCAGCTCTAAACATGATGCTTGACACTTTCATAACATTTTTTGAACATACTCAACCTAAAATGAAACACGTAAAAAAAAAAAACAAAATGTATAATCATGGTAAATTCATGTTGATCTTGGTTTCAAAACAAGATGCATTGTTTGTTACATAAAATATTAAACATCATGATAATGACATGTTTCATGATAATGCTTGCACACCAAATGTGATTAAAGATAGAAGCAAGCATATTGATGATTTCACTTTCAACATAATGCATGGCCTTATACATAAAAATTAAAAATGTTCTATCATTTTTTATGTATTTGTTCTTGACGGTTTTATGATGAAACTTATGTTTTGTTTTTTAAATGTTGAAACATATTTTCATGAAAGATTTGAGCATACCTTATGTAATCATCCTTAATAATGATGAAATGAAAATATTAAAAGGATGTTATCATATTGAAAGTTATGGAATTATGCTTAATGATTTGTTTTATGAAATTTACCTTTTTGTTCTTAAATGTTGACACTTGTTAAAGGCAAAGACATGCTTATAAGATAAAACAAATAAAAAGATATTGCATTTTCTTTCCTATTGAGGTTAATGAATTCATTTCATGAATCATGTGAATCTCTTATGAATGAGATTTTGATGATATGTTAAAAGAATCACTTAAAAAAAAGGAAAATGCTTTTTAATGATCTCATTTATGTGAATCTCTTGATCTATGAAAATGATTGATGATTCGAACTTGAATGAGCCTTATCATAGTTATGATCTTGATTTTTCAGAACTATATATTTGAATCTTTATGAATTCATGATAACTTAAAATGCCAATTTATGACATGATATGATTGATTCCTTGATTTACTCTTTTTTTGTCTTGAAAATGGATATTTAAAATCATTCTTGATGAGTTGTTTTATGAGATTTTACCTTTTACGTCTTGAACTTTCATGCTTATCTCTATTTGACATTAAAAGACAAAGGCATGTTTAAATGAAATTAATCATAAAAAAGAAAATGTATGATTCTTGAAATTTTTGATTTTCCATGAAAGACATGTGATAAATTAATTTATGATATTTTGTGAATAACTTGAATTTGAAATGAGATCTTGATGAAAATTCTTATACATGAATCAAGGTGCTCTTTGTGCTATCCATTCTCAAATAAATCATGTTCTTCTTGAGCCTTGATATTATATCCTAGAATTGACATAATTTCTTTGCCTTATGTGGTGATTTAAAATAAATTTGCTTTATTATAAATCATATGAATCTTGATCTTGATCTTGATCTTGCTAAATTAGAATCACAAATAATATCTTTTGGTATTCATGAATTCATATTAACAATATGTAAGCATTAGTATTCATGACTTGAATTTGATTGAAACATTACATGTTTAAATTGATCATTCTCCTATATTTCAATACTTCTTCAAATGCATTATGTGATGATTGAATGATGCAAATTTAAATGATGTGAAAAGTTATTGAAGGACGAAAACAATCCAAGCCTTGATATCTCATTATTTGATACTTGGAATATTTTAAAATGTGATCTTGATGAGAATGTTTCAAATTGCTCTTTTTACCTCATGAATCTTGATCTTGTTAAGAAGAATTTTAATGAATCATGAATCATATCTTTGGTATTCATGAATTGATCCTTATTGATATCTTTTATGAATTCTTTGCATCTATGGCTTTGAACTCTTAAATTGTGATGAATCAAGAGTTTTTCTTCTATATGACTTCTTCTCAAACGGAGAACTTTCTAAATGCATCATGAATTTTTTTGAATCACAATTAAAATTTCTTATGATTCATAGTGAATTTAGAAATATAATGCATCTCTTCTTTGTCTTCCTAAGATCTTTTGAGATCTTATTTACAAAAGAAGAGACATATTGAAATGAATATGAATTGATATCTTGATTCTTTGTATTGGTTGTCATGATCTAAAGATTGATGAAAATTTTTATTGATGCAAACTTATGTGAAAAATTTATATCATCATATTTGATCCTCCCTTCTTTTCAACATTGACTAAAGGGGAGAGAAAATATGCTAGGTTGAATAATAAATTGCAATTCAAGATTTGATTGTCATGATTAATTTTTGTCATGTTAGCTTGAATGTTAAATTCATATTCATGACTTGAATATTGATGATTGAAAATTGATGAAATTTGCTTTATGATGAATCATTGAATCATAATTTTGATACTTCCTAAATGGAATATTTATGAATCATGAATGTAAATTTTTGATACCCCATTGATCTCTTGATAAATATTTATCTTTGTTGATTATTATAATTTTAAAATTCATGTAAAGGGAAAAGAATTATATACTCTTCCATTCTTTTTGACAAAACAAAGGGGGAGAAAGTTTTTGCTAGCTAGTACATGCAAAGGAAGGCAAAGGTTACACTTCTCAAGAGAGAAGAAACAAAAATTGTATGCATATTGCAAAGGAAGCAAAGAAAGTGCAACTTGCACATCTCAAGAAAAGAATGAAAAATTGCTATCTTGCTTATCTTGAGAAAGAATTTAAAGCTTGCTATGATTGCATGTGGTAAATCTAGCTTATATGTTGACTTCATATCTTTTAAAATAGCTAGAGCTAACTTTTCCTTTTTGTTGATGACAAAGGGGGAGAAGTAGATTAATGAGTTCATGCAATATAATATTGATTGAATATTTTATATATTTGCATGATATTTTTGATGATATGATATTGATATATGTTGCTTGGATTTGGGATAATCCAAGTATTCTATCAATGGCATATTGATAGAGAGAGTTTGTTTAAACTCCGGGGAGTTAAAGTTAACTCCGTCATCAATTAGTTGTCATCATCAAAAAGGGGGAGATTGTTGAATCTCAGATTTTGATGATGAAACTAATTGAGTATGTTTTAGTGATCTAATTATGTTTTGAGATATGCAGGTCTACTTTTGATCAGGATTAGATAATTGACGCAGGATGAACCAGCATTGCACCAGAGGAAATCACTTTAGGAGATTGGACGTCGAGCTGAAAGTCTGGTCGATGATCAGCAGAAGGCTTTAGACAAAGAAATTGGGCATTAAGCTAAGAGGAGCAGAGTTACGCTAAGGAGATCGGGGCTGTGGAGGTCAGTTGCTGATTGGGCAACAAGCCGCAAGAGAGGATGATGCGCCGAAGTGTTGGACGAAGCGTCGATGGACCAAGGACGTGCCGGGCAACTAATTATGATTCATGTTGTAATAATTATCTAGACCAGAGTACGATTAGCTTAATTAGGTTATAATTGGGCCAATCCAATTATGGGCCAATTGGGCCCGGTATTAGATCAGTTTGGGCTGGGTTTAAGGCCCAACCAAGAGTGCTAGACATTATCTAGCGATGGCACCGCCAGACTGGGGCGGTGGCACCACCTAAGTCAAGCTTCCTAGCTAGTCTAGGGCGATGGTACCACCTTGGGGCAGAGTGCTTGGACGATGGCACCACTAGTTAGTCGGTGGTACCGCCTAGTACATTGACCGTGTTAGTGTGTTAGGCGATGGTACCACCAGACTGGGCGATGGTACCACCCAGTACACTGATAGAACCAAAGTGCACTAGCGGTGGTACCGCCAGTGTCAGGCGGTGGTACTGCCAGCACTTGGAAATCCAAGATGATTTAAATTTAGGATCCAAATTTAAATCACATTGAGGCCTATAAATACCCCTCTCATCCATGGTTGAAATATACATTAGAACTGAGAAAGAAAAAGGAAAACACTACTGTAAGAGTGTCAAATTCCTCCCTCTAATTCTAAAGTGTGATCTAGCCTTAGAGAGGGTTGAGAGGCTTTGTAAGGATTATCTCTTAAACCCATCAAAAGGAGAGAGCTGTAAGGGAGTTAGTCTTCGCCCGTTGGAAGGAAGACAACTAGTTAAAAAGCCAGTGGCCTCAAGAGAAGAGGAATCGGGAGTGGATGTAGGTTGGATGACTGAACCACTATAAAACTTGGTTTGCATTTATATTCTTGCATTTACCTTTCTGTAAACTTTTACTTTGCTTGTTCACTGCTCTTCATCTTCTCTAAACATTCTCAAGTTTAAGTTAGAGCTTTTCCGACACCGTTTTAGTCAAAACAAAGTTTTCAATGTTTGAAGTTTTTGAAATCATTTTAAATCACCAAAAATTATCATACTTAACTGTTGCACTAATTCACACCCCCCCCTCTTAGTGCTGCTCTAGATCTCAACAATTTTTAGATTTGTTTCTTCTTATGAATTTTTTTAACTTTCTTGTTAAGAGTGTCAAGTCATCATCATTGTCCTCATCACTTGAACTTTCTTTCAAGTGGTCTTCATGAGTTCTTAGTGTCATGTCCTTTCTATTCTTTGGAAGGTTATTCTCAAGCTCTTCATAAGCATTGTAAGTCATCTCATAGGTATTAAAGACCCAATAAGTTCTTCAAGTGAAAAATTATTTAAATTCTTGTCTCTTGAATGACTATTATTTTAGGGTCCCAACTCTTTGGAAGAGATCTTAATATTTTATTAACAAGTTCAATGTTAAAAATATTTTACCAAGAGCTTGTAGACCATTGATGATATCCGTAAATCGGGTGTACACGTCTCCAATGGTCTCACTTGGTTTCATCCGAAATAATTCATATTTATGAACTAAAAGATTTATTTTAGACTCCTTTACTCTGCTAGTGCCTTCGTGTGTGATTTTGAGTGTGTGTCAAATATCAAATGTCATTTCACAAATAGACACTCGATTGAATTCATTTTTATCTAAAGCGCAAAATAAGGCATTCATAACCTTGGCATTTAAAGAGAAAGTATTCTTTTCTAACTCATTCCAATCATTTATTGGAAAAGAAGACTTTTGAAAACTAATTTTGACAATATTCCATGACTCAAAGTCCATAGAAATAAAAAAGATTCTCATCCTAGTTTTCCAATGTGTGTAATCCATCTCATTAAACATGGGTAGACGTGTGATTGAATGACCCTTTAGATTACCGACAAACACCATCTCTCTTGGGTTTCAAACCAAAATGAGAGTGACCTCACTCTGATGCCAATTGTTAGGATCAAGAATGATACTAAAAGGAAGGGGGGTGAATTAGTGCAGCGATTAAAAAAAACTAATTTATGTGATTTTGGAAAACTTCTCACGTTAAAAATATTTCATTCAATAAAAATAATATCGATTATGCTTAAACTTAAAAAGACTCATAAGTGAATAATGGTAGCGATGAAAAGTATATAATCATAATTGTAAGGAGCAAAACAGAAAAGAATAGAACACATTGGATTTTTATAGTGGTTCGATCGTCCGACCTATGTCTACTTCCGATTCCTCATTCATCAAGGTCATCAACTTTCACTATTGATCTTTCTTCAAAGATAAAGATCAATCACCCCTTACAGTACTCTTTACAAGCTGCTCACTCTCCTTATACAAGCTTCTAACACTTAGACTCGGAGGAGGTGAACTCACAATGTTTATAATCAATTTCACTATAGTCTCAATTCTTTTTATTCACTTTGTTAGGATGAGCAACACTAAGGGGGTGGGGGGGTGGGTGGGTGAATTAGTGCAACAGATAAAAATTGATGATTTAAATCGATTCCGAAAAACTTTGTGCATTGAGAAGTTTTGTCCGACGAAAACAATTTCACCAAAGAGAATGATTCGAGTGAATACTAAAGAGAGTAGAGAAGGAGAGATTAAAAGATTACAGCTAAGTAAAAATAGAAATGCAACAAATGTAAGTATGCACCAAGAGAAGAACGCAACGATTTTATAGTGGTTCTATCAAATGACCTATGTCCACTTCAGAAACCTCCTCCAATGAGATAACTGGCTTCCACTATCAATCTTTGTTGAAGGGGAAGAATCAAACACGAATTTTACAGAACTTTACAAGTGGCTCAACCCCTTTCACAGAATTTTTACACTTGAAAATTCGGGAGATGAACACTCAAGCTTTTCAAAGCGATTTCACTATAGTTTTAGCTCAGTTCTTATCACTTCTCAATGTGCTTTACCAACTGAGAAGTAAGGGGTATTTATAGGCTCAATTGGCTTCAGAATTAAAGCCAAAAGAGGTCATATCTCAGATTTTCAGGAGTTGGTGGTATCACCGCTTGTCACTAGTGTAGTACCACCATTAGTTGACCCTGACACTGGGCGGTACCATCGCCTAGTATGGAAATACTACCACTAGAGCAGAGCCTCGGGCTCTATGGTGAGGCGGTACCACCACCTGGTAGTTAATAACTACTAGTGGTACCACCGCTGACCTGGGCGGTACCACCGCCTAGATCTTTTGGGAAACTAAACCCTAAGTGGTTCCACCGCCCTAGTCTAGCAGTGCTACCACTAGACAAAGTTCGATACTTCTGGATGGACCTTGAATCTGGCCCAATCCAATTAATTTATGAGCCTAGTTGGCCCCTACTAGGGTTATAAGATTAACATCTAATCTTAACCCAAATTATAAAATTAAAGATACACTAAGTAAAAACATACACTAAGAAAAAACATAAACCGACATATCAAGTTTTCTTTTGGCGAGCTTCTAGCAAACTTCCGGTGGACTTCTGACAAACCCTTGGACATCTTCCGGTGGACTTCTGGTAGGCTCCTAGACTTTACGATGACCTTGGTGAGTTTTGACGAGTCATCTTTGGCAAGCTCCAATCTTTCTCGGTGAGTTTTGTGAACTTCCGTTTAACCTTCCTACAAACTTCCGACGACCCTTCGGCAAGCCCCCGATTCATTCTTGACCAATTTTAGCAGCACTTTCGATGAATCTTTAGACTTTCGATGGACTCTTAAACTTTCAATGATTCGATCACACTTGACTCCGATACGTCATTTTGCTCTATGTCTTCATTGTTATCGTAGTTAATCCTGTACACTTTTCTCAATAATATGGATTAGATCAAATAATCTATCAATTAACTTCATCATCAAAATCTGAGATTCAACAATCTCCCCTGTTTTTATGATGGCAATCAATTGATAACGAAGTTAACCTTAACTCCCCCTATCTATATGCCATATTTGAGAAAAGAAACACATGAATTCAAACCCCTTGAATTCAAGCCCAACCCAACAAGTTACATACATTCAAACTTATCGATAAGCTCAACAAGCATGATATTTCATCCAAATGATACTTTATATTTTTCATAATACGAAAATGATGTCAAGGCTTGACATCCATTTTCAAGTCCAATGTTGAATGATGATAGACAATCATCATCTCAACAAACAATACAAACTTTAATTTTGAAATTTAGTAAGAATCAAATGATATCAAATAAAAATTCACAAATCTAAGGCATGATATCAATTGATGATACATCAATCAAACCAAATGATAGTTTATCGTATCAAGACAAGATACCAAATTCAAGTAAGTTGAATAAGCATGATACAATAATGATCATAGAAAATTAACATTTTAAGCATACATGATTCATTTGCAATGCATACAATATATTTCATACATTTACGATACATTGCAATACATTTCAAGTATTTGCGATGCTTTTGACGATAACAAGCATTTTACGATACAAAGCATGGCAATAATTTGCTTTTATGATACAAATAAGGATTTTACATATTGCATTTATCGATACAAATCATGCCATCAAGTCATCAATTTGTCACATTTTTCTCCCCCTTTATCATCAATAAAAAGGAAATGGGCCATTGATTCCAAATGTTACATGAAAAGAGAAGATGACAAAAAGAGAAGGATAAATCCATCAAGAATAATTCATTCAAGAATAATGAAAAGCAATTTGTTCATTCTATTAAAAATTCATGCCATAGAAATAAATTCGTAAAGTAGAAAAGATAGATCAACGAAGCAAAAATTCATAAAAATTTTTATTTTCCATAAATAGCTCATGACATAAAAAAAATCATTCAAAAGTCATTAATGACCGTATTTCCACCAAGTAAAATTCTTGAGATAGAAAAGAGATCATTCAAGCATAAAAACTCATGATAAGAGTCATGATGTAAATTATGTTCAAGAAAAGTCGAGATATTAAAAGTCATGAAAAGTTCATAAAAGTTCATGACATGAAATTTACACAAGAGTTAAGTAATTTTTAAATTTTCACTTAGAGAAATGCATGAAATCCAAATTGATTTCAAGAGAGCATTTAAGCTATAAAAAAATTATGAGAGCTTCTTCTTGTCATATGGAGTCCATGACGTAAAAAAATGTAAAAAAGAATAGTTCCGAGTGTCATGAAAGCAATTTGTTTAAGTTATCAAGAATTTATGAAACTTCAAATTTCATGATATGAAAAATGTGAAGAGTCAATTATGAAAACCATTCATTCATGCTAATGGAAATTGAGGGAGGATAAAATGGATAGAATCAAATTCACAAAGTCGTTAAATGTGAATCATCAAATGTATATGAAACTAAAAATCATCAATCAATGAAGCAAGAGTATCAATCCAAGATTGGAGGAAGATAAAAATGAAAGTTCTGTCTATGAAATTGAAAAGATGACACAAGATAATACAAAATCGGAAAAAGATGATATCAAGATAGGTGACGGATCAAAATAAGTTCATGAAAACCAAAAAGATGATACTATAAATAATTTCGAAAAGAGACAAACTCATGCAATAGGATAATTTATCATGCCTAATTCCCTTCAAATGAAATTAAATTGTTCTTCATTTAAGGATTTTGTAAAGATATCCACCAATTGGTATTTTATATCAATAAATTCCAGAGTAACATCATTGTTATTAACAAATTTATGAAAGTAATTTGTTTAAGTTATCAAGAATTTATGATCTTGTATAAAATGATGCCTAATGTCAATATGTTTAGTTCTAGAGTGTTGAATGAGGATTTTAATCAAACATATAGCACTTGTGTTATCATATTTTATAGGAATATTCTTTAAATAAATTCTATATTCTTCTAATGTAATTTTCATCCAAACAACTTGTGCATAATATGCACTTGCGGCTATGTATTTGGCTTTGACCATAGATAGTGCAATCGAGTTTTATTTCTTGGAAGACCAAGAAACAAGTGTATGTCCTAAAAATTGATATGTTCCGAATGTGCTTTTTCTATCTATTCTACATTCGACAAAATCCGCATCCACATAAGCTATTAAATTAAAGTTATCAGATTTTGGATACCATAATCCTAGGTTAGGAGTTCCTTTAAGATATCTAAGGATTCTTTTAATGGATTTAAGATGAGATAACTTAGGATTAGCTTAAAATCTAGCACAAAGTCCTATACTAAACATGATATCCGGTCTAGTTGCAATGAGGTAAAGTAAACTACTTATCATTCCCCTATATATTTTTTGATCAAAACTTTCTCTACTTTCATCCATATCTAACTTAGTGGAGGTATTCATAGGAGTGTTAATGGCTTTTGAACCATCCATATTAAATTATTTTAACAATTCTAATGTATATTTGGTTTGACTAAGAAATATACCACCACTAAGTTGTTTAATTTATAATTCTAAAAAGAAGGTTAGTTCGCCCATTAGACTCATTTTAAACTCTTGGCTCAAACACTTGGCAAATGATTCACATAATGATTCATTTATAGAACAAAGATAATATCATCTACATAAATTTTAATAATAAAAAAATTATTTTTAAAATTTTTAATAAACAATGTAGTATCAACCTTCCCTTTAAAAAAATTATTTTGAATAAGAAAAGAGTTAAGCCTCTCATACCAAGCCCTTGGAGCTTATTTTAATCCATAGAGAGCCTTAGTCAATTTAAACACATGATTAGGAAAAAAAGAGTTCTCGAATCCAGGTGGTTATTTAACATACACTTCTTCTGAAATAAAACCATTTAAAAAGGAACTTTTAACATCCATTTGAAATAACTTAAAATTATAACTCCTAACATTGGCAAGGAGCATCCTTATGACTTCTAATCTTGCTATAGGAGTGAAGGTTTCTTCATAATTAATACCTTCTTATTAGTTGAAACCTATGGTTACTAATCTAACATTGTTTCTAACCACGATACCAAGTTCATCTTAGTTGTTTCAAAAGACTTATTAAGTACCAATAACTAAATGGTCACTAAGTCTAGGAACAAGCTTCCACTTCTCATTTCTTTCAAATTGGTTTAATTCCTCTTACATTGCAATGACCCATGAATTATCTTTCAAGGCCTCATGATGCATTTAGGTTCAATTTGAGAATGAAAAGTGGCATTTGCATAAAAATTCTTAAAAGAAGAACGAGTTTGAACTCCTTTTGATGTGTCTCCTATAATTAGCTCTTTAGGATGGGCATCTACATACTTCCATTCCTTAGGTAAGGAAATTTCGGAAGAAGATACATCCAAGTTGCTATTTGGAGGAGAAGTTTCATTCAAATTTAAACCATTAAAATCAAGATCATCATTAAAATTATTTTTCTTAAATTCAGAAACTTCATTGAAAATAACATGAATAGATTCTTCTATAACCAAAGTTCTTTTATTGAAAACATGAAAGGCGTAGAAATAGAACAATAATCTAGAAAAATGCCTTCAATGGATTTTGCATCAAACTTTCCTTAGGCATCTTTTTCATTTAATATAAAATATTTACAATCAAAAACTTTAAAATATGAAACGTTTGGTTTTTTATTATTCCATAATTCATAAGGAGTTTTGGAGAGAGATAGTTTTACTAGAACCCTATTCATGATATAGCAAGTCGTGTTAATGGCTTTGGCCCAAAAGTATTTGTGTAAACTATATTCATTCACCATGGTTCTTGCCATTTCTTATAAATTGTTATTCTTTCTTTCTACAACTCTATTTTATTGAGGATTTTTCGGAGTAGTGAAATTGTGGTTATAACCATTAGATTCACAAAAGTTTTGGAAATCATGGTTTTGGAATTCACCACCATGATCACTCCGAATCAATGAAATAATAAAACCTTTTTCGTTTTGAATAAGTTTGCAAAACTTCTAGAAACACTTAAAATAATCACTTTTGTGTGGCAAGAAATATGTCAAAGTATATCTACTATAGTTATCTACAATTACAAAAGTGCATTTGCTACCTCCTAGGCTTGTTGTATTAATTGGTCCAAACAAGTACATATGGATCAATTGCAATGGTCTAGAGGTGCTTATTTGATTCTTCGATTTAAAGTTACTTTTTATTTGTTTTTCTAGTTGACAAGCTTCACACACTTTGTCTTTAACAAGCTTAATATTAGGAATACCTCTTATTAGTTCTCTAGATGAGATTTTAAAGATTAGTTTCATGCTTGCATGGCCTAATCTCCTATGCCAAAACCAAGTACATCATTCAAAATCGAAAAGCACATTTCATTACTAAGTTAATCAATGTTAATATTGTAGATATTATTTTATTTTAAGGCAATCATAGATGTATTGTTTTGTAATTTTTCAATGATGCAAACATTAGATTCAAATCTTATTATGTATCTTTTGTCACACAATTGACTAATACTTAAAAGATTATGCTTTTAGCCATCTACTAACAATACATCATCGATTAAAAAGTTTGATATATTACCTATGGATCTCTTGCCAATGATTTTACCCTTGTTGTTATCTCCGAAGGTGACATTCCCTTCGTCTTGGCTAATGAGCTTAGAGAATTGAGATGGATCTTCGATCATGTGCATTGAGCATCCACTATCAAGGTACCATCTCTTTATCCTAGCTTGTGATGATGAATGTGTTTACAAAAGAAGATAGTTTTTAGGTACCCATTTGACCTTGAGTGCCTCAAAAATTGATCTACTTATTTTGTTATTTTGTATTGAATTCCTTATGGTTCCTATAGGAATCCATATTAACTTAGGGGGCTTAGTTTCTTAAACAGACATTTGTAAATAATGTTTGGGTTTACAACAAAAGTTACACTTTGTGTGAGGTGATACATGTAATGTAGGTCCTTTAACGAAAGTGATTGGATTTCAGTGAGATCTATTCATAAATCTGATTCCACTTCTTTTATGAACTGACCCTTATTTACAAGGATCATGTCCAAAGATTTGCTACAAACTTTAAATTTATCTAAGGTTTCTTTGAGTAGTAAGTTCTTCTCAATTGCCTCTAAGTGTACACACTTAGAGCATGGAGGTAAAGAAGGAGTGTTGTGTTTAAGATTTTCAAATTTATGAACTAAAAGAGCATACTCCTTTTTCAATATATTAAACTTTTTACTTACCTCTACACTCATCAAACAATTCATGAAAAGTATTTGAAAGCTTGTTGAAACTTAAATTTTCATCAAATATATTACTTACCTCTTCTCCGATAGCTATTAAAGCATAGTTGGCGACCTCCTTGTTGCTTAGTTCTTCATCTTCGGAGCTACTTGAATCATCCCATGTTGCCTTTAGAGCTTTCTTCTTCTTTGGTTGCTTCTTCTTTGCTTGGGGGCATTTGCTTTTGAAATGTTCTGGCTTCTTGCATTCATAGCATATCACTTGTTCTTTCTTGGGTTCAAGTTTATTTTTAGAGTTATTTTTAAATTTATTTCTTCTTATAATTTTTTGAATTTTCATGTTAAAAGTGTAAGTTCGTCATCATAGTTCTCATCACTTGAAGATTCTTTCAAGTGGTCTTCTTGTTTTCTTAATACCATATTTTTCCTGTTCTTTGGAAGGGAGTTCTCAAGCTTATCATGAGCGTTGCAAGTTATCTCATAGGTCATTAATGACCTAATTAGTTCTTCAAGAGGAAAGTTCTTTAAGCCTTTGGTCTCTTGAATAGTTGTTACTTTAAAATCCCAACTCTTTGGAAGAGATCTTAAAATTTTAGTTATAAGTTTGAAATTAGAAAAACTTTTCCCAAGTACTTTTAGTCCATTGACGACATCCGTAAAATGGGTGTACATGTCTCTAATGGACTCGCTTGGTTTCATTCGAAATAACTCATAAGAATGCACTAAAAGATTGATTTTGGACTCTTTCACTTGACTAGTACCTTCGTGAGTGATTTCAAGTGTTTGCCAAATATAAAAAGTCTATTTGAAAATTGAAACCCGATTAAATTCATTTTTGTCTAAGGTATAAAACAAGCATTCATAGCCTTAGCATTAAGAGCAAAAGTCTTCTTCTCCGACTTATTCCAATTGTTCATTGGAAGAGAAAATTTTTGAAAGCTGTTTTCAATAATGTTCTAAAGTTCAAAATCCATAGAAATAAGAAAAATTTTTATGCGAGTCTTCCAATAGGTATAATCCGACCCGTTGAACATAGGCGGACGTGTGATTGAGTGGCCTTCTTGCATGCTGACAAATGCTATCTCTCTTGGATTTTAAACCAGAATGAGAGTGACTTTACTCTGATACCAACTATTAGTATCAAGAGCAGTACTAAGAGGGGGGGGCGTGTGAATTAGTGCAGTAGATAAAATTTGATGATTTAAATCGATTCCGAAAAACTTTATGCATTAAGAATTTTTGTTCGACAAAAAATGATTTTGGCAAAGAAAATGATTTGAGTGAATACTAAAGAGGGTAGAGAAGGAGAGATTAACATATTACAGCCAATTAAAAATAGAAATGCAGCAAATGTAAGTATGCACCAAGAGAAGAACATAATGATTTTATAGTAGTTCGGTCAATTGACCTACGTCCACTTCCAAAACCTCCTTTGATGAGATTACTGGCTTTCACTATCAATCCTTCTTGAAGTGGAAGGATTAAACACCCTTTTATAGAACTTTACAAGTGGCTCACACCCTTTTATATAATTTTTATACTTAGGAATTTGGGAGGTGAACACTCAAGCTTTTCAAGGAGATTTCACTATAGTTTTGGCTCAATTCTTATCACTTCTCAATGTGCTTTACCAACTGAGAAGTAAGGGGTATTTATAGGCTTAATTGACTTCAGAATTGAAGCTAAAAGAGGTCACATCCTCAATTTTCGAAAGCTAACGGTACCACTGCCTATCACTGGTGGTACCACCGCTTGTCACTAGCGGTACCACCGCTAGTTGACCATAACACTAGGTAGTACCACCATCGAGTCTGGCAGTACTACCGCTAGAGCAGATCCTCGAGCTCTATGGTGGGGTGGTACCACTACCTGACAGGTAGTACCATCACTTAATAGTTTATAACTACCGAGTACCATCGTTAACCTAGGCGGTACCACCATCCAGAGCTTCTGGGAATCTGAACCCTAGGTGGTTCCACCATCCCAATCTGGTGGTGCCATCACCAGACAGAGTTCAACACTTTTGGATGGGCCTTGAATTCGGCCCAATCCAATTAATTTATAGGCCTAGTTGGCCCCTACAAGGGTTATAGGATTAACATCTAATCCTAACCCTAATTATGTGTTAACTATAAAATTAAAGATATACACTAAGCAAAAACATAAACCGACGCATCAAGTCTTCTTTCGATAAGCTTTCGGCAAACTTCTGATGGACTTCCGACGAACCCTCGGACATCTTTTAGTGGACTTCCGGACTTCCGTAAGGCTCCCGGACTTTACGATGACCTTGACGAGTTCCCACGAGTCTCCTTTTGCAAGCTCTAATCTTTCTTAGTGAGCTCCGTGAACTTCCATCAAACCTTCCTGTGAACTTTCGATAACCCTTCGGCAAGCTCCCGATTCATTCTCGGCCAGGTTCCAGTAGCACTTTCGATAAATCTTCGGACTTCTGACGGACTCTTGAACTTCCAATGATTCGATCACACTTGACTCCGATGTGTCATTTTGCTTTACATCTTCATCACTATCGTAGTTAATCCTACACACTTTTCTTAATAATATAGATTAGATCAAATAATCTATCAATTGACTTCGTCATCAAAATTCAAGATTCAACACACTTTTCTGTATTCAACAAGCTAAGAAGTAAGGGGTATTTATAGGCCTCAATTGGCTTCAAAAATAGAGCCAAAATAGTCTCATCCTATATTTATAGGGTACTAGTGGTACCATTGCTAGTGGGCTCTAGCATTAGGCGACACCACCGCCTAGTTTGGTAGTACTATTGCCAGAGAGAGTCCTAGCTACTAGAATTGGGTGGTACCACCGCCTAGTTTGGTGGTACCATTGCCTGATAGTTAATAACTACCTAGTGGTACCACCACCCAGTTTGGGTGGTACCATCTCCTAGACACTTGAGAGACTGAGCTCTGAGTGCTTCCACTACCCTAGTCTAATGATGCCACCGCCAAACAAGGTTTAACAACTTGTTTAGTCCATCAATCCAGCCCAAACCAATCCATTTATGGGCATAGTTGGCCCCTAATAGAGTTAGTGAGATTACCTCCCAAACCTAATCCTAATTGTATGCTAACTACGATATTTAAGGCAATATACTAACGAAAACAAGTTCGGAAAGTCTAAGTTTCTTCTGATGAGCTTTCAACGATCTTTCGACGAACCTCCAATAAACTCTCAATAATCTTCCAGCGGACTCCTAGCAAGCTCTTGGACTTCACGATGAACTACTTGGAGAGTTCTGACGAGCTTCTTTAGTAAGCTCTGATCTTCTCGGCAAGCTCCGGTGAGCTCCGGTGAACTTTCGACGAACTTCTTGACAAACTTTCGATGTACATTTCAACAAGTTTCCAACGAACTCTCGGCACATTCTGGCAACACTCCTGATAAACTTTTGAACTCTCGACGAACTCTCAGACTCCCGACAAATCGTTCGATCTTGACTCAAGCACTTCATTTTGCTTTATGCCTTCATCGCTATCATAGTTAATCCTATACACTTTTCTAAACATAAGATTAAATCAATAATTAATCAATTGATTTCATCATCAAAATCCAAGATTCAACATATTGTTCTTCGAGGACATGAGAATGATCTAAAATATACTTTCTCAGTATTGATATATGAAATATATTATGCACCTTTGCTAGCATAAGAAGGTTAGTACATAGTCCATATTACCAATTTGGTAAATAATTTTATATGGTCCTATATATCAAAGGCTTAGCTTGTCTTCTTTTTTTTTTTCAAACCTCATAACTCATTTTATTAGTGTCACCTTAAAGAATACTTTATCATTTATTTAAAATTTCAAAAGTCTTCTCCTATTATTGGCATAATATTTTTGTCTATTTTGTGATACCTTCATCTTTTGATGAATCTTTTATAGATGTTTCATAGATGTTTCTCTCGCCAAATGTAGCCCCATTTTCTTTCACCTATCTCATCCTAATAAACAAGTGATTTGCACTTTCTATCAAATAGTACTTCAAATGGTGTCATCCCAATAGTTGCTTAGTAACTATTATTATAAATAAATTTTATTAAAAATAAATATTTGCTCTATAATCCTTTAAAGTCAATGGTATAAGTGCTAGTTATAGGTGCCCTGCAAGCCAATCACATGAGTGATGACACTTGTGACTTGACATGCACTCTTTCTTTTGCTTATTATTATTAGGGATTTTATTACTTTATCTTGCGTGTTGCATATATTGTGATGTCCTTGGATCTATGCAATGAGAATCGGATCATGATGAGATCATGATAATGAGACTGATTCACCTTTAACGTAGACCCTAAATAATCCCGGTTATAGGTTACTCGAGAGAGAAATCGAGATAACCTGATAGACTAGTGTGCTGTATACCTGTCCATATGATGGTGGTGGCTAGTCTCATAGCTACTCGTGTGGAGGCACTAAGGATACAGTACAAGTGCTCATTGGAGAATGAGTTCACTGATTGATCTACTTACGGAATGTTGGATGGTTATTGATATCTCACATTAGACAATGATTGCATAGTCCCAGTAGTGTATCTTGTCCTTAGACTTAAGACACCAAGGATGTCCTGTATGAGTATTCCACTCTTTGATATTGGACTTATAGGTTTGTAAGTTCCAAATCTAATACAGTTGGTTATTGGGAGCGGTAGCCAACTTTATGAGGGTCATTGAGTATCAATAGAGGATCATCCACTCTCGGTATCATGAGAGGAATATCCCATGTATTCTTGCTCGAACAAATCCTTGGCCAAGATTATTCGGATTGAGAGAGAAAGAGTTCTCCGGGAGAATCCGACTAAAGCGAGACTCAAGGAGAGACCGTATAGGTCCGACAGCACCAAGTTTGGTATAGGGTCTCTGAGTAGAAGCGTCCACTGCGGCGGTGCCCACCGTGGGTAGGGGCGACGCGCCCGAGGGTAGTGGCCGTCGTCGGCAACGCAGCAGGTAGAAGTCAGGGATTAGGGTTTTTAGGCAAAAGATAGTTTTACCCCTTAGAATTTCAAAATTTTTGATTTCTATCCCTTTTGATAGAATGACCAAAATACCCCTCATAATTTTAAAAATTCTCTTTATATCCTTGCTTTTAGAAATATATTTATTAATTAAATAGTTTAATTAACTATTATTATTTATTTAGTAGTCCTATATAATAACATATATATGTGATGTGTGATGTGGATAGATGATCATGGACTGTGTGATGTGATGTATGTGTATGATGTAATCATTATTATTATTAGGGCATGCAAGTCTTTATTTTTCTCGCTTTTTATTAGGCCTACATGCCTATAATTATGTTGTAATTACATAAGGAGGCACAGTGGGAGCTGGACCCATGAGGTCGAGATGGACGATCTGACTCATAGAGATGTGTTGAGATACCAACGGAACCGACGAAGCGAGATGGATTATCACAGGGTATGGAGATATGCTAAAGCATACATAGATCTTGATGTGAGTGATTGGGCCCACTAGCTTGGGCCTGATCATATTAGGATATGGTCCATGATCATCTAGTGCGATTGCTCATATAATATGTGATTGATTATACAAATACTATATATGTATATATATTTGCATGCGATATAGATATATATATTAAATATATATGTGTGTGACACATTATGTTAGGAGACCAAATTAAAAATCTCCTCTCTCAATAATATTAAGTCGGTAAATGTGAGGCAATTATATTGACCCACGTGGCCTTCCATCGTTATAGGTAGAACCGATTCTTGGTGAAGGTTGAGTTGGTCGAGTCCCTCGAGACTCACCTATATTGTGATTCGCTATCTTATCTATAATATAGAGATGTCAACGGTGACCTAAGGACATGGTATGCTTAGTCAAGTCCCTCACGGGTATATCATCGAATCAGACTCATCTTATAACGATAGTGATGACTTAACTAAACATCATGGTTAGTCGAGTCTCTCGAGGCCATGGTAGTTCGGAGGCTGAACAGGACGGGAATTACAAGGAGTTGTGATTGGTAAGAGTTGCCTACCTTTACGGGTTTAACGTGATTGGTCAAGTCCCTCGAAGTTACGTTAAGACGCCGATTAGATCCCGATCCCCATTAGAGATCCGCTGGGGGTCTCCGATTCACATACCATAGGGTGTTGCATGTCTCGCAAAAAATTAGTAGGAGTAGATTAAGATAAAAGTCATTATCTTAACTATTTAATTTTTATAAATTCTACTTATTATTTATTTCTGCTACATCTTTAATTTTAGAAAAATATTGCTTTCAAATCCTTTACATGGCATACTTGATACTAACCGCCTCACTGGTCCAAATTATACGGATTGGCTTTGTAATATGAGAATCATTCTCACGGTGAAGAAAATCATGTATGTCCTTGATACAGTGATCCCTATGCCAGACGAAGGGGCAAGCGAGGATGAGATCACTCATTATATAAAGTTCATAGATGATTCCACTCTTGTTCAATGTTATCTGTTGGCCTCTATGACTAATGTGTTACAAAGACAACATGAAAATATGGACACTAATTCTATACTCCTATATCTCCGTAAACTATTTGAAGGACAGGGAAGAACTTAGTGATATGAGATATCAAAGAGTCTTTTTCGTACTAGGATAACTAAGGGGATACCGATTCAGAACCATGTCCTTAAGATGATTGAGTGGATCGAGAAACTCATAGGTCTAGGAATGGTCCTAGAGGAAAACTTGTATGTGGATCTTATGCTTCAGTCCCTACTAGATTCCTTTTCTCAGTTTATAATTAATTTTAATATGAACAAGCTTGAGGTGGCCGTCCCGAGCTCCTCAATATGTTGAGAGAAGCAGAGAGCACCATCAAGAAAGGGAAGCCAATTCCCTATATTGGTGAGACCAGAAAGAAAAGGAAGGCTGAGAAGTCCCTTAAGAAGGGTAAGGATAAGGGAAAAATAGGTAAGGCAAAGGTTGCTAAGAACGACCCAACAAAGGACAAAGGCTAGTGCTTCCACTACGACAAAGATGGGCACTGGGAGAGAAACTACAAAGAGTACCTTGCAGAGAGGGAGAAACAGAAGCTTGGAGAAGCTTCAGGTACATTCATGATTAGTCTCCATTTGTCAGAATCTTATGATAACACATGGGTATTGGATACCAAGAGTGCTTATCATATATGTAATTCGTTGTAGGTTCTAGCAGGACCTAAGAGATTGAAGAGTGGCGAGATGGACCTTAAGATGGGCAATGGAGCAAAGGTTGCTGTAGTGGCTATTGGCAAGGTCACCTTACATTTGCCTGGTGGAGCTATTATTGCATTAGATGCATGCTATTATGTTCCTCCTATTATCAAAAATATTATTTTCATTTCATGTTTGACAGTTAGTAGATATAAATTAGTTTTTGAAAATAATGGTTATTCAATAGCATTAGATGATGAGATCATCATGAGAGGAACATTGTATAATAGTTTATTTATGCTAGATATAGCTCCTCATATCATGAGTGTAAGTGAGTCTAAGAGGAAATGAGAAGAGGTGAACAATACATATCTATGGTATTGTATGCTAGGTCACATCCATAAGGAAAGGATTCAAAAGTTGCTGAAGAATGGATATCTAGATCCATTCGACTATGATCTAGATACGTGACTTACGAACCTTGCCTTCGGGGAAAGATGACAAACTCTCCATTTAGTAGAACTGGAGAGAGAGCCACTGAGTTATTGAAACTTATACATAGTGATGTATGTGGTCCCATATCAACTCATGCTATAGGTGGTTACTCCTTTTTTATTACTTTCACTGATGATTTCTCAAGATACGAATATATGTACTTGATGAAGTACAAGTCTAAGGCTTTTATGAAATTCAGGGAATATAAGAATGAAGTGGAGAATTAGATTGGAAAGAGTATTAAAACCCTTCAATCAGATCGAGGAGGTGAGTACTTGAGTACAAAGTTCACTTAGTTCCTCAAAGGCCACGAGATTTTATCCCAGTGGACACCTCCTTATACACTGTAGCTTAATGGTGTATCAAAAAGTAGGAATCACACACTGTTAGACATGGTGCATTCTATGATGAGTTTCGTCGACCTACCCATCTCATTTTGGGGATATGCCCTAGAGACCGCAGCTTACTTTCTGAACAGAATTCCAACGAAGTCAGTAGTGTTTACTCCATATGAGATATGGAATGGGAAGAAGCCCACGTCAAGAGACACAACCCTGACAAATTAGAATCTAGGATGGAACGATACAAGTTCATGGGATACCCTAAGGAAACTGGTAGAACCCTAGCGGATTCTAAGCTTGGGGTTGATCTCTATAGGGGATCGGCCTCCTTGGAACTCTATAGGGGTTCCTTCCTCCAAGTTACTGCTCAAAGGCTGCTAAAAGATTGATCTATTCATTGATAAAAAGAGGATGAATACATGGCTATTTATAGGGCTTCTAAATCCCAACTCCTAATAGGACTCTTACTCAAGACTCCTACTTCTAACCAACTTCTAATTAGGACTCATTCTCTAGTAGGACTCCTAATTCTAATAGGACTCTTTCCCTAATATGACTCCTACTTCTAATAGGACTCTCTTCTCTAGTAGGACTCCTAATTCTAATAGGACTCTTTCCCTAATAGAACTCCTACTTCTAATAGGACTCTTTCTCTAATAGGACTCCTTTTCTAAGAAGCTACCTAACTCTAACCTAGTCGGTCTCTTCACCTCTTTAATAGGGGTCGGCTAGATAGGATTTACATGAATGCCCTTATCAATGAAACTAAATTAGGACTCTCATAGCTAGAGTCCTAACAAACCCGCCCTCTTCAAATCAGCATTATCCTTGAGGCTAACGTTCCATGAATTCTGGGAATTTGATCTTCAAGTCATCATAGTTCTCCCAAGTGGCATCTTCTGCTGGTAGGTTTGCCCACTATATTAACACTTCAGTAGTAGGTCGTCGTCATCGAGTCATGATCCGTCGATCAATAATGGCACTTGGTTAGGTCTAGAGCTCTCCTTGGGTAATTATATTTGGTAGATGGCTTTGGGCTATCTTATGTTGTCCCAACTTGAGCTTCAAACACGATACATGGAAGACTGGATGGATTCGGGAGCTGGCGGGTAAGTCCAATCTATATGCTACTACTTCGATGTGCTCCAAAATCTGGTAGGGTCCATAGAACCGAGGTGAAAGCTTCATAGATGCTCTGGTTTGGATTGATGTTTGCCTGTATGGCTGGAGCCGTAGGAAGACCCAATCTCCTACTGAAAATTCTCTTTCGCCTTTATATTGATCATATTGTTGTTTCATCCTTGCTTGTGCTGTAGTGAGATTATCTTTTAGCAACTTCAGCATTTTGTCTCTATCTTATAGTTTCCTGTCTATTTGTTCTACTTTAGAGGTGCCCAACATATATTTTGGAATTACAGGGGGGGTCGGCCATACATGGCCTCATAGGGAGTATATTTTGTGGAGGAATGATAAGTTGTATTATACCACCATTCGGCCTAGGGAAGCCACTTTGTCCATTCTTTTGGTCGATCACTGGTGAAGCATCTAAGGTATGTCTCCAAACACCTGTTCACCACTTCAGTTTGACCGTCGGTTTGTGGGTGATATGTCGTACTCATCTTTAATTTAGTGCCCTATATCTAGAATAACTCTGTCCAAAATTTGCTCGTGAAGACCCTATCACGATCACTTACAATAGATCTCGGCATCCCATGTAATTTTACAATATTCTCCATAAAGATTCGAGCAATACTAGAAGCAGTGTAGGGATTATAGATGGCACAAAAGTAAGCATACTTTGTAAGGCGATCAACCACGATAAAAATTGTACCTTTTCCTTATGATGAGGGAAGCCTTTCAATGAAATCCATTGATATATTAGTCCATATTGATTCTGGGATGGGTAGAGGTTGTAACTTTCCGGGACTTGCCACTGTCTCACCTTTGTGTCGTTGACATACATCACATTGTGCTACAAATTCAGTAATAATATTTTTCATCCCTATCCAATAAAAAATTTACTTAATTCTTTTATAGGTTCTAAGGAACCCAGAGTGCTCGGCTGTAGGTGTGGAATACATCTCTTGAAGGATGGTCTTTATGCAAATAGAATTTGGCACAAGCACAATACATCTTTTATATCGCAAGTCCTTTGAGTCCCAATTGTAATGAGCCATGGACCTTGGTGCTTCCTTCAATTTTTTTATGATTTTACTCATTTCCAGATTATCTTGCCATTCGCTCCTAATATCCTCAAGGAAGTCGCTGGTCGGAAGTGAAACAGCTAAAAATTCAGCTTACTCGGGTAACCGTGAAAGCGCATCTGCAACAATATTGTCTTTCCCCTTTTTGTAAGTCATTTCATAATCATATCCAAGAAGTTTTGTTACCTATTTTTGCTACTCATGGGAAGATATCTTCTGCTCTAAGAAATATTTTAGGCTTTTATGGTCAGTCTTGATTTGAAAGCGTCGCCCGATCAAGTACGGTCTCCATTTGGACATCGCATGCACAATCGCGAGCATCTCCTTGTTGTAAATAGTCATTTTGAGATGGGAAGGAGATAACGCCTTACTAGTATAAGTGAGGGAGCAGCCATCTTGCATTAGTACAACACCAATTCCTACTCCGGAGGCATCAGCTTCAATAATAAATGTCTTGTCGAAGTCGGGTAATGCTAGTATTGGAGTTGTTATCATTGTGATTTTAAGTTCGTTGAAGGCGGTGTGGCTTTGTCCGACCACTAGAAAATATCTTTTTTTAGCAAGGAAATAAGGGGTGCACTAATCTTTCCATAGTTTTTCATGAACTTACGGTAGTAACCTGTTAAACCAAGAAAGTCGCACAGCGATTTTATGTTCCTTGGGGTTGGCTAATTCTGCATTACTTCAATTTTGGAGGGGTCCACTACCACCCCTTCTTCTGATATGATATGCCCAAGATATTCCACCTTTTGTTGAAGAAAGCTGTACTTTATTTTTTTGACAAAAAGAACATGTTCTCGCAAAATTGTCAAAACAAGGCATAAGTGCTAAATATGACTTTCAAGAGAAGGGCTGTAAATAAAGATATCATCAAAGAAAATTAGCACAAACTTTCAAAGATAACTCTGGAAAATATCATTCATAAGGCTCTAGAAGGTGGAGGGAGCATTGGTGAGACCAAAGGGCATTACTAGAAATTCGTAGTGACCGTTGTGCGTTCGAAAGGCAATTTTCGGTATGTCTTCTTCGCACACTCGTATTTGATGATACCCGGATCGAAGGTCCAGCTTTGTAAAGACTTGTGCTCCCTTTAATTCATAAAGTAATTCATCTACTACTGGAATAGGATACTTGTCCTTGACGGTTATGTCGTTGAGAGCTCGGTAATCAACGCACATTCGCCATGTTCCATCTTTCTTTCGTACGAGGAGCACCGGTGAAGAGTAGGGGCTACAACTTGGTTGAATAACTCATGTTTCAAGCATCTCTTTTATAATCTTTTCTATTTCATATTTTTAGAGATGTGGATACTGATATGGTCGAGTATTTGCTAAAGGTTTGCCTAGAAGAATCGATATACGATGATCATGCTAGCGGTTAGGAAGTAGGCTGCGTGGTTCGTCAAATATATTTGAAAATTCAGCAAGCAAGGGAAGTAGGTTTGGATCTTCAAATTTGGCTGGCTCTCCCTTAGATTGCTGCTCAAGTTATACCAAAAAGCCGCTACATACTTTGTGCAAAACTTTCTCCATTCGTTGTGTGCAAATTATCGTTACGTCGCCCCCACATTTCCCGCACAGTATCACTTGTTTCCCTTTACTGTAAAATTTAATAATTAATTTCAAAAAATTCCAGGAAACATCACCTAATATCGTTAACCATTCAATGCCAAGCACAACCTCATAATCATCGAGAGAGAGGAGGAAAAACTCTGTAATTATCTCTTGGTCCTATAGCAACAGTTTCACCCGTGGGCACCTACGATCACACTTCAAATTTGTCCATCTGCGACTTTAACATCGAACCTGCTGTAATTCTCAATAGGTAAGGCCATCCGAACAGCAACCTTGCTGTTCATAAAATTATTAGTGCTCCCGATGTCAATAAGAATGGTGATCGGTTGTTGCTTCAGAAATCCTCCCACTTTCATTGTTTGCGGGTTCGCGTAACCAGCAAGGGCATGCATCGTAATATCAATTGGCTGCTGTTCTTCATCCATGACCTCTTCCTCATGCTCCTAGAACTCCTCCTCCATGTCTTCAAGAGGTTCAATCAATAGGAGGCGACCCCTTTTGCAGCGATGATCGCGGTTCCATGGCTCATCGCAATGCCAATAAAGACCCTTTGCTGATCGGTCACGTAGTTCTTCTCTTGTCAATTTTTTGGGCAGCGAAGGATGGCTAGGAGCAGAAGGGGGTTTATATGTTGAGGTTCTAGGAGTGGTTCTCATCCTCTGAGCATCTTGGCTGAGCCGTTCTTCTTGTATTCGGGCAAAGGAAATCGCAACCATCACAGTACGGGGTTGTCACGCCTTAACTTCCCCTTTTATCTCTGGCCTGAGTCCTTTGATAAATGTTCCTAACAATTAACGATCAGTCCAATCATGAGCAAGGTAGGATAGCTTCTCAAACTTGGTTTGATACTCTTGAATCATAGAGGTTTGTTGAATCTTTGCGAGTTGGCCATCGATATTTTCATACTCCGTAGGTCCAAAACGGTTCGACAGTGTATTCTTAAATTGATTCCACGTCGGAGCCCTATGATTATATTCCAGCCAATTGTACCATTGAATAGCATCACCTTCAAGGTGGATGATAGCAATCTCCATCATAGCATTATCCGACATTCGGTAGTAGTGAAAGTAATGTTTGGCGCGCGAAATCCACCCCACCGGGTCTCCTTCTTCCCATCGTGGGAAGTCCACCCTCATGCATGGTTGAAGCATGTCCGAGGGCTGTCCCTCCTTCTCTGGGGTCCTTTCTAAATTCTCTCCTTGCTGCAGTTTAGTTGGACTCGGTGGTTGTCCAATTCTGAATTCTGCAAACAAAGCGCGCAATTTGTCTTCCAAGCATGATTCAAGCCGTGATTCAATCCGAGATTCTCATACTTCGAATTTGGCATCAATTGGATCTTGAGAAGCCATAGCATATGCCTATAGATTAGAGATGCCCTTGTCTTTTTTCTGTTGATGGGTTAATGGCATGGGTTGGTGGAATGTTCGAACAATAGATCGGTGATTGAAGGGTTCAACTGTAATGGTTTACTGTTTTGGGCTGTGGTTTTTTATGCTGTTAGGGTTATGAAACTAGGTTATGATGGCTGCGTCTTAAGGCTAGAGGGATGCCCTAAAGATGCCTTGGTTTCATAAAAAAAATGTGACAGTCATAAAGTTTGTGCAAAGTCGATGTTTAATCCATTTTTTTTGCACCATCTCGAAAATTTAAAATATTAACCATTCCTAACTTATTGGGCCTAGTGAAGTTGAATAACCTTGGTTTTACCAAAAAATATGATAGTTATAAAGTTTCGCAAAGTCAATGTTTGATTGAGTTTTTTTGCACTATCTCGAAAATTTAAAATATCGACCATTCCCAACATATTAGGCCTAATGAAGTTGAATAACCTTGCTTTTATCGAAAAATTTGATGGTCATAAAGTTTGTGCAAAGTCGATGTTTTATCGGTTTTTTGCGCACCATCTTGAAATTTCAAAATATTGGCCATTTCAAACATATTAGGCACGGGGAAGTTGTATAACCTTGGTTTAAACAAAAAAAATGTGACGGTTATAAAGTTTGCGCAAAGTTGATGTTTGATCAATTTTTTGTGCACCATCTCAAAAATTTAAAATTTTGACCATTCCCAACTTATTTGGTCTAGGGAAGTTGTATAACCTTGGTTTCACCAAAAAATACAATGGTCATAAAGTTTGCACAAAATTGATGTTTGATCGATTTTTTGTGCACCATCTCAAAAATTAAAATATTGACCATTCCCTACTTGTTAGGCCCCGGGAAATTGTATAACCTTCGTTTTATAAAAAAATGTGATGATCATAAAGTTTGCGCAAAGTCAATGTTTGATCTGTTTCTTTCGCACAATCTCGTAAATTCAAAATATTGACCATTGCCTACTTATTAGGCCTATCGAAGTTGAATGACCTTGGTTTTACCAAAAAATGTGATGATCTTAAAGTTTGCGGAATGTCGATGTTTGATCAATTTTTTTTGCACCATCTCAAAAATTTAAAATATTGACAATTCCTAACTTATTCGGTCGAAGGAAGTTGAATAACTTTGGATTCACCAAAAAAGTGAAGGTCATAAAGTTTACACAAAGTCAATGTTTCATCGGTTTTTTGTGGCACCATCTCGAAAATTCAAAATATTGACAATTCCCAACATATTAGGCCTCGGGAAATTGTATAACCTTAGTTTCACCAAAAAACTAGATGGTCATAAAGATTGCGCAAAGCTGATGTTTGACCAACTTTTTTTAATCGTCTCGAAAATTCAAAATATTGATGATTCCAAACTTATTAGGCCTAGGGGAAGTTAAATAACCATGTTTTTACCAAAAAAAAGTGACGATCTTAAAGTTTGTGCACCATTGATGTTTGATCGGTTTTTTTTGCACCATCTCAAAAATTCAAAATATTGACCATTCCCAACTTGTTAGGCCTAGGGAAGTTAAAAAGTCTTTGTTTTGCCAAAAATTATGACGGTCATATATTTTGCACAAAGTCGATGTTTGATCGATTAATTTCATACTGTCTCAAAACTTCACAATACCGACCATTCACAAATTATTAGGCCTAGGGAAGTTGAATAACTTTGGTTTCGCCAAAAACGTGATGGTTATAATGTTTACATAAAGTCGATGTTTGATCCATTTTTTTCG
This sequence comes from Musa troglodytarum, assembly GCA_023547065.1. Lineage (NCBI taxonomy): Eukaryota > Viridiplantae > Streptophyta > Magnoliopsida > Zingiberales > Musaceae > Musa > Musa troglodytarum. Next base: position 22,285,952 of record CP097508.1, on the reverse strand, counting down.
CACCGTCTCAAAAATTCAAAATATTGACCATTCCCAACTTAATAGTCCTAGATAAGTTGTATAACCTTAGTTTCATAAAAAAAACATGATGGTCATAAAGTTTGTGCAAAGTTGATGTTTTATCGATTTTTTTCATACCATCTCGAAAATTCAAAATATTGATCATTCCTAACTTATTAGGCCTAGTGAAGTTAAATAACCTTGGTTTTACAAAAAAACGTGACAGTCATAAAGTTTCACAAAGTCGATGTTTGATTGATTTTTTTCATACCATCTCGAAAATTTAAAATATCGACCATTCCCAACATATTCCTAGTGGAGTTGAATAACGTTGCTTTTACCAAAAATTTTGATGGTAATAAAGTTTGTGCAAAGTCGATGTTTTATCGGTTTTTTGTGCACTATCTCGAAATTTCAAAACATTGACCATTCTGAACATATTAGGCACAAGTTGTATAACCTTGGTTTTGACAAAAAAAAATGTGACGGTTATAAAGTTTGCGTAAAGTCGATGTTTGATCGGTTTCTGGCGCACCATCTCAAAAATTAAAAATTTTGATCATTCCCAACTTATTTGGCCTAGGGAAGTTGTATAACCTTGGTTTCACTAAAAAATATGATGGTTATAAAGTTTGCACAAAATCGATGTTTGATCGATTTTTTGCGCACCATCTCGAAAATTTAAAATATTGATCATTCCTTAATTGTTAGGCCCCAAGAAATTGTATAAGCTTGGTTTTGCAAAAAAAGTGATGATCATAAAAGTTTGTGCAAAGTCAATGTTTGATCTGTTGTATAACCTTGGTTTCGCCAAAAAACGTGACTGTTACAAAGTTTACGCAAAGTCAATGTTTGATTGGTTTTTTCACACTATCTCAAAAATATAAAATATTGACCATTCCCATTGTATTAGGCCTAGGGAAGTTGAATAATATTGGTTTAACCAAAAAAATGAATGTTAATAAAGGTTGTATAAAGTTAATGTTTGATTAAGTTTTTTTCACACTATCTAAAAAAATTAAAATATTGACCATTCCCAACTTATTAGGCATAGGAATGTTGACTAACCCTGGTTTTGCAAAAAAATATGACTATTATAAAGTTTGTTAAAAGTCAATGTTTAATCGATTTTTTACGCACCATCTCGAAAATTTAAAATATTGATCATTCCAAATTTATTAGGCCTAGGGAAGTTGTATAAACTTGGTTTTGCCAAAAAACATAACTATCATAAAGTTTGTGCAAAGCCGATGTTTGATCAGTTTTTTTGGCATGATCTCAAAAATTCAAAATATTGACCATTCCCAACTTATTAGGTCTAGGGAAGTTGTATAACTTTAGTTTCGCCAAAAAAACTTGATTGTCATAAAGTTTGCTCAAAGTTGATGTTTGATTATTTTTTTTCGCACAGTCTCGAAAATTTAAAATATTGACCATTCCCAACTTTTTAGGCCAAGGGAAGTTGTATGACCTTGGTTTCACCAAAAAATGTGACGGTCATAAAATTTGCACAATGTCGATGTTTGATCAATTTTTTCGCACCGTCTCAAAAATTCAAAATACTAACCATTCCCAACATATCAGGCCTAGGGAAGTTGAATAACATTGTCTTTACCAAAAAATATGATGGTCATAAAGTTTGTACAAAGTCGATGTTTGATCGGTTTTTTGCACACCGTATTGAAAATTCAAAATATTGGCCATTCCCAACTTATTAGGCCTAGGTAAGTTGAATAATATTAGTTTCGCAAAAAAACGTGACGGTCATAAAATTTACATAAAGTCGATGTTTGATTGATTTTTTGCGTAGCATATCGAAAATTCAAAATATTGGCCATTCCTAACTTATTAGGCTTAAGAAGTTATATAACCTTGGTTTTATAAAGAAATGTGACGGTTGTAATGGTTTCACCAAAAAATATGATGGTCATAAAGTTTGTCCAAAGTCGATGTTTGATCAATTTTTTTCGCACCGTCTCGAAAATTCAAAATACTAACCATTCCCAACATAACAGTCCTGCAGAAGTTGAATAATATTGTCTTCGCCAAAAAATGTGGTGGTCATAAAGTTTGTACAAAGTCGATGTTTGATCAATTTTTTGCACACCGTATCGAAAATTTAAAATATTGACCATTCCCAACTTATTAGACCTAGGTAAGTTCAATAACATTGATTTCGCCGAAAAGTGTGATAGTCATAAAGTTTGCACATCATTGATATTTGATCGATTTTTTTCACATGATTTGAAAAATTCAAAATATTGACCATTTCCAACTTATTAGGCCTAGGGAAGTTGTATAACCTTGGTTTCGCCAAAAAACCTGATGGTCATAAAGTTTGTGCAAAGTAGATGTTTGATCGATATTTTTCGCACTACCTTAAAATTTTAAAATACTAACTATTCCCAAATTATTTGGCCTAGGGAAGTTGAATAACATTGTCTTTGCCAAAATACATGACGGTCATAAAGTTTACGCAAAATCAATGTTTGATCGGATTTTTGTGCACCATCTCAAAAATTTAAATTATTAATCATTCCCAACTTATTAGGCCTACAGAAGTTGTATAACCATGGTTCCACCAAAAAATATGGTAATAATAAAGTTTGCACAAAGTCAATGTTTGATTGGTTTTTTATGCACGCTCTCAAAAATTTAAAATATTGACCATTCACAACATATTAGCCTTAGGGAAGTTGAATAACCTTAGTTTCACCAAAAAACATGATGATCATAAAATTTACATAAAGTCGATGTTTGATTCATTTTTTGTGCACTATATCGAAAATTCAAAATATTGACCATTCCCAACTTATTAGGCCTAAGAAGTTGTATAACCTTGGTTTCGTCAAAAAACGTGACGGTTGTAAAGTTAGCACAAAGTCAATGTTTGATTGGTTTTTTCACACTATCTCGAAAATACTAAATATTGATCATTCCAATCTTATTTGGCCTAGGGAAGTTGAATAACATTTGTTTCGCCAAAAAATGTGATGGTCATAAAGTTTGTAGAAAGTCAATGTTTGATCGGGTGTTTTTTGCACTATCTCAATGTTTGATCGGGTTGGTATAAAGTCCATATAACCTTGGTTTCACCAAAAAACTTGACGGTCATAAACTTTGCGCAAAGTTGATGTTTAATCGGTTTTTTTCGCACCATCTTGAAAATTCAAAATATTGACCATTCCCAACTTATTAGGCCTAGAGAAGTTGAATAACATTGGTTTCAACAAAAAATATGACGGTCATCAAGTTTGTATAAAGTCAATGGTTGATCAGGTTTTTTTCGCACTATCTCAAAAATTTAAAATATTGACCATTCCCAACTTATTAGGCCTAGGGATGTTGAGTAACCCTGGTTTTGCCAAAAATAAAAGACTATTATAAAGTTTACGAAAAGTCAATTTTTGATCGATTTTTTACGTAGTGCGTCGAAAATTCAAAATATTGACCATTCTAAATTTATTAGGCCTAGGGAAGTTGTATAACCTTGGTTTTGCCAAAAAAATGTGTCGGTCATAAAGTTTACATAGTCAATTTTTGATCATTTTTTTGCACCATCTCAAAAATTAAAAATATTGATCATTCCCAATTTATTAGGCTTAGGGAAGTTGAATAACCTTGGTTTCATGAAAAAACGTGATGGTCATAAAGTTTGTGCAAAGTCGATATTTAATTAATTTTTTTCGCACCATCTTGAAAATTCAAAATACTAACCATTCCCAACATATCAGGCCTAGGGAAGTTGACTAACATTGTCTTTGACAAAAAATGTGATGGTCATAAAGTTTGTACAAAGTCGATGTTTGATCGATTTTTTGCACACCGTATCAAAAATTTAAAATATTGACCATTTCCAACTTATTAGGCCTAGGGAAGTTGTATAACCTTGGTTTTGTCAGAGAACATGATAGTCAGAAAGTTTGCGCAAAGTCGATATTTGATCGAATTTTTACACACCATCTCGAGAATTCAAAATATTGACTATTCCCAACTTGTTAAGCTTAGGGACATTGTATAACCTTGGGTTTACAAAAAAATGTGACAGTCATAAAGTTTGCACAAAGTCAATGTTAGATTGGTTTTTTATGCACCATCACAAAAATTCAAATTATTGACCATTCCCAACTTATTAGGCCTAAAGAAGTTGTATAACCTTCGTTTCACCAAAAAACGTGACGGTCATAAAATTTGGACAAAGTTGATAGTTAATTAGTTTTTTCCACAACATCTCAAAAATTAAAAATATTGCCCATTCCCAATATATTAAGCCCAGGAAAGTTATATAACTTGGTTGGCCAAAGAATGTGATGGTCATAAAGTTGGCGCAAAGTCGATGTTTGATCGGTTTTTTGCGCACCATCTCAAAAATTCAAAATATTGATCATTCTGAAATTATTTGGCCTAGGGAAGATGTATAACCATGGTTCTGCCAAAAAAATGTGATGGTCATAAAATTTGTGCAAATTTGATGTTTGATCAGTTTTTTACGCATCGTCTCGAAAATTCAAAATAGTAACCATTCTGAACTAATTAGGCCTAGGGAAGTTGTATAACCATGGTTTTACAAAAAAAATGTGACGTTCATAAAGTTTGCTTAGAGTTGATATTTGATCGGTTTTTCATGCATCGTCTCAAAAATTTAAAATATTGACCATTCCCAACTTATTTGGCATAGGGAAGTTGTATAACCTTGGTTTAGCCAAAAAAACACGATAGTGATAAAGTTTGCAAAAAAATGATGTTTGATCGGTATTTTTTGCACCATCTTGAAAATTCACAAAATTAACCTTTCAGAACTTATTGGGCCTATAGAAGTTGTATAACCTTGGTTTAGCCAAAAGACATGATGGTCATAAATTTTGTGCAAAGTCGATGTTTTACCCATTTTTTGCGCAGAGTCTAAAAATATTGATCATTCCCAACTTATTTGTCCTAGAAAATTGTATAACCTTGGTTCGCCAAAAAACATGATGGTTACAAAGTTTGCACAAAGTCGATGAATGATCAATTTTTTGTGCATGTCTCAAAAATTTAAAATATTGACTATTCCTAACTTATTTGGCTAGGGGAAGTTGTATAACCTGGGTTTCGCCAAAAATGTGACGGTCATAAAGTTTGCACAAAGTCGATGTTTGACCGATTTTTTTTGCATCGTCTCAAAAATTCAAAAGATTGACAATTCCCAACTTATTAGGCCTAGGGAAGTTGAATAACCATGGTTTCATCAAAAAACTTGACGGTCATAAATTTTGTGCAAAGTTCATAGTTGATCGATTTTTTGCACACCATCTCAAAATTTCAAAATATTATCCATTCCCAAATTATTAGGCGTAGGGAAGTTGTTTAACCTTGGTTTCGCCAAAAAATGTGACAGTCATAAAGTTTGCGCAGAGTCGATGTTTGATCGACTTTTTTTGCACTATCTCGAAAATTTAAAATATAGACCATTCCCAACTTATTAGGCCTAGGGAAGCTGAATAACCTTGGTTTCACCAAAATACGTGATGGTCATATTGTTTGCGTAAAGTCGATGTTTGATCGATTTTTTTCACACCGTCTCACAAATTCAAAATAATAACCATTCCCAACTTATTAGGCCTAGGGAAGCTGAATAACCTTGGTTTCGCCAAAAAACGTGATGGTCATATTGTTTGCATAAAGTCGATGTTTGATCGATTTTTTTCACACCGTCTCACAAATTCAAAATAATAACCATTCCCAACTTATTAGGCCTAGGGAAGTTGAATAACATTGTCTTAGCCAAACCACATGACGGTCATAAAGTTTGCACAAAATTGCTGTTTAATCAGTTTTTTTCGTACGACCTCGAAAATTCAAAATACAAACCATTCCCAACTTATTAGGCCTAGAGAAGTAGAATAACCTTGGTTTCGTAAAAAAACATGATGGTCATAAAGTTTGCGCAAAGCCGATGTTTGATATTTTTTTCGCACTATCTCGAAAATTTAAAATATTGACCATTTCCAACTTCATAGTCTTAGTTAAGTTGAATAACCATGGTTTTACAAAAAAACATGATGGTCATAAATTTTATGCAAAGTCAATGTTTGATTTGTTTTTTTTGGCACCATCTCGAAAATTTAAAATATTAACAATTCCTAACTTATTAGGACCAAGGAAGTTAAATAACCTTGTTTTCGCAAAAAAAACCTAGATGGCCAAAAAGTTTGCACAAAGTCAATGTTTGATCGATTTTTTTGCACCATCATGAAAATTCAAATTATTAACAATTCCCAAGTTATTAGGCTTATGGAAGTTACATAATTTGGGTTTCGCTAAAAAACGTGACGGTCATAAAGTTTGCGCAATGTCAAAGTTTGATCAATTTTACGTGCACCATCTCGAAAATTTATAATATTGACCATTCCAAACTTATTAGGCCAAGAGAAGTTATATAACCTTGGTTTCGCCAAAAAACTAGACAGTCAAATATTTTATGCAAAGTTGATGTTTGATCATTTTTTTGCATACCATCTTGAAAATTGAAATTGCTAACCATTCCCAAATTATTGGGCCTAGGGAAGTTGTATAACTTGGGTTTCACTAAAAAATGTGACGGTCATAAAGTTTCCGCAAAGTTGATGGTTAATTGGTTTTTCGTTAAGCTTCTAAAAAATTTAAAATATTAACCATTGCCAACTTATTAGGGCTGGGGAATTTGTATAACATTGGTTTCGCCGAATCATGTGACGGTCACGAAGTTTGTGCAAAGTCGATGTTTGATTGGTTTTTTTCGCACTATCTCATAAATTCAAAATATTGACCATTCCCAACTTATTAGGCCTAGGGAAGTTGTATAATTTTGGTTTCACCAAAAAACATGACGGTCATAAAGTTTACGCAATGTCAAAGTTTGATCGGTTTTTTGTGCACCATCTCGAAAATTCAAAATATTGACCATTCCCAACTTATTAGGCCCAAGGAATTTGCATATCCTTAGTTTAGCCAAGAAAACTAAACGATCAAGAAGTTTATACAAAGTCGATGTTTGTTCAATTTTTTTTGCACCATCTTGAAAATTCAAAATATTGATCATCCCTAGCTTATTAGGCCTAGTAAAGTTGAATAACCTTGGCTTTTCAAAAAAAAAATATGACGGTCATAAAGTTTGCACAAATTCAATGTTTGATCAATTTTTTTGTAACATTTTGAAAATTCAAAATACTAACCCTTCCTAATTTATTAGGCCTAGGGAAGTTGAATAACCTTGGTTTCGCCAAAAAAATATGATGGTCATAAAGTTTACGCAAAGTTGAAGTTTGATCCTTTTTTTTTGTACGTTCTCAAAAATTTAAAATATTAACCAATCCCAACTTAATAGTCTTAGGTAAGTTGTATAACCTTGGTTACCCCAAAAAATCATGGTGGTCATAAAGTTTGCGCAAAGTAGATGTTTTGCCAAAGTTGATCAATTTTTTCGCATCGTCTAAAAAATTCATAATATTGACTATTCCCAACTTATTAGGCATATGAAAATTGAATAGCTATGGTTTCGCAAAAAATGTAATAGTCAAAAAGTTTGTGCAAAGTCGATGTTTAATTGATTTTTTCGCACCATCTAGAAAATTTAAAATATTGACCATTCTCAACTTATTAGGCCTAGTGAAGTTAAATAACCTTGGTTTTGCCAAAAAATGTGATGGTCATAAAGTTTGCACAAAGTTAATGTTTGACTAGTTATTTGTGCAACGTCTCAAAAATTTAAAATATTGACCATTCCCAACATATTAGGCATAGGGAAGTTGTATAACGTTGGTTTTGCCAAAAAAATATGAATGTCATAATGTTTGCGCAAAGTCGATGTTTGATCGGTTTCTTTCGCACATTCTCGTAAATTCAAAATATTGACCATTCTGAACTTGTTAGGCCTAAGGGAGTTGTATAACCTTGGTTTCGCCAAAAATCATGACGGTTATAAAGATTGCGCAAAGTTGATGTTTGACCAACTTTTTTTGCATCATCTCGAAAATTCAAAATATTGATGATTCCAAACTTATTAGGCCTAGGGGAAGTTGAATAACCAGGTTTTTGCCAAAAAAATGTGACGATCTTAAAGTTTGTGCACAGTTGATGTTTGATCGATTTTTTTTGCACTATCTCAAAAATTCAAAATATTGACCATTCCCAACTTTTTAGGCCTATGAAAGTTGAAAAACCTATTTCGCCAAAAATTATGACGATCATATCTTTTGCACAAAGTCGATGTTTCATTGGTTTTTTTACACTGTCTCGAAACTTCACAATACTAACCATTCACAAATTATTAGGCCTAGGGAAGTTGAATAACTTTTGTTTCACCAAAAAACGTGCAGGTCATAATATTTACACAAAGTCGATGTTTGATCCATTTTTTTCGCACCGTCTCAAAAATTCAAAATATTGATCATTGCCAACTTAATAGTCCTAGTTAAGTTGTATAACCTTGGTTTCATAAAAAAAATGTGACGGTCATAAAGTTTGTGTAAAGTCGATGTTGAATCAGTTTTTTTTGCATCATCTCGACAATTCAAAATATTGAACATTCCTAACTTATTAGGCCTAGTGAAGTTGAATAACCTTGGTTTTGTCAAAAAATATGACAGTCATAAAGTTTCACAAAGTCGATATTTGATTGATTTTTTTTGCACCGTCTCGAAAATTTAAAATATCGACCATTCCTAACATATTAGGCCTAGTGAAGTTGAATAATCTTGCTTTTGCCAAAGAAATTTGATGGTCATAAAGTTTATACAAAGTCAATATTTTATCGATTTTTTGCACACCATCTCGAAAAATTTAAAATATTGACCATTCGGAACATATTAGGCACAGGGAAGTTGTATAACCTTGGTTTTGCAAAAAAAAATGTGACGGTTATAAAGTTTCTGCAAAGTCGATGTTTGATCAGTTTTTTACGCACCGTCTCAAAAATTAAAAATTTTGACCATTCCCAACATATTTGGCCCAGGGAAGTTGTATAACCTTGGTTTCACCAAAAAATATGATGGTCATAATGTTTGCACAAAATCGATGTTTGATCGATTTTTTGCGCACCATCTCGAAAATTACCATTCGCTACTTGTTAGGCCCTGGGAAATTGTATAACCATGGTTTTGCAAAAAAACGTGATGATCATAAAGTTTACGCAAAGTCAATGTTTGATCTGTTTCTTTCACACCATCTCGTAAATTCAAAATATTGACCATTCCCTACTTATTAGGCCTACCGAAGTTGAATAACCTTGGTTTCACCAAAAAATGTGACGATCTTAAAGTTTGCGCAATGTCAATGTTTGATCGATTTTTTTCGCATCATTTTGAAAATTTGAAATATTGACAATTCTCAACTTATTAGGCCTAAGGAAGTTGAATAACCTTGGATTCACAAAAAAAGTGATGGTCATCAAATTTGTGCAAAGTCATCATCGATTTTTTTTACACCATCTCGAAAATTCAAAATATTAACAATTCCCAACATATTAGGCCTCGGGAAATTGTATAAACTTGGTTTCACTAAAAAACTAGACGTTCATAAATTTATGCAAAATCGATGTTTGATCGGTTTTTTTCACACCATCTCGAATATTTAAATTATTGACCATTCTCAACTTATTAGTCCCAGGAAAGTTGTATAACCTTAGTTTCGCAAACAAATGTGATGTTCATAAAGTTTTCGCAAAGTCAACTTTTGATCGATTTTTTTGACACTACCTCGAAAATTAAAAAAATTGACCATTACCAAATTATAAGCCCCAGGAAAGTTGTATCACTTTGGGTTTGCCAAAAAACGTGACGGTCATAAAGTTTGTGCAAAGTTGATGTTTGATCGATTTTTTTGCACCATCTCAAAAATTTAAAATATTGACCATTCCCAACTTATTAGGCCTAGGGAAGTTGTACAACTTTAGTTTCATCAAAAAATATTATGGTCATAAATTTTGCACAAAATCAATATTTGAACGATTTTTTGTGCACCATCTCGAAAATTCAAAATATTGACCATTCCCTACTTGTTAGGCCCAAGGAAATTGTATAACCTTAGTTTCGCAAAAAAAAATGTGACGATCATAAAGTTTATCCAAAGTCGATGTTTAATTTGTTTCTTTCTCATCATCTCATAAATTCAAAATATTGATCATTCCCAACTTATTAGGCATAGGGAAGTTGAATAACCTTGGTTTCGCCAAAAAATATGACGATATTAAAGTTTGCATAAAATTATTGATAATTCAAAATATTGACCAATCCCAAATTATTAGAGCTAAGGAAGTTGAATAACCTTGGATTCGTAAAAAATGTTATGGTCATAAAATTTGCGCAAAGTCAATGCTTCTTCGATTTTTTTGGCACCATCTCGAAAATTCAAAATATTGACAATTCCCAACATACTAGGCCTCGGGAAATTGTATAACCTTGGTTTCACTAAAAATCTAGACTATCATAAATTTGTGCAAAATCGATGTTTGATTAGTTTTTTGCGCACCGTCTCGAATATTCAAATTATTGACCATTCCCAGCATATTAGTCCTAGGGAAGTTTTATAACCTTAGATTCGCAAACAAATATGACGGTCATAAAGTTTTCGCAAAGTCGACATTTGATCGATTTTTTGCGCACTGCCTCAAAAATTAAAAAAATTGACCATTCTCAAATTATAAGCCCAAGGAAAGTTGTATAACTTTGGTTTCACCAAAAAACATGATGGTTATAAAGTTTGCACAAAGTCAATGTTTGATCGATTTTTTTGCACCATCTCAAAAATTTGAAATATTGACAATTCCTAACTTATTAGGCCTAGGGAAGTTGTACAACCATAGTTTCACCAAAAAATATGATGGTTATAAATTTTGCACAAAATCAACGTTTAATCGATTTTTTGCGCACCGTCTCAAAAATTCAAAATATTGACCATTCCCTGCTTGTTAGGCCCAGGGAAATTATATAACCTTGTTTTGCAAAAAAATGTGATGATCATAAAGTTTACGCAAAGTCGATGTTTGATCTGATTCTTTTACATCATCTCGTAAATTCAAAATATTGACCATTCCCAACTTATTAGGCCTAGGGAAGTTGAATAACCTTGGTTTCGTAAAAAAATGTGACAATCTTAAAGTTTGTGCAAAGTTGATGTTTGATCGATATTTTTTGTACCGTCTCAAAAATTCAAAATATTGACCATTCCGAAATTATTAGGCTTAAGGAAGTTGAATAACCATGGATTCGCCAAAAATGTGACCATCATAAAGGTTGCACAAAGTCAATGTTTCTTCGGTTTTTTTTGGCACCGTTTCAAAAATTTAAAATATTAATAATTCCCAACATATTAGGCCTAGGGAAGTTGTATAACCTTAATTTTACCAAAAAACTAGACGGTCATAAATTTACGCAAAGTCAATATTTGATCAATTTTTTACGCACCATCTCAAAAATTTCAATTATTGACCATTCCTAACTTATTAGGCCCAGGGAAGTTATATAACCTTTTTTCATAAACAAATGTGATGGTCATAAAGTTATCACAAAGTCGATGTTTGATCGGTTTTTTTACACCATCTCGAAAATTTAAAATATTGACCATTCCCAACTTATTAGGCCTAGGGAAGTTGTACAAACTTGGTTTCACCAAAAAAATATGATAGTCATAAAGTTTGCGCAAAATCAATGTTTGAGCAATTTTTTTGCACACCATCTTGAAAATTCAAAATACTAACCATTCCTAACTTATTAGGCCTAGGGAAGTTGAATAACCTTGGTTTCGCCAAAAAACATAATGGTTATAAAGTTTATGCAAAGTTGATGTTTTATCCATTTTCTTTACATTATCTCAAAAATTCAAAATATTGATCAGTACCAACTTAATAGTCCTAGGTAAGTTGTATAACCTTGGTTACTACACAAAACATAACGGTCATAAAGTTTGTGCAAAGTCGATGTTTGATCGGTATTTTTTGCATCATCTAAAAAATTTAAAATATTGACCATTCCCAACTTATTAGACATAGGGAAGCCGAATAGCCTTGGTTTCGCAAAAAAATGTGGCATTCATAAAGTTTGAGCAAAGTTGATGTTTGATCAATTTTTTTTGCACCATCTTAAAAATTTAAAATATTGACCATTCCCAACATATTAGGCACATGGAAGTTGTATAACCTTGGTTTCACCAAAAAATATGATGGTCATAATGTTTGCGCAATGTCGATGTTTGATCGGTTTCATTAAGGTACCCCATGCTAGTTCTTTTCATATATCTCACATAACATTTGCGGATGATATTATTATATTTCTTCATAATGACACTACTTCAGTGAGAAATTTGGCTACTATTTTGAAAGATTTTGGTTTAGTTTCTGGCCTTCAGTTAAATCATACAAAAGGTAAGTCTATATGGGTTCTTGCATTAAAGATAAAGACTTTGGGGGTTGGCGAGGAAAGCCCGCCGGTTCCTTATCTGGGTCTCCCACTCATATCCACTGACATTCACAAAACCCACTATCAGCCTATCCTGCAAAAAATAAAAAATAGAATTTCCTCCTAGAAAACTACACTCCTTTCTAGAGCAGGACGACTTGAACTCATCCGATCGGTGTTGTTCTCTTACTCTATTTATTAGTCTAATATATTTCTTCTACCTGTTGGACTTTTTCCGGATATTGAACGGCTAGTGAATAACTTTTTCTGGAATGGTATGGATGGTAAGGCAATGCATATGGTAAATTGGGATAGTATCTGCAAACCGAAAGATGAGGAGGGGCTAGCTAAATCTATGAAATCTGATATATTGGAATAAAGCTTGTTTGGTACAAAAATTGTGGGATCTTTTGCAAAATAAATCCTTATAGTCACAATGGGTTTATGCTAGGTACCTATCTAAGGAATCAATCTGGGAAGTTTCAGCAAAAACATATCATTCTGCTGCTTGAAAAGGAATTTTGAAGGCAAGAAATTGGCTGACCAAACACATTTCTTATACAATCTCTTCTGGAACTAGAATTAATATGTGGGATGATTCTTGGGTGAATGGGAAGAGTATATTTCAATTGTATGATGATAGAGTACGAAGAGATCTTGGGGCCCCTAAGGATTGGAAGATTTTTGAGTTCATTATTAACGATACCTAGTGTCTTCATAATCCTATTTCTCTTGATATGCTATCACTTTGGTCGACTATTACAACTCTTCCAATTAGGAACAATTCTTAAGATATTCTTAATTGGCTTCATGACAATAGAAAATTTAGTGCTACATCTACATGGAATCAAATCAAACAAAGAAACAACAAGTGGATCCCAAGCAATTGGACATGTGATAGACCAGGCTCGCAGAGACATTCCTTATGTACATGGTAGGCCCTTCTTGTCAAATTTCCTACAATGGACAATATGAAGCGAAAAGGTATATATTTTGTTAACCGATGCTCTCTTTGTATGCAACAGGAAGAAAGTATTGATCATCTCTATTTTGTTTATGGCTACATTAATTGGGTATGGATGGAGATTCTGAAGAGATTTGAACTATATAGGCTACCAATGCCAAACTTGTATCAAGAACTAGAATAGCTACAGCAAAGCTTCTTAAGAAAAGGGCTTCTTACACAACTAGTAATGATTACCTTCAGATGTGATTTTTGGTTGATTTGGAGGGAAAGATGTAGCAGAATCTTTGAGGGCCACAACACACACAATGCTCACCTTTTGCTCGTGATACTTAGTGACTCAAGATCATGTATGGAGCAGGATATGGAGATGAAGCATTTAACAAGTAGAGAAAAAGAGATCTTATCAGATTCAATTTTATAATTCATTAACGCTTTCTAGAATGAGGTTGCTGTATTTTGTGCTTCTATGCTTCAATAATGTGATATATTCACAGGTCATCCCGAAATGGCTAGTTATTACATTTTGCTATTTGTTGACTATAGTAAAGCGTTATAGTCTACAACATGTGTAGTCATGACTACTTTTTTGTTTAACTTCTCTTGGAGATGAGTCTGGTGGAGTGAGACCATTCTACCTTTCTGAGGTAGGGTGCATTCTCCTACACTACTCTAAAAGATCTTAGGCTATAGTCTACAGCTTTTGTAGACAAAGCTACTTTTTATAAACTTCATACTAAATACAATTACATTTACTTACAAAAAAAAAAAGATGTTTGATCAATTTTTTACGCACCATCTTGAAATTCTAAATATGGACCATTCCCAACTCGTTTGGTTTATGAAAGTTGTATAACCATGGTTTCACCAAAAAAATGTGACGGTCTTAAAGTTTGCACAAAGTCGATGTTTGATCGATAACTTTCGCACCATCTCGTAAATTCAAAATATTGACCATTCTCAACTTTTTAGGCCCAGGAAAGTTGTATAAACTTGGTTTCACCAAAAATCGAGATGGTCATAAAGTTTGCGTAAAGTCGATGTTTGATCGACTTTTTTTGCACTATCTCAAAAATTCAAAATATTGACCATTCCAAACTTATTAGGCGCAAGGGAACTTGAATAACAATGTTTTTGCCAAAAAAAATGATGGTCTTAAAATTTACGCAATGTCAATATTTGATTGATTTTTTTTTGCACTATCTCGAAAATTCAAAATATTGATCATTCCCAACTTTTTAGGCCTAGGGAAGTTGAATAACCTTAGTTTCACAAAAAAACGTGATGGTCATAAATTTTACAGAAAGTCGATGTTTGATCAATTTTTTTTGCATCATCTAAAAAAATTCAAAATATTGACCATTCTCAACTTATTAGGCATAGGGAAGTCGAATAGCCTTGGTTTCGCAAAACAAAGTGACATTTATAAAGTTTGCACAAAGTCGATATTTGATCGGTTTTTTTTGCACCATCTCAAAAACTCAAAATATTATCCATTCCCAAAATATTAGGCACATGGAAGTTGTATAACCTTGGTTTCGCCAAAAAATATGATGGTCATAATGTTTACGCAATGTTGATGTTTGATCGGTTTTTTGCGCACCATCTTGAAAATTCTAAATATGGACCATTCCCAACTTGTTTGGTCCTGGGAAGTTGTATAACCATGGTTTCGCCAAAAAACGTGATGGTCATAAAGTTTACACAAAGTCAATGTTTGATCGATTTCTTTCGCACCATCTCACAAAATTCAAAATATTGACAATTCCCAACTTGTTAGGCGTAGGGAAGTTGTATAATCTTGGTTTCGCCAAAAATCGTGATGGTCATAAAGTTTGCACAAAGTCGATGTTTGATCGACTTTTTTTGCACCGTCACGAAAATTCAAAATATTGACCATTCCATACTTATTAGGTGCAGGGGAAGTTGAATAACCATGTTTTTGCCAAAAAAATGTGATAATCTTAACGTTTGTGCAATTTCGATGTTTGATTGATTTTTTTTCACACTATCTTAAAAATTTAAAATATTTACCATTCCTAACTTTTTAGGCTTAGGGAAGTTGAATAACCTTGGTTTCACAAAAAAACGTGATAGTCATAAATTTTACGAAAAGTCGATGTTTGATCGATTTTTTTCACACCATCTAGAAACTTCAAAATACTGACCATTCCCAACTTATTAGGCCTTGGGAAGTTGAATAACCTTAGTTTCACCAAAAAACGTGAGGGTCATAAAGTTTACACAAAGTCGATGTTTGATCCGTCTTTTTTGCACCATCTCGAAAATTTAAAATATTGACCATTTCCAACTTAATAGTCCTAGGTATGTTGAATAACCTTGGTTTCATAAAAAAAACGTAATGGTAATAAAGTTTGTGTAAAGTCGATATTTAATCAGTTTTTTTAGCACCGTCTTGAAAATTCAAAATATTGACTTTTCCCTATTTATTAAGCATTGGGTAGTTGAATAACCTTGGTTTTGCCAAAAAAACATGACGATCATAAAGTTTGCACAAAGTCAATGTTTGATCTGTTTCTTTCGCACCATCTCATAAATTCAAAATATTGACCATTCCCTACATGCTTTAGTGCTGCTTTACATGCTTTAAGCTTTTGGCATAAGATGTAAGGGGGAGGAACCATGCACATTAACATTCCAAGCTGATCTGATAACCTCGAGGAACTATGGATGGGTACTCCACATGTTAAAGAATATAAATGGTTTCTTGCCTCTAGGTATTATTTTGTCTGCATATATATACATTGAAGAGTGATCAGAGAACAACTGAGCACCATACTCCATAAGTGAATCAGGGTAAACTATTAACCATTCTCGATTAATCAAACACCTATCGAGTCGAGCCATTATTTTCCTATGAGAAGCACCTTGATTACTCCATGAAAGCCAATCCCATATAGATTTTATATCAATCAATGTAGCAATATCTATGTAATCGTTAAAACCTTGGTCAGAGAGAGGCGAGGGAGGGAGCGCCTAATCGATGCAGCCCCAATTCATGGTCTACAGAACTGGGAAAGCCGTAATAGGTCGTCCTCTGTTCCACAGATCAATCGTTGCTCCGTTGGCCGATCGTGCCCTTAGAACTGATTGCCACCCCAGTCAAACCCCTCATCGCAGCCGTCGCTCCTTCCTTAGGGAGAAGCAGCCGTAGATTCACCGTCGCCCACCAAGAGGAAGAAGAAGCGCAGAAGGGGTAGCCGCCATCGCCTCTTCTCACCCTAGAGAGAGAAGTAGAATCGCCCTAGAGAGAGAAATACCTACAATCGCTTTAACCAATCTTTGAAACATGCACCTTACGAGTGGTCTCCTCAAGATCCCTATAATAAACCTCATCAAGAAGATCTCCATTGGAAGAAACCATATCACATACTCGTGCAAACCATTCCCAACTTATTAGGTCTAAGGAAGTTGTATAACTTTGGTTTCACCAAAAAAAACTTGATCATCATAAAGTTTGCTCAAAGTCGATGTTTGATCAATTTTTTTCGCACCGTCTCAAAAATTCAAAATACTAACCATTCCCAATATATCAGGCCTAGGGAAGTTGAATAACATTGTCTTCGTCAAAAAATGTGATGGTTATAAAGTTTGTAGAAAGTTGATGTTTGATTAATTTTTTGCACACCGTATGAAAAATTTAAAATATTGTCCATTCCCAACTTATTAGCCCTAGGTAAGTTGAATAACATTGGTTTCGCCAAAAAACATGAAGGTCATAAAATTTACGTAAAGTCGATGTTTGATTGATTTTTTATGCACCATATCGAAAATTCAAAATATTGACCATTCCCAACTTATTTGGTCTAAGAAGTTGTATAACCTTGGTTTCACCAAAAAACATGACGGTCGTAAAGGTTTCGCCAAAAAATGTGACGGTCATAAAGTTTGCGCAAAGTCGATGTTTGATCAATTTTTTTCGCATCATCTCGAAAATTCAAAATACTAACCATTCCCAACATATCAGGCCTAGGGAAGTTGAATAACATTGTCTTTGCCAAAAAATGTGGTGGTCATAAAGTTTGTACAAAGTCGATGTTTGATCGGTTTTCTGCACACCGTATCGAAAATTCAAAATATTAACCATTCCCAACTTATTAGGCCTAGGTAAGTTGAATAATATTGGTTTCGCCAAAAAATATGACAATCATAAAGTTTACGCAAAGTAGATGTTTGATCGATTTTTTTCACACGATTTGAAAATTTTAAAATATTGACCATTTCCAACTTATTAGGCCTAGGGAAGTTGTATAACCTTGGTTTCGCAAAAAGACCTGATGGTCATAAAGTTTACGCAAAGTGGATGTTTGATCGATTTTTTTCGCATTACCTTGAAATTTCAAAATACTAACTATTCCCAAATTATTTGGCCGAGGGAAGTTGAATAACATTGTCTTCGCCAAAATACATGATGGTCATAAAGTTTGTGCAAAATCGATGTTTGATCCGTTTTTTGTGCATCATCTCAAAAATTTAAATTATTAATCATTTCCAACTTATTAGGCCTAGGGAAGTTGTATAACCATGGTTCCATCGAAAAACGTGATAGTCATAAAGTTTGTACAAAGTCATTGTTTGATCGGTTTTTTACGCACCCTCTCGAAAATTTAAAATATTGACCATTCCCTACATATTAGCCCTAGGGAAGTTGAATAACCTTAGTTTCACCAAAAATCTGACAGTTATAAAATTTGCGTAAAGTTGATGTTTCATTGATTTTTTGCACACCATATAAAAAATTCAAAATATTAACCATTCCCAACTTATTTGGCCTAAGAAGTTGTATAACCTTTGACACAAGAGTGCCTAACTTGCTATAATCTATTTATGTTGATTTTGTTGAAGTTATGATAAATTTTTAGCCCACAATATTGCCTCAGTCTTCCACTCAGCACATTCAACTATGACAGCTTATGAGCATCTTCTTTACACTAAGTCAAGGCTGGTTCAATGCACTTTCCTTCATGACTAAGAAACATATTAATGAAGTTGGTTAACAGCTGTAAAGCATTTATCTCAAAATTCCCTATGCATGAAGGGTTGTTTCATGCACAACTATTTATTTTGGTGTTTTGGGTTAGAGGAGGTTTTGAGAAATTGAAGATATTGTCTGAAGCTCTCTTGGAGTGCTCTAGAAAACTCTGTATCTCTTGGATGCATCCTAGAGTGGTGAGTCTCTTTGTTCAATTCTGTATCCTCGTTTCATTTTCTCTGGGGTGGTGAAGTTTTCTGTATCCCTATGTGATTTTGAACCTAGTGATGAACTATTTTACCATTATATTTAAGTATTTTAGTGAGATTGTTCTTTTTCTATCCGAAAGAACTTTTATTCTTGCGCATACTACTATTCTCTCAACTTTTCTTCTCTCAAAACCCATTCTGTATTGCCCCACCGTATCACTTATAATTTGGTAATGACCAATTTTTTTAATTTTCGAGGTAGTGCAAAACTAAGGTTATACAACTTCCTTGTGACTAATTAGCTGGGAATGGTCAATAATTTGAATATTCGAGACGGTACACAAAAAATTGATCAAACATCGATTTTGCATAAATTTATGATCGCCTAGTTTTTTGGTGAAACCAAGGTTATATAATTTCCCGAGGATTAATATGTTGGGAATTATTAATATTTTAAATTTTCGAGACAGTGCTAAAAAAACGATGAAACATTGACTTTGCGTAAACTTTATGACCTTCACTTTTTTGGTGAATCCAAGGTTATTCAACTTCGTTAGGCCTAATAAGTTGGGAATTGTCAATATTTTAAATTTTTGAGATGGTGCGAAAAAAATTGATCAAACATCGACATTCTGCAAACTTTAAGATCGTTACATTTTTTGGCGAAACCAAGGTTATTCAACTTCGATAGGCCTAATAAGTAGGGAATGGTCAATATTTTAAATTTATGAGATTATGTGAAAGAAACTAATATGAACCAGCAAGTTAATCATAATTCTATTAAAGACCCTTTAACTATTTATGGAGGACCAATGACAAGAGCTAAAGGTAAGAGGATGAAAGAAGCTTTAACTTGTTTATTGGAAAACATTTGCAAGGATCAAGATAGTCAAGACTCAATCAAGATTCTATGGTTGAAAGAAGAGCCTAAAATGTCTTCTTCCTAACGAGATGGTTCTTTGATGACGCAACATAGAGGTAGGTCGCACTCTAGATCGTGACCTCCTACTCTCATTTCTCGAGATCCTCGACCTTGGACAAGTCTCTTCAAGGCTCCGGTTGGAAGCTCGGATCTTAGCTTGGATTTCTTTGCTCCAGAAACCCAAGCTGATCAGAAGATTACTGTGTACGAGACTGTTGATTCTGAAGAGCTGATTAAGACGTGGTCCATGGCACTTGTTGGTTATGTGGTCGGTTTAAAGACATCATATTTTTCGTTATCCTCATTCATCAAGACTCGATGGAGAACATCGGCATTTTATCTGCATATGCTAGAGAATGGTTTTTTTTATGCAAACTCTATTCTGAAGAGGATTTACAACGAATCCTTGAAGGGTTTTGGACTGTTCACGGCCATCCGATGATTCTACGGCATTGGTCTTCTGATGTCCATTTGGAGTTAGACAGTCTACAGTCTATTCCTTTATGGGTATCCTTTCATGGTCTTCCTTTGCATCTTTGGAATCGACATTTTATTGCTAAGTTATGTAGCACCTTGGGACAGCTATTGTATATTGATAAAGCAACATCAGCACAAACGAGATTGGCTTTTGCACGAGCATGTGTAATGGTTTCTTCTAATGGTGATCTTCCAAATGAGGTTTTTTATCGTGATCTTGATGGGACCACCCGTAAGGTGCATGTTTCATATTCTTGGAAGCCACAGTGTTGTAAGATTTGCTACTCTTTCGGTCATGCACATGGAGCTTGTCAGCAAACTCAAAAACTAATCACTCAGGTTTACCAGCAATGCTAGGCATCTCAGCACGGGGTTGATACTACTATTATGACTACTGACGAACAAGGCGAGTCTCCTTCAGGGGCAGTAGTGCTGGTGGAGATGAGTGAGCATTCTGACTCACTTGGGCAGCATCATGATCAGAAAGACAAATCAGGAACTTTACCTCTTCCTAATATATCAGAGTCTGTCACAACAATAGTTTCTTAGGTTACCCACACGCAGGAGAACGAGAAACCTTCATCTCTTCCTACATCGATAGGAACTACTACAACGGGGATCCCACGTCCCACTCATCGTGCTAACTAGGATACCAGCCAAGACTTTCAGTCAACAAACACTGCCAACCTGGATATCTTGGGTACTTCAAAATTTAAGCATTTGCAAGTTGTGGATGAAGTGGATAAAAATAGAAATAAAGGCTTAAAAGGTAAGGATATTATGTGGGAGGAAACTATAAAACCCAAGGATAAGAAGAAGGATGGTACAATTAAGTCACATATACTTCTGTCTACCTAGGAAGAGACCCTTATTTCCTTTCCTACCTGTATTATTCCTAATGAAGATACTTTGTTGGAATATTCGTGGACTGAATAAACTTGAGAAATGTCAGAAGCTTAATAGAATAATCAAAACTGTTGCTTGTGATACTGTTATTCTTGTGGAAACAAAAATTAAACCATCTCGGGTTTGTGTTCAAAGAAATTTAATATGGCTAGAGGCAGAACTTCTTACCAACGATACTTGTGACACTTATGGTAGAATATGGGTATTATGGCATCCAAACTCTGTTAGTGCTTGCTTTAATTCTGCTACAGAATAATTCATCTACTTTAAGGCCGAGGATAAAAAGAATGGTTGTCAATTCCATATTACTGGTGTATATGCTTCTAATAGTATGCAGGAAAGAAACATTCTATGGAATGATCTGATTAACATTGCAAATGGCTGTCTTACAGTGCCTTGGATTGTTCTTGGTGACTTCAATACGGTTCGGTACACACATGAAAAAGTGGGAGGTAAACCACTTTCAGAGAGCAAGCTTCAAGGTTTTAACGATTACATAGATATTGCTGCATTGATTGATATGAAATCTATAGGGGATTGACTTTCATGGAGTAATCAAGGTGCTGCCCATAGGAAAATAATGGCTTGACTCGATAGGTGTCTGATTAATTGTGAATGGTTAACAGTTTACCCTAATTCATTTCTGGAGTATGGTGCTCAGTTGTTCTCTGATCACTCTTCAATGTATATACATGCAGACAAAGTAATACCCAGAGGCAAGAAACCATTTAGATTCTTTAACATGTGGAGTACCCATCCTCAGTTCCTTGAGGTTATCAGATCAGCTTGGAATGTTAATGTGCATGGATCTCCCCCTTATATCTTATGCCAAAAGCTTAAAGCATGTAAAGCAGCACTAAAGGAGTGGAATACAAACACTTTTGGCAATATTACCACCCGGGTCCAGTTAAGCAAAAAGAAACTAATGGCGGTGCAACATGAGCTGCATCTTCAGCCCTTTGACGAGAATCTTATTTGCAAAGAGGCAGAGGCTAGGTCTCAATTCATGCAGGCCCTAAAGTAGGAAGAAAGTTTTGCAAAACAGAAGTCTCGACAGCATTGGCTTACTTTAGGGGATTCCAATACGAAGTTTTTCTATACAGCCATTGCTACTAGAAGGGCTATTAATTGTATCAGGAAATGTAAAGACCAAGATGGTACGCTTATTGAGAATTTAGATAAGGTTAAAGCACATACTGAATAATTTTTTTATTTTTTACTCAATCAAACAGAGCAGCCTAATAATGTTCATGTGGAGCCTACTATAAAGCTTGATTTGAATGACATCACGATTCTTAATGCATCAATTACAGATGAAGAAGTTGTACGAATTATCTTTAAATCACCAAAGCACAAAAGCCCTGGTCCAGATGGATTTCTAGCTAAATTTTACCAAATTGCATGGTCGTTTATTGGAAATGATGTCATTAAAGCTTGTCAGCATTTTTTCTCTTCAAGTCGTATTCTTAAAGCGATAAATTACACTTTTATTTCTTTGGTTCCTAAGAATGCAGGGGCTGATTCACTAGAGCACTACAAGCCCATTTCTTTATGCAACTTTATTTATAAGATCATCTCCAAGTTGCTTGCAGATCGAATGCAAATGATTATGCACAAGATCATTAGTCCTACTCAGGCTGCTTTCATTAAGGGGAGAAGTATACATCACAATGTTCTTCTTGCTAATGACTTGGTCAAAGATTTGCACTCCAAATCAAGAGGGACGAAAATATGTTTTAAAGCTGACTTACGAAAAGCATTTGATTCAGTTAATAGACAGTTTCTCTACAAGATGCTCCTCAGTATGAACTTCCCTCAACAATGGGTTAATTAGATTCAGTGCTGCTTGGAAACTCCAAAATTTTCAGTTCTGTTCAATGGTTCCCCGGTTGGCTTCTTTAGGAGTACGAATGGCATTCGACAAGGAGATCCATTTTCTCCATATCTTTTTACAATTATCATGGAAGGACTCAGTTTTATGTTAGAAAAGGTAGTCTCTGATGGCAGCATTAAGGTACCCCATGCTGGTTCTATTCATATATCCCACATAATATTTACAGATGATTTTATTATCTTTCTTCATAATGACACTACTTCAGTGAGGAATTTGGCAACTATTCTGAAAGATTTTGGTTTGGTTTCTGGCCTTCAACTAAATCATGCAAAAAGTAAAGTCTATATGAGTTCTTGCATTGAAGATAAAGACTTTATTATACAAACTCTAGGGGTTAGCGAGGGAAGTCTACCAGTTCCTTATCTAGGTCTCCCACTCATATCCATTGGCATTCACAAAATTCACTGTCAGCCTATCCTGCAAAAAATAAAGAATAGAATTTCCTCCTAGAAAACTAGACTTCTTTCCAAAGCAGGACGACTTGAACTCATCCAATCTGTGTTGTTTTCTTACTCTATTTATTGGTCTAATGCATTTCTTTTACCTGTTGGACTTCTTCAGGATATTGAACGGCTATTGAAGAACTTTTTCTGGAATGGTACGGATGGAAAGGCAATGCATATAGTAAATTGGGATAGCATTTGTAGACCAAAAGATGAGGGGGTGCTGAATCTGCGAAATCTGAGAGATTGGAATAAAGCTTGTTTGGTATAGAAATTGTGGGATATTTTACAAAATAAATCCCTATGGTCACAATGGGTTTCTTCTAGGTACCTATCTAAGAAATTAATCTGGGAAGTTTCAACAAGAACATATCATTCTGCTGCATGGAAAGGAATTTTGAAGGCAAGAAACTAGCTGATCAACCACATTTCTTATGCAATCTCTTCTGAGACTAGAATTAATATGTGGTATGATCCTTGGGTGAATGGGAAAAGTATATTTCAATTATATGGTGATAGAGTACGAAGAGATCTTGGGGCCCCTAAAGATTGGAAGGTTTCTGAGTTCATCGTTGACGGCACCTAGTGTCTTCCTAATCCTATTTTTCCTGATATGCTGTCACTTTGGCCGACTATTACAGCTCTTTCAATCATGAATAACTCATCAGATATGCTTAATTGGCTTCATGACAATGGAAAGTTTAGTGCTACATCTGCATGGAATCAAATCCGACAAAAAAATAACAAATGGATCCCGAGCAGTTGGACATGGGATAGACCAGGTTCATAGAGACATTCCTTATGCACATGCATGGCAGGCCCTTCTTGCCAAACTACCCATAATGGACAATATGAAGCGAAAAGGTATATATCTTGTTAACTGATGCTCTCTTTGTATGCAATAGGAAGAAAGTATAGATCATCTCTATTTTGCTTGTGTCTACACTAATTGGGTATTGATAGAGATTCTGAAAATATTTGAAATACATAGGCTGCCAATGTCAAACTTGCATCAAGAACTAGAACAGTTGCAGTAAAACTTTTCAAGAAAAGGGCTTCTTACACAACTGGCAAAGCTTACCTTTAGATGTACTATTTGGTGGATTTGGAAGGAGAGGTGTAGCAGAATCTTTGAGGGTCACAACACACACAATGCTCACCTTCTTTTCGAAATACTTAGCGACTCACGATCATGTATGGAACAAGATCTGGAAATGAGGCATTTAACAAGTAGAGAAAAAGAGATCTTCCTCAGATTCAATTTTACAATTCTTTAATGCTTCCTTTGTATTATCTGATTCTCTACTTTAAAATTATGATATATTTACCGATCATCCAAGAGTGGTTGGTTATTGTATTTTGCTATTTGTTGCCTATGGTAGAGCGTCATAGTCTACAACATGTGTAGTCATGACTACTTTTTTGTTTAACTACTCTCGGAGATGAGTCTGGTGGAGTGAGACCATTCCACCTTTCTGAGGTGGGGTGCATTCTCCTAGACTGCTCTAAGAGATCTCAGGCTTTAGTCTATGACTTGTGTAGACAAAGCTAATTTGTACAAACTTCATACTAAATCTACTTACATTTACTTACCAAATAAAATGAAGAGCCTAAAATGGTCAACATGATCATGAAGAGAGAAGGACAAATTTGAAGACCTCATCTTAAAGAATAAAAGTCCATTCAGCCATGTTTACCAAAATTCATGAATATTGGAATATGAATGTTATTAATGTATTCATTCCCTTTGTACTTAGCCTCATACTATATAAATGAGGCTGACTCCCAGTGTAAGGCAGATAATTTGGGAAGTATCACGATTCTTCAACACTATTAAGTGTTTTGTTTTTAAGTTCTTGCATGAACTTTAGAACTTATCAGGCTTTTCTACTTGTGGCGTTCAAACCAAATCTTTTCTTTTCCTTTGACTTATCAGACTTGTTAGTTTGTGGCGTCTTAAGGGAATTCAAAGTACTATTCTAGTTATTTTATCAATTTTCTATTGATAAGTAATTAAAATAGCTTTTTAGCTATTCTAGTTATTTTATCAATTTTCTATTTAATCAACCTTACTTCATTCTTGAACGATCCACCTTGTTTTAATTCATTGGAGGGTGTCAATTTGCATTCCATATGTATCATAGCTCTTTAGCTATTGGGGTGTATGGTTGCTAAGTTGATGATTTCCACCAGAAATGGTCAAAATTTTTAATTTTTGAGAGTGCGAAAAAAACTGATCAAACATCAACTTTGTGCAAACTTTATGAATGTCATGCTTTTTTGCGAAACTAAGGCTATTTGACTTCCCTATGCCTAATAAGTTGGGAATGGTCAATATTTTGAATTTTTTAGATGATGCAAAGAAAACTGATCAAACATCGTCTTTGTGCAAACTTTATGACCGTCACATTTTTGTAGTAACCAAGGTTATAAAACTTACCTAGGACTGACTATTAAGTTGGCACTGATCAATATTTTAAATTTTTGAGATAATGCAAAGAAAATAGATCAAACATCGACTTTACGTAAACTTTATGACCATCACATTTTTTGGCAAAACCAAGGTTATTCAACTTCCCTAGGCCTAATAAGTTGGGAATGGTCAGTATTTTGAATTTTTGAGATGTTGCGCAAAAAATTGGTCAAACATCGATTTTGTACATACTTTATGACCATCATATTTTTTTGGCGAAACCAAGGTTGTACAACTTCCCTCTGTCTAATAAGTTGGGAATGGTCATTATTTTGAATTTTTGAGACGGTGTAAAAAATCGATCAAACATCGACTTTGTGATAACTTTATGATCGTCATATTTGTTTGTGAAACTAAGGTTATACAACTTTCCTAGGCCTAATAAATCAGAAATAGTCAATAATTTGAATTTTCAAGATGGTGCGTAAAAAATCGATCAAATATCGACTTTGCATAAATTTATGACCATCTAGTTTTTTGGTGAAATCAAGGTTATAACAACTTTCCTAGGCCTAATATGTTGGAAATTGTTAATATTTTGAATTTTCAAGATGGTGCAAAAAAAAAACTGAAGAAACATTGACTTTGCGCAAACTTTATGACCGTTACATTTTTGGTGAATCCAAGGTTATTCAACTTCCTTAGGCCTAATAATTTGAGAATGATCAATATTTTGAATTTTTGAGATAGTACAAAAAATATTGATCAAACATCGACTTTGCACAAACTTTAAGATCATCATATTTTTTTTATGAAACTAAGGTTATTCAACTTCCCTAGGCCTAATAAGTTGGGAATGGTCAATATTTTGAATTTACGAGATGATGCGAAAGAAACAGATCAAACATCGACTTTGCGTAAACTTTATGATCGTGATAATTTTTTGCGAAAGCAAGGTTATACAATTTCCTTAGGCCTAATAAGCAGGGAATGGTTAATATTTTGAATTTTTGAGATGGTGTGCAAAAAATCGATCAAACATTGGTTTTACGTAAAATTTATGACCATCATATTTTTTGGCAAAACTAAGGTTGTACAACTTCCCTAGACCTAATAAGTTGAGAATAGTCAATATTTCAAATTTTCGAGATGGTGCAAAAAAATCGATCAAACATCAACTTTGCATAAACTTTATGACCGTCACATTTTTTGGTGAATCCAAAGTGATACAACTTTCCTAGGGCTTATAATTTGGTAATGGTCAATTTTTTTAATTTTTGAGGCAGTACAAAACTAAGGTTATACAACTTCCCTGTGACTAATAAGTTGAAAATTATCAATAATTTGAATATTCGAAACGATACATAAAAAACTAATCAAACATCGACTTTGCACAAACTTTATAACCATCACTTTTTTTTGTTAAAACCAAGGTTATACAACTTCCCTATGCCTAATATGTTCAAAATGGTCAATATTTCAAAATTTCAAGATGGTGCGCAAAAAATCGATAAAACATCTACTTTGCACAAACTTTATGACCATCAAATTTTTTGGCAAAAGTAAGGTTATTCAACTTCACTAGGCCTAATATGTTGGGAATGGTCAATATTTTAAGTTTTCGAGATAATGCAAAAAAAATCAATCAAACATCGACTTTGCAAAACTTTATGACTGTCATATTTTTTGACAAAACCAAGGTTATTCAACTTCACTAGGCCCAATAAATTAGGAATGGTTAATATTTTAAATTTTTCAGATGATGCAAAAAAAAGGGATTAAACATCGACTTTGCACAAACTTTATGACCGTCACATTTTTTTTATGAAACTAAGGTTATACAACTTAACTAAGACTATTAAGTTGGGAATTGTCAATATTTTAAATTTTCGAGATGGTGCGAAAAAAATGGATCATACATAGACTTTGTGTAAACATTATGACTATCATGTTTTTTGGTGAAACCAAAGTTATTCAACTTCCCTAGGCCTAATAATTTGGGAATGGTCAGTATTGTAAAGTTTCGAGACAGTATGAAAAAAATCGATCAAACATCGACTTTGTGCAAAATATATGACCATCATAATTTTTGTCGAAACAATGGTTTTTCAAATTCTCTAGGCCTAAAAAGTTGGGAATGGTCAATATTTTGAATTTTTGAGATGGTGCAAAAAAAACCGATCAAACATCAACTGTGAACAAACTTTAAGATCGTCACATTTTTTTGGAAAAAACATTGTTATTCAACTTCCCCTAGGCCTAATAAGTTTGGAATCATCAATATTTTAAATTTTTGAGACAGTGCAAAAAAAATCAATCAATCATCGACTTTGCGAAACTTTATGACTATCATATTTTTTGATAAAACCAAGGTTATTCAACTTCACTAGGCCCAATAAATTAGGAATGGTTAATATTTTAAATTTTTTAGATGATGCAAAAAAGATTCAAACATTGACTTTGTGCAAAATTATGACCGTCATATTTTTTATGAAACCAATGTTATACAACTTTTAACTAAGACTATTAAGTTAGGAATTGGTCAATATTTTGAATTTTGAGATATTGCACAAAAATGGATCAAACATCGACTTTGTGTAAACTTATGACTATCATGTTTTTGGCAAAACCAAAGATTATTCAACTTCACTTAGGCCTAATAGCCATTTCATTGCCTTACCATATTGTACCATTCCAGTATGAAAAAATCAATCAAACATCGACTTTTAATATCTTGACCATCATAATTTTTAAACAAGTAAATTATGTAGGCCTAAAAAGTTGGGAATGGTCAATATTTTGAATTTTGAGATGGTTGCAAAAAGATCAAACATCAGCTGAACAAACTTTAAGATCGTAGTTTTCTGGAAAAAACATTATTATTCTTCCCCTAGGCCTAATAAGTTTGGAATCATCAATATTTTAAATTTTTGAGTGGGAGACCAAAAGTTGGTCAAACATCGACTTTCCAATCTTTAACCCCAAAGTTTGTATAATAAAGGTCTTCATCTTCAATGCAAGGACCTAACAAGTTCGGAATGGTTAATATTTTGAATTTACAAGAAGGTGCGAAAGAAACCGATCAAACATTGACTTTGTGCAAACATTATGACCGTCATATTTTTTTTGGCAAAACCAATGTTATACAACTTTTCTATGCCTAATATGTTAGGAATGGTCAATATTTTGAATTTTTGAGATATTGCACAAAAAACCGATCAAACATCGACTTTGCGCAAACTTTATGACCGTCACATTTTTTGGCAAAACTAAGATTATTCAACTTCACTTGGCCTAATAGCCATTTCATTGCCTTACCATCCGTACCATTCCAAAACAAGTTATTCAATAGCTGTTTAATATCTTGAAGAAGTCCAACATGTAGAAGAAATGTATTAGACCAATAAATAGAGTAAGAGAACAGTACCGATCGGATGGGTTCAAGTCATCCTGCTCTGGAAAGGAGTCTAGTTTTCTAGTAGAAAATTCTATTCTTTATTTTTTGTAGGATAGGTTGACAGTGGGTTTTATGAATGCCAATGGATATGAGTGGGAGACCCAGATAAGGAACTGGCAGACTTTCCTCGCTAACCCCCAAAGTTTGTATAATAAAGTCTTCATCTTCAATGCAAGGACCCATATAGACTTTACTTTTTGTATGATTTAACTGAAGACCAAAAACCAAACCAAAATCTTTTAGAATAATAGCCAAATTCATCACTGAAGTTGTGTCATTATGATTCAAAATTTTTTTTTTGATAACTAAATGTAAGTAGATTTAGTATAAAGTTTGTACAAAATAGCTTTGTCTACACAAGCCATAGACTAATGCCTGAAATCTCTTAGAGCAATCTAGGAGAATGCACCCCACCTTAGAAAGGTGGAATTGTCTCACTCCACCAAACTCATCTCCGAGAGTAGTTAAACAAAAAAGTAGTCATGACTGTACATATTGTAGAGAATCACACAATACAATAACCTTTCTAAAAGCATTAAAGAATTATAAAATTGAATCTGAGGAATATCTCTTTTTCTCTACTTGTTAAATGCCTCATTTCCAGATCCTGCTCTATACATGATTTTGAGTCGCTAAGTATCTTGAGCAAAAGGTGAGCATTGTGTATGTTGTGACCCTCAAAGATTCTGCTACATCTCTCCTTCCAAATCCACCAAATAGTACATCTGAATGTAAGCTTTGCTAGTTGTATAAGAAGCCCTTTTCTTGAGAAGTTTTACTGTGGCTGTTCTAGTTCTTGATGCAAGTTTGGCATTGGTAGCCTATGTATTTCAAATCTTTTTAGAATCTCCATCAATACCCAATTAGTGCGGTCACAAGCAAAATAGAGATGATCTATACTTTCTTCCTATTGTATACAAAGAGAGCATCGGTTAACAAGATATATACCTTTTCGCTTCATATTGTCCATTGTGGATAGTTTGACAAGAAGGGCCTACCATGTGCATAAGGAATGTCTTTGTGAGCCCGGTCTATCCCATGTCCAACTACTCGGGATCCACTTGTTGTTTCTTTATCTGATTTGATTTTATGCAGATGTAGCACTAAACTTTCCATTGTCATGAAGCCAGGTAAGCATATCTGATGAGTTATTCCTGATTGGAAGAGCTGTAATAGTCGGCCAAAGTGATAGCATATAAGGAGAAATAGGATTCGGAAGACACTAGGTGCTGTTAACAATGAACTCATAAACCTTTCAATCTTTAGGGGCCCTAAGATCTCTTTGTACTCTATCACCATACAATTGAAATATACTCTTCTCATTCACCCAAGGATCATACCACATTAATTCTAGTCCCAGAAGAGATTGCATAAGAAATATGGTTGATCAGCCAATTTCTTGCCTTCAAAATTTCTTTCCAAGCAGCAGAATGATATGTTCTTGTTGAAACTTCCCAAATTGATTCCTTAGATAGGTACCTAGAAGAAACCCATTATGACCACAAAGATTTATTTTGCAAAAGATCCCATAATTTCTATACCAAACAAGCTTTATTCCAATCTCTCAGATTTTGCAGATTCAGCCCCCCTCATCTTTTGGTCTACAAATGCTATCCCAATTTACCATATGCATTTCCTTTCCATCTGTACCATTCTAAAAAAAGTTCTTCAATAGCCGTTCAATATCCCATGCTAGTGGATATGAGTGGAAGAAATGCATTAGACTATATAATAAATAAGAGGAGAGAATAAAGTCGGGAAGAGTCTTCAAGTCTTGCTTTTTGGAAAGAAGTCTAGTTTTTTTTTTTCTATTCTATTTTTTATTTTTTTTTTTTTTTGCAGGATAGTGGTTTAATAGTAGTGATATGATATATGTGGATAGTAGGAACCAGATATCACCTATCAGATAGAATAAAGTGAATTAACGTTAGATTTGACATTTGAGCTTCTATTTTTGATTTATTATTTTAATATGCTTTGAGATATCTCATTCGCTACTAATTTGCTTTGAAACATTTCATACGTTATTGATATGTTCCGAGATATTGCATTTGCCCTTGATTTGCTCCAAAATGTCCTATGCCATTAATTTGCTCCGAAATGTTTCATTTGCCCTTGATATGTTCTGAAACATTTCATACATCATTGATATGTTCCGAGATATTTCATTAGCCATTGATTTGCTTCGAAATGACCTAAGCCATTGATTTGCTCCGAAATATCCTATGCCATTGATTTGCTCTGAAATATTTCATTTGCCCTTGATATGTTTTGAAACATTTCATACATCATTGATATGTTCCGAGATATTTCATTAGCCATTGATTTGCTTCGAAATGACCTAAGCCATTGATTTGCTCCAAAATATCCTATGCTATTGATTTGCTCTAAAATGTTTCATTTGCCCTTGATATGTTCTGAAACATTTCATACATCATTGATATGTTCTGAGATATTTCATTTGCCCTTAATTTTCTTTGAAATGTCCTATGCCCTTGATTTGCTCCAAAATGTCCTATGCCATTGATTTGCTCTGAAATATTTCATTTGCCCTTGATATGTTTTGAAACATTTCATACATCATTGATATGTTCTGAGATATTTCATTAGCCATTGATTTGCTTTGAAATGCCCTAAGCCATTGATTTGCTCTAAAATATCCTATGCCATTGATTTGCTTCGAAATGTTTCATTTGCCCTTGATATATTCTGAAACATTTCATACATCATTTATATGTTCTGAGATATTTCATTTGCCCTTGATAAAGTATGTAAAGCAGCACTAAAGGAGTGGAATACAAACACCTTTGGCAATATTACCACCCGGGTCTAGTTACACAAAAAGGAACTAATGGCGGTGCAACATGAGCTGCATCTTCAACCCTTTGACGAGAATCTTATTTGCAAAGAGGTAGAAGCTAGGTATCAATACATGCAGGCCTTAAAGCAGGAAGAAAGTTTTGCAAAACAGAAGTCTCGACAGCATTGGCTTAGTCTAGGGGATTCCAATATGAAGTTTTTCTATACAACCATTGCTACTAGAAGGGCTATTAACTGCATCAGGAAATGTAAAGACCAAGACGGTACACTTATTGAGAATTTGGATGAGATTAAAGCACACACTGAATAATATTTTTATTCTTTACTCAATTAAACAGAGCAACCTAATAATGTTCATGTGGAGCCTATTAGAAAGCTTGATTCGGATGATATCACGATTCTCAATGCACCAATTACATATGAAGAAATTGTAAGAGTTGTATTTAAGTCATCGAAGCATAAAAGCTCTGGTCCAGATGGATTTCCAATTAAATTTTATTAAATTGCATAGCCGATCATTGGAAATGATGTGATTAAGGCTTATCAGCATATTTTCTCTCTAGGTCATATTCTTAAAGCGATAAATTATACTTTTATTTCTTTAGTTCCTAAGAATGCAAGGGCTAATTCACTAGAGCACTATAAGCCCATTTCATTATGTAACTTTATTTACAAGATCATCTCCAAGTTGCTTGCAGATCGAATGCAAACGATTATGCACAAGATCATTAATCTTACTCAGGCTGCTTTCATTAAAGGGAGAAGTATACATCACAATGTTCTTCTTGCTAACAACTTGGTCAAGGATCTGTACTCCAAATCAAGAGGGATGAAAATATATTTTAAAGCTGACTTACGAAAAGCATTTGATTCAGTTAATAGACACTTTCTCTACAAGATGCTCCTCAATATGATCTTCCCTCAACAATATGTTAATTGGATTCAGTGCTGCTTGGAAACTCCAAAATTTTCTATTCTCTTCAATGGTTTACCCATTGGCTTCTTTGGGAGTACGAATGGCATCCGACAAGGAGATCCTTGCTAGTTATAGGTGCCCTACAAGCCAATCACATGAGTGATTGCACTTGTAACACGCTGCATCAATCTCTTTGCTTATGATTATTGGCATTATCTCATATTATCTAGATGTATATTGTGATGTCCTTGGATTTGTGCAATGGGAATTGGATCGTGATGAGATTATGATAATGAGACCGATTCACCTTAAACACAGATCCTAAATCGTCCTAGTCATAGGTTCCTCGAGAAGGACATCGAGATAACTGGATAGACTAGTATGCTATATACCCGTTCATATGATGGAGGTAATTGGTCTCATAGCTACTCGTGTGGGGACACTAAGGGTACAGTGCAGGTGCTCATTGGAGAATGAGTTCACTGATTGATCCACCTACGGAATGATGGATGGTTATTGATACCTCACGTCGGATAACAATTCCAAAGTCCCAGTAGTGTATCTGGTCCTTAGACTTGAGACACCAAGGATATCTTGTATGAGTACTCCACTCTTTGATACCGGACTTATAGGTTTGGAAAGTTCCATATCTAGTACAGTCGGCCATTTGGAGTGGTAGCCAACCTTACGAGGGCTATTGAGTGTCAATAGAGGATCATCCGCTCTCGGTATCATGAGAGAAATATACCATGTGTTCTTGCTCGAACAAATCCTTGGTTAAAGTTATTCGGATTGAGAGAGAAAGAGTTCTCCAAGAGAATCCGATAAGAGCAAGACTCAAGGAGAGACCATATGGGCCTGACAACACCATGCCCGGTATAGGGTCTCTTGGATATTGGATGGATGAGGGATTATAGATATATGGTAATTGAGGATAAATAGGTCCAAAGGATTGGATTCCCCTATATCGTTTGGGGGCCATGGCGTAGTGGCCTAATACGTCCGCAGTCGATGAGTTGGGTGAATTATTATAGAGATAATAATTCACTAAGTCAAAAGGAGTTATGATAAGTATGAATCATGGCCAACTCGATATTGGGCCTAGAGGGTCACACACATATGGTAGGTGTTGCGACGAGTAAAGGTCCGGATATGAGATATCCGCTGAACCCCCTGTCTTATTGGATATCTAATAAGCCGCTGAATTATTGGATCCTGAGATGAGATTCAATAATTGCTAATAAGAGATTATTAGGTAGAAACCCACTAATCCAAGAGGCTTGGGTAATTAGATAGAGATCCAATACCCAATAGGGTAAAAGATCCATTAGGATTTTCAAGGGGCCTCTATAAATAGGAGCGACAAAAGTTCTATAGGCTGAGTGTTTTTGGTAGCCACCTTTTGTTCTTCTCACCCAGAGAAAGAGAGAGCATCGCCTCCTCCCCTATTATGAGCAACGTCGCTGGCGGAGAAGGCGGCGTCGCGGCGAGCGACCGGCGAGTGTGGGCGCATTCGCAAGGGGCACCGCCACTGAATAGACCATATCGTGTGTGCGCATAGCGGGCCCGCATGGCGTGGCGATGCGATCTTTAACACATGCGGTATTAGGGTTTTGGGCAAAAGACAATTTTGCCATTGAGAATTTTTGAAATTCTAGTTTTGTCCCCTTTTGGTTGAATGACCAAAATACCCTTGGGAATTTAGAAAATTCCCTCTGTCCCTATTTTCAAAAATATTAGTTAATTAAATAGTTTAATTAACTATTATTATTTATCTAGTAGTCTTATAAAATAACATATACATGTGATGTATGATCTGGACAGATGATTATGGACTTGTGATGTGATGTGTGTACATGTGATTATTATTGTGTGCGAGCCTCTATTTTTCGTTTATTGGCACGCCAGCGTGCTTGTAATTATGTTGTAATTACAAGGAGGCCTGAGTAGCATGACTCACGAGGCCAAGGCCAGCGTCCGGCCCATGGAGATGCGTTGAGATGCCGACGGATCCGGCGGCGAGATAGCGATCACAAGGCAAAGAGATGTGCGGTACACATAGATCTTGATGTGAGTGATTAGGCCCGCCGCTCAAGCCGATCACATGAGGATATAGTCCATGATCATCCGTGTGATTGCTCATGTGATGTGTGATTAGTTATACACCTACTAGATATATATATATATATATTTCATCGATGTAGATATATATATATATATATATATATATATATATATATATATATATATATATATATATATATATATATATATTAAATATGCATGTGTGTGACACATTATGTTAGGAGACCAAATCAAAATTCCTCTCCATTAATAATATTAAGTCGGTAAACGTGAGACAATTAGATTAACCCATATGGCCTTCCATCGTTATAGCTTGGAGCCAATTCCCGGTGTAGGTTGAGTTGGTCGAGTCCCTCGAGACTCACCTATATCGTGTCTCGCCATCTTATCTATGACATAGAGATGTGAGGTGACTGAGGACATGATATGCTTGGTCGAGTCCTCGAGTATATCACCTAATCGACTCATCCAGTAACGATGTTAATGGCTTAGCAAGAACATCATGGTTGGTCGAGTCCCTCGAGGCCATGGTGGTTCGGAGGCCGAACAGGACGGGCATCACAAGGAGTTGTGATTAGCAAGAGTTGCCTACCTTTACGGGCTTAACGTGATTGGTCGAGTCCCTTGAGGTTACGTTAAGACGCCGATTGGATCTTGATCCCTACTAGAGATCCGCTGGGGGTCTCCAATT
This sequence comes from Musa troglodytarum, assembly GCA_023547065.1. Classification (NCBI taxonomy): domain Eukaryota; kingdom Viridiplantae; phylum Streptophyta; class Magnoliopsida; order Zingiberales; family Musaceae; genus Musa; species Musa troglodytarum. Next base: position 22,250,352 of record CP097508.1, on the reverse strand, counting down.
CACATACCAGAGGGTGTTGTATGTCTTGCGAAAAATTAGTGGGAATACATTAAGATAGAAGTCCTTATCTTAATTGTTTAAATTTCTGCAAAGTCTGCATGTTATTTATTTCTGCTACATCTTTTATTTCAAAAAAATATCGCTTTCAAATCCTTTACGTGGCATACTTGATGCCAACCACTTCACTGGTCCAAATTATACGGATTGGCTTTGTAATCTGATAATTGTTCTCATGGTGGAGAAAATCGCGTATGTCCTTGATACAGTGATCTCTGTGCCCGACAAAGGGGAAGCGAGGATGAGATCGCTCATTATGTGAAGTACTTAGATGATTCCACTCTTGCTCAGTTGTATATGTTAGCCTCTATGACTACTGAGTTACAGAGACAGCATGAAAATATGATGCTAATTCCATACTCCTACATCTCCGCAAACTGTTTGAGGAACAGGGAAGAACTCAACGATATGAGATATTAAAGAGTCTTTTCCGTGCTAGGATGACTGAGGGGACACCGGTTTAAAACCATGTCCTTAAGATGATTGAGTGGATCGAGAAACTCACAGGTCTAGGAATGGGCATAGACTCCGGGAAATGGCAAGAAGCCATGAATTCAAAAATGGATTCCATGTACTCCAACAAGCTTTGGAACCTAGTTGATGCACTCGAGGGTATTGTACCCTTTTGGTTGCAAGTGGATCTTCAAAAAGAAGATTGATGTAGATGGACAAGTAGAGACCTATAAAGCAAGGCTAGTGGCTAAGAGGTATCATCAAAGACAAGGTATTAACAATGACGAAACTTTCTCACTTGTAGCCATACTAAAATCCATTCGAATTCTATTGGCTATTGCAGCACACTATGATTATGAGATCTAGCAGATGGACGTCAAAACCACATTCCTCAATGGTAACCTCGATGAGGAGGTATATATGATACAGCCTGAGGGATTCGTGTCCAAGTATAACCCAGATAAGGTGTGCAAGTTGCTTAGATCTATTTACGGATTGAAGTAAGCTTCCTGAAGTTGGAACATAAGATTTGATGAGGCGATCAGATCTTATAACTTCGTTAAGAATGAAGATAAATGTTGTGTGTATAGGAAATTAAGTGGGAGCACTATCACCTTTTTGGTATTATATGTGGATGACATCCTGATCATTGGGAATGATATAGGAATGCTCTCCATAGTAAACACTTGGTTATCTAGGCACTTCTGCATAAAGGACTTAGGGGAAGCATCCTGCATATTGGGGATATGGATCTATAGAGATAGATCCAAGAGGATGCTTGGCTTATCCCAATCTAGGTACATAGATACCATTGTCAAAAGGTTTGGCATGGAAAATTCCAAGAGAGGTCTCATACCAATGAGACATAGAATATCACTTTCTAGGAGTATATCCCCAAAGACTCCTAATGAAAGGGCACATATGGATATGATACCATATGCATCAACGATATGATCTATCATGCATTCTATGTTATATACCAGGCCTGATATAGTGCATGCTCTAAGTGTCACGAGCAGATATCAAGCAGATCCAGGCTTGGAGCATTGGAAAGTAGTAAAATGTATCCTTTAGTACTTGAGAAGGACTAAGGATCTTTTACTAGTATATGGAGGTAGTAGCCTCAAGGTTGACGGCTACACGGACTCGAGCTTCTAGTCCGATGTCGATGATAGCAAGTCTAATTCAGGGTATGTGTTCACCTTGAATGGAGGAGCAGTATGCTGGAAGAGTTTCAAGCAAGATACTACTGTTGACTCGACCACAAAGGCGGAATATATTACTGCAATATAGGTAGCAAAGGAGGGAGTCTGGATGAAGAAGTTCATCACAGATCTAGGAGTCATGTCAAGCAGCGAGGATATGATTCCCTTAAATTACGACAAAAATGAGACGATTACTCAAATAAGGGAACCCGGGTCCCATCAGAAGTGTTCTGAGGAGGTTCCAACATATTAGAGAGATCGTGGCCCAAAAAGATGTAGCAATAGAAAGAGTTCCATTTGAAGATAATATTGCAGATCCACTAACAAAGCCATTGACTCAGATTGTCTATGAGCGTCACAGAGGTCTGATGGGGATCAGACATGTTGGTGATTGGCTTTAGGTCAAGTGGGAGATTGCTAGTTATAGGTGCCCTACAAGCCAATCACACGAGTGATTGCACCTATAACACGCTGCGTCAATCACTTTGCCTATGATTATTGGCATTATCTCACATTATCTAGATGTATATTGTGATGTCCTTGGATCTGTGCAATGGGGATTGGATCGTGATGAGATTACGATAATGAGACCGATTCACCTTTAAACACAGATCCTAAATCGTCCTAGTCATAGGTTACTCGAGAAGGACATCAAGATAACAAGATAGACTAGTGCGCTGTATACCCATTCATATGACAGAGGTAGTTGGTCTCATAGAGGAGAAGAGCAGAATGAGAAAAGGAGTAAAGAGAATGAGTTCACTTTGATTACGAGGAAGTGAGTTGGTATGTCACGTAAAACTTACGGATTTCAGTCTCCGACTTGTATATCTAGAAAGAGACATATAGATGTCTTGGTATTGTTTAGGTTTGCCAATTTTTAGATATCCATTAAGCCCCTAAATTATTGGATCCTAAGATGATATCCAATAATTGCTAATAAGAGATTATTGGGTAGAAACCCACTAATCCAAGAGGCTTGGGTGATTGGATGGAGATTCAATACCCAATAGGGTAAAAAGATCCATTAGGGTTTTTAGGGGGCCTCTATAAATAGGAGGGAACCAAAGTTCTATAGGCTGAGGGTTTTTGGTAGCCACATCTTGTTCTCCTCTCCCAAGAGAGAGAGGTGCATCGTCGTAATCCCTACTGTGTGGATACCGCTAGAGAGGAGGACGCTTGACCTCCTTCATCCTCTCCCACAGATCTGTAGGAATTCAAGGATATATGATCTCCCTAGGTATCTTCAATCTCCCTAGGTATCTTCTTTAATACATGCTATTTTCGTGGATTTGTTTTGATGCACCGATCCTCGCACAATAACTGAAACTTTCTAAGAGAAATTTGGGGTTTTGTTTTCTGTTCTTCCACTATGCATGTGATGTCGCTCCCCCATAACGGATTTCCCAACAATCCACTTTCTCCATATCTTTTTACAATTGTCATGGAAGGACTCAGTTGTATATTAGAAAAGGTAGTCTCTGATGGCAGCATTAAGGTACCCTATGCTGATTCTATTTATATATCCCACATAACATTTGCAGATGATTTGTATTAGAATTAGTTTTCTCTCTCTAGGTGAGAGCTTCTCTCTCTAGGCGATTCTCTTCTCTCTCTAGGGTGAGAAGAGGCGATGGTTGTAGGACGTTATGGATCTACTTCTTCTCTCTTGGGTGATGGTTTCTCTCTTCCTCCACGTGCGAATGGGAGAAAGTGAAGCCACGAAGAAGGCTAGGGTGAGAAGAGGTGGTGGCTGTTGGCGGCGGTTCTTCCCTGTTCTGCGCACGGAGTGCAAGAAGGCTGCATCGCATGGCGAGCAGGGTTCTCTGCGGTTCTGCACGCAATGAGAACAGAGGTTGGGCAATTTCACGGCCGCTGCTAGACTTCTTACCCTTGGGCGGACAAGGAGGGTGTTTCTCCCCTGTTCTGCATGCACGAATCAAACACGGGGGGTGAGGAAAATAGTGACTACTGGGTGTTTCTCCCCTATTCTGCATGCACGAAGAGCAGATTGGGGCTGTCTTTTCAGCTCTTCTTCTTGAATAGTGGAGGAGAGGAGAAGGCTAGGGTGAGAAGAGGTGGCGGCTGCAGGGCAGTGGTTCTCCCTTGTTCTACGCACGGAGAGCAAGAATCGGTGGATTCCCTTGGGCGATTTTTCTCCCATGTTCTGCACGAACGAAGAGCAGATTGGGGCTGCCTTTTCTGCTCTTCTTCTTGAACAGAGGAGGAGAGATGGAGGGTCGAATCGAGGCTATTCTACACGCACGGTGCAAGGCTGAATCGCTCCCCACCCTCTGCATCGAACCCTTCTTCTTCCTCCTGGTAGGATGCTATGCTGCGGTGGGAAATAGGGGCAGCGGCGATGGCTCTCTGCGAGGAGGACTGATCGGTGAAGCTGCCGGGTGGCACCGAGCAGCGCGATGGTGGTGAGGGCTTTATGTGTCACCCCCTCCCACTCTTCTGCAGTTCTGCACGCAAGAGGCTGCCTCCTGCATGCACAAGGGCAGCGCGGCCAGTCTGAGCGGTTGCTGGGCAAGGAGGCCAGGCGGCGGTTGATGGGCAGCGTCTCCCCTATTCTACTCGATTGGGGGCAGATCTGGATTGCCCTCTCCCCCCTGCCCATTGAACATTTCCTCTTGATTTGGGGCAACGCACCTCGAGAATGGATGGTGATGGTGGCAGCAGGGTCGATCCGAAGATGAGGCTTCCTTCTCAAGTTACTTCTTCTTCCCGACGAGATGGTCCTTTGATGATGTAGAATAGAGGTAGGTTGCGCTCTATATCGCGGCCTCCTACTCTCATTTCTAGAGATCCTCGGCCTTGGACAAATCTCTTCAAGGCTTCAGTTGGAAGTTCAGATCTTAGCTTGAACTTCTTTGCTCCAGAAACCCAGGGTGATCAGAAGATTACTGTGTACGAGACTATTGATTCTGAAGAGCCGATTAAGATGTGGTCCATAACGCTTATTGGTTATATGGTCGGTCTAAAGACATCCTATTCCCCGTTATCCTTGTTCATCAAGACTCGATGGGGAACATCGGTATTTGATCTGCATATGCTAGAGAACAATTTTTTTGTATGCAAACTCTATTCTGAAGAGGATTTGCAATGAATCCTTGAAGGGTTTTGGACTATTCATGGCCATCCGATGATTCTATGGCGTTGGTCTCCTGATGTCCATTTGGAGTTAGATAGCCTATAGTTTATTCCTTTATGGGTATCCTTTCATGGTCTTCCCCTGCATCTTTGGAGTCGACGTTTTATTACTAAGTTATGTAGCACCTTGGGACAGCCATTGTATATTGACAAAGCAACAACAGCACAGACGAAATTAGCTTTCGCACGAGCATGTGTAATGGTTTCTTTTGATGGTGATCTTTCAGATGAGGTTTTTTATCATGATCTTGATGGGACCACCCGTAAGGTGCATGTTTCATATTCTTGGAAGCCACAGTATTGTAAGATTTGCTACTCTTTTGGTCATGCATATGGAGCTTGTCAGCAAACTCAGAAACCGATCACTCAGGTTTATCGGCAACGCCAGACATCTAAGCACGGGGTTGATACTACTATTATGACTGCTAACGAACAAGGCGAGTCTCCTTCAGTGGCAGTTGTTGGGAAATCCGTCATGGGGGAGTGACATCACATGCGCAGCGGAAGAACAGAAAAACTAAACCCCAGATTTCTCGTAGAAAGTTTTCATCATGGTGCGAAGATCGATGCATCAAAAAATAAATCTACAAAAACTACATGTGTTAAAGAAGATACTTAGGGAGATCGTATATCCCTGAATTCCTACAGATCTGTGGGAGAGGATGAAGAAGGTCAAGCGTCCTCCTCTCTAGCGGTATCCACACAATAGGGATTGCGACGATGCACCTCTCTCTTTCTCTAGGGTGAGGAGAACAGGAGGTGGCTACCAAAAACCTACAGCCTATAGAACTTTGGTTCCCTCCTATTTATAGAGGCCCCTTGAAAACCCTAATGGATCTTTTTGCCCTATTGGGTATTGGATCTCCATCCAATCACCCAAGCCTCTTGGATTAGTGGGTTTCTACCCAATAATCTCTTATTAGCAATTATTGGATCTCATCTCGGGATCCAATAATTCAGGGGCTTAATGGATATCCAATAAGATAGGGGTTTAGCAGATCTCATATCCGAACCTCTAGGCCCAATACTCGTCTCAACACCTACCATATGTGTGTGACCCTCTAGGCCCAATATCAAGCTGGTAGTGAGTCATACTTGTCAGAACTCCTTTTGACTTAGTAAATTATTATCTCTATAATAATTCACTCAACTCATCGACTACGGACGTACTAGGCCACTACGCCGCGACCCCAAGATGATACAGGGGAATCCAATCCTTTGGACATATCTGTCCTCAGTTATCATGTATCTATAGTCCCTCATCTATCTAATATCCTAGAGACCCTATACCGGGCATGGTGTTGTCAGGCCCATACGGTCTCTCCTTGAGTCTTGCTCTTATTGGATTCTACCGGAGAACTCTTTCTCTCTTAATCTGAATAACCTTGGCCAAGGATTTGTTTGAACAAGAACACATGGGATATTTCTTGTTGAATCTCAGATTTTGATGATAAAACTAATTGATTGTGTTTTGTTTGTCTAACTACATTTTGAGTTACGCAGGTCTACTCGATCAGGATTAGATAAATGACACTAGATGAATTGATGTTACACCGGAGGAAATCACGTCAAGATATTGGACAATCGGCAAAAGGCTTCAGACATCGGGCATCGGGTAAAGAAGAGCGAAGTGGCACCAAGGATATCGGGGTTGCAGAGGTTAACCACCGATTGGGCAACGAATCACAAGAGAGGATGGTGTGCCAAAGAAACGGATGAAGCACCGATAAGCCAATGACGTGCTGGGCAACAAAATGTCAATTCACGTTGTAATTGTCTAGATCAGAGTAGAGTTTTATTTTTTGTGTGCAGGATTAACTATGATAACGAAGAAGACGTAAAGCAAAACAAAGTGCCGAAAGTTAAGTGCAATGGATTGTTAGGAGTTTGAGAGTTCGACGGAAGTCCGAAGATTCATTGGGAGTGCTGCCGAAACTGGCCGAGAATGAGTAGGGAGCTTGCCGAAGGGTTTTCGAAAGTTCACTGAAAGGTTCGTCGGAAGTTCGTAGTGCTTGCCAAGAAAGATCGGAGCTTGCCAAAGAAGCTCGTAGGAACCCACCAAGATCATCGTGAAGTCCAGGAGCTTGCCGGGAGTTCGCAGAATGGTTTCCGAGGGTTCGTTAGAAGACCCTCGGAAGCTCACCGGAAGAAGTCTTGACTTATTGGATTTTGTAATAGCTTAGAAAAGTCTTTAATTTCATAGTTAGCATGTTAATTTGGGTTAGGATTAGGTGTTAATCCAATAACCCAGGTAGGGGGCCAATTGGGCCTTTATTGGGCTGTATTGGGCCGAAGGTTAGGCCCATATAGTTTCTAGCAAGGGCCGACAGTAGCATTGCTGGACCCAGGCGGTAGCACCGCCTATTGACCATAGGCCAAGCGGTAGCACCGTCATAGGCAAGCGGTGGTACCGCCTGACAGGTGGATACAACCACCTGTGTCAGGCGATAGTACCGCTAGTGTCAGGCGATAGTATCACTAGTGCCAGGTGGTAGTACCGCCAGCACACTGACACACGCAAAGGTGTGTCAAGCGGTAGTACCGCCTACAGTCCGAAATTTTGGACGAGACCTCTTTGAGCGGGATTTTTGAATCCCAAAAAGCTCTATAAATACCCCTTTACTTTTAGCTGGTTGATGGACCTTTTGTAGTGTTAGAATTGAGTCTAAGCTACATCAAAGTTTTGCTTTCATTTGCTCAAGTGTTCTCCTCCTTTCTTCTCTTTGTAAAAATCTTGTAAAGTGAGGGAACCTCTTGTAAAAGGCTGTAAAGGGGTGTTTGGTCCTTCCCCTTCAAGAGACTTGATAGTGGAAGTTGGAAGCCTCATTGGAGGAGGCTTCAAGAGTGGACGTAGGTCATTTGACCGAACCACTATACATCACTGCGTTTACTTGCTATGTGAGTATTTAAAATTCTGCATCGTAAATTACCTAAGCTGCAAACTGATCGGATTTCTTCTCCCTACTTCCAAGTTCATTTACCTGAATATTTTCAAGTTAAAGTCTCTTTCGCTGAATCAAGTTCTTAAGCAAATCTTCAGAATCGGTTTTCAAGCTTTATTCACTTTAATCCGCTGCACTAATTCACCCCCCCCCCCTCTTAGTGCCACTCTGGACCTAACAATTGGTATCAGAGCAAGGTATTTCTTATTTCGGACTTACACCCGTGAGAAATGGCTCTAAATGGCTTTCAAAAGGGCCTTTCGATTTTTCATCCACCGTTGTTTAATAGATCGGACTACACTTATTAGAAAACTCGAATGAGAGTTTTCTTGATTCCTTTGAATTTGGATTTATGGAGTGTTATTGAAAACCATTTTTAACTTCCCTCTAAACTGATGAACAAATGGTCGGATTTGGAGAAGAAATATTTTTCTTTAAATGCTAAGGCTATGAATGCCTTATTTTGTGCTCTCGATAAAATCGAGTTTAATCGTATTTTAATGTGTGAAACGGCTTTTGAAATTTGGCACAAACTTGAAGTCACACACGAAGGAACGAGTAGAGTCAAAAACTCAAAAGTTAATATTTTGATGCACGATTTTGAGGTTTTTCGAATGCAACCAAGCGAGACTATATGCGACATGTACACCCGTTTTACGGATGTTGTCAATAGTCTAAGAGTTCTTGGTAAATCTTTTTCGAATTTTAATCTTGTAAGCAAGATCTAAAGATCCCTTCCGAAAAGGTGGTATCTTAAAATAATCACAATACAAGAGATAAAAAACTTAAATGATTTTCCATTAGAAGAATTAATCGGGTCATTAATGACCTACGAAATGACACTTTTGGAACGTATTGAACCTGAAGAACACTTGGACCACCTTCTAAAGAACAAGAAGGTTTTGGAACTCCGAACTATGAAATGCCACTTGAGTGATGACTCAAGTGATGAGGACAATGAAGAGGACTTTGAACTGTTAATGAATCTTAATGAATTCATTAAACAAGAATCTAAAAATAACAATGAACTTGAATGGAGGAAGAGACCACCAAAGAAGAAGAGGAAGAATCACCAAGAGGAATCAAGTAAAGAGGAAACGAACTACGCTTTGACGGTTTTTGACAACAAGGTAAGTAACTTAACTCCCTTGAATTATTTTGAAATTACATGATGCTTTCCATGAATGCTTAACTTAGTTAGTAGGATTTTTTTTATCATGCTTTTCTTGTGTTTTTGGAAATTAAAAAAATATTTTAAAAAAATTATACTATGCTTTTCCTTCTAGTATTTTTGAAAAGTAAAATTTTTGAATGGTGTATGCAACATTATGAATGATGATTGAATGATTTGTAACAATGATTGTATATCAACTACATGTTATTCTTGAAAATGTTTAATGATAATTTTATAGTATCATGCTTATGATTTGAAAATCTCTATCTTGGATTAATGGCTCCTAAACATTTTTTTGATGAAATTTTTAGATGATGTATACCTATATGAAACAAATGAAATACATAAAAAGGAAAGTATATTATCATGATAAATTCATGAATCTTGATGATTTTACATTGCTTTTGATTTCAAACAAGATGCATGATGTTTGACATAAAAATTTAATAGCATGTTTCAAGATAATGCTTGCACACCAAATATGATTAAAAGATAGAAGCAAGCATATTGATGATTTTGTTTTTACATGAAAATTTGAACATGCTTATATAAGATCAACCATATAAAATAAAACACAAAAGTTAAAAATGTTTTATTCATGATGTTTTATTTTTGATGTGTTTGGTCTTAATGGTTTTTATGACAAAACTTACGTCTTGCTTTGAAATGATTGATACATACACACATGTAATCAATTTATGTTGCTCTTATTAAAATTTTCGAATGAAAGATTTTAATGCATTTGATCTTGATTGGTTTAATGATAAAACTTATATTTCGAATTCATAAGATGATGGCTTTCATGAAAATACTTGAATATACCTTATGAAATCATTATTCATAATGATACAATGAAAATGTTAAAAGGTTGTTATCATGCTTAATGACTTTATGATATCATATCTTGATGACAAACTCATGTTTGGTTTTAAAATTTGACACTCATCTTTTGAAACATGAGCACACTTGTTTGAAACAAACAACTTAAAATAGAAACACATTATCATGATAAATTGAATCTCATAATATATTATATTTTTGTCTTGATAATTAAGTTTGTCTTTCGGTTTTGAATATTTGATTTGGCATGAAAAGATAAATGCATGCTTAGACGAAATGAATTACTCAAAAGAAAAAGAGTTTTCTCTATCTTATCGAGATTGAAGATTTTTTTTTCTTGTGAATGATTTTGATGATTCATTTATAAAATAGAATGAGATTTTGTTTCAACCGAATCATGAACCTTCTTTTGACCTCTTGGCTTGAGAATTTTCAAGAAATATGATTATTACTTGATTCTTGAAATCTCTTATGAAATATTATCTTATTGAGATTTCTTATGCATCAAACAAATTGTTCTCTTCGCTATTTGCTACCAAATGAATCATGAAATTGGTAATCTATTTGTCATTTTGAATCTCTAGAAAATTGATGATGTGATAATAAAGTGGTTTTGCACTCAAATGAATCACCTATCGATATTTACGATTGCGATATATCCTTTTGAAATATCTTTCTAAAAAGATTTTGACAGCTTAAGATGTCTTTTGGAATTCATGACTTGATTGAATTATTGATTTATTCTTCCTTATCATGAATTGGAAATTGATGTTAAAATATATATGTTTGAAAATCATGATCTTGATGCTTGGAATTTTCCTTAAAATGCGATCTTGATGAGGATGCTTCAAGTAGCACATTTTGCTATTTATTACCTCATGAATCTTAACCTTGATCTTGTTAAAAAAAAAAGGGAACATTTTATTTGAAGTATTAATTCTTCTCTTCTTTTCAACAATGACAAAGGGGGAATTAGCATGCTAGCTTGGATACCACAAGAGAAAGTGGCAAACATAGCTAGCTAGAAATTGCAAAGTTTTTTTTAACTCGTGAGCTTGCATGTTTAAAAATACTGTAAAATTTACAAAATTGTTAGCTCATTGCAAACAAAATTTTGATAGCTTACGAAAGAAAAACTTGGTTGCAAAAATTGAAAGAGAGCTAGCTTGTGTATTGCAAAGAATGCTAGCTTGCTTATCATTATTGCTTGCTTGCTTATCAACAATTGGTATCATGATTTATTTTTTTCTTAAATGGTTAATTCATATTCATGACTTTAAATTTTGATGATTGAAGCATTAATGTCAATATTCATTTTTGATATCTTGCTAGCCATAAAGGAACTTGCTATCTTGACAATAACAAAATTGCTACCTTGCAATCTCAAGAAAAGCAAAGTGCAAACTTGCACTAGAAGCAAGTGTTGAATTATCATGAACATCATCACAACAAGTGCTATCTTGCATATGATGATAAACTTATTGTGATTGAATGTTAATGAAAATCTAGCTAGTATGATTTAAAACCTGAACCATAACTTTTAAAAACTAGCAAAATATTACTTCTCCTTTTTGTTGATGACAAAGGGGGAGAAGTGTAGATTGATGAGTTCATGCAATGGGATGCTGATTGAGTATTTTATATATTTGCATGATGGCTTGATGTTTTCTCTCAACATGTAATACATGTAGCTTGGATTTGGGATAATCCAAGTATTCTATCAATGGCATATTGATAGGGGGAGTTTGGGTTAAACTCTGTGGAGTTAAGGTTAACTCCGGTAATTAATCAATTAGTTGTCATCATCAAAAAGGGGGAGATTGTTGAATCTAGGATTTTGATGATGAAACTAATTGATTGTGTTTTGTTTGTCTAACTACATTTTGAGTTACGCAGGTCTACTCGATCAGGATTAGACAAATGACACTGGATGAATTGACGTTGCACCGGAGGAAATCACATTAAGAATTGGACAATCGGCAGAAGGCTTCGAACGTTGGGCATCGGGCAAAGAAGAGTGAAGTTGCACCAAGGATATCGGGGTTACGGAGGTCAACCACCGATTGGGCAATGGATCGCAAGAGAGGATAGTGTGCCGAAGAAACGGACGAAGTGCCGATAAGCCAATGACGTGCCGGGCAACAAAATGTCAATTCATGTTGTAATTGTCTATATCGAAATAGAGTTTTATTTTTTGTGTGCAGGATTAACTACGATAATGAAGAAGACGTAAAGTGAAACAAAGTGCCGAAAGTCAAGTGCGATGGATCGTTAAGAGTTCGAGAGTTCGACGGAAATTCGAAGATTCATTGGGAGTACTGTCGGAACTGGCCGAGAACGAGTAGGGAGCTTGCCGAAGGGTTTCAGAAGTTCGTCGAAAGGTTCGTCAGAAGTTCGCAGAGCTTGCCAAGAAAGATCGGTGCTTGCCAAAGAAGCTCGTAGGAACCCACCAAGATCATCGTGAAGTCCAGGAGCTTGCTGGGAGTCCGCAGAATGGTTTCCGAGGGTTCGTCGGAAGACCCCCGGAAGTTCACCGGAAGAAGTCTTGACTTATTGGATTTTGTAATAGCTTAGAAAAGTCTTTAATTTCATAGTTAGCATGTTAATTTGGGTTAGGATTAGGTGTTAATCCAATAACCCAGGTAGGGGGCCAATTGGGCCTTTATTGGGCTGTATTGGGCCGAAGGTTAGGCCCATATAGTTTAAGCAAGGGCGGCGGTAACACCATCGGACGAGGCGATAGCACCCTTTATTGTGACCGTAAGCGAGCGGTAGCATCGCGAGCGACGAGTGATGGTACCGCGCAATTGGTTGCAACCACATGTGTTAAAGCATAGTACTACTAGTGTCGAGTATCGCCAATGCCAAAGCAGAGTACCACCGCAGAAATTTTGGATGAGACCTCTTTGAGCGGGATTTTTGAATCCCAAAAAGCTCTATAAATACCCCTTTACTTCTAGCTGGTTGATGGACATTTTGCAGTGTTAGAATTGAGTCTAAGCTACACTAAATTTCTACTTTCATTTGCTCAAGTGTTCTCCTCCTTTCTTCTCTTTGTAAAAATCTTGTAAAGAGAGGGAACCTCTTGTAAAAGGCTGTAAAGGGGTGTTTGGTCCTTCCCCTTCAGGAGACTTAGTAGTGGAAGTTGGGAGCCTCATTGGAGGAGGCTTCAAGAGTGGACGAAGGTCATTTGACCGAACCACTATACATCGCTGCGTTTACTTGCTGTGAGTACTTAAAATTCTGCATTGTAAATTACTTAAGCTGTAAACTGATCGGATTTCATCTCCCTATTTCCAAGTTCATTTACCTAAATATTTTCAAGTTAAAGTCTCTTTCACTGAATCAAGTTCTTAAGCAAATCTCCGGAATCGGTTTTCATGCTTTATTCACTTTAATCCGCTGCACTAATTCACCCCCCCCCCCTCTTAGTGCCACTCTGGACCTAACATTCCTCGCATAATACCGAGAGCGGATGATCATCTATTGACACTCAATAGCCCTCGTAAGGTTGGCTACCACTCCCAATGACCGGCTGTACTAGATATGAAACTTTTCAAACCTATAAGTCCAGTATCAAAGAGTGGAGTACTCATATAGGACATCCTTTGTGTCTTAAGCCTAAGAACCAGATACACTACTGGGACTACGAAATTGCTGTCTAACGTGAGGTATCAATAACCATCTAGCATTCCATAGGCGGATCAATCAGTGAACTCATTCTCCAATGAGCACCTACACTGTACCCTTAGTGTCCCCACATGAGTAGCTATGAGACCAACTACCTCCATCATATGAACGGGTATACAGCACACTAGTCTATCCGGTTATCTTGATGTCCTTATTGAGTAACCTATGACTAGGACGATTTAGGATCTGTGTTTAAAGGTGAATTGGTCTCATTATCGTAATCTCATCATGATTCAATTCTCATTGCACAGATCCAAGGACATCACAATATACATCTAGATAATATGAGATAATGCTAATAATCATAAGCAAAGAGGTTGACGCAGCGTGTTACAGGTGCAATCACTCATGTGATTAGCTTATAGGGCACCTATAACTAGCAATCTCCCACTTGACCTAAAGCCAATCACCAACATATCTGATCCCCATCAGACCTCTGTGACGCTCATAGAAAATCTGAGTCAATGGCTTTGTCAGTGGATCTGCAATGTTATCTTCGGATAGAACTCTTTCCATTGCTACATCTTTTTGGGCCACGATCTCTCTAATAAGTTGGAACCTCCTCAAAACACTTTTGATAAGACCCGGGTTCCCTTATTTGATAATCGTCTCATCTTTGTCGCAATTTAAGAGAATCATATCCTCGCTGCTCGACATGACTCCTAGATCTGTGATGAACTTCTTCATCCAGACTCCCTCCTTTGTTGCCTATATCGCAGTAATATATTCTACCTTTGTGGTCGAGTCCGCAGTAGTATCTTGCTTGGAATTCTTCCAGCATATTGCTCCTCCATTCAGGGTGAACACATACCCTAAATTAGACTTGCTATCATCGACATCGGACTAGAAGCTCGAGTCCGTGTAGCCCTCAACCTTGAGGCTACTACCTCAATATACCAGTAAAATATCCTTAGTCTTTCTCAAGTACTAAAGGATATATTTTACTACTTTCCAGTGCTCCAAGCCTAGATCTACGTGATATCTGCTCGTGACACTCAGAGCATGTGCTATATCAGGCCTGGTACATAACATAGCATACATGATAGATCATATCGCTGATGCATATGGTATCATATCTATGTGTGCCCTTTCAATATGAGTCTTTGGGGATATACTCCTAGAAAGTGATATTTCATGTCTCACTGGTATGAGACATCTCTTGGAATTTTTCATGCCAAACCTTTTGACAATGGTGTCTATGTACCTGGACTGGGACAAGCCAAGCATCCTCTTGGATCTATCTCTATATCCGTATCCCCAATATGCAGGATGCTTCCCCTAAGTCCTTCATGGAGAAGTGCCTAGATAACCAAGTCTTTACTGTGGAGAGCATTCCTACATCATTTCCAATGATCAAGATATCATCCACATATATTACCAAAAAGGTGATAGTACTCCCACTTAATTTTCTGTACACCCAAGGTTCATCTTTGTTCTTAACGAAGTCATAAGATCTGATCGCCTCATCAAATCTTACGTTCTAACTTCGGGAAGCTTGCTTCAATCCATAAATGAACCTAAGTAACTTACACACCTTATCTGGGTTATCTTTGGACACGAATCCCTTAGGCTGTATCATATACACCTCCTCATCGAGGTTACCATTGAGGAATCCGATTTTGACGTCCATCTGCCAGATCTCATAATCATAGTGTGCTGCAATAGCCAATAGAATTCGAATAGATTTGGCATGGCTACAGGTGAGAAAGTTTTGTCATAGTCAACACCTTGTCTTTGATGATACCCCTTAGCCACTAGCCTTGTTTTATAGGTCTCTACCTGTCCATCTACTCCAATCTTCTTTTTGAAGATCCACTTGCAACCAATGGGTACAATACCCTCGGGTGCATCAACTAGGTTCCAAACCTTGTTGGAGTACATGGAATCCATTTTTGAATTCATGGCTTCTTGCCATTTCCCAGAGTCTATGCTCATAATAGCCTCCTTGTAGGTCTGAGGATCAATATCCTTAACATCCTCTCTTCTGATATGTCCCACATGTCTCTCAGGAGGATGGGATACTCTAACGGACCTTCGTAAAATTGGAACTTGTGTGTTAGCTATCTGAACAGACTCTGGCTATGGAATGGTTCTTGAGGTAGGTTCTCCAACCTCGCTCAACTCTATCATGCTCCCACTGTCTCCCACTGTCTCTTGGCTAGAAAGACCTTTCGGTCCTTAGGGTGATAGAAATAATACCCATAAGTTTCCTTAGGGTATCCCACGTGTTAGGGATCGAGTGGCACTAAGAGGGGGGGTGAATTAGTGCAGCGGATAAAACGATGGATTTTTCAGCGATTTAAAACAAGCTTCGAAAACTTCATACGATGAAAGCAACGTTTCATTTGAAACCAATTTTTACGTTCTAACTTTGAAGTATGCGTACAAAGATAAAAAGGAAGTGGAGCAAGTAAAGTAAAGGCTTGCAGCAAAGTAAAACAGAAATTTAAACACTCACACAATCAAGATGCAGCGATGTATAGTGGTTCGGGCAAAGTGACCTACATCCACTTCCAAAGCCTTCTCTGATGAGGCTCCCTTCTTCCACTATCAAATCCTTTGAAGGGGAAGGACCAAATACCCCTCTTACAACCCTTTACAAGTGGTTCACACTCTTATAAGATTTCTCAAGGAGAAGGAGGTGAACACTTAGCAAGAACAAGACTTTTCAAGACTTTTCAAAAACTCAAAACCAAGATTCTAACTCTAAAAAGGGTGCCCTTTCAGCTGAGAAAGGGGGGGTATTTATAAATCCAAAGTGGATTCAAAATTGGGCTCCAAATTTGAAATCAAATTTGGAGTTCCAGGTGTCGAGGCGGTGCCACGTCACGAGGCGGTGCCACGCTGTAAGTGTTGATTGTGCGGGCGGTACCACCGTCCCAGGTAGGTGGTGCTACCGCTCTAGTCTGGTGACTGGGGTGTTGCCACCGCCCGACGGCAGCTTCCACCGCTATAGTAGCGAGCGGTGCTACGCCAGAGCGGTACTATCGCTTTGCTATAGTCGGCTATAGTAACCGGCTATAGTGCCATGCTACAGTGCCATACACGTAGCATGCACGTAGCATGCGTTGGTGCTGTTTGGGCCAAGAAGTACGGAGTTGCGCCATGGATATCGGGGTTGCGGAGGTCAACCGCCGATTGGGCAACAAGCCGCTAGAGAGGGCGATGTGCCGAAGGATCGGACGAAGCGCCGACCAATGATGTGCCGGGCAACTGAATGTCAATTCGCATTGTAATAACTGTCTAGATCGAAGTAGAGTGTTTGGTGTTTGTTTGTGCAGGAGTAACTACGAAAGGGATGAAGACGTAAAGCGAAACCAAGGGCCGAAGTCAAGTGCAATGGATCGTTGGGAGTTTGAGAGTTTGACGGAAGTCCAAAGATTCCTTGGAAGTTCACGGAGCTTGCCAAGAAAGATCAGAGCTTGCCAAAGAAGCTCGGGGGAACTCGCCAAAATCATCGTGGAGTCCGACAACTTATCGGGAGTCCATAGGATGGTTTCCGAGGGATCATCGGAAGACTGCCGGAAGTTCACCGGAAGCTCGTCGGAAGAAGACTTGACTTTTGAACTTTGTAATAGCTTAGAAATGTCTTTAATTTCGTAGTTAGCACATCAATTTGGGTTAAGATTAGGGGTTAATCCTTTAACCCAAGTATGGGCCCATTGGGCCTTGTTTGGGACCGGTTTGGACCAAGTTTTTGACCCAAACCAGACGATGATTTGTGCTGGGCGGTGGCACCGCCCAGCAGCCAATGTGCCCAGCAGCATGTGTGCATGCATGCATGCATGCTGGGCTACCTGCATGCATGCTACGTGCATGCATGCTAGGCGGTAGCACCGCCAGCAGCATGCGTGCTGCTACATGCATGCATGCTACGTGCATACATGCTGGGTGGTGGCACCGCCCAGCGGCCAGCAGGCCAGGCGGTAGCACCACCCGGTTACTATAGCCAGACGGTAGCACTACCTGGAGCAGGCGGTAGCACTGCCTACTGTGTCAGTCTGACACTGTGCAGGCGGTAGCATCGCTTAACACAGGGAAACACCAATTTGATTTCAAATTTAGAGCCCAAATTTGAAACCATTTTGGATCTATAAATACCCCTCTTTCTCAGCTGAATGAGGAATCCTTTGAGAGTTAGATTTTGAAAATAAGTCTTGGGAAAGTCTTGTTCTTCATTTTGCTTAAGTGTTCACCTCATTCTTCTTGTGAAATCTTGTAAGAGTGTGAACCACTTGTAAAGGGTTGTAAGAGGGGTATTTGATCATTCCCCTTCAAAGGATTTGGTAGTGGAAGGAGGGAGCCTCATCGGGGAACGCTTCGGAAGTGGATGTAGGTCACTTTGACCGAACCACTACACATCGCTGTGTCTTGATTGTGTGAGTGTTTAAATTTTTGTTTTATCTCTTTACTTTGTTGCAAGTATCTACTTATCTACATCTTCATCTTATTACGTATGCTTTAATGTTAAAATGTAATCTTTCCGGGTTCAAATGAAACATTTTTTTCATCGTATGAAGTTTCCGAAGCTTATTTTAAATCGCCAAAAAAAATCTATCATTTTATCCGCTGCACTAATTCACCACCCCCCCTCTTAGTGCCACTCGATCCCTAACAATTGGTATCAGAGCCACATTCTTTCTCTTTCGGATTTACACTCGTGAGAAATGGCTCTAAATGGTTTTCAAGAGGGCTTTTCGGTTTTTCGTCCACTGTTCTTTAACGGTTCATGAGAGTTTTCATGCTTTCAATGAATTTGGATTTGTGGAACATTATCGAAATGGCTTTCAACCTTCCTCTAAACTGACGAATGAATGGTCGGATTTGGAGAAAAGGTCTTTTTCTTTAAACGCAAAGGCTATGAATGCCTTATTTTACGCTTTAGACAAGAATGAGTTCAATCGGATTTCTACGTGTGAAACGGCTTTTGACATTTGGCGAACTCTTGAAATCACGCACGAAGGAACGAGTAGAGTCAAAGACTCAAAAGTTAATATCTTGATGCATGATTTTGAGATTTTCCGAATGGCACCAAGTGAGACTATCAATGACATGTTCTCCCATTTCTCGGATGTCATCAATAGTCTAAAAGCTCTTGGTAAATGTTGTTTAGATTTTGAACTCGTAAACAAGATTTTAAGATCTCTTCCAAAAAGATGGGATCCGATAATAACCGTAATACAAGAAACAAAAGATCTAAAAAACTATCCTATTGATGAACTTAGTGGGTCTTTAAAGACCTATGAAATGAGTTTCTTGGAACGTTTAGAATATCATGAATATGATGAACATTTGAACCACCTTCTAAAGAACAAGAAGGTTTTTGAACATCAGACAAATGAATGCCACTTGAGTGATGACTCAAGTGATGAGGACAATGAGGACATTGAACACATAACAATGAATGTTAATAAGTTCATTAAACAAAAATGTAAAATGAACAATGAACTTGAACGGAGGATTATGCCAAAGAAGAAGAAGAAGACTTGCAAAGAAGAATCAAGTAAAGATGAGGTGAAATGAGCTTTGACGGTTTTCGACAATGAGGTAAGAAACTCACCCAAGTTGTTTTTACCTTACTTTGAAATTACATGATCCTTTCATGAGTTGCTTGAAATAGTTGGTAGGATTTTTTTTATGCTTTTTCCTTTCTAGTAATTTTTTAAAAATTAAAAATATGAATGATGCATGATTTGTGATAATGCTTAGGATTAATCCATGCATGTGTATCTTGATGATTTATATTGCTTTTCATGATGCTTGATGATTTTGTAACATGCATTAGTTTTTGAAGTAATGTTGATTTGACTCTATGTTATGGATTAACATATTTTTGGTCTAATTATTTTCATGACAAATTAAGATGACATTTTGAGATGATGAAATTTTATGTATACTTTCCATATCGGTTTTCAATTTTAAACATGATACATATCTATGTATGAATTTCTTGAAAATCTTTTGATGATAGATATATGTATCTTGATTATAATTTGAAAACTTCCATCTTGGCTTAGTGGGTTTTAATCTTTTTTATGATGAAATTTTTATTGATATATGTCTTCATGAAATCAATTATAAAGACCCAACCCACAAATTTTTAAAATGAAAGAAATATGGCTTTGATGTTCCCTTGTGTAATATTTGGACTTAATGGGTTTCATGACAAAAGTTATTTTTCAGATTTTTAAAATGATGTATGATTTTAGCAAAAGTTTGAGCATTGATCATCTTGTTATAACAAATGAAAAAAAGAAGTGAAATGATTTTAATGATAAATTCACTTCTAAATATGATGATGCTCTCATGTTTAAATATGATGCATGACATTGATCATTCTTATGAAAGATCAAATCACTTAAATTGAAACTCATAAAAATGAGAAATTACACTATCATGATGCTTTACGTGTAATGCTTTTGATCTTAATGGGCTAAATGATAACTTGTATTTCAAAGTAATACAATGATGACTTTCATATAAATAATTGAACATACCTTATGTAATCATCATTGACAATAATAGTTGGTTGTCATGCTTAATGATTTTATGATATCATGAGTATTTAATGGCATTATGTCTTGATGACAAACTCATGTTTCGGTTGTAAAATTTGATACTCATCTTTTGAAACATGAAACATATTATCATGATAAATTGAATCTCATGTCTTAGAATAATATGTTGCATTTATGCCTTGACAATTTTTATGATAAAGTTTGATTTTCAATTTTTGATGAAAGGCAAGTAATAAATTTATTTATGATATTTTATAAATCACTAGAATTACGAATGAGATTTTGATGATACGGTAATGACTTTATTCATGTTATTAATCTCAAAAATAATAATTTGATTATGAGTCTTAAGTTGATAAATTGAGCTTGAATGATTTTTCTTTTAATGATTCTTGAATCTTTTAGAATTATGACTTGTTAAGACATATTTAATGCTTGAATCAAGTTCTAAAAGATTTCATTTTGCTATAAAGAAATTTTATTGAAATCATGATCTTGACAAATATGACTTGAAACTCTTTATAAATCAAGATCTTTTACCATGCTCCTTCTGTCTTATCAAATGAAAATTCTTTAAATGAAATATAACTTGTCTTTTGATTTCTCGGAATTCAATACTTAAATTTTTATGAATTCGTGTCTTGATTATTATGAAATATGATCTTGGTAAAAAATTCTTATGTATGAATCAAGATCTTGTGTTTGATCTCCTAAGACTTCCATTAGTTATTTCCTAAAAAGGAGACTTGTTAAAATGATTCATGAACCTTTTGATTTATGACTTTTGGATTCATGACTTAAGATTGAAGATTGAAACATTATATGCTAAAATTATTATTTTTTTATTTCAATACTTCCTTGAATGCCTTATGTGATGATTGAAAATTTGATGAAAAAGAATTGTGCTTAATATTTGAATCATTTATCATGGCTTAAAAATGAATGAAAAGAAAATATGTTAGCACTTGTAATCATGATTTGATCCTTAATATTGATATGCTTTTATATATCATGATTCTTGGTTGTATGACATTTATCTTGAATTAAAAATTGATAAATATGAATCTAGATCTTGCTAAAATGAAAAGTTATGAATCATGGATGATATCTTTTGGTTTTGATTCTTGTTGAATTTACATATTGATATCCTTCATGACATGATTTTTGATGTTTCAATACCATCTTGTATGCATCATGTGATGATTGATATATTGATTGATGTAAATTTTTCATTGGTTCCTCCCTTCTTTTCAATATTAATAAAGGGGGAGAAAAGTTGTTAACTTATGTATCAAAAGAAAAAGTTTGCTAGCTTAAACATTGAATAGTAAAATGTTGCTATCTCAAGAAAGGCAAAAATCTT
The DNA here is from genome assembly GCA_023547065.1 of Musa troglodytarum. Taxonomy (NCBI): domain Eukaryota; kingdom Viridiplantae; phylum Streptophyta; class Magnoliopsida; order Zingiberales; family Musaceae; genus Musa; species Musa troglodytarum. The sequence continues at coordinate 22,228,954 of CP097508.1, read as the reverse complement.
ACTCAACGTCGCTTTTTTCAATAAAATTGCTTGCATCTTTGTTACAAATTATTGTTGAATCTCATGCAACATTATTTGTAGTATTAATCCTTCCTTTCTTTTTGATATTGATAAAGGGGGAGAAGGCTTTTGCTAGATTACATATTACAAATGAATGCAAAAGTCCTAGCATGCAAAGAAAGCAAAACTTGCAAACTTGCTCTTCTCAAAAGAGAAGAAAGAAATTACAAAATTGCATGCATATCGCAAAAGAAGTCAAGTAAATGCACATATTTGAATACAATTTGCTTGTACTTCTCAAAGGAACATAGAAAAACTTGCTATCATCACGAATAGTGCTATCTTGCCTATTATGATAAACTTGCAATGCCTAAATGTTGTATAATGTGATTAATAGCTAGTGTGTTGTCAAAATTGCATATCCTTGAAAACTAGCTATAATGCTGCTTCTCCTTTTTGTTGATGACATAGGGGGAGAAGTAGATTGATGACTTCATACAATGTAATGATGCTTGAATATTTTATATATTTACATGATGGTTTAAAAATTCTCATAACATTGTGATGAATGTTGCTTGGATTTGGGATAATCCAAGTGTTCTATCAATGGCATATTGATAGGGGGAGTTTGTGTTAAACTCCGAGGAGTTATGGATAACTCTGTTAGTCATCAATTAGTTATCATCATCAAAAAGGGGGAGATTGTTGAATCTCGGATTTTAATGATGAAACTAATTGAGTGTGTTTTGTTGTTTAATTGCGTGTTGAGTTACGCAGGTCTACTATTGATCAGGATTAGATAGTTGACGCTGGAGGAATTGACGTTGCGCCGGAAGTAATCACGTCAGGATATTGGATGTTGAGCCGGAGGTTCGATCGACTATCGGCAGGAGGCTTCGTACATCGAGCATCGAGCCAAGAAGTGCGGAGTTGCGCCATGGATATCAGGGTTGCGGAGGTCAACCGCCGATTGGGCAACAAGCCGCTAGAGAGGGCGATGTGCCGAAGGATCGGATGAAGCACCGACCAATGATGTGCCGGGCAACTGAATGTCAATTCGCATTGTAATAACTGTCTAGATCGAAGTAGAGTGTTTGGTGTTTGTTTGTACAGGAGTAACTACGAAAGGGATGAAGACGTAAAGTGAAACCAAAGGCCGAAGTCAAGTGCAATGGATCGTTGGTAGTTTGAGAGTTTGACGGAAGTCTGAAGATTCGTTGGAAGTTCACGGAGCTTGCCAAGAAAGATCGGAGCTTACCAAAGAAGCTTGGGGGAACTCGCCAAAATCATCGTGGAGTCCGACAACTTGTCGGGAGTCCATAGGATGGTTTCCGAGGGATCGTCGGAAGACCGCCGGAAGTTCACCGGAAGCTCGTCGGAAGAAGACTTGACTTTCGAACTTTGTAATAGCTTAGAAATGTCTTTAATTTCGTAGTTAGCACATCAATTTGGGTTAAGATTAGGGGTTAATCCTTTAACCCAAGTATGGGCCCATTGGGCCTTGTTTGGGACCGGTTTGGACCGAGTTTTTGACCCAAACCAGACGGTGATTTGTGCTGGGCGGTGGCACCGCCCAGCAGCCAATGTGCCCAGCAGCATGTGTGCATGCTTGCATGCATGCTGGGCTACCTGCATGCATGCTGGGCTACCTGCATGCATGCTGGGCGGTAGCACTGCCAGCAGCATGCGTGCTGCTACATGCATGCATGCTACGTGCATACATGCTAGGTGGTGGCACCGCCCGGCTACTGTAGCCAGGTGGTAGCACCGCCAGGAGCAAGTGGTAGCACCGCCTGGAGTAGGCGGTAGCATTGCCTGCTGTGTCAGTCTGACACTGTGCAGACGATAGCACCGCCTGACACCGGGAAACACCAATTTGATTTTAAATTTGGAGCCCAAATTTGAAACCATTTTGGATCTATAAATACCCCCTCTTTCTCAGCTAAATGAGGGACCCTTTAAGAGTTAGATTTTGAAAATAAGTCTTGGGAAAGTCTTGTTCTTCATTTTGCTTAAGTGTTCACCTCATTCTTCTTGTGAAATCTTATAAGAGTGTGAACCACTTGTAAAGGGTTGTGAGAGGGGTATTTGATCCTTCCCCTTCAAAGGATTTGGTAGTGGAAGAAGGAAGCCTCATCGGAGAAGGCTTCGGAAGTGGATGTAGGTCACTTTGACCGAACCACTATACATCGCTGCGTCTTGATTGTGTAAGTGTTTAAATTTCTTTTTTATCTCTTTACTTTGCTGCAAGTATCTACTTACCTACATCTTCATCTTATTACGTATGCTTTAAAGTTAAAATGCAATCTTTCCGGGTTCAAACGAAACATTGTTTTCATCGTACGAAGTTTCCGAAGCTTGTTTTAAATCGCCGAAAAAAATCTATCATTTTATCCGCTGCACTAATTCACCCCCCCCCCTCTTAGTGCCGCTCGATCCCTAACAACAGCAGGGATTGCGACGATGCACCTCTCTCTTTTTCTAGGCAGAGGAGAACAGGAGGTGGCTACCAAAAACCCTCAACCTATAGAACTTTGGTTCCCTCCTATTTATAGAGGCCCCCTGAAAACCCTAATGGATCTTTTTACCCTATTGGGTATTGGATCTCCATCCAATCACCCAATTATCTTGGATTAGTGGATTTCTATCCAATAATCTCTTATTAGCAATTATTAGATCTCATCTCAGGATCCAATAATTCAGAGGCTTAATGATATCCAATAAGATAGGGGGTTCAGCGGATATCTCATATCCGAACCTTTACTCGTCGTAACACCTACCATATGTGTGGGACCCTCTTGACCCAATATCGAGCTGGCCATGAGTCATACTTGTTAGAACTCCTTCTGACTTAGTAAATTATTATCTCTATAATAATTCACTCAACTCATCGGCTGCGGACGTACTAGGCCACTACGTCGCGACTCCTAGACGATATAGGGGAATCCAATCCTTTGGACCTATCTGTCCTTAGTTGTCATGTATCTATAGTCTTTCATCCATCTAATATCCCAGAGACCTTATACCGGGCATGGTGTTGTCAGGCCCACACGGTCTCTCCTTGAATCTTGCTCTTGTCGAATTCTCCCGGAGAACTCTTTCTCTCTCAATCTGAATAACCTTGACCAAGGATTTGTTCGAGCAAGAACACATGGGATATTCCTCTCATGATACTAAGAGCAGATGATCCTCTATTAACACTCAATAGCCCTCGTAAGGTTGGCTACCACTCCCAATGACCGGTTGTACTAGATATGGAACTTTTCAAACCTATAAGTCCGGTATCAAAGAGTGGAGTACTCATACAGGACATCCTTGGTGTCTCAAGTCTAAGGACCAGATACACTACTGGGACTACGGAATTGCTGTCTAACGTGAGGTATCAATAACCATCTAGCATTCCGTAGGTGGATCAATTAGTGAACTCATTCTCCAATGAGCACCTGCACTGTACCCTTAGTGTCCCCACACGAGTAGCTATGAGACCAGCTACCTCCATCATATGAACGGGTATACAGCACACTAGTCTATCCGGTTATCTCGATGTCCTTCTTGAGTAACCTATGACCAGGACAATTTAGGATCTGTGTTTAAAGATGGATCGGTCTCATTATCGTAATCTCATCACGATCCAATTCCCATTGCACAGATCCAAGGACATCACAATATACATCTAGATAATGTGAGATAATGCCAATAATCATAAGCAAAGAGATTGACGCAGCGTGTTACAGGTGCAATCACTCATGTGATTGGCTTGTAGGGCACCTATAACTAGCAGCAGTAGTGCTGGTGAAGACGAGCAAGCATTCTGACTCACTTGGGTAGCATCATAATCAAAAAGATAAATCAAGAACTTTACCTCTTTCTAATATATCAAAGTCTTTCACAAGAACAGTTTCTCAGGTTACCCACGCATAGGAGAACGAGTAACCTTCATCTCTTCCTACATCGACAGGAACTACCGCAATGGGGATCTCACGTCTGACTCATCGTACTAACCAGGATATTGTATCTCAACCAGTCTCTACAAACCTCACCAGCCAGGACATTCAGCCGTAACAGGTGCCTCAACCTTCAACAAACACTGCCAACCTAGATATCTTGGGTACTTCAAAATTTAATCATTTGCAAGCTGTGGATGAAGTGGATAAAAATATAAATAAAGGCTTAAAAGGTAAGGATATTATGCGGGAGAAAACTACAAAACCCAAGGATAAGAAGGATGGTACTATTAAGTCACACATACTTTCGTCTACCTAGGAAAAGACCCTTATTTCCTTTCCTACCTATTTTATTTCTGATGAAGATACTTTGTTGGAATGTTCATGGGCTAAATAAACTTGAGAAATGTCGGGAGCTTAATAGAATAATCAAGTCTGCTGCTTGTGATATTATTATTCTGGTGGAAACAAAAATTAAACCATCTCGGGTTTGTGTTCAAAGAAATTTAATATGGCCAGAGGCAGAACTTCTTACCAATGATACACGTGACACTTATGGTAGAATATGGGTATTATGGCATCCGAACTCTGTTAGTGCTTGCTTTATTTCTGCTACAGAATAATTCATCCACTTTAAGGCCGAGGATAAAAAGAATGGTTGTCAATTCCATATTACTGGTGTATATGCTTCTAATAGTATGCAGGAAAGAAACGTTCTATGGAATGATCTGATTAACATTGCAAATGGTTGTCTTACAGTGCCTTGGATTGTTTTTGATGACTTCAATACTGTTCGGTACACACATGAAAAAGTGGGAGGTAAACCACTTTCAAAGAGCAAGATTCAAGGTTTTAAAAATTACATAGATATTGCTGCATTGATTGATATGAAATCTATAGGAGACTGGCTTTCATAGAGTAATCAAGGTGCTGCCCATAGGAAAATAATGGCTCGACTCGATAGGTGTCTGATTAATCATGAATGGTTAATAGTTTACCTTATTCAATTCTGGAGTATGGTGCTCAGTTGTTCTCTGATCACTCTTCAATATATATACATGCAAATAAAGTAATACTCAGAGACAAGAAACCATTTGGATTCTTTAACATGTGGAGTACCCATCCTCAGTTTCTCAAGGTTATCAGATCAGCTTGGAATGTTAATGTGCATGGATCTCCCCCTTATATCTTATGCCAAAAGCTTAAAGCATGTAAAGCAGCACTAAAGGAGTGAAATACAAACACCTTTGGCAATATTACCACCCGAGTTTAGTTAAGCAAAAAGGAACTAATGGTAGTGCAACATGAGCTGCATCTTCAACCCTTTGACGAGAATCTTTTTTGCAAAGAGGCAGAGGCTAGGTATCAATTCATGCAGGCCTTAAAGCATGAAGAAAGTTTTGCAAAACAGAAGTCTCAATAGCATTTGCTTACTCTAGGGGATTCTAATACGAAGCTTTTCTATACAGCCATTGCTACTAGAAGGGCTGTTAACTATATCAGGAAATGTAAAGACCAAGATGGTACGCTTATTGAGAATTTGGATAAGGTTAAAGCACACACTGAATAATTTTTTTATTCTTTACTCAATCAAACAGAGCAGCCTAATAATGTTCATGTGGAGCCTACTAGAAAGCTTGATTCGGATGACATCATGATTCTTAATGCACTAATTACAGACGAAGAAGTTGTAAGAGTTGTCTTCAAGTCACCAAAGCACAAAAGCCCTAGTTCAGACGGATTTCCAACTGAATTTTACCAAATTGCATGGCCGATCATTGGAAATGACATGATTAAAGCTTGTCAGCATTTTTTCTCTTCAGGTCGTATTCTTAAAGCGATAAATTATACTTTTATTTCTTTAGTTCCTAAGAATGCAGGGGCTGATTCACTGGAGCACTACAGGCCTATTTCTTTATGCAACTTTATTTACAAGATCATCTCCAAGTTACTTGCAGATCGAATGTAAATAATTATGCATGAGATTATTAGACCTACTCAGGCTGCTTTCATTAAAGGGTGAAGTATACATCATAATGTTCTTCTTGCTAACGACTTAGTCAAAGATCTGCACTCCAAATCAAGAAGGACGAAAATATGTTTTAAAGCAGACTTACAAAAAGTATTTGATTCGGTTAATAGACACTTTCTCTACAAGATGCTCCTCAGTATGAACTTCCCTCAAAAATGGGTTAATTAGATTTAGTGTTGCTTGGAAACTCTAAAATTTTCAGTTTTGTTCAATGGTTCACCCGTTGGCTTCTTTGGGAGTATGAATAGATCCGACAAGGAGATCCACTTTCTCTATATCTTTTTATAATTGTCATGGAAGGACTCAACTGTATATTAGAAAAGGTAGTCTCTGATGGTAGCATTAAGATACCCCATATTGGTTCTATTCATATATCTCACATAACATTTGCAGATGATCTTATTATATTTCTTCGCAATGACACTACTTCAGTGAGGAATATGGCTCCTATTCTGAAAGATTTTAGTTTGGTTTCTGGCCTTCAACTAAATCATACAAAAAGTAAAGTCTGTATGGGTTCTTGCATTGAAGATAAAGACTTTATTATATAAACTCTAGGGGTTTGCGAGGGAAGTCTACCAATTTCTTATCTAGGTCTCCCACTCATATCCATTGGCATTCACAAAACCCACTGTCAGCCTATCATGCAAAAAATAAAGAATATAATTTCCTCCTGGAAAATTAGACTTCTTTCCAAAGCAGGACGACTTGAACTCATTCGATCTGTATTATTCTCTTACTTTATTTATTGATCTAATGCATTTCTTCTACCTGTCGGACTTCTTCAGGATATTGAACGACTATTGAAGAACTTTTTCTGGAAGGGTACGGATGGAAAGGCAATGCATATGGTAAATTGGGATAGCATTTGTAGACCAAAAGATGAGGGGGGGTTGAATCTGTGAAATCTGAGAGATTGGAACAAAGCTTATTTGGTACAGAAATTATGGGATCTTTTGCAAAATAAATCCTTATAGTCACAATGGGTTTTTTTTAGGTACCTATCTAAGGAATCAATCTGGGAAGTTTAAAAAAGAACATATCATTCTACTACTTGGAAAGGAATTTTGAAGGCAAGAAAAGGTAGTCTCTGATAGCAGCATTAAGGTACCCCATGTTGGTTCTATTCATATATCCCACATAACATTTGTAGATGATCTTATTATATTTCTTCACAATGACACTACTTTAGTGAGAAATTTAGCTACTATTCTGAAAGATTTTGGTTTGGTTTCTGGCCTTCAACTAAATCATGCAAAAAGTAAAGTCTATATGGGTTCTTGCATTGAAGATAAAGACTTTATTATACAAACTCTAGGTGTTAGCGAGGGAAGTCTAACAGTTTCTTATCTGGGTCTCCCACTCATACCCACTGTCATTCACAAAACCCACTGTCAGCCTATCCTATAAAAAATAAAGAATATAATTTTCTCCTGGAAAACTAGACTTTTTTCCAAAGCAGGACGACTTGAACTCATTCGATCTGTATTATTCTCTTACTCTATTAATTGATCTAATGCATTTCTTCTACATGTTGGACTTCTTCAGGATATTGAACAACTATTGAAGAACCTTTTCTGGAATGGTACGGATGAAAAGGCAATGCATATGGTAAATTGGGATAGCATTTGTAGATCAAAAGATGAGGAGGGGTTGAATCTGCGAAATCTGAGAGATTGAAATAAAGCTTGTTTGGTACAGAAATTGTGAGATCTTTTGCAAAATAAATCCTTATGGTCACAATGGGTTTCTTCTAGGTACCTATATAAGCAATCAATCTGAGAAGTTTCAACAAGAACATATCATTCTACTGCTTTGAAAGGAATTTTGAAGGGAAGAAATTGGTTGATCAACCACATTTCTTATGCAATCTCTTCTGGGACCAGAATTAATATGTGGTATGATCCTTGGGTGAATGGGAAGAGTATATTTCAATTGTATGGTGATAGAGTATGAAGAGATCTTAGGGCCCCTAAAGATTGGAAGGTTTCTGAGTTCATTGTTAACGACACTTGGTGTCTTCCTAATCCTATTTCTCCTTATATGCTATCACTTTGGCCGACTATTACAGCTCTTCCAATTAGGAATAACTCATTAAATATGCTTAATTGGCTTCATGACAATGGAAAGTTTAGTGCTACATCTGCATAGAATCAAATCAGACAAAGAAATAACAAGTGGATCTCGAGGAGTTGGTCATGGGATAGACTGGATTCACAGAGATATTCCTTATGCACATGGCAGGCCCTTCTTGCCAAACTACCCACAATGGACAATATGAAGCGAAAAGGTATATATCTTGTTAAGCGATGCTCTCTTTGTATACAATAGGAAGAAAGTACAGATCATTTCTATTTTGCTTGTGACTACACTAATTGGGTATGGATGGAGATTCTGAAAAGATTTGACATACATAGGCTACCAATGCCAAACTTGCACCAAGAACTAGAACAGCTGCAGCAAAACTTCTCAAGAAAAGGGCTTCTTACACAACTAGCAAAGCTTACCTTCAGATGTACTATTTGGTGGATTTGGAAGGAGAGATGTAGTAGAATCTTTGAGGGTCATAACACATACAATGCTCACCTTTTGCTCGAGATACTTAGCGACTCAAAATCATGTATGGAGTAGGATCTGGAAATGAGGTATTTAACAAGTAGAGAAAAAGAGATCTTCCTCAGATTCAATTTTATAATTCTTTAATGCTTTCTAGAAAGGTTGTTGTATTGTGTGATTCTCTACTTCAAAAATGTGATATATTCATCGGTCGTCTAGGAATGGTTGGTTATTGCATTTTGCCATTTGTTGCCTATGGTAGAGCGTTATAGTCTATAACATGTGTAGTCATGACTACTTTTCTGTTTAACTACTCTTGGAGATTTGTCTGGTAGAGTGAGACCATTCCACCTTTCTGAGGTGGGGTGCATTCTCCTAGACTGCTCTAAGAGATCTCAGGCTTTAGTCTATGGCTTTTGTAGATAAAGCTATTTTGTACAAACTTCATACTAAATCTACTTACAAAAAAAAATTTTTTGAAGGCAAGAAATTAGCTGATCAACCACATTTCTTATGCAATCTCTTCTGGGACTAGAATTAATATATACTATGATTCTTGGGTGAATGGGAAGAGTATATTTCAATTGTATGGTGATAGAGTACAAAGAGATCTTGGGGCCCCTAAAGATTGGAAGGTTTTTGAGTTCATTGTTAACAGCACCTAGTATCTTCCTAATCCTATTTCTCCTTATATGCTATCACTTTGGCCGACTATTATAGCTCTTCCAATTATGAATAACTCATCAGATATGCTTAATTAGCTTCATGACAATAGAAAGTTTAGTGCTACATCTACATGGAATCAAGTCAAACAAAGAAACAACAAGTGGATCCTGAGCATTTGGACATGGGATAGACTAGGCTCACAAAGACATTCCTTATGCATATGACAGACCCTTCTTGCCAAACTACCCACAATGGACAATATGAAGCGAAAATGTATATATCTTATTAACCGATGCTCTCTTTGTATGCAACAGGAAGAAAGTACAGATCATCTCTATTTTGCTTATAACTACACTAATAGGGTATGGATGGAGATTCTGAAAAGATTTGAAATACATAAGCTACCAATGCCAAACTTGCATCAAGAACTAGAACAGCTGCTGCAAAACTTCTTAAGAAAAGGGCTTCTTACACAACTGGCAAAGCTTACCTTCAGATGTACTATTTGGTATATTTGGAAGGAGAGATATAGCAGAATCTTTGAGGGTCACAACGCACACAATGCTCACCTTTTGCTCGAGATACTTAGCGATTCAAGGTCATGTATGGAGCAGGATCTTGAAATGAGATATTTAACAAGTAGAGAAAAAGAAATCTTCCTCAGATTCAATTTTACAATTCTTTAATGCTATCTAGAAAGGTTGTTGTATTGTGTGATTCTCTACTTCAAAAATGTGATATATTCACCAATCATCCAGGAATATGTGGTTATTGCATTTTGCTATTTGTTGCCTATGGTAGAGCATCATAGTCTACAACATGTGTAGTCATGACTACTTTTCTGTTTAACTACTCTCGGAGATGAGTCTGGTGGAGTGAGACCATTCCACTTTTCTGAGATGGGGTGCATTCTCCTAGACTGTACTAAGAGATCTCAGGCTTTAGTCTATGGCTTGTATAGACAAAGCTATTTTGTACAAACTTCATACTAAATCTACCTACATTTACTTACCAAAAAAAAAATTTGAATCACTATGACACTACTTCAGTGACAAATTTTGCTACTATTTTAAAAGATTTTGGTTTGGTTTCTGGCCTTCAGTTAAATCATACAAAAAGTAAAGTCTATATGGGTCCTTGCATTGAAGATGAAGACTTTATTATACAAACTTTGGGGATTAGCGAGGAAAGTCTACTGGTTCCTTATCTGGGTCTCCCTCTCACATCCACTAGCATTCACAAAACCCACTGTCAGTCTATCCTGCAAAAATAAAAAATAGAATTTTCTCCTAGAAAACTAGACTCCTTTCCAGAGCAAGACGACTTGAACTCATCCGATCGGTACTGTTCTCTTACTCTATTTATTGGTCTAATGCATTTCTTCTACCTGTTGGACTTCTTCAGGATATTGAACGACTATTGAATAACTTTTTTTAGAATGGTACGAATGGTAAGGTAATACATATGATAAATTGGGATAGCATCTGTGGACCAAAAGATGAGAGGGGGCTAACTCTACAAAATCTGATAGATTAGAATAAAGCTTGTTTGGTACAGAAATTGTGGGATCTTTTGCAAAACAAATCCTTAAAGTTGAATAACTATGGTTTTTCCAAAAAATGTGATGGTCTTAAAGCTTGCACAAAGTCGATGTTGGATAGATTTTTTTCCCATGTCTCAAAAATTCAAAATATTGACTATTCCCAACTTTTTTTTAGGCCTAGGGAAGTTGACTAACCTTGGTTTCGCCAAAAAATATGATAGTCATAAAGTTTGCACAAAGTCAATGTTTGATCAATTTTTTCTCACTATCTCAAAATTTTAAAATACTAACCATTTCCAACTTAATAGGCCAAGGAAAGTTGAATAACCTTAGTTTTGCCAAAAAAAACGTGACGGTCATAAAGTTTGCGCAAAGTCGATATTTGATTGGTTTTTTGTGCACCATCTCAAAAATTCAAAATATTGATCATTCCCAACTTATTAGGCACAGGAAGTTTTATAACCTTGGTTTCACAAAAAAAAATGGGACAGTCATAATGTTTGCGCAAAGTCGATGTTTGATCGATTTTTTACACACCCTCGTGAAAATTTATATTATTGACCTTTCCCAACTTATTAGGACTAGGGAAGTTGTATAACCTTCATTTCGCCAAAAAACATGATGGTCATAAAGTTTGTGCAAAGTTGAGAGTTAATTGGTTTTCAGCGCACCGTCTCGAAAATTTAAAATATTAACCATTCCCAACTAATTAGGCCTAGAGAAGTTGTATAAAGTTTGCGCAAATTCGATGTTTGATCGGTTTTGTCACACCGTCTCAAAAATATAAAATATTTACTATTCCCAACTTATTAGGCCTAGGGAAGTTGGATAATATTAGTTTCACCAAAAAAATGTGGTGGTCATAAAGTGTATGCAAAGTTGATGTTTGATCGATTTTCTTCGCACCATCTTAGAAATTCAAAATATTGACAATTCCCAACTTATTAGGCCTAGAGAAGTTGTATAACCTTCGTTTCGCCAAAAAATGTGACGGGCATAAAGTTTGAGCAAAGTCGATGTTTAATCATTTTTTTCACACCATCTTAAAATATAAAATATTGACCAATCCCATCTTATTATGCTTAGGGAAGTTGAATAACATTGGTTTCGTCAAAAAACGTGACGGTCATAAAGTTTGTGCAAAGTCGATGTTTGATCGATTTTTTCGTACCACCACGAAAATTCAAAATAATGACCATTCCCAAATTATTAGGCCCAGGAAGTTGTATAATCACAGTTTCACCAAAATCCGTGTTGGTTATAAAGTTTGCGCAAAGTCGATGTTTGATCAATTTTTTCACACCGTCTCAAAAATATAAAATATTCACCATTCCCAACTTATTAGACCCAAGGACGTTGAATAACATTGGTTTCACCAAAAAATATGATGGTTATAAAGTTTGTGTAAAGTCAATGTTTGATCAGGTTTTTTTCACACTATCTCAAAAATTCAAAATATTGACAAATCCCAACATATTTGGCCTAGGGATGTTGAGTAACCTTGGTTTCGCCAAAAAATATGACTGTTATAAAGTTCGTGGAAAGTCAATGTTTGATTGGGTTTTTGCTCATCATCTCAAAAATTAAAAATATTGACCATTCCAAACTTATTAGGCCTAGGGAAGTTGTATAACCTTGGTGTCGCCAAAAAATGTGTCGGTCATAAAGTTTACATAGTCAATTTTTTATTATTATTTTCGTATTGTCCCAAAAATTAAAAATATTGACCATTCCAAATTTATTAGGCCTAGGGAAGTTGAATAACCTTGATTTCATCAAAAAATGTGATGGTCATAATGTTTACACAAAGTCGATATTGGATCGATTTTTTTCACAATGTCTCAAAAATTCAAAATACTAACCATTCTTAACTTATCAAAAGCCTAGGAAAGTTGAATAACATTATCTTTGCCAAAAAATGTAATGGTCATAAAGTTTGTGCAAAGTCACAGTTTGATCTCTTTTTTGCGCACCATATTGAAAAATTAAATTATTAACCATTCCCAACTTATTAGGCCAATGAAAGTTGTATAACCATGGTTTCGCCCAAAAACGTGACAGTTATAAAGTTTACACAAAGTTGATGTTTGATCGGTTTTTTTCGTACATTCTCAAAAATTCAAAATATAGACCATTCCCAACTCTAGGGATGTTGAATATCCTTGGTTTCGCCAAAACATGTAACTGTTATTAAGTTTGCGTAAAGTCATTGTTTGATCCGTTTTATGCGCACCATCTCAAAAATTTAAAATATTGACCATTCCCAACTTATTAGGCCAAGGAAAGTTATATAACCATGGTTTCACCGAAGAATGTGTCGGTCATAAAGTTTTTGCAAAGTTGATTTTTGATCGATTTTTTGCGCACCGTCTCGAAAATTTAAAATATTGACAATTCCCAACTTATTTGGCCCAGGGAAGTTGTATATAACCATGGTTTCGCTCAAAAATGTGTCGGTCATAAAGTTTTCGCATAGTCAATTTTTAATCAGTTATTTTTTGTACCATCTAAAAAATTTAAAATATTGACCATTCCCAAATTATTAGGCCTAGGGAAGTTGAATAACCTTGGTTTTGCCAAAAAAAAATGTGATGGTCATATAGTTTGTGCAAAGTTGATGTTTAATCGATTTTTTTTGCACCATCTCGAAAATTCAAAATATGAACTATTCTGAACTTATTAGGCCTAGGGAAGTTAAATAACATTGTCTTTGCCAAAAAATATGACAGTCATAAAGTTTGCACAAAGTCGATGTTAGATCGGTTATTTGCATACCATCTCGAAAATTTAAAATATTGACCATTCCCAACATATTAGCCCTAGGAAAGTCGAATAACCTTAGTTTCGCCAAAAAACATGACGGTCATAAAATTTGCATAAAGTCGATGTTTGATTGATTTTTTGTGCACCATATCGAAAATTCAAAATATTGACCATTCCCAACTTATTAAGCACTAGAAGTTGCATAACCTTGGTTTCGCAAAAAAACATGATGGTTATAAAGTTTGCGCAAAGTCGATGTTTGATTTGTTTTTTCACACTTTCTCGAAAATATAAAATATTGATCATTCCCATCTTATTAGGCCTAGGAAAGTTGAAAAATATTGGTTTCGCCAAAAAACATAACGGTCATAAAGTTTATATAAAGTCAATGTTTGATCAAGTTTTTTTTGTACTATCTAAAAAATTTATAATATTGACCATTCCCAACTTATTAGGCCTAGGGATGTTGAGTAACCCTGGTTTTGCCAAAAAATAAGATAGTTAGAAAGTTTACGAAAAGTCAATGTTTGATCGATTATTTACGCAACGTGTCAAAAATTCAAAATATCGATGATTCCAAATTTATTAGGCCTAGGGAAGTTGTATAACCTTGGTTTTGCAAAAAAAATGTGTCGGTCACAAAGTTTACGCAAAGTCAATTTTTAATCATTTTTTTCACACCATCTCGAAAATTAAAAATATTAACCATTCTCAATTTATTAGGCCTAGGGAAGTTGAGGAACCTTGGTTTCGCTAAAAAAACGTGATAGTCATAAAGTTTACGTAAAGTTGATGTTTGATCAATTTTTTTCACACCATCTCAAAAATTCAAAATACTAACCATTCCCAAAATATCAAGCCTAGGGAAGTTGACTAACTTTGTCTTCGCCAAAAAATGTGATGGTCATAAAGTTTGTACAAAGTTTATGTTTGATTGGTTTTTTGCACACCGTATCGAAAATTCAAAATATTGACCATTCCCAACTTATTAGGCCTAGGTATGTTGAATAACATTGGTTTCGCCAACAAACGTGACGGTCATAAAGTTTGCGCAAAGTTGACGTTTGATCGATTTATTTCACACAATTTGGAAAATTCAAAATATTAACCATTTCCAAATTATTAGGTCTAAGGAAGTTGTATAACCTTGGTTTCGCCAAAAATCCTGATGGTCATAAAGTTTGTGCAAAGTGGATGTTTGATCGATTTTTTTCGCACTACCTTGAAATTTCAAAATACTAACTATTCCCAACTTATTTGGCCTAGGGAAGTTGAATAACATTGTCTTCGCCAAAACACATGACGGTCATAAAGTTTGCGCAAAATCGATGTTTGATCCATTTTTTGTGCACCGTATCAAAAATTTAAAATATTGATCATTCCAAACTTATTTGGCCCAAGGAAGATGTATAACCTTGGTTCTGCGAAAAAATGTGATGGTCATAAAATTTATGCAAATTCGATGTATGATCAGTTTTTTGCGCATCGTCACGAAAATTCAAAATAGTAACCATTCCGAACTAATTTGGCCTAGGGAAGTTGTATAACCATGGTTTTACAAAAAAACGTGATGTTCATAAAGTTTGCTTAGAGTTGATATTTGATCAATTTTTCATGCCCCGTCTCGAAAATTCAAAATATTGACCATTTCCAACTTATTTGGCATAGGGAAGTTGTATAACCTTGGTTAGCCAAAAAAACGTGATAGTGATAAATTTTGAACAAAAATGATGTTTGATCGGTGTTTTTCAAACCATCTTGAAAATTCACATTATTAACCATTCCCAACTTATTAAACCTACAGAAGTTGTATAACCTTTTTTTAGCCAAAAGACATGATGGTCATAAAGTTTGCGCAAAGTCGATGTTTTACTCATTTTTTGTGTACCATCTCCAAAATTTAAAATAATGACCATTCCCAACTTATTAGTCTACAAAGTTGTATAACCTTGGTTTCGCCAAAAAATGTGATGGTTACAAAGTTTGCACAAAGTCAATGAATGATCAGTTTTTTCTGCACATCTCAAAATTTTAAAATATTGACCATTCCCAACTTATTAGGCTAGGGAAAGTTGTATAACCATGGTTTCACCAAAAAATATGTCGGTTATAAAGTTTGCATAAAGTTGATATTTGATTTATTTTTTTTGCACCATCTCAAAAATTCAAAAGATTGATCATTCCCAACTTATTAGGCCTAGGGAAGTTGAATAACCATGGTTTCATCAAAAAACTTGACGGTCATATATTTTGTGCAAAGTCCATGGTTGATCGGTTTTTTGCACACCATCTCAAAAATTTAAAATATTGTCCATTCCCAAATTATTAGGCGTAGAGAAGTTGTTTAACCATGGTTTCGCCAAAAAATGTGACAATCATAAAGTTTGTGCAGAGTCAATGTTTGATCGACCTTTTTCGCACTATCTCAAAAATTCAAAATATAGACCATTCCCAACTTATTAGACCCAGGGAAGTTGAATAACCTTGGTTTCACCAAAAAACGTGATGGTCATAATGTTTGCGCAAAGTCAATTTTTGATTGGTTTTTTTCACACCGTCTCAGAAATTCAAAATAATAACCATTCCCAACTTATTAGGCCTAGGGAAGTTGAATAACATTGTCTTCGCCAAACCACATAACAGTTATAAAGTTTACACAAAATCGATATTTAATCGATTTTTTTCATGCAATCTCAAAAATTCAAAATACAAATCATTCCCAACTTATTAGGCCCAGAGAAGTTGAATAACCTTGTTTTCGTAAGAAAACATAATGGTCATAAAAGTTTGCGCAAAGTCGATGTTTGATATTTTTTTTGCACTATCTCGAAAATTTAAAATATTGACCATTCCCAACTTAATAGTCCTAGTTAAGTTGAATAACCATGGTTTCACCAAAAAAACGTGATGGTCATAAATTTTGTGCAAAGTCAATGTTTGATTGGGTTTTTTTGCACCATCTCGAAAATTCAAAATATTGATAATTCCCAACTATTAGGCCCAAGGAAGTTGTATAACCTTATTTTCGCAAAAAACCTAGACGGTCATAAAGTTTGCACAAAGTCGATATTTGATCGATTTTTTGCACCATCACGAAAATTCAAACTACTGACCATTCCCAACTTATTAGGCCTATGGAAGTTCCATAGCATGGGTTTCGCCAAAAAACGTGACGGTCATAAAGTTTGTGCAAAGTTGATGGTTAATTAGTTTTTTGTGCATCATCTCAAAAATTTAAAATATTGACCATTCCAAACTTATTAGGCCAAAGGAAGTTATATAACCTTGGTTTCGCCAAAAAATGTGACGGTCATAAAGTTTATGCAATGTCGAAGTTTGATCAGTTTTTTGTGCACTTTCTCGAAAATTCAAAATATTGACCATTCCAAACTTATTAGGCCAAGGGAAGTTATATAACCTTGGTTTCGCCAAAAAACTAGACAGTCAAATATTTTGCGCAACATCGATGTTTGATCATTTTTTGCATTCCATCTCAAAAATTCAAATTGCTGACCAATCCCAACTTATTAGGCCTAGGGAAGTTGTATAACCTAGGTTTCACTAAAAAATGTGACGGTCATAAAGTTTGCGCAAAGTTGATTGTTAATTGGTTTTTCGTTAACCATCTAAAAAACTCAAAATATTAACCATTGCCAACTTATTAGGGCTAGGGAATTTGTATATCATTGGTTTCGCCAAAACAAGTGATGGTCATGAAGTTTATGCAAAGTCGATGTTTGATTGATTTTTTTCGCACCATCTCATAAATTCAAAATATTGACCATTCCCAACTTATTAGGCCTAGGGAAGTTGTATAACCTTGGTTTCACCAAAAAATATGATGGTCATAAAGTTTGCGCAATGTCGTAGTTTGATCAATTTTTTGTGCACCATCTCAAAAATTCAAAATATTGATCATTCCAAACTTATTAGGCCCATGGAAGTTGCATATCCTTGGTTTAGCCAAAAAAACTAGATGGTCAAAAAGTTTTCACAAAGTCGATGTTTGTTCGATTTTTTTTGTACCATCTTGAAAACTCAAAATATTGACCATCCCTAGCTTATTAGGCCTAGCGAAGTTGAATAACCTTGGTTTCGTCAAAAAAATATGACTGTCATAAAGTTTGTACAAATTCGATATTTGATCAATTTTTTTTGCAATGTTTTGAAAATTCAAAATACTGACCCTTCCCAACTTATTAGGCCTAGGGAAGTTGAATAACCTTGGTTTCGCCAAAAAAATATGATGGTCATAAAGTTTACACAAAGTCGTTGTTTGATCCATTTTTTTTGCGCCTTCTTGAAAATTTAAAATATTGACCAATCCCAACTTAATAGTCCTGGGTAAGTTGTATAACCTTGGTTACCCCAAATAATAGTGATGGTTATAAAGTTTACGTAAAGTCGATGTTTGATCGATTTTTTCGCATTATCTTAAAAATTCATAATATTGACTATTCCTAACTTTTTAGGTATAGGGAAGTCAAATAGCTATGGTTTCGTAAAAAAGCGTAATAGTCATAAAGTTTATGCAAAGTCATTATTTAATCAGTTTTTTCGCACCATCTAGAAAATTTAAAATAATTGACCATTCTTAACTTATTAGGCCATGTGAAGTTGAATAATCTTGGTTTTGCCAAAAAATGTGACAGTCATAAAGTTTGCGCAAAGTCGATGTTTGATCGGTTTTTTGTGCAACATCTCAAAAATTCAAAATATTGACTATTCCTAACATGTTAGGTATAGGAAAGTTGTATAACATTGGTTTTGCAAAAAAAATATGACGGTCATAATGTTTGCGCAAAGTCAATGTTTGATCGGTTTCTTTTGCACCTTCTCGTAAATTCAAAATATTAACCATTCCAAACTTGTTAGGCCCAGGGGAGTTGTATAACCTTGGTTTCGCCAAAAACCATGATGGTCAAAGATTATGAAAACTGATGTTTAACCAACTTTTTTTGCACCATCTTGAAAATTCAAAATATCGATGATTTCAAACTTATTAGGCCTAGGGGAAGTTGAATAACAATGTTTTTTCCAAAAAAATGTCACGATCTTAAAGTTTATGCACAGTTGATGTTTGATCCATTTTTTTTGCATCATCTCAAAAATTCAAAATATTGACCATTCCCAACTTTTTAGGCCTATGGAATTTGAAAATCCATTGTTTCGCCAAAAATTGTGATGGTCATATATTTTGCACAAAGTCGATGTTTGATCGATTTTTTTCATACTATCACAAAACTTCACGATACTGACCATTCCCAAATTATTAGGCCTAGGGAAGTTGAATAACTTTGGTTTCATCAAAAAACGTGATAGTCATAATGTTTACACAAAGTCTATGTATGATCCATTTTTTTCGCACCGTCTCGAAAATTCAAAATTTTGACCATTCCCAACTTAATAGTCCTAGTTAAGTTGTATAACCTTGGTTTCATAAAAAAATGTGACAGTTATAAAGTTTATGCAAAGTCGATCTTTAATTCGTTTTTTTTGCACCATCTAAAAAATTCAAAATATTGACCATTCCTAACTTATTAGGCCTAGTGAAGTTGAATAACCTTGGTTTTGCCAAAAACATATGACAGTCATAAAGTTTCGCAAAGTCGATGTTTGATTGATTTTTTTTGCACTATCTCAAAAATTTAAAATATCGACCATTCCCGACATATTAGGCCTAGTGAAGTTGAATAACTTTGCTTTTGCCAAAAAAATTGATGGTTATAAAGTTTGTGCAAAGTCGATGTTTTATCGGTTTTTTGTGCACCATCTCGAAATTTTGAAATATTGACCATTTCGAACATATTAGGCACAAGAAAGTTGTATAACCTTGGTTTTAACAAAAAAAATGTGACGGTTATAAAGTTTGTGTAAAGTTGATGTTTGATCGATTTTTTGTGCACCATCTCAAAAATTTAAAATTTTGACCATTCCCAACTTATTTGGTCTAGGGAAGTTGTATAACCTTAGTTTCACCAAAAAAAATGACAGTCATAAAGTTTGCACAAAATCGATGTTTGATCGATTTTTTTATGCACCATCTCAAAAATTAAAATATTGACCATTCCCTACTTGTTAGGCCCTGGGAAATTGCATAACCTTGGTTTTGCAAAAAAACGTGACGATCGTAAAGTTTACACAAAGTCAATGTTTGATCTGTTTCTTTCGCACAATCTTGTAAATTCAAAATATTGACCATTCCCTACTTATTAGGCCTATCGAAGTTGAATAACCTTGGTTTCACCAAAAAATATAATGATCTTAAAGTTTGCGGAATGTTGATGTTTGATCGATTTTTTTCGCACCATCTCGAAAATTTAAAATATTGATAATTCCTAACTTATTCAGTCGAAGGAAGTTGAATAACCTTGGATTCACCAAAAAAGTGAAGGTCATAAAGTTTGCACAAAGTCAATGTTTCATCGGTTTTTTGTGGCACCATCTCGAAAATTCAAAATATTGACAATTCCCAACATATTAGGCCTCGGGAAATTATATAACCTTGGTTTTACCAAAAAACTATATGGTCATAAATTTGTGCAAAAATCGATGTTTGATCAGTTTTTTTGTGTATCATCTCGAATATTCAAATTATTGAAAATTCCCAGCTTATTAGTCAGAGGGAAGTTGTATAACCTTAGTTTCACACTACCTCAAAAATTAAAAAAATTGACCATTACAAAATTATAAGCCCCAGGAAAGTTGTATCACTTTGGTTTCACCAAAAAACATGACGGTCATAAAGTTTGCACAAAGTCGATGTTTGATCAGTTTTTTTGCACCATCTTGAAATTTTGAAATATTGATTATTCCCATCTTATTAGGTCCAGAGAAGTTGTACAACCTTAGTTTTGCCAAAAAATATAATGGTCATAAATTTTGCACAAAACCAATGTTTGATCGGTTTTTTGCACACTGTTTCGAAAATTCAAAATATTAACCATTCCCTGCTTGTCAGGCCCAGGGAAATTGTATAACCTTGGTTTCACAAAAAAATGTCACGATCATAAAGTTTACGCAAAGTCGATGTTTGATCTGTTTCTTTCGCATCATCTCGTAAATTCAAAATATTGATCATTCCCAACTTATTAGCCTAGGACAGTTGAATAACCTTGGTTTCGTAAAAAAATTTGGCGATCTTAAAGTTTGCGCAAAGTCGATGTTTGATCGATATTTTTCGTACCGTCTCAAAAATTTAAAATATTAACCATTCCCAAATTATTAGGCTTAAGGAAGTTGAATAACCTTGGATTCGCAAAAAATGTGACGGTCATAAAGTTTGCGCAAAGTCAATGTTTCTTTATTTTTTTTGGCACCATCTTGAAAATTCAAAATATTAACAATTCCCAACATATTAGGCCTAGGGAAGTTGTTATAACCTTGATTTCACCAAAAAACTAGACGGTCATAAATTTATGCAAAATCGATATTTGATCGATTTTTTTGCGTACCATCTCAAAAATTTAAATTATTGACCATTCCCGACTTATTAGGCCCAGGGAAGTTGTATAACCTTAGTTTCACAAACAAATATGATGGTCATAAAGTTATTACTAAGTCGATGTTTGATCAGTTTTTTACACCGTCTCGAAAATTCAAAATAATGACCATTCCCAACTTATTAGACCCAGGGAAGTTGTACAACCTTGGTTTCGCTAAAAAAATATGATGGTTATAAAGTTTGCACAAAATCAATGTTTGACCAGTTTTTTACGCACCATCTTGAAAATTCAAAATACTGATCATTCCCAACTTATTAGGCCTAGGGAAGTTGAATAACCTTGGTTTTGCCAAAAAATATGATGGTCATAAAGTTTACGCAAAGTCGATGTTTGATCCATTTTCTTTGCATTATCTCAAAAATTTAAAATATTGATCGGTACTAACTTAATAGTCCTAGGTAAGTTTTATAACCTTGGTTACTACAAAAAACGTGACGATCATAAAGTTTGTGCAAAGTCGATGTTTGATCGATTTTTTTTGCATCATGTAAAAAATTCAAATATTGACCATTCCCAACTTATTAAGCATAGGGAAGTCGAATAGCCTTGGTTTCGTAAAAAAACATGACGTTCATAAAGTTTACGCAAAGTCGATGTTTGATCGGTTTTTTTCGCACTATCTCAAAAATTAAAAATTTTGACCATTTCTAACTTATTTGCCCCAGGGAAGTTGTATAACATTGGTTTCACCAAAAAATATGATGGTTATAAAGTTTGCACAAAATCGATGTTTGATCGATTCTTTGCACACCATCTCAAATATTCAAAATATTGACCATTCCCTACTTGTTAGGCCCTAGGAAATTGTATAACCTTGGTTTTGCAAAAAAAATAGGATGATCATAAAGTTTGTGCAAAGTTAATGCTTGATATGTTTCTTTTACACAATCTTGTAAATTCAAAATATTGACCATTCCCTACTTATTGGGACTATCGAAGTTGAATTTGGTTTCACCAAAAAATGTAACAATCTTAAAGTTTGCGGAATGTCGATGTTTGATCGATTTTTTTTGCACCATCTCGAAAATTTAAAATATTGACAATTCCCAAATTATTAGGCCTAATGAAGTTAAATAACTTTGGACTCACCAAAAAGTGAAGGTCATAAAGTTTGCGTAAAGTCAATGTTTCATCGGTTTTTTTTTGCACCGTCTCGAAAATTTAAAATATTAACAATTCCCAACATATTAGGCATCGGGAAATTATATAACCTTGGTTTCACCAAAAAACTAGACAGTCATAAATTTGTACAAAATCGATGTTTGTTTAGTTTTTTGCATACTGTCTCGAATATTCAAATTATTGACCATTCCCAACTTATTAGTCACAGGAAAGTTGTATAACCTTAGTTTCGCACTGCCTCGAAAATTAAAAAAATTTACCATTACCAAATTATAAGCCCCAGGAAAGTTGTATCACTTTGGTTTCACCAAAAAACGTAACGGTTATAAAGTTTGTGTAAAGTCGATGTTTGATCGATTTTTTTGCACCATCTCGAAAATTTGAAATATTGACCATTCGCAACTTATTAGGCCCAAGGAAGTTGTACAACCTTAGTTTTGCCAAAAAATATGATGGTCATAAATTTTGTTCAAAATCAATGTTTGATCGATTTTTTTCACACCGTCTCGAAAATTCAAAATATTGACCATTCCCTGCTTATTAGGCCCAAGGAAATTGTATAACCTTGGTTTTACAAAAAAATGTGACGATCATAAAATTTACGCAAAGTCGATGTTTGACCTATTTCTTTCACATCATCTCGTAAATTCAAAATATTGACCATTCCCAACATATTAGGCCTAGGGAAGTTGAATAACCTTAGTTTCATCAAAAAATATGATGATCTAAAAGTTTGCGCAAAGTCGATGTTTGATCGATATTTTTCGTACCATCTCAAAAATTCAAAATATTGACCATTCCCAAATTATTAGGCCTAAAAAAGTTGAATAACCTTAGATTCGCAAAAAATGTGATGGTCATAAAGTTTGCGTAAAGTCAATGTTTCTTCGATTTTTTTTGACACCATCTCGAAAATTCAAAATATTATCAATTCCCAACATATTAGGCCTAGGGAAGTTGTATAACTTTGATTTCACCAAAAAAACTAGATGGTCATAAATTTACGCAAAGTCGATATTTGATCGATTTTTTGTGCACCATCTCGAAAATTCAAATTAATGACCATTCACAACTTAATAGGCTCAAGGAAGTTGTACAACCTTGGTTTCGCCAAAAAAATATGATGATTATAAAGTTTGCGCAAAATCGATGTTTGATTAGTTTTTTGCCCAACATCTCGAAAATTCAAAATACTGACAATTCCCAACTTACTAGGCCTAGGGAAGTTGAATAACCTTTGTTTCACCAAAAAACGTGATAGTAATAAAGTTTACGCAAAGTCGATGTTTGATCTGTTTTCTTTGCATTATCTTAAAAATTCAAAATATTGATCAGTACCAAATTAATAGTCCTAGGTAAGTTTTATAACCTTGGTTACTACAGAAAATGTGACAGTCATAAAGTTTGTGCAAAGTCGATGTTTGATCAGTTTTTTTGCATCGTCTAAAAAATTTAAAATATTGATCATTCCCAACTTATTAGGCATAGGGAAGGTGAATAGCCTTGGTTTCGTAAAAAAATATGTCGTTCATAAAGTTTATGCAAAGTCGATGTTTGAT
Source organism: Musa troglodytarum (assembly GCA_023547065.1). Classification (NCBI taxonomy): domain Eukaryota; kingdom Viridiplantae; phylum Streptophyta; class Magnoliopsida; order Zingiberales; family Musaceae; genus Musa; species Musa troglodytarum. The sequence goes on along the minus strand of CP097508.1, from coordinate 22,205,264 downwards.
CGATTTTTTTCGCACCATCTCAAAAATTCAAAATATTAACCATTCCCAACATATTATGCATATGGAAGTTGTATAACCTTGGTTTCACCAAAAAATATGCTAGTCATAACGTTTGTGCAATGTCAATGATTGATCAAGTTTTTGCACACCATCTTGAAAATTTTAAATATGGATTATTCCCAACTCGTTTGGTCTAGGGATGTTGTATAACCATGATTTCGCCAAAAAACGTGAGTCATAAATTTGCATAAAGTCGATGTTTGATCGATTTCTTTCGCACCATCTCGTAAATTCAAAATATTAACCATTCCTAACTTGTTAGGCCCAGGGAAGTTGTATAAACTTGGTTTCACCAAAAATCGTGATAGTCATAAAGTTTGCGTAAGGTCAATGTTTGATCGACTTTTTTTGCACCATCTCGAAAATTCAAAATATTGACCATTACAAACTTATTTTGCACAGGGAAAGTTGAATAACCATGTTTTTGTCAAAAAAATATGAAAGTCTTAACATTTGCGCAATATCGATGTTTGATTGAATTTTTTCGTACTGTCTCAAAAATTTAAAATATTGACCATTCCCAACTTTTTAGGCCTAGGGAAGTTGAATAACCTTGGTTTCATAAAAAAATGTGATGATCATAAATTTTATGGGAAGTTGATGTTTGATCGATTTTTTTTTGCACTATCTAGAAACTTCAAAATACTGACCATTCCCAACTTATTAGGCCTTGTGAAGTTAAATAACCTTGGTTTCATAGAAAAACGTGATGGTCAAAAAGTTTACACAAAGTCGTTGTTTGATCCATTTTTTTGCACCATCTCGAAAATTAAAAATATTGGCCATTCCCAACTTAATAGTCCTAAGTAAGTTGAATAACCTTGGGTTCATAAAAAAATGTGATGATCATAAAGTTTGCACAAAGTTGACGTTTAATCGGTTTTTTAATACCGTCTCGAAAATTCAAAATATTGATCTTTCCCAACTTATTAAGCCTTGGGATGTTGAATAGCCTTTCGTTTTGCTAAAAAAATGTGATAGTCATAAAGTTTGTGCAAAGTCGATGTTTGATCAGTTTTTTTTGCACCGTTTCAAAAATTCAAAATATTGACCATTTCCAACATATATACTAATTTCATTGTTCACACTATCTTTTTTGTACTATGGTGTCAGTGTGATTGTCTGAACTCTTGCCAGAAATGGTAAATGGATTATTTGGACTTTGCCAGAAATGATAAAGTGATTATTTAGGCCCTTGCTAGAAATGGTAAGGGATTATTTGGACCTTTGCCAAAAATGATAAAGGGTATATGCTTAGAGCCCACAATGCTCTGTTGGCCCCCTCTAGCTTCATCCATACGTGGATGTATAATACTCCCAGACATAGGAGATTCTGTTTGAGATCCCACTGCACCCTTTGTATTTTTGATATGATATCCAAAGCAATACTTATGTGTTCATCTGTGCGCTTTAGATAAGAATGAAATGAATGAATGTCAGATATGACATTTGAACTTCTGTTTTTGATTTATTATTTTGATATGCTCTGAGATATCTCATTCACCCTTAATTTGCTTTGAAACATTTTGTACGTTATTGATATGTTCCGAGATATTTCATTTGCCCTTGATTTGCTCCGAAATGTCCTATGCCATTGATTTGCTCCAAAATATTTTATTTGCCCTTGATATATTCTGAAACATTTCATACATCATTGATATGTTCTGAAATATTTCATTAGCTATTGATTTGCTTTGAAATGACCTAAGCCATTGATTTGCTCTGAAATATCCTATGCCATTGATTTGCTCTGAAATGTTTCATTTGCCCTTTATATGTTCTGAAACATTTCATACATCATTGATATATTCTGAGATATTTCATTTGCCCTTGAGTTTCTCTAAAATGTCCTATGTCATTGATTTGCTCCGAAATATCCTATGCCATTGATTTGCTTTGAAATGTTTCATTTGCCCTTGATATGTTTTGAAACATTTCATACATCATTGATATGTTCCGAGATATTTTATTAGCCATTGATTTGCTTTGAAATGTCCTAAGCCATTGATTTGCTCCGAAATATCCTATGCCATTAATTTGCTCCAAAATGTTTCATTTTCCCTTGATATATTCTGAAACATTTCATACATCATTTATATGTTCTGTGCACTTTATATGAGAATAAAATGAATTAACGTCAGATTTGACATTTGAGCTTCTGTTTTTTATTTATTATTTTGATATACTTTGAGATATCTCATTTACCACTAATTTACTTTTAAACATTTCATACGTTATTGATATGTTCTGAGATATTTCATTTGCCCTTGATTTGATCCAAAATGTCCTATGCCATTTATTTGCTCTGAAATATTTCATTTGCCCTTGATGTGTTCTGAAACATTTCAAACATCATTGATATGTTCTGAGATATTTTATTAGCCATTAATTTGCTTCGAAATGACCTAAGCCATTGATTTGCTCTGAAATATCCTATGCCATTGATTTGCTCCGAAATATTTCATTTGCCCTTGGTATGTTCTGAAACATTTCATACATCATTGATATATTCCGAGATATTTCATTAGACATTGATTTGCTTCAAAATGACCTAAGCCATTGATTTGCTCTGAAATAACCTATGCCATTTATTTGCTCCAAAATGTTTCATTTGCCCTTGATATGTTTTGAAACATTTCATACATCATTGATATGTTCTGAGATATTTCATTTTCCCTTAATTTTCTCTGAAATGTCCTATGCCCTTGATTTGCTCCGAAATATCCTATGCCATTTATTTGCTCCGAAATGTTTCATTTGCCCTTGATATGTTTTGAAACATTTCATACATCATTGATATGTTCTGAGATATTTCATTAGCCATTGATTTGCTTCGAAATGTCCTAAGCCATTGATTTGCTCTGAAATATCCTATGCCATTGATTTGCTCCGAAATGTTTCATTTGCCCTTGATATATTCTGAAACATTTCATACATCATTTATATGTTCTGAGATATTTCATTTGCCCTTGATAAAGTATGTAAAGCAGCACTAAAGGAATGGAATACAAACACCTTTGGCAATATTACCACCCGGGTCCAGTTACACAAAAAAGAACTATTGGCGGTACAACATAAGCTGCATCTTCAGCCCTTTGACGAGAATCTTATTTGTAAAGAGGTAGAAGGTTGGTACCAATTCATGCAGGCCTTAAAGTAGGAAGAAAGTTTTGCATAACAGAAGTCTCGACAACATTGGCTTAGTCTAGAAGATTCCAATATGAAGTTTTTCTATATAGGTATTGCCACTAGCAGGGCTTATTAACTGCATAAGGAAATGTAAAGACCAAGACAGTACACTTATTGAGAATTTGGATGAGGTTAAAGCACACACTGAATAATATTTTTATTCTTTACTCAATTAAAAAAAGTAACCTAATAATGTTCATGTGGAGCCTACTAGAAAGCTTGATTCGGATGACATCATGATTCTTAATGCACCAATTACAGACGAAGAAATTGTAAGAGTTGTATTTAAGTCATCGAAGCACAAAAGCTCTGGTCCAGACGGATTTCCAATTGAATTTTACCAAATTGCATAGCCGATCATTGGAAATGACGTGATTAAGGCTTATCAGCATTTTTTCTCTTTAGGTCATATTCTTAAAGCGATAAATTACACTTTTATTTCTTTAGTTCCTAAGAATGCAGGGGCTGATTCACTAGAGCACTATAGGCTCATTTCATTATATAACTTTATTTATAAGATCATCTCTAAGTTGCTTGCAGATCGAATGCAAGCGATTATGCATAAGATCATTAATCCTACTCAGGCTGCTTTCATTAAAGAAAGAAGTATACATCACAATGTTCTTCTTGCTAATGACTTGGTCAAGAATTTGTACTCCAAATCAAGAGGGATGAAAATATGTTTTAAAGTTGACTTATGAAAAACATTTGATTCAGTTAATAGATACTTTCTCTACAATATACTCCTTAGTATGAGCTTCCCTCAACAATAAGTTAATTAGATTTAGTGCTGTTTGGAAACTTCAAAATTTTTTATTCTCTTCAATGGTTTATCTATTGGCTTCTTTGAGAGTACGAATGGTATCCGACAAGAAGATTCATTTTTTCCAAATCTTTTTACAATTATTATGAAAGGATTCAATTGTATATTATAAAAGGTAATATTTGATGACAGCATTAAGGTACCCATGCTGACAAATCAGAGTTAGTTTTCTCTTTCTAAGCGAGAACTTCTCTCTCAAAGACGATTCTCTTCTTTCTCTACAGTGAGAAGAGGCAGTGGCTGCAGGATGCTGTGGATTTGTTTCTTCTCTCTTGGTTGGTAGTTATTTCCTTTCTCCGTGTGTGAACATGTTGGGAGAAAGTGAAGCCACGTAGAAGACTAGGGCGAGAAGACGCGGTTCTCCCCTGTTCTGCTCACAGAGCAGTGAGGCTGCATCGCACGGTGAGCAGGGTTTTCTACGATTCTGCACGCAAGGAGAACAAAGACTGGCCAATTTCACGGTCACTGCTGGACTTCTTTCCCCTGGGCAGACAAGGAGGGCGTTTCTCCCCTATTCTGCACGCACGAATCAAACACGGGGGGTGAGGAAAATAGCGGCTGTTAGGCGTTTCTCCCCTGTTCTGCACGCACGAAGAGCAGATTGGGGCTGTCTTTTCTGCTCTTCTTCTTGAACAGAGGAGGAGAGGAGAAGGCTAGGGCGAGAAGCGGTTCTCCCCTGTTCTGTGCACGGAGAGCAGGAATAGGTGGATTCCCTTGGGCGATTTTTCTCCCCTGTTCTGCACGCACGAAGAGCAGATTGGGGCTGCCTTTTCTGCTCTTCTTCTTGAATAGAGGAGGAGAGTCGGAGGGTCGAATCGAGGCTGTCCTGCACGCACGACGCAAGGCTGAATCGCTCCCCACCCTCTGCATCGACCCCTTCTTCTTCCTCCTGGCAGGCTACTGTGCTGCGGTGGGAAATAGGGGCAGCGACGGTGGCTCTTTGTGAGGAGGACCGATCGGTGAAGCTGCTGGGCGGCACCGAGCGGCGCGGCAGCGGTGGGAGAGGGCTTCCTGTATCGCCCCCTCCCACTCTTCTACAGTTCTGCGCGCAAGGGGCTGCCTCCTGCATGCACGAGGGCAGTGCGGCCAGTCTGAGCGACTGTTGGGCGAGGAGGCTAGGCGGCGGCTGCTGGGCAGCGTCCACTTGCGGTTGCTGGGCAGCGTCTCCCCTATTCTACTCGATTGGGGCCAGATCTAGATTGCCCTCTCCCACCTGCCCTTTGAACATTTCCTCTTGATTTGGGGCAGCAGGGTCGATCCAAAGATGAGGCTTCCTTATCAAGTTACTTCTTCCTCACGACGAGATGATCCTTTGATGACGTAGCATAGAGGTAGGTCGCGGTCTAGATCGCGGCCTCCTACTCTCATTTCTAAAGATCCTCGGTCTTGGACAAGCCTCTTCAAGACTCTAGTTGGAAGTTCAGATCTTAGCTTAAACTTCTTTTCTCCAGAAACCCAGGCTGATCAAAAGATTACTGTGTACGAGATTGCTGATTCTGAAGAGCTGATTAAGACGTGGTCCATAGCGCTTGTTGATTATGTGGTCGGTCTAAAGATATCCTATTTTCCGTTATCCTCATTTATCAAGACTCGATGGGGAACATCGACATTGGATATGCATATGCTAGAGAATGATTTTTTTATATGCAAACTCTATTCTGAAGAGGATTTGCAATGAATCCTTGAAGGGTTTTGGGCTATTCGTGGCCATCCGATGATTCTACGGTGTTGGTCTCCTGATGTCCTTTTGTAGTTAGACAGCCTACAGTCTATTCCTTTATGGGTATCCTTTCATGGTCTTCCCCTACATCTTTAGAGTCGATGTTTTATTGCTAAGTTATGTAGCACCTTAGGACAGCCATTGTATATTGACAAAGCAACAGTAGCACAGACGAGATTGGCTTTTGCACGAGCATGTATAATGGTTTCTTCTGATGGTAATCTTCCAGATGAGGTTTTTTATCGTGATCTTAATGGGATCACCCGTAAGGTGCATGTTTCATGCACATGGAGCTTGTCAGCAAACTCAGAAAACGATCACTCAGGTTTACCGACAACGCCAGGCATCTCAGCACGGGGTAGATACTACTATTATGACTACTGACGAACAAGACAAGTCTCCTTTATTAGCAGTAGTGCTGGTGAAGACGAGCGAGCATTCTGACTCACTTGGGCAGCATCATGATCAGAAAGACAAATCAAGAACTTTACCTCTTTCTAATATTTCAGAGTCTTTCACAACAATACTTTCTCAGGTTACCCACGCACAAGAGAACGAGAAACCTTCATCTCTTCCTACATCGATAGGAACAATCGCAACAGGGATCTCACGTCCCACTCATCATGCTAACCAGGATATTGTGTCTCAACTAGTCCCTACAAACCTCGCCAGCTAGGACATTCAGCCTCAACAGGTACCTCAACCTTCAACAAACACTGCCAACCTGGATATCTTGGGTACTTCAAAATTTAATCATTTGCAAGCTGTGGATAAAGTGGATAAAAATATAAATAAAGGTTTAAAAGGTAAGGATATTATAGGGAGAAAACTACAAAACCCAAGGATAAGAAGAAGGATGGTACTATTAAGTCACACATGCTTTTGTCTACCTATGAAAAGACCCTTATTTCCTTTCCTACTTGCTTTCTTTCTGATGAAGATACTTTGTTGGAATATTTATGGACTGAATAAACTTGAAAAATGTTGGGAGCTTAATAGAATAATCAAGTCTGCTACTTGTGATATTATTATTCTGATGGAAACAAAAATTAAACCATCTCGAGTTTGTGTTCAAAGAAATTTAATATGGCCAGAGGTAGAACTTCTTACCAACGATACTTGTGACACTTATGGTAGAATATGGGTATTATGGCATCCGAACTCTGTTAGTGCTTGCTTTATTTCTGCTACAGAATAATTCATCCACTTTAAGGCCAAGGATAAAAAGAATAGTTATCAATTCCATATTACTGGTGTATATGCTTCTAATAGTATGCAGGAAAGAAACGTTCTATGGAATGATCTGATTTACATTATAAATGGATGTCTTACAATGCCTTGGATTGTTTTTGGTGACTTCAATACTGTTCGGTACACATATGAAAAAGTGGGAGATAAACCACTTTCAGAGAGCAAGCTTCAAGGTTTTAACGATTACATAGATATTGCTACATTGATTGATATGAAATCTATAAGGGATTGGCTTTCATGGAGTAATCAAGGTACTACCCACAGGAAAATAATGGCTCGACTTGATAGGTGTCTGATTAATCGCGAATGGTTAACAGTTTACCCTAATTCATTTCTGGAGTATGGTGCTCAGTTGTTCTCTGATCACTCTTCAATGTATATACATGCAGACAAAGTAATACCCAGAGGCAAGAAACCATTTAGATTCTTTAACATGTGGAGTATCCATCCTCAGTTCCTCGAGGTTATCAAATCAGCTTGGAATGTTAATGTGCATGGATCTCCCCCTTATATCTTATGACAAAAGCTTAAAGCATGTAAAGTAGCACTAAAGGAGTGGAATACAAACACCTTTGGCATTATTACCACCCAGGTTCAGTTAAGTAAAAAGGAACTAATGGTAGTGCAACATGAGCTGCATCTTTAGCCCTTTGATGAGAATCTTATTTGCAAAGAGGCAGAGGCTAGGTATCAATTCATGCAAGCCTTAAAGCAGGAAGAAAGTTTTACAAAATAGAAGTCTCGACAGTATTGGCTTACTCTAGGGGATTCCAATACGAAGTTTTTCTATACAACCATTGTTACTAGAAGGGCTGTTAACTATAATAGAAAATGTAAAGACCAAGACGGTATACTTATTGAGAATTTGGATGAGGTTAAAGCACACATTGAATAATTTTTTTATTTTTTACTCAATCAAACAGAGCAGCCTAATAATGTTCATGTGGAGCCTACTAGAAAGCTTGATTCGGATGACATCACGATTCTTAATGCACCAATTACAGACGAATAAGTTGTAAGAGTTGTCTTCAAGTCGCCAAAGCATCAAAGCCCTAGTCCAGATGGATTTTCAAATGAATTTTACCAAATTTCATGGCCGATTATTGGAAATGATGTGATTAAAGCTTGTCAGTATTTTTTCTCTTCAGGTCGTATTCTTAAAGCGATAAATTACACTTTTATTTCTTTAGTTCCTAATAATGCAAGGGCTGATTCACTAGAGCACTACAGGCCCATTTCTTTATGCAACTTTATTTACAAGATCATCTCTAAGTTACTTGCAGATCAAATGTAAATTATTATGCACAAGATCATTAGTCCTACTCAGGCTGCTTTCATTAAACGAAGAAGTATACATCACAATGTTCTTCTTGCTAACGACTTGGTCAAAGATCTGCACTCCAAATCAAGAGGGATGAAAATATATTTTAAAGCTGACTTACGAGAAGCATTTGATTCAGTTAATAGATACTTTCTCTTCAAGATGCTCCTTAGTATGAACTTCCCTTAACAATGGGTTAATTAGATTTAGTGCTTCTTGGAAACTCCATAATTTTCAGTTCTATTCAATGGTTCACCCGTTGGCTTATTTGGGAGTACGAATGACATCCGACAAGGAGATCCACTTTCTCCATATCTTTTTACAATTGTCATGGAAGGACTCAGTTGTATGTTAGAAAAGGCAGTCTCTGATGGCAGCATTAAGGTACCCCATGTTGGTTCTATTCATATATCCCATATAACATTTACATATGATCTTATTATATTTCTTCACAATGACACTATTTTAGTGAGGAATTTGGCTACTATTTTGAAAGATTTTGGTTTGGTTTCTGGCCTTCAACTAAATCATGTAAAAAGTAAAGTCTATATGGATTCTTGCATTGAAGATAAGACTTTATTATACAAACTCTGGGGGTTAGCGAGGGAAGTCTACAAGTTCCTTATCTAGGTCTCCCACTCATATCCACTGGTATTCACAAAATCCATTATCAGCCTATCCTACAAAAAATAAAGAATAAAATTTCCTCCTAAAAAACTAGACTTCTTTCCAAAACAGGACGACTTGAACTCATCCGATCTCTGTTATTCTCTTACTTTATTTATTGGTTTAATTCATTTCTTCTACCTGTTGGACTTTTTCAAGATATTGAATGGCTATTGAAGAACTTTTTCTGAAATGGTACGGATGGAAGGGCAATGCATATGGTAAATTGGGATAGCATTTGTAGACCAAATGATGAGGGGGGGCTGAATCTACGAAATCTGAGAGATTAGAATAAAGCTTGTTTAGTACAGAAATTAGGGGATCTTTTGTAAAATAAATCCATATGGTCACAATGGATTTTTTCTAGGTACCTATCTAAGGAATCAATCTGGAAAGTTTCAACAAGAACATATCATTCTGCTGCTTGGAAAGGAATTTTGAAGGCAAGAAATTAGTTGATCAACCATATTTCTTATGCAATCTCTTTTGGGATAAGAATTAATATGTGGTATGATCCTTGGGTGAATGGCAAGAATATATTTCAATTATATGGTGATAGAGTATGAAGTGATCTTGGGGCCCCTAAAGATTGGAAGGTTTCTGAGTTCATTGTTAATGGCACCTAGTGTCTTCTTAATCCTATTTCTCCTGATCTGCTATCACTTTGGCTGATTATTACAGTTCTTCCAATCAGGAATAAGTCATCAGATATGCTTAATTGGCTTCATGACAATGGAAAGTTTAGTGCTACATCTGCATGGAATCAAATCAGACAAAGAAATAATAAGTGGATCTTGAGTAGTTGGACATGGGATAGATCGGGCTCACAAAGACATTCCTTATGGACATGGCAGACTCTTTTTGCCAAACTATCCACAATGGACAATATGAAGCAAAAACATATATATCTTATTAACCAATGCTCTCCTTGTATGCAATAGGAAGAAAGTACAGATCATCTCTATTTTGCTTGTGACTACACTAATTGGGTATGGATGGAGATTCTGAAAAGATTTGAAATACCTAGGCTATCAATGCCAAACTTGCATCAAGAACTAGAAAAGCTGTAGCAAAACTTCTCAAGAAAAAGGCTTCTTACACAATTGACAAAGCTTACCTTCAGATATACTATTTGGTGGATATGGAAGGAGAGATATTGCAGAATCTTTGAGGGTCACAACACACATATTGCTCACCTTTTGCTTGAGATACTTAGCGACTCAAGATCATGTATGGAGCAGGATATGAAAATTAGGCATTTAACAAGTAGAGAAAAAGAGATCTTCCTCAGATTCAATTTTATAATTCTTTAATGCTTTCTAGAAAGGTTGTTGTATTGTGTGATTCTCTACTTCAAAAATATGATATATTCATCGGTCGTCCAGGAATGGTTATTGTATTTTGTTATTTGTTACCTATGGTAGAGCGTCATAGTCTACAACATGTGTAGTCACGACTATTTTTTTGTTTAACTACTCTCGGAGATAAGTCTGGTGGAGTGAGACCATTCCACCTTTCTAAGGTGGGGTGTATTCTCCTAGACTGCTCTAAGAGATCTCAAGCTTTAGTCTATAGCTTATGTAGACAAAGCTATTTTGTACAAACTTCATACTAAATCTACTTACATTTACTTACAAAAAAATTATATATTTCTTTGCAATGATAGTACTTCAGTGACAAATTTGGCTACTATTCTAAAAGATTTTGGTTTGGTTTCTGGCCTTCAGTTAAATCATATAAAAAGTAAAGTCTATATAGGTCCTTGCATTGAAGATGAAGACTTTATTATACAAACTTTGGGGGTTAGCGAGGAAAGTCTACCAGTTCCTTATCTGCGTCTCCCACTCATATCCACTGGCATTCACAAAACCCACTGTCAGCCTATCCTGTAAAAAATAAAGAATAAAATTTTCTCATAGAAAACTAGACTCCTTTCCAGAGCAGGACGACTTGAACTCATCCGATCGGTGCTATTCTCTTACTCTATTTATTGGTCTAATGCATTTCTTCTACCTATTGGACTTCTTCAGGATATTGAACGGCTATTGAATAACTTTTTTTAGAATGGTACGGATGGTAAGGCAATGCATATGGTAAATTGGGATAGCATCTATGGACCAAAAGATGAGGGGAGGCTGAATCTATAAAATCTGATAGATTGGAATAAAGCTTATTTGGTATAGAAATTGTAGGATCTTTTGCAAAACAAATCCTTAAAGTTGAATAACTATGATTTTTCCAAAAAACTTGACGGTCTTAAAGTTTGCACAAAGTCGATGTTTGATCATTTTTTTCCCATGTCTCAAAAATTCAAAATATTGACTATACCCAACTTTTTAGGCCTAGGGAAGTTGACTAACCTTGGTTTCACCAAAAAAATGTAACAGTCATAAAGTTTGTGCAAAGTCAATGTTTGATCGATTTTTTTCTCATTATCTTAAAAATTTCAAATACTAACCATTCCCAACTTATTAGGCCCAGGAAAGTTGAATAACCTTAGTTTTGCCAAAAAAAATATGACCATCATAAAGTTTGTGTAAAGTCGATATTTGATTGGTTTTTTATGCACCATCTCAAAAATTCAAAATATTGATCATTCCCAACTTATTAGGCATAGGAAGTTGTATAATCTTGGTTTCACAAAAAAATGGGACGATCATAATGTTTGCGCAAAGTCGATGTTTGATCGATTTTTTACACACTCTTATGAAAATTTATATTATTGACCTTTCCCAACTTATTATGACTAGGGAAGTTGTATAACCTTGGTTTTGCCAAAAAATGTGATGGTCATAAAGTTTGTGCAAAGTTGAGGGTTAATTGGTTTTCAGTGCACCGTCTCAAAAATTTAAAATATTAACTATTCGCAACTAATTAGGCCAAGAGAAATTGTATAAAGTTTGCACAAATTTGATGTTTGATCGGTTTTATCACACCATCTCAAAAATATAAAATATTTACCATTCCCAACTTATTAGGCCTAGGGAAGTTGGATAATATTGGTTTCACCAAAAAACGTATGGTCATAAAGTGTATGCAAATTTGATGTTTGATCGATTTTCTTCGCACCATCTCAGAAATTCAAAATATTGATAATTCTCAACTTATTAGGCCTAGGGAAGTTGTATAACCTTTGTTTCGCTAAAAAATGTGACGGGCATAAAGTTTGAGCAAAGTTGATGTTTGATCGATTTTTTCACACCATCTTGAAATATAAAATATTGACTATTCCCACCTTATTATGCTTAGGGAAGTTGAATAACATTGGTTTTGCCAAAAAAACGTGACGGTCATAAAGTTTGTGCAAAGTCGATGTTTGATTGACTTTTTTCGCACCACCTCAAAAATTCAAAATATTGACCATTCCCAACTTATTAGGCCCAGGAAGTTGTATAACCATAGTTTCTCCAAAACCCGTGTTGGTTATAAAGTTTATACAAAGTTAATGTTTGATCGGTTTTTTCATACCGTCTCAAAAATATAAAATATTGACCATTCCCAACTTATTAGACCCAGGGATGTTGAATAACATTGGTTTCACCAAAAAATGTGACGATTATAAAGTTTGTGTAAAGTCAATGTTTGATCAGGTTTTTTTCACGCTATCTCAAAAATTCAAAATATTGACCAATCCCAACATATTTGGCCTAGGGATGTTGAGTAACCTTGGTTTCACCAAAAAATATGATAGTTATAAAGTTCATAGAAAGTCAATGTTTGATTGGGTTTTTACTCATCGTCTCAAAAATTTAAAATATTGACCATTCCAAACTTATTAGGCCTAGGGAAGTTGTATAACCTTGGTGTCGCCAAAAAATGTGTCGATCATAAAGTTTACACAAAGTCAATTTTTGATTATTTTTTGCACTATCTCAAAAATTGAAAATATTAACCATTCTAAATTTATTAGGCCTAGGGATGTTGAATAACCTTGGTTTTGCCAAAAAACGTAATGATCATAAAGTTTACGCAAAGTCAATATTGGATCGATTTTTTTCACGACGTCTCGAAAATTCAAAATACTAACGATTCCCAACTTATCAAAAGTCTAGGAAAGTTGAATAACATTATCTTTGCCAAAAAATGTAATGGTCATAAAGTTTGTGCAAAGTCATAGTTTGATCCCTTTTTTGTGCACCGTATCGAAAACTTAAATTATTAACCATTCCCAACTTATTAGGCCAATGAAAGTTGTATAACCATGGTTTCACCTAAAAACGTGTCGGTCATAAAGTTTGCGCAAAGTTGATGTTTGATCGATTTTTTTCGTATCATCTTAAAAATTCAAAATATAGACCATTCCCAACTCTAGGGATATTAAATAACCTTGGTTTCGCCAAAAAATGTAATTGTTATTAAGTTTGCGTAAAGTCATTGTTTAATCAGTTTTATGCACACCATCTCAAAAATTTAAAATATTGACCATTCCCAACTTATTAGGCCAAGGGAAGTTATATAACCATGGTTTCGTCAAAGAACATGTCGGTCATAAAGTTTTCGTAAAGTTGATTTTTGATCGATTTTTTGCGCACCATCTTGAAAATTCAAAATATTGATCATTCTCAACTTATTTGGCCCAGGGAAGTTATATAACCATGGCTTTGCTAAAAAACGTGTCGGTCATAAAGTTTTCACATAGTCAATTTTTAATCAGTTTTTTTTTTCATCGTCTGAAAAATTTAAAATATTGACCATTCCCAAATTATTAGGCCTAGGGAAGTTGAATAACCTTGGTTTTGCCAAAAAAATATGATGGTCATATAGTTTGCACAAAGTTGATGTTTAATTGGTTTTTTTTGCACTGTCTCAAAAATTCAAAATACGAACCATTCCCAACTTATTAGGCCGAGGGAAGTTGAATAACATTGTCTTTGCCAAAAAATATGACAATCATAATGTTTGCGCAAAGTCGATGTTAGATTGGTTATTTACACACCATCTCAAAAATTTAAAATATTGACCATTCCCAACATATTAGCCCCAAGGTAGTTGAATAACCTTAGTTTCACCAAAAAACATGATGGTCATAAAATTTACGTAAAGTCGATGTTTGATTTATTTTTTGTGCACCATATCGAATATTCAAAATATTGACCATTCCCAACTTATTAAGCACTGGAAGTTGCATAACCTTGGTTTCACCAAAAAACGTGATGGTTATAAAGTTTGTGCAATGTCCATGTTTGATTTGTTTTTTCACACTATCTCAAAAATATAAAATAATGATCATTCCCATCTTATTAGGCCTAGGAAAGTTGAATAACATTGATTTCGCCAAAAAATGTAATAGTCATAATGTTTGTATAAAGTCAATGTTTGATCATGTTTTTTTCGCACTATCTAAAAAATTTATAATATTGACCATTCCCAACTTATTAGGCCTAGGGATGTTGAGTAACCCTGGTTTTGCCAAAAAATAAGACTGTTATAAAGTTTGCTAAAAGTCGATGCTTGATCGATTTTTTGCGCAGCTTGTCGAATATTCAAAATATTGATGATTCCAAATTTATTAGGCCTAGGGAAGTTGTATAACCTTGGTTTTTCAAAAAAATATGTTGGTCATAAAGTTTACAAAAAGTCAATTTTTGATCATTTTTTTTGCGCCATCTCGAAAATTAAAAATATTGACCATTCTCAATTTATTAGGCCTAGGGAAGTTGAGAAATCTTGGTTTCGCTAAAAAAATGTGATAGTCATAAAGTTTGCACAAAGTTGATGTTTGATCAATTTTTTTCGCACCGTCTCAAAAATTCAAAATACTAACCATTCCCAAAATATTAGGCCTAGGGAAGTTGACTAACATTGTCTTCGCCAAAAAACGTGACGGTCATAAAGTTTGTACAAAGTTGATGTTTGATCGGTTTTTTGCATACCGTATCGAAAATTCAAAATATTGACCATTCCTAACTTATTAGGCCTAGGTAAGTTGAATAACATTTGTTTTGCCAAAAAACATGACGGTCATAAAGTTTGCGCAAAGTTGACGTTTGATCGATTTTTTTCACACGATTTGAAAATTTTAAAATATTGACCATTTCCAACTTATTAGGTCTAGGGAAGTTGTATAACCTTGGTTTTACCATAAATCCTGATGGTCATAAAGTTTGCACAAAGTGGATGTTTGATCGATTTTTTTCGCACTACCTTGAAATTTCAAAATACTAACTATTCCCAACTTATTTGGCCTAGGGAAGTTGAATAACATTGTCTTCGCCAAAACACATGACGGTCATAAAGTTTGCGCAAAATCGATGTTTGATCGATTTTTTGTGCACCATATAAAAAATTTAAAATATTGATCATTCTGAACTTATTTAGCCCAGGGAAGATGTATAACCTTGGTTTTGCAAAAAAACATGACGGTCATAAAATTTGTACAAATTCGATGTATGGTCAGTTTTTTGCGCATCATCTCGAAAATTCAAAATAGTAACCATTCCGAACTAATTAGGCCTAGGAAAGTTGTATAACCATGGTTTTACAGAAAAACATGATGTTCATAAAGTTTGCTTAGAGTTGATATTTGATCAATTTTTCATGTGCCATCTCGAAAATTTAAAATATTGACCATTCCCAACATATTTGGCATAGGGAAGTTGTATAACCTTGGTTTAGCCAAAAAAATGTGACAGTGATAAATTTTGAACAAAAACGATGTTTGATCGGTGTTTTTCGCACCGTCTTGAAAATTTACAATATTAACCATTCCCAACTTATTATGCCTACAGAAGTTGTATAACCTTTTTTTAGCCAAATGACATGATGGTCATAAAGTTTGCGCAAAGTCGATGTTTTACTCATTTTTTGCGCACCATCTCAAAAATTCAAAATATTGATCATTCCCAACTTATTAGTCCTACGAAGTTGTATAACCTTGGTTTCGCCAAAAAACGTGATGGTTACAAAGTTTGCACAAAGTCGATGAATGATCAGTTTTTTCTACACATCTCGAAAATTTAAAATATTGACCATTCCCAACTTATTAGGCCAGGGGAAGTTGTATAACCATAGTTTCGCCAAAAAATATGACGGTCATAAAGTTTGCACAAAGTCGATGTTTGATTGATTTTTTTTGCACCATCTCGAAAATTCAAAAGATTAACCATTCCCAACTTATTAGGCCTAGGGAAGTTGAATAATCATGGTTTCATCAAAAAACTTGACGGCCATATATTTTGTGCAAAGTCCATGGTTGATCAGTTTTTTACACACCATCTCAAAAATGTAAAATATTGTCCATTCCCAAATTATTAGGCGTAGGGAAGTTGTTTAACCATGGTTTCACCAAAAAATGTTAGTTTGGCAAGTCCTTTAGTCCCATATCTCTAATTTCTGTTTTGTTATCCCCTATTGATGCTATAAAAAGGGGTCTAGGCTTTCTAGGTAGATGCACCACAGGCACCACAAGAAAAGCCGTTTTGGATTTAATTTCCATTAAGTCCATATTAAATATTTTGGGCTTTTCTTGTTTAGTAGTTTCAGGTGTTTTTGGCCTAGGAACAATTTCCTAAGGCATTTGTAATTGTCCCTTTTATAAGAGATTTACTCATCCTTTCGTTCGTGGACGTAGGTCAATTGACCGAATCACGTAAATCTGGTGTTCTCGTCTCCTCTTTTATTTTTCTGTTTATTGTCTATTGGGTTGTCAAAATTACCCTTTGGTAATTTCCTGGGGCTAGCTCTAACAAACTAGTATCAGAGCCTGGTCTTGGGATCTTTTGACAACAATGACAATAAAGATCGTTGTCGAGAAATTCGATAGAAATGTCAACTTCGGCATGTGGCAACTCAAGATGGAGGCCATTCTAGTTCAAGACGGAGTTGATTTGGCACTATAGGGAGCTGAGAAAATTTCAGATGGTATGTCAGAGGAAGATTTTGCAGGTATGGATAAGAAGGCTCGATCTAGCATTATTCTAAATCTCTCTGACGAGGTCTTACGGGAGGTAGCT
Source organism: Musa troglodytarum (assembly GCA_023547065.1). Lineage (NCBI taxonomy): Eukaryota > Viridiplantae > Streptophyta > Magnoliopsida > Zingiberales > Musaceae > Musa > Musa troglodytarum. The sequence goes on along the minus strand of CP097508.1, from coordinate 22,188,282 downwards.
ACGGAGATTACAGCTAAGAGCATGTGGGACAAGCTTAAAGCCTTATATATGAAGAGGACAGTGGAGAACCGTCTTTACTTGAAGCAGAGTTTATATATGCTTCAGATGACTGAAGGTATATCTATACTCTCACATCTTGATAAATTTGATTCCTTAGTTATGGATTTAGAGAATATAGATGCAAAGATTGATGATGAGGATAAGGCCCTGTTACTTTTGTGTTCTCTCCCCCAATCCTTTAAGTATTTCCATGATACTATGATTTATGGAAAAAAAACAATTTTATATCAGAAAATTAAATCTGCATTAAAATCTAAGGAGCAGATTGATAGGGATATCACTGGGGAGAATAGAGGAAATCAGGCCGAGGGTCTGGTTGTCAGGGGTAGAACTGATAAAAGAGAATTTGACAGTAGTAGATCTAAATCTAGATCTAAATCCAGACATAGAAATTTAGAATGCAGATATTGTCATAAAATGGGGTACATTAAGGTTGATTGCTTTAAATTGAAAAATAAATTAAAGCAAAAGGAAAAAATTGTTGAGAAAACTACTGAGTCCGCTGAAGCTAGTGTTGTAGCTGATTAGAATTTTGGAAATATTTTCTTTGCTACTGATGACAGGACAAAGTCTAAAAATGAATGGATTTTAGATTCGGGTTGTTCTTATCACATGTGTCCCAATAGGGATTTGTTTTCCACATATGAATCTTGTAATGGTAGAATTGTTTTGATGGGCAATAATGCCGTGTGTGATGTTGTTGGTAAAGGCACAATCCGAATTAAAATGCATGATGGTATTGTGAGGACGCTCACTAATGTTAGACATGTTCCTGATTTGAAAAAAAATCTCATCTCTTTAGGCACCCTAGAGGCTCTTGGGTGTAAATACGCAACTGAAGTTGGAGTTATGAAAGTTTCTAGAAATGCCCTTATTGTTATAAAAGCTTGTAGGTCTGGTAGCTTATATATTTTGCAGGGAACTCATCACGAGCTCGGTTGCGCCTCATCATCATCATTGTCTAATTCTGAAAAAGGTTTGAGCATATTAAGCAAAAGGGGTCTTCTTTGCGGACAGAGTACTAGGCCATTGGATTTCTGTAAACACTGCATTTTTGGGAAGCAGAAAAGAGTCAGCTTCGATTCTCCTGAGTCTACTGAGAAAGATATTCCAGAGGAAGAGCAATATTCCATAGCCAAGGATAGATCACGGAGAAATATTCGACCACCACAAAGATATGCAAATATGCATATGCTTTGTCTGTTGTAGAAGAAATAGGTGGAGTTGCTGAGCCTACTACCTACTCAGATATAATTTCTTGTGATAATTCCGCTAAGTGGTTGATTACGATGCTTACGAAGCCTCTTCCAATATACAAGTTCAAGCAGTGCTTGGACTTGGTTGGTATTCATTGTTGGTGATTGCCCGTTGGGGCTTTTGTGAAGAAGGTGGAGCAAGTTCTGCTAATTGTTAATGTTGGGACATGCCAAGGTGGAGATTTATTAATTTGGCAAGTCCTTTAGTCCCATATCTCTAATTTCTATTTTGTTATCCCTTATTGATGCTATAAAATGGGGTCTAGGCTTTCTAGATAGATGCACCACAAGCACCACAAGAAAAGTCATTTTGGATTTAATTTCCATTAAGTCCATATTAAATATTTTGAGCTTTTTTTGTTTAGTAGTTTCAAGTGTTTTTGGCCTAGGAACAATTTCCTAAGGCATTTGTAATTATCCTTTTTATAAGAGATTTGCTCCTCCTTTCGTCCGTGGACGTAGGTCAATTGACTGAACCACGTAAATCTGGTGTCCTTGTCTCCTCTTTTATTTTTTTGTTTATTGTCTATTGGGTTGTCAAAATTACCCTTTGGTAATTTCCTTAGGCTAGCTCTAACAAAAAATGTGATAATCATAAAGTTTGTACAGGGTCAATGTTTGATTGACCTTTTTCGCACTATCTCAAAAATTTAAAATATATACCATTCCCAACTTATTAGGCCCAAGGATGCTGAATAACCTTGGTTTCACCAAAAAACGTGATGGTTATAATGTTTGCGCAAAGTCGATTTTTGATCGATTTTTTTCATACTGTCTCAGAAATTCAAAATAATAACCATTCCCAACTTATTAGGCCTAGGGAAGTTGAATAACATTATCTTCGCCAAACCACATGACGGTCATAAAGTTTGCACAAAATTGATATTTAATCGATTTTTTTCATGCGATCTCAAAAATTCAAAATACAAATCATTCCCAACTTATTAGGCTTAGAGAAGTTGAATAAACTTGTTTTCATAAGAAAACATGATGGTCATAAAGTTTGCACAAAGTCGATGTTTGATATTTTTTTCGCACTATCTCAAAAATTTAAAATATTGACCATTCCCAACTTAATAGTCCTAGTTAAGTTGAATAACCATAGTTTCACCAAAAAAACGTGATGGTCATAAATTTTGTGCAAAGTCAATGTTTGATTGGTTTTTTTTGCACCATCTCAAAAATTTAAAATATTGACAATTCCCAACTTATTAGGCCTAAGGAAGTTGTATAACCTTGGTTTTACAAAAAACCTAAAGGTCATAAAGTTTGTACAAAGTCGATATTTGATCAATTTTTTGCACTATCATGAAAATTCAAACTACTGACCATTCCTAACTTATTAGGCCTATGGAAGTTGCATAGCTTGGGTTTCGCCAAAAAACGTAATGGTCATAAAGTTTGCGCAAAGTTGATGGTTAATTAGTTTTTTGTACATCATCTCAAAAATTTAAAATATTGACCATTCCAAACTTATTAGGCCTAAGGAAGTTATATAACCTTGGTTTCACCAAAAAATATGACGATTATAAAGTTTGCGCAATGTCGAAGTTTGATCAATTTTTCGTGCACTTTCTCAAAAATTCAAAATATTGACCATTCCAAACTTATTATTCTAAGGGAAGTTATATAACCTTGGTTTCGTCAAAAAACTAGACAGTCAAATATTTTGTGTAACGTCGATGTTTGATCTTTTTTTGCATTCCATCTTAAAAATTCAAATTGCTAACCAATCCCAACTTATTAGTCCTAGGGAAGTTATTTAACCTGGGTTTCACTAAAAAATGTGACGGTCATAATGTTTGCACAAAGTTAATTGTTAATTGGTTTTTCGTTAACCTTCTAAAAAACTCAAAATATTAACCATTGCCAACTTATTAGGACTAGGGAATTTGTATAACATTGGTTTCGCCAAAACATGTGATGGTCATGAAGTTTGTACGAAGTCGATGTTTGATTGGTTTTTTTCATACCGTCTCATAAATTCAAAATATTGACCATTCCCAACTTATTAGGCATAGGGAAGTTGTATAACCTTGGTTTCACCAAAAAACATGATGGTCATAAAGTTTACGCAATGTCGAAGTTTGATTGATTTTTTATGTTTTTTGTGCACCATCTCAAAAATTCAAAATATTGACCATTCCAAACTTATTAGGCCCAAGGAAGTTGCATATCCTTGGTTTAGCCAAAAAACTAGACGGTCAAAAAGTTTGCACAAAGTCGATGTTTGTTCGATTTTTTTTTGCACCATCTTGTAAATTCAAAATATTGACCATCCCCAGCTTATTAGGCCTAGCGAAGTTGAATAACCTTGGTTTCGTCAAAAAAATATGACGGTCATAAAGTTTGTACAAATTTGATGTTTGATCAATTTTTTTATAATGTTTTGAAAATTCAAAATACTGACCCTTCCCAACTTATTAGGCCTAGGGAAGTTGAATAACCTTGGTTTCGCCAAAAAAATATGATGGTCATAAAGTTTACGCAAAGTCGTTATTTGATCCTCTTTTTTTTGCACCTTCTCAAAAATTTAAAATATTAACCAATCCCAACTTAATAGTCCTAGGTAAGTTGTATAACCTTGGTTACCCCAAAAAATAGTGATGGTCATAAAGTTTGCGCAAAGTCGATGTTTGATCGATTTTTTCGCATTGTCTCAAAAATTCATAATATTGACTATTCTCAACTTTTTAGGCATAGGGAAATCAAATAGCTATGGTTTCATAAAAAATGTAATAGTCATAAAGTTTACGCAAAGTCGTTGTTTAATCGATTTTTTCGTGCCATCTAGAAAATTTAAAATATTGACCATTCTCAACTTATTAGGCCAAGTGAAGTTGAATAACCTTGGTTTTGCCAAAAAATGTGACGGTCATAAAGTTTGCGCAAAGTCGATGTTTCATCGGTTTTTTGTGCAACGTCTCAAAAATTTAAAATATTGACCATTCCTAACATATTAGGCATAGGAAAGTTGTATAACATTAGTTTTGCCAAAAAATATGACGGTCATATTGTTTGCGCAAGGTCAATGTTTGATTGGTTTCTTTCGCACCTTCTCGTAAATTCAAAATATTAATCATTCCGAACTTGTTAGGCCCAGGGGAGAACCTTGGTTTCACCAAAACCGTGACGGTCATAAAGATTGTGCAAAGCTGATGTTTGACCAACTTTTTTTGCACCGTCTCGAAAATTCAAAATATTGAGGATTCCAAAATTATTATTCCTAGGGGAAGTTGAATAATAATGTTTTAACCAGAAAAATGTGACGATCTTAAAGTTTGTGCACAGTTGATGTTTGATCAGTTTTTTTTGCACCATCTCAAAAATTCAAAATATTGACCATTCCCAACTTTTTAGGCCTACAGAATTTGAAAAACCATTGTTTCGTCAAAAATTGTGATGGTTATATATTTTGCACAAAGTCAAAGTTTGATTGATTTTTTTCATGCTGTCTCGAAACTTCACAATACTGACCATTCCCAAATTATTAGGCCTAGCGAAGTTGAATAACTTTGGTTTCACCAAAAAATATGATAGTCATAATGTTTACACAAAGTCTATGTATGATCCATTTTTTTCGCACCGTCTCGAAAATTCAAAATATTGACCATTCCCAACTTAATAGTCCTAGTTAAGTTGTATAACCTTGATTTCATAAAAAAAATGTTACGGTCATAAAGTTTGTGCAAAGTCGATGTTTAATCCTTTTTTTTTTGCACCATCTCGAAAATTCAAAATATTGACCATTCCTAACTTATTAAGCCTAGTGAAGTTGAATAACCTTGGTTTTGCCAAAAAATATGACAGTCATAAAGTTTCGCAAAGTCGATGTTTGATTGATTTTTTTCGCACTATCTCAAAAATTTAAAATATCGACCATTCCCAACATATTAGGCCATGGAAGTTGAATAACCTTGCTTTTACCAAAAAATTTGATAGTCATAAATTTTGTGCAAAGTCGATGTTTCATCGGTTTTTTGCACACCATCTCAAAATTTTGAAATATTGACCATTCCGAACATATTAGGCACAGGGAAGTTGTATAACCTTGGTTTTAACAAAAAAAATGTGACGGTTATAAAGTTTGTGCAAAGTCGATGTTTGATCGATTTTTTGCACACCGTCTCAGAAATTTAAAATTTTGACCATTCCCAACTTATTTGGTCTAGGGAAGTTGTATAACCTTGGTTTCAACAAAAAAAATGACGGTCATAAAATTTGCATAAAATCGATGTTTGATCGATTTTTTGTGCACCATCTCAAAAATTAAAATATTGACCATTCCCTACTTGTTAGGCCCTAAGAAATTGTATATCCTTGGTTTTGCAAAAAAATGTGACGATCATAAAGTTTGCACAAAGTCAATGTTTGATCTGTTTCTTTTGCACAATCTCGTAAATTCAAAATATTGACCATTCCCTACTTATTAGGCCTATCGAAGTTGAATAACCTTGGTTTCGCCAAAAAATGTGTCGATGTTTGATCAATTTTTTTCGCACCATCTCGAAAATTTAAAATATTGATAATTCCCAACTTATTCGGTCGAAGGAAGTTGAATAACCTTGGATTCACCAAAAAAGTGAAGGTTATAAAGTTTGTGCAAAGTCAATGTTTCATCGATTTTTTGTGGCACCATCTCAAAAATTCAAAATATTGACAATTCCCAACATATTAGGCCTTGGGAAATTGTATAACCTTGGTTTCACCAAAAAACTAGACGGTTATAAATTTGTGCAAAATCAATGTTGATCAGTTTTTTGCGTATCGTCTCGAATATTCAAATTATTGACAATTCACTACTTATTAGTCACAGGGAAGTTGTATAACCTTAGTTTCGCACTGCCTCAAAAATTAAAAAAATTGACCATTATCAAATTATAAGCCCTAGGAAAGTTGTATCACTTTGGTTTCGTCAAAAAATGTGACGGTCATAAAGTTTGTGCAAAGTCGATGTTTGATCGATATTTTTTGCACCATCTCGAAAATTTGAAATATTGACTATTCCCAACTTATTAGGTCCAGGGAAGTTGTACAACCTTAGTTTCGCCAAAAAATATGATGGTCATAAATTTTACGCAAAACTAATGTTTGATCAATTTTTTGCACACCGTCTTGAAAATTTAAAATATTGATCATTCCCTACTTGTTAGGCCTAAGGAAATTGTATAACCTTGGTTTCGCAAAAAAATGTCACGATCATAAAGTTTACGCAAAGTCGATGTTTGATCTGTTTCTTTCGCATCATCTCGTAAATTCAAAATATTGACCATTCCTAACTTATTAGGCCTAGGGAAGTTGAATAACCTTGGTTTCGTAAAAAAAATATGGCGATCTTAAAGTTTGCGCAAAGTCGATGTTTGATCGATATTTTTCATACCATCTCAAAAATTCAAAATATTGACCATTCCCAAATTATTAGGCCTAAGGAAGTTGAATAACCTTGGATTCGCCAAAAATGTGATGGTCATAAAGTTTACGCAAAGTCAATGTTTCTTCAGTTTTTTTTGGCACCATCTTGAAAATTCAAAATATTAACAATTCCCAACATATTAGGCCTAGGGAAGTTGTTATAACCTTGATTTCACCTAAAAACTAGATGGTCATAAATTTATGCAAAGTCGATATTTGATCGATTTTTTACACACCGTCTCGAAAATTCAAATTATTGACCATTCCCGACTTATTAGGCCCAAGGAAGTTGTATAATCTTAGTTTCACAAACAAATATGATGGTCATAAAGTTATCACAAAGTCGATGTTTGATCGATTTTTTACACTGTCTAAAAAATTCAAAATAATGACCATTCCCAACTTATTAGACCCAGGGAAATTGTACAACCTTGGTTTCGCCAAAAAAATATGATGGTTATAAGGTTTGCACAAAATCGATGTTTGACTAGTTTTTTGTGCACCATCTCAAAAATTCAAAATACTGACCATTCCCAACTTATTAGGCCTAGGGAAGTTGAATAAGCTTGGTTTTGCCAAAAAAATGTAATGGTCATAAAGTTTAGCAAAGTTGATGTTTGATCTATTTTCTTTGCATTATCTCAAAAATTTAAAATATTGATCAGTACTAACTTAATAGTCCTAGGTAAGTTTTGTAACCTTGGTTACTACAAAAAACGTGACAGTCATAAAGTTTGTGCAAAGTTAATGTTTGATCGATTTTTTTTGCATTATCTAAAAAATTCAAAATATTGATCATTCCCAACTTATTAGGTATAGGGAAGTCGAATAGCCTTGGTTTCACAAAAAAACATAACATTCATAAAGTTTGCGTAAAGTCGATGTTTGATCGATTTTTTTCGCACTATCTCAAAAATTAAAAATTTTGACAATTTCCAAATTATTTGGCCTAGGGAAGTTGTATAACCTCTGTTTCACCAAAAAAATATGAAGGTTATAAAGTTTGCACAAAATCGATGTTTGATCGATTCTTTGTGCACCATCTCAAAAATTCAAAATATTGATCATTCCCTACTTGTTAGGCCCCAAGAAATTGTATAACCATGGTTTTGCAAAAAAACATGATCATAAAGTTTGCACAAATATTTGATCTATTTTTTTTGCACAATCTCGTAAATTCAAAATATTGACCATTCCCTACTTATTAAGCCTATCGAAGTTGAATAACCTTGGTTTCATAAAAAATGTGACGATCATAAAGTTTGCAGAATATCGATGTTTGATCGATTTTTTTCGCACCATCTCGAAAATTTAAAATATTAACAATTCCCAACTTATTAGGCCTAACAAACTTGAATAACCTTGGATTCACCAAAATAGTGAAGGTCATAAAGTTTGCATAAAGTCAATGTTTCATCGGTTTTTTTCGGCACCATCTCGCAAAATTCAAAATATTGACAATTCCCAACATATTAGGCCTTGGGAAATTGTATAACCTTGGTTTCACCAAAAAACTAGATGATCATAATTTTGTGCAAAATCGATGTTTGATCAGTTTTTTGCATACCGTCTCGAATATTCAAATTATTAACAATTCCCAGCTTATTAGTCACAGGGAAGTTGTATAACCTTAGTTTCGCACTGCCTCAAAAATTAAAAAAATTGACCATTACGAAATTATAAGCCCCAGGAAAGTTGTATCACTTTGGTTTCGCCAAAAAACATAACGGTCATAAAGTTTGTGCAAAGTCGATGTTTGATCGATTTTTTTGCACCAACTCAAAAATTTGAAATATTGACCATTCCCAACTTATTAGGCCCAAGGAAGTTGTACAACCTTAGTTTCGCCAAAAAATATGATGGTCATAAATTTTGTGCAAAATCAATGTTTGATCCATTTTTTGCACACCAACTCGAAAATTCAAAATATTGACCATTCCCTGCTTGTTAGGCCCAGGGAAATTATATAACCTTGGTTTCGAAAAAAAATGTGATGATCATAAAATTTACGCAAAGTCAATGTTTGATCTGTTTCTTTTGCATCATCTCGTAAATTCAAAATATTGACCATTCCCAACTTATTAGGCCTAGGGAAGTTGAATAACCTTGGTTTCGTCAAATAATTTGATAATCTAAAAGTTTATGCAAAGTCCATGTTTGATCGATATTTTTCATATCGTCTCAAAAATTCAAAATATTGACCATTCCCAAATTATTAGGCCTAAGAAAGTTGAATAACCTTAGATTCGTCAAAAATGTAACAGTCATAAAGTTTGCGCAAAGTCAATGTTTCTTCGGTTTTTTTGGCACCATCTCGAAAATTCAAAATATTAACAATTCCCAACATATTAGGCCTAGGGGAGTTGTATAACCTTGATTTCACCAAAAAACTAAACGGTCATAAATTTACGCAAAGTCGATATTTGATTGATTTTTTGTGCACCACTCGAAAATTCAAATTATTGACCATTCATAACTTATTAGGCTCAAGGAAGTTGTGCTACCTTGGTTTCGCCAAAACAATATGATGGTCATAAAGTTTGCGCAAAATCAATGTTTGATTAGTTTTTTGCCCAACATCTCAAAAATTTAAAATACTGACATTCCCAACTTATTAGGCCTAGGGAAGTTGAATAATCTTAGTTTTACCAAAAAATGTGATAGTAATAATGTTTACGCAAAGTCGATGTTTGATCCATTTTCTTTCCATTATCTTAAAAATTCAAAATATTGATCAGTACCAAATTAATAGTCCTAGGTAAGTTCACCTTAGTTATTACAAAAAATGTAACGGTCATAAAGTTTGCGTAAAGTCGATGTTTGATTAGTTTTTTTCGCATCGTCTAAAAAATTCAAAATATTGATCATTCCCAACTTATTAGGCATAGCGAAGGCGAATAGCCTTGGTTTCGTAAAAAAAACATGTCGTTCATAAAGTTTACGCAAAGTCGATGTTTGATCGGTTTTTTTTACACCATCTCAAAAATTCAAAATATTGACTATTCTCAACATATTAGGCATATGGAAGTTGTATAACCTTGGTTCCACCAAAAAATATGCTAGTCACAATGTTTGCACAATGTTAATGATTGATCAATTTTTTACGCACCATCTTGAAAATTCTAAATATGGATTATTTCTAACTCGTTTGGTCCAGGGAAGTTGTATAACCATGATTTCGCCAAAAAAACGTGACAGTCATAAATTTGCACAAAGTCGATGTTTGATCAATTTCTTTCACACCATCTTGTATAAACTTGGTTTAACCAAAAATCGTGATGGTCATAAAGTTTGCGCAAAGTCAATGTTTGATCGACTTTTTTTGCACCGTCTCGAAAATTCAAAATATTGACCATTCCAAATTTATTTTGTGCAAGGGAAGTTGAATAACCATGTTTTTGCCAAAAAAAATGTGAAAGTCTTAACATTTGCCCAATATCGATGTTTGATTGATTTTTTTTCATACTATCTCAAAAATTCAAAATATTGACCATTCCCAACTTTTTAGGCCTAGGGAAGTTGAATAACCTTGGTTTCGCAAAAAACCGTGATGGTCATAAATTTTATGGGAAGTCGATGTTTGATCGATTTTTTTCGCACCATCTAGAAACTTCAAAATACTGACCATTCCCAACTTATTAGGCCTTGGGATGTTGAATAACCTTGGTTTCATAAAAAAAACATGATGGTCAAAAAGTTTACACAAAATCGTTGTTTGATCCATTTTTTTCGCACCATCTCGAAAATTAAAAATATTGGCCATTCCCAACTTAATAGTCCTAAGTAAGTTGAATAACCTTGGTTTCATAAAAAAACGTGATGATTATAAAGTTTGCATAAAGTTGATGTTTAATTGATTTTTTAATACTATCTCAAAAATTTAAAATATTGATCTTTCCCAACTTATTAAGCCTTGGGATGTTGAATAGCCTTTGGTTTTGCTAAAAAAAATATGACAGTCATAAAGTTTGCACAAAGTCAATGTTTGATCGGTTTTTTTCGCACCATCTTAAAAATTCAAAATATTGACCATTCCCAAATTATTAGGCCTAGGGAAGTTGAATAACCTTGGTTTTGCCAAAAAAAAACATGATGGTTGTATAGTTTGCGCAAAGTTGATGTTTAATCGATTTTTTTTTGTATCGTATCAAAAATTAAATACGAACCATTCCCAACTTATTACGCCTAGAGAATTTGAATAACATTTTCTTTGCTAAAAAACATGACAGTCATAAAATTTGCGCAAAGTCGATGTTAGATCGGTTATTTGTGCACCATCTCGAAAATTCAAAATATTGACCATTCCCAACATATTAGCCCATGAGAAGTTGAATAACCTTAGTTTCGCCAAAAAAAATGACAATCATAAAATGTGCATAAAGTTGATGTTTGATTGATTTTTTGCACACCATATTGAAAATTCAAAATATTGACCATTCCTAACTTATTAGGTATTGGAAGTTGTATAACCTTGGTTTCGCAAAAAAACGTGATAGTTATAAAGTTTGCGCAAAGTAAATGTTTGATTAGTTTTTTCACACTATCTCGAAAATATAAAATATTGACCATTCCAATCTTATTAGGCCTAGGAAAGTTAAATAATATTGGTTTTGCCAAAAAAACATGAGGGTCATAAAGTTTGTATAAAGTCAATGTTTGATCAAGTTTTTTTCGCACTATCTAAAAAATTTAAAATATTGACCATTCCCAACTTATTAGGCCAAGGGATGTTAAGTAACCCTAGTTTCGCCAAAAAATATGACTGTTATAAAGTTTGTGAAAAGTCGATGTTTGATTGATTTTTTACGCACCATCTCAAAAAATTAAAATATTAACCATTCCAAATTTATTGGGCCTAGGGAAGTTGTATAACCTTCGTTTCGCCAAAAAACATGACTATCATAAAGTTTGTGCAAAGTCGATGTTTGATCTATTTTTTTGGCATGATCTCAAAAATTTAAAATATTGACTATTCCCAACTTATTAGGTCTAGGGAAGTTGTATAACTTTAGTTTCACCAAAAAAATTTGACTTTATAAAGGTTGCTCAAAGTTTATGTTTGATTAGTTTTTTTCACACAGTCTCGAAAATTTCAAATATTAACCATTCCCAACTTATTAGGCCAAGGGATTTTGTATAACCTTGGTTTCGCCAAAAAAATATGACGGTCATAAAGTTTGTGCAAAGTTGATGTTTGATCAATTTTTTTCGCACCGTCTCAAAAATTTAAAATACTAACCATTCCCAACATATCAAGCTTAGGGAAGTTGAAAAACATTATTTGTGCCAAAAAATGTGATGGTCATAAAATTTGTACAAAGTCAATGTTTGATCGATTTTTTACACACCGTATCAAAAATTCAAAATATTGACCATTCTCAACTTATTAGGCCTAAGTAAGTTGAATAACATTGGTTTCGTCAAAAAACGTGATGGTCATAAAATTTACGTAAAGTAGATGTTTGATTAATTTTTTGTGCACCATATTGAAAATTAAAAATATTGACCATTCCCAACTTATTAGGCCTAAAAGTTGTATAACCTTGGTTTCGCCAAAAAACGTGACGGTTGTAATGGTTTCGCCAAAAAATATGATGGTCATAAAGTTTATGCAAAGTCAATGTTTGATCAATTTTTTTCGTACTGTCTCGAAAATTCAAAATACTAACCATTCCCAACATATCAGGACTTGGGAATTTGAATAACATTGTCTTCGCGAAAAAATTTGGTGGTCATAAAGTTTGTACAAAGTCGATGTTTGATCGGTTTTTTGCACACTGTATCGAAAATTCAAAATATTGACCATTCCCAACTTATTAGACCTAGGAAAGTTGTATAACCTTAGTTTTGTCAAAGAACATGACGGTCAGAAAGTTTGCGTAAAGTCGATATTTGATCGAGTTTTTATGCACCATCTCGAAAATTCAAAATATTGACCATTCCCAACTTGATAGGCCCAGGGACATTGCATAACTTTTTTTTTTGGTAAGTAAATGTAAGTATATTTAGTATTAAGTTTGTACAAAATAGCTTTGTCTACACAAGCCATAGACTAAAGCCTGAGATCTCTTAGAGTAGTCTAGGAGAATGCACCCCACCTCAGAAAGGTGGAATGGTCTCACTCCACCAGACTCATCTCCGAGAGTAGTTAAACAGAAAAGTAGTCATGACTACACATGTTGTAGACTATGACGCTCTACCATAGGCAACAAATAGCAAAATGCAATAACCAACCATTCCTGGACGACCGGTGAATATATCACATTTTTGAAGTAGAGAATCACACAATACAACAACCTTTCTAAAAGCATTAAAGAATTATAAAATTGAATCTGAGGAAGATCTCTTTTTCTCTACTTGTTAAATGCCTCATTTTCAGATCCTACTCCATACATGATCTTGAGTCGCTAAGTATCTCGAGCAAAAGGTGAGCATTATGTGTGTTGTGACCCTCAAAGATTCTGCTACATCTCTCCTTCCAAATCCACCAAATAGTACATCTGAAGGTAAGCTTTGCCAGTTGTGTAAGAAGCCCTTTTCTTGAGAAGTTTTACTACAATTGTTCTAGTTCGTGATGCAAGTTTGGCATTAGTAGCCTATGTATTTCAAATCTTTTTAGAATCTCCATCTATACCTAATTAGTGTAGTCACAAGCAAAATATAGATGATCTGTACTTTCTTCCTGTTGCAGACAAAGAGAGCATCAGTTAACAAGATATATACCTTTTCGCTTCATATTGTCCATTGTGGGTAGTTTGACAAGAAGGGCCTGCCATGTATATAAGGAATGTCTTTGTGAGCCCGATCTATCCCATGTCCAACTGCTCGGGATCCACTTGTTATTTCTTTGTCTGATTTGATTCCATGCAGATGTAGCATTAAACTTTCCATTGTGATGAAGCTAATTAATCATATCTGATGAGTTATTCCTGATTGGAAGAGCTGTAATAGTCGGCCAAAGTGATAGCATATCAGGAGAAATAGGATTAGGAAGACACCAGGTGCCGTTAACAATGAACTCAAAAACCTTCTAATCTTTAGTGACCCTAAGATCTCTTCGTACTCTATCACCATACAATTGAAAAATTCCCTTTTCATTCACCCAAGGATCATACCACATATTAATTTTGGTCCCAGAAGAGATTGCACAAGAAATGTGGCTGATCAGCCAATTTCTTACCTTCAAAATTCCTTTCCAAGCAGCAGAATGATATGTTCTTGTTAAAACTTCCCAGATTGATTCCTTAGATAAGTACCTAGAAAAAACCCATTGTGACCATAAGGATTTATTTTGTAAAAGATCCCATAATTTTTGTACCAAACAAGCTTTATTCTAATCTCTCAAATTTCGTAGATTCAGCCCCCCCTCATCTTTTGGTCTACAAATGCTATCCCAATTTACCATATGCATTGCCTTTCCATCCGTACCATTCCAGAAAAAGTTCTTCAATAGCCGTTCAATATCTTGAAGAAGTCCAACAAGTAGAGAAAATGCATTTGACCAATAAATAGAGTAAGAGAATAATACAGATCGGATGAGTTCAAGTCATCCTGCTTTGGAAAGAAGTCTAGTTTTCCAGGAGGAAATTCTATTCTTTATTTTTTGCAGGATAGGCTGACAGTGTTTTATGAATGCTAGTGGATATGAGTAGGAGACCTAGATAAGGAATTGATAGACTTCCCTCGCTAGCCCCAGAGTTTGTATAATCAAGTCTTTATCTTCAATGCAAGAACCCATATAGACTTTACTTTTTGCATAATTTAGTTGAAGGCCAGAAATCAAACCAAAATCTTTCAGAATAGTAGCCAAATTCCTCACTGAAGTAGTGTCATTGCGAAGAAATATAATAAGATCATCTGCAAATGTTATGTGGGATATATAAATAGAACTAGCATGGGGTACCTTAATGCTACCATAAGAGACTATCTTTTCCAACATACATCTGAGTCCTTCCATGACAATTGTAAAAAGATATGGAGAAAGTGGATCTCCTTGTCGGATGTCATTCGTACTCCCAAAGAAGCCAACGGGTGAACTATTGAACAGAACTGAAAATTTTGGAGTTTCCAAGCAACACTGAGTCTAATTAACCCAATGTTGAGGGAAGTTCATACTGAGGAGCATCTTGTAGAGAAAGTGTCTATTAACTGAATCAAATGCTTTTTGTAAGTTAGCTTTAAAACATATTTTCGTCCCTCTTGATTTGGAGTGCAGATCTTTGACCAAGTCGTTAGCAAGAAGAACATTGTGATGTATACTTCTCCCTTTAATGAAAGCAGCCTGAGTAGAACTAATGATCTTGTGCATAATCATTTGTATTCGATCTACAAGTAACTTGGAGATGATCTTGTAAATAAAGTTGCATAAAGAAATGGGCCTGTAGTGCTCTAGTGAATCAATCCCTGTATTCTTAGGAACTAAAGAAATAAAAGTGTAATTTATTGCTTTAAGAATACGACCTGAAGAGAAAAAATGCTGACAAGCTTTAATCACATAATTTTCAATGATCGACCATGCAATTTTGTAAAATTCAGTTGGAAATTTGTTTGGACCAGGGCTTTTGTGCTTTGGTGACTTGAAGACAACTCTTACAATTTCTTCGTCTATAATTGGTGTATTAGGAATCATGATGTCATCCGAATCAAGCTTTCTAGTAGGCTCCACATAAACATTATTAGGCTGCTCTGTTTGATTGAGTAAAGAATAAAAAAATTATTCAGTGTGTGCTTTAACCTCATCCAAATTCTCAATAAGCATACCGTCTTGGTCTTTATATTTCCTGATATAGTTAACAGCCCTTCTAGTAGCAATGGCTATATAGAAAAACTTCGTATTGGAATCCCCTAGAGTAAGCCAATGCTGTCGAGACTTTTGTATTGCAAAACTTTCTTCCTGCTTTAAGGCCTGCATGAATTGATACCTAGCCTCTGCCTATTTGCAAATAAGATTTCGTCAAAGGGCTAAAGATGCAACTCATGTTGCATTGTCATTAGTTCCTTTTTGCTTAACTGAACCCGGATGGTAATATTGCCAAAGGTGTTTGTATTCCACTCCTTTAGTGCTGCTTTACATACTTTAAGTTTTTGGCATAAGATATAAGGGGGAGATCCATGCATATTAACATTCCAAGCTGATCTAATAACCTCGAGGAACTCAGGATGGGTACTCCACATGTTAAAGAATCTAAATGGTTTCTTGCCTTTGGATATTACTTTATCTGCATGTATATACATTGAAGAGTGATAAGAGAACAACTGAGCACCATACTCTAGAAATGAATTAGGGTAAACTGTTAACCATTTGTGATTAATCAGACACCTATTGAGTCGAGCCATTATTTTCTTATGGGCAGCACCTTGATTACTCCATGAAAGCCAATCCCCTATAAATTTCATATCAATCAATGCAGCAATATCTATGTAATCACTAAAACCTTGAAGCTTGCTCTCTAAAAGTGGTTTACCTCTAACTTTTTCATGTGTGTACCGAACAGTATTGAAGTCACCAAAAATAATCCAAGGCACTGTAAGACAACCATTTGCAATGTTAATCAGATCATTCCATAGAACATTTCTTTCTTGCATACTATTAGAAGCATATACACCAATAATATGGAATTGACAACCATTCTTTTTATCCTCGGCCTTAAAGTGGATGAATTGTTCTGTAGTAGAAATAAAGCAAGCACTAACAAAGTTTGGATGCCTTAATACCCATATTCTACCATAAGTGTCACAAGTATCGTTGGTAAGAAGTTCTGCCTCTGGCCATATTAAATTTCTTTGAACACAAACCCGAGATGGTTTAATTTTTATTTCCACCATAATAATAATATCACAAGCAGCAGACTTGATTATTCTATTAATCTCCCGACATTTCTCAAGTTTATTCAGTCCATGAACATTCCAACAAAGTATCTTCATCAGAAATAAAATAGGTAGGAAAAGAAATAATGGCCTTGTCCTAGGTAGACGAAACTGTGTGACTTAATAGTACTATCCTTCTTCTTATCCTTGGGTTTTGTAGTTTCCTCCCACATAATATCTTTTTTTTGGTAAGTAAATGTAAGTAGATTTAGAATAAAGTTGGTACAAATTAGTTTTGTCTACACAAGCCATAGACTAAAGCCTGAGATCTCTTAGAGCAGTCTAGGAGAATGCACCTCACCTTAGAAAGGTGTAATGGTCTCACTCCACCAGACTCATCTCCAAGAGTAGTTAAACAGAAATCATGACTACACATATTGTAGACTATGACACTATACCATAGGCAACAAATAGCAAAATGCAATAACCAACCATTCCTGGACGACCGGTGAATATATCACAATTTTGAAGTAGAGAATCAGACAATACAAAGGAAGCATTAAAGAATTATAAAATTGAATCTGAGGAAGATCTCTTTTTCTCTACTTGTTAAATGCCTCATTTCCAGATCCTGCTCCATACATGATCGTGAGTCGCTAAGTATCTCAAGCAGAAGGTGAGCATTGTGTGTGTTGTGACCCTCAAAGATTCTGCTACACCTCTCCTTCCAAATCCACCAAATAGTACATCTGAAGATAAGCTTTGCCAGTTATGTAAGAAGCCCTTTTCTTGAGACATTTTGCTGCAGCTGTTCTAGTTCTTCATGCAAGTTTGGCATTGGTAGCCTATGTATTTCAAACCTTTTCAGAATCTCCATCCATACCCAATTAGTGTAGTTACAAGCAAAATAGAGATGATCTATACTTTCTTCCTGTTGCATACAAAGAGAGCATCGGTTAACAAGATATATACCTTTTCGCTTCATATTATCCATTGTGGGTAGTTTGGCAAGAAGGGCCTGCCATGTGCATAAGGAATGTCTCTGTGAGCCCAGTCTATCCTATGTCCAACTGCTCGGGATCCACTTATTATTTCTTTGTTTGATTTGATTCCATGCAGATGTAGCACTAAACTTTCCATTGTCATGAAGCCAATTAAGCATATCTGATAAGTTATTCCTGATTGGAAGAGCTGTAATAGTCGACCAAAGTGATAGCATATCAGGAGAAATAGGATTAGGAAGACACCAAGTGCCGTTAACAACGAACTTAGAAACCTTCCAATCTTTAGGGGCCCCAAGATCTCTTCGTACTAGATCACCATATAATTGAAATATACTTTTTCCATTCACCCAAGGATCATACCATATATTAATTCTGGTCCCAGAAGAGATTGCATAAGAAATGTGGTTGATCAGCTAGTTTCTTGCCTTCAAAATTCCTTTCCAAGCAGCAGAATGATATGTTCTTGTTAAAACTTCCCAGATTGATTCCTTAGATAGGTACCTAGAAGAAACCCATTGTGACCATAAGGATTTATTTTGCAAAAGATCCCATAATTTCTATACCAAACAAGCTTTATTCTAATCTCTCATATTTCGCAGATTCAGCCCCCCCTCATCTTTTGGTCTACAAATGCTATCCTAATTGACCATATGCATTGCCTTTTCATTCGTACCATTATAAAAAAAATTCTTCAATAGCCGTTCAATATCCTGAAGAAGTCCATCAAGTAGAAGAAATGCATTAGACTAATAAAAAGAGTAAGAAAACAACACAGATCGGATGAGTTTAAGTCGTCCTGCTTTGGAAAGAAGTCTAGTTTTCTAGGAGGAAATTCTATTCTTTATTTTTTGTAGGATAGGTTGATAGTGAATTTTATGAATGCCAATGGATATGAGTGGGAGACCCATAAAAGGAACTGGTAGACTTCCCTCGCTAACCCCCAGAGTTTGTATAATAAAGTCTTTATCTTCAACACAAGAACCCATATAGACTTTACTTTTTGCATGATTTAGTTGAAGGCTAGAAACCAAATCAAAATATTTTAGAATAGTGGCTAAATTCTTCATGGAAGTAGTGTCATTACGAAGAAATATAATAAGATCATCTACAAATGTTATGTGGGATATATGAATAGAACTAGCATGGGGTACCTTAATGCTGCCATTAGAGACTCCCTTTTCTAACATACAACTGAGTCGTTCCATGATAATTATAAAAAGATATGGAGAAAGTGGATCTCTTTATCAGTTGCCATTCGTACTCCCAAAGAAGCCAACGGGGGAACCTTTGAACAGAACTGAAAATTTTGGAGTTTCCAAGCAGCACTGAATCCAATTAATCCATTGTTGAGGGAAGTTCATACTAAGGAGCATCTTGTAGAGAAACTATCTATTAACTGAATCAAATGCTTTTTGTAAGTTAGCTTTAAAACATATTTTTGTCCCTCTTGCATCTAGTTCTTGATACAAGTTTGGCATTGGTAGCCTATGTATTTCAAATCTTTTCAGAATCTCCATCCATACCCAATTCATGTAGTCACGAGTAAAATAGAGATGATCTATACTTTCTTCCTATTGCATACAAAGAGAGCATCGGTTAACAAGATATATACCTTTTCGCTTCATATTATCCATTGTGGGTAGTTTGGCAAGAAGGGCCTGCCATATGCATAAGGAATGTCTCTGTAAGCCCAATCTATCCCATGTCCAACTGCTCGAGATCCACTTGTTATTTCTTTGTTTGATTTAATTCTATGCAGATGTAGCACTAAACTTTCCATTGTTATGAAGCCAATTAAGCATATCTGATGAGTTATTCATGATTAGAAGAGCTGTAATAGTCGGCCAAAGTGATAGCATATCAGGAGAAATAGGATTAGGAAGACACCAGGTGCCGTTAACAATGAACTCAGAAATCTTCTAATTTTTAGGGGCCCCAAGATCTCTTCGTACCCGATCACCATATAATTAAAATATACTTTTTTCATTTACCCAAGGATCATACCACATATTAATTCTGGTCCCAGAAGAGATTGCATAAGAAATGTGGTTGATCAGCCAGTTTCTTGCCTTCAAAATTCATTTTCAAGCAACAAAATA
Organism: Musa troglodytarum; assembly: GCA_023547065.1. Taxonomy (NCBI): domain Eukaryota; kingdom Viridiplantae; phylum Streptophyta; class Magnoliopsida; order Zingiberales; family Musaceae; genus Musa; species Musa troglodytarum. The sequence continues at coordinate 22,168,644 of CP097508.1, read as the reverse complement.
ATATTTTCTTGTTGAAACTTCCCAGATTAATTCCTTAGATAGGTACCTAGAAGAAACCCATTGTGACCATAAGGATTTATTTTACAAAAATCCCACAATTTCTGTACCAAACAAGCTTTATTTCAATCTCTTATATTTCATAGATTCAGCCCCCCCCCTTCATCTTTTGGTCTACAAATGCTATCCCAATTGACCATATGCATTGCCTTTCCATCCGTACCATTTCAGAAAAAGTTCTTCAATAGCCGTTCAATATCCTGAAGAAGTCCATCAGGTAGAAGAAATGCATTAGACCAATAAATAGAGTAAGAAAATAACACAGATCGGATGAGTTTAAGTCATCCTGCTTTGGAAAGAAGTCTAGTTTTCCAGGAAGAAATTCTATTCTTTATTTTTTGTAGGATAGGTTGATAGTGAATTTTATGGATGCCAGTGGATATGAGTGGGAGACCCAGATAAGGAACTGGTAGACTTCCCTCGCTAATCTCCAGAGTTTATATAATAAAGTCTTTATCTTCAACGCAAGAACCCATATAGACTTTACTTTTTGCATGATTTAATTGAAGGCTAGAAAGCAAACCAAAATCTTTTAGAATAGTAGCTAAATTCTTCACTGAAGTAGTGTCATTACAAAGAAATATAATCAGATCATCTGCAAATGTTATGTGGGATATATGAATATAACTAGCATGGGTTAGCTTAATGCTGCCATTAGAGACAGCCTTTTCTAACATACAACTGAGTCCTTCCATGATAATTATAAAAAGATATGGAGAAAATGGATCTCCTTGTCGGATGCCATTCGTACTCCCAAAGAAGCCAACGGAGGAACCATTGAACAAAACTGAAAATTTTGAAGTTTTCAAGCAGCACTGAATCTAATTAACCCATTATTGAGGGAAGTTCATACTAAGGAGCATCTTGTAGAGAAACTATCTATTAACTGAATCAAATGCTTTTTGTAAGTCAGCTTTAAAATATATTTTCGTCCCTCTTGATTTGGAGTGCAAATCTTTGACCAAGTCGGTAGCAAGAAGAACATTGTGATGTATACTTCTCCCTTTAATGAAAGCAGCCTGAGTTGGACTAATGATCTTTTGCATAATCATTTGCATTCGATCTGCAAGCAACTTGGAGATGATCTTGTAAATAAAGTTGCATAAAGAAATGGGCCTGTAGTGCTCTAGTGAATCAGCCCCTACATTCTTAGGAACTAAAGAAATAAAAGTACAATTTATCGCTTTAAGAATACGACTTGAAGAGAAAAAAATTCTGACAAGCTTTAATCACATCATTTCTAATGATCGGCCATGCAGTTTGGTAAAATTCAGTTAGAAATCCATCTGGACCAAGGCTTTTGTGCTTTGGTGACTTGAAAACAACTCCTACAACTTCTTAATATGTAATTGGTGCATTAAGAATCGTGATATCATCCGAATCAAGCTTTCTAATAGGCTCCACATGAACATTATTAGGCTGCTCTATTTGATTGAGTACAAAATAAAAAAATTGTTTAGTGTGTGCTTTAATTTTATCCAAATTCACAATAAGCGTACTATCTTGGTCTTTACATCTCCTGATACAGTTAACAACCCTTCTAGTAGCAATGGCTGTATAGAAAAACTTTGTATTGGAATCCCCTAAAGTAAGTAAATGCTGTCGAGACTTCTGTTTTGCAAAGCATTCTTCCTGCTTTAGGGCCTACATGAATTGAAACCTAGCTTCTGCTTCTTTGCAAATAAGATTCTTGTCAAAGGGCTAAAGATATAGCTCATGTTGCACCACCATTAGTTTCTTTTTGATTAATTGAACCCGGGTGATAATATTGCCAAAAATATTTGTATTCCACTCCTTTAGTGCTGCTTTACATGCTTTAAGCTTTTGGCATAAAATGTAAGGGGGAGATCCATGCACATTAACATTCCAAGCTGATCTGATAACCTCAAGGAACTGAGGATGGGTACTCCACATGTTAAAGAATCTAAATGGTTTCTTGCCTCTGGGTATTACTTTGTCTGCATGTATATACATTAAAGAGTGATCAGAGAACAATTGAGATCCATACTCCAAAAGTGAATCAGGATAAACTGTTAACCATTCGTGATTAATCAGACACCTATCGAGTCGAGCCATTATTTTTCTGTAGGCAGCACTTTGATTACTCCATGAAAGCCAATCCCCTACAGATTTCATATCAATCAATGCAGCAATATCTATGTAATCGTTAAAACCTTGAAGCTTGCTCTTTGAAAGTGGTTTACCCCCCATTTTTTTATGTTTGTACCGAACAGTATTGAAGTCACCAAGAACAATCCAAGGCACTGTAAGACAGCCATTTGCAATGTTGATCATATCATTCCATAGAATATTTTTTCCCTGCATACTGTTAGAAGCATATACACCAGTAATATGGAATTGACAACCATTCCTTTTATCCTCGGCTTTAAGGTGGATGAATTGTTCTGTAGTAGAAATAAAGCAAGCACTAATAGAGTTCGGATGCCATAATACCCATATTCTACCATAAGTATCATAAGTATCATTGGTAAGAAGTTCTGCCTCTGACCATATTAAATCTTTTTGAACACAAACCCAAGATGGTTTAATTTTTGTTTCCACAAGAATAACAATATCACTAGCATCAGACTTGATTGTTCTATTAAGCTCTCGACAGTTTTCAAATATATTCAATCCACGAACATTCTAACAAAGTATCTTCATCAGAATTAAAACAGGTTGGAAAGGAAATAAAGGACTCTTCCTAAGTAGACGTAAGTATGTGCAACTTACCAGTACCATCCTTCTTCTTATCCTTGGGTTTTGCAATTTCCTCCCGCATAATATCCTTACCTTTTAAGCCTTTATTTCTATTTTTATCCACTTCATCCACAGCTTGCAAATGCTTAAATTTTGAAATACCCAAGATATCCAGGTTGGCAGTGTTTGTTGAAGGTTGTTGAGGCTGAATATCCTGACTGGCGAGGTTTGTTGGGATTGGTTGAGATACAATATCCTGGTTAGCACGATGAGTGGGACGTGGGATCCCCGTTGTAGTAGCTCCTGTCGATGTAGGAAGAGATGAAGTTCCCAACTTCGCCTCTTGTTCTTGGGTACCCTGGGAAATTGCTATTGTGGAAGGGGCTATAATAGGAAGAATTAAAGTTTCAGATGTATCCTTTTGTCCATGTTGTTGCCCAAGCGAGTCAGAATGTTCTTTTGTCATCATCGATGCTACTGCTTCGGGAGATGCACCTTGTTCATCAGTAGTCATAGCAGCATCAACTCCATGATGAGTTGTCTGTCGTTGTCGGTAAACCTGAGTGATCATTTTTTACGTTTGCTGACAAGCTCCATGTGCATGACCGAAGGAGTGACAAATCTTACACCGCTGTGGCTTCCAGGAATATGAAACATGCACCTTACGAGTGGTCCCCTCAAGATCCCTATAATAAACCTCATCAGGAAGATCTCCATCGGAAGAAACCATAACATGTGCTCATGCAAAAGCCAATCTCGTCTGCGATGTTGTTGCCTTGTCAATATACAATGCCTGTCCCAAGGTGCTGCATAACTTAGCAATAAAACGTCGACTCCAAAGATGCAGGGGAAGACCATGAAAGGAAACCCATAAGGGAATCGACTGGAGGCTGTCTAACTCCAAACGGACATCAGGGGACCAGCACTGTAGTATCATCGGATGGCCACGAATGGTCCAAAACCTTTCAAGAATTTATTGCAAATCTTCTTCAGAATAGAGTTTGCATATAAAAAAATCATTCTCCAACATATGAAGATCGAATGCTGATGTTCCCCATCGTGTCTTAATAAATGATGATAATGGGAAATAAGATGTCTTGAGACCGACCACATAACCAACAAGCGCCATGGACCATCTCTCAATCAGCTCTTCAGAATCAGCAGCCTCATACACAGCAATCTTCTAAGCAGCTTGGGTTTTTGAAATAAAGAAATCCAAGCTAAGATCTGAACTTCCAACCGGAGCCTTGAAGAGGCTTGTCCAAGGCCGATGATCGCTAGATATGAGAGCAGGAGGCCGTGATCTAGAACGTGACCTACCTCTATGCAGCGTTGTCGATGGAGCACCTCGACGGGAGGAAGATAGCGAAGGAGCTTAAGAGGTAGGGAGCCTCATCGAAGCTACCTTACTACCAGCATCACTAGCCCCATGGACCATCGCTTGTCCCCCCTGTAGCATTAGAAGAGGCTGTGAAGCCACAAGAGCATGGGAGTTCAGAATCTCCCTCCTTTGTTCAGTCGCCCTAGGAAAGGGGGCGATGCAGAGATTTGGGAGTAGATGTCCCTGCGCACGAGGCAGCCACCGCCCCTTTCACAACATCCGTCGCCCCTCTATGTAGCGCCCTGTCTCTGCTGCCCAGCAGTAGCGCCCCTCACCCTAGGGAGAAGCCACCGGCCGCAGCCCTAATCAAGCCCTCTCCTCCACCGTTCAGAAGAAGAGCAGAAAAGGCCCTCTGTTCCCCTTCGTGCAGCAGCAGAGAGAGGCGAGGGAGGGAGCGCGCCCTAGGGAAGAAGCAGCGACGCCGTCGCCCAGTCGCCCTGATCAGCCCTCTCCTCCTCCGTTCAGAAGAAGATCTGTTCCCCTTCGTGCAGCAGCAGAGAGAGGCGAGGGAGGGAGCGCCCCCTAGGGATTGCAGAAGCGGTGCCCTCCTTGTCCGCCCAAGGGGAAGAGCAGCGATCGTGAAATCGCCCAAGGGAGAAGCAGATCCACCGATGCAGCCTTCCTGTAGTGACCGTGAAATCGCCCAAGGGGAAGAGCAGCGACTGTGAAATTGCCCAAGGGAGAAGCAGATCCACCGATGCAGCCTTCCTGCAGTGACCGTGAAATCGCCCAAGGGAAGATCCACCGATGTAGCCTTCCTACTCTCCGAGCGCAGAACAGAGGAGAACCGCCGCCCAACAGCCGCCGCCTCTTCTCGCCCTAGCCTTCTCCATGGCATCCCTTTCTCTCAACGCGTTCGATCTCATAGCTGTGTAGCAACAACGAGTTCCTACACCACGTGGAGGATGGGAAGAACCACCACCCAAGGGAGAAGAAGCAGATCCATACCACCTCTTCTCTCCCTAGAGAGAGAAGAGAATCACCTAGAGAGAGAAGCCATGACCGTCGCATTTTTTGGTGAAACCAATGATACACAACATCCCTAGTCCCGCATAATATCTTTACCTTTTAAGCCTTTATTTCTATTTTTATCCACTTCATCCACAGCTTGCAAATGATTAAATTTTGAAGTACCCAAGATATCTAGGTTAGTAGTGTTTGTTGAAGGTTGAGGCACCTGTTGAGATTGAATGTCCTAGTTGGCAAGTTTTGTAGGGACTGGTTGAGACACAATATCCTGGTTAGCACGATGAGTGGGACGTGAGATCCCCGTTGCGGTAGTTCCTGTCGATGTAGGAAGAGATGAAGGTTTCTCGTTCTCCTGTGCATGGGTAACTTGAGAAACTATTGTTGTGAAAGACTCTGATATATTAGAAAGTGGTAAAGTTCTTAATTTGCCTTTCTGATCATGATGCTGCCCAAGTGAGTCAGAATGCTCGCTCGTCTTCACCAGCACTACTGTCACTGAAGGAGACTCGTCTTGTTCGTTAGTAGTCATAATAGTAGTATCAACCCCGTGCTGAGATGCCTAGTGTTGCCGGTAAACCTGAGTGATCGGTTTCTAAGTTTGCTGACAAGCTCCATGTGTATGACCAAAAGAGTAGCAAATCTTACAACGCTGTGGCTTCCAAGAATATGAAACATGCACCTTACGGGTGGTCCCATCAAGATCACGATAAAAAACCTCATCTGGAAGATCACCATCAGAAGAAACCATTACACATGCTCATGCAAAAGCCAATCTCGTCTATGCTGTTGTTGCTTTATCAATATACAATGGCTATCCCAAGGTGCTACATAACTTAGCTATAAAATGTCAACTCCAAAGATGTAGGGGAAGACCATGAAAGGATACCCAAAAAGGAATAGACTGTAGGCTGTCTAACTCCAAACGCATATCAGGAGACCAACGCCGTAGAATCATCGGATGACCATGAATAGTCCAAAACCCTTCAAGGATTCGTTGTAAATCCTCTTCAGAATAGAGTTTTCATACAAAAAAACCGTTCTCTAGCATATGCAGATCAAATGCCGATGTTCCCCATCGAGTCTTGATGAACGAGGATAATGGGAAGTAGGATGTCTTTAGACCAACCACATAACCAACAAGCACCATGGACCACGTCTTAATCTGCTCTTCAGAATCAGAAGAAACTATGCTGCATTTCTGGAGCAAAGAAGTTCAAGCTAAGATCTGAACTTCCAATCGGAGACTTGAAGAGGCTTGCCCAAGACCGAGGATCTCTAGAAATGAGAGTAGGAGGCCGCGATCTAGAGCACGACCTACCTCTATGCTGCGTCATAAAAGGATCATCTCGTCGAGAAGAAGAAGCAACTTGAGAAGGATGCCTCATCTTCGGATCGACCTTGCTACCATCGTCACCAGCTATTCTCGAGTTGCGTTGCCCCAAATCAAATGGAAATGTTCAAAGGGTAGGAGGCAGAGGGTAATCCCCCAATCGAGTAGAATAGGGGAGACGCTGCCCAGCAGCCGCAAGTGGACGCTGCCCAACAGCCACCGCTTGGCCTCCTCGCCCAGCAGCCGCTCAGACTGGCCGCGCTGCCCTCATGCATGCAGGAGGCAGCCCCTTGCATGCAGAACCATAGAAGAGTGGGAGGGGGTGATACAGGAAGCCCTCTCCCACTGGCGCCGCGACGCTCGGTGCCGCCCAGCAGCCGCAAGTGGACGCTGCCCAACAGCCACCGCTTGGCCTCCTCGCCCAGCAGCGGCTCAGACTGGCCGCGCTGCCCTCATGCATGCAGGAGGCAGCCCCTTGCATGCAGAACCATAGAAGAGTGGGAGGGGGTGATACAGGAAGCCCTCTCCTACTGGCGCCGCGCCGCTCGGTGCCGCCCATCAGCTTCACCGATCGGTCCTCCTCGCAGAGAGCCACCGCCGCTGCCCCTATTTCCCACCGCAGCACAGCAGGCTGCCAGGAGGAAGAAGAAGGGGTCGATGCAGAGGGTGGGGAGCGATTCAGCCTTGCGCCGTCCTGTAGAACAGCCTCGATTCGACCCTCCGACTCTCCTCCTCTGTTCAAGAAGAAGAGCAGAAAAGGCAGCCCCAATCTGCTCTTTGTGCGTGTAGAACAGGGGAGAAAAATCGCCCAAGGGAATCCTCCGATTCCTGCTCTCCGTGAACAGAACAGGGGAGAACCGCCGCCTTGCAGCCACCGCCTCTTCTCGCCCTAGCCTTCTCCTCTCCTCCTCTGTTCAAGAAGAAGAGCAGAAAAGACAGCCCCAATCTGCTCTTCGTGCGTGCAGAACAGTGGAGAAACGCCCAGCAGTCGCTATTTTCCTCACCCCCCGTGTTTGATTCGTGCGTGCAGAACAGGGGAGAAACGCCCTCCTTGTCCGCCCAAAGGGAAGAAGTCCAACAGCGACCGTGAAATTGCCCAGCCTCTGTTCTCCTTGCGTGCAGAACTGCATAGAACCCTGCTCGCCGTGCGATGCAGCCTTCCTGCTCTTCTCGCCCTAGCCTTCTCCGTGTTCACACGTGGAGGAAGGGAAGAACCACCACCAAGGGAGAAGAAGCAGAGCCACGTCTCTTCTCTTCTCACCCTAGAGAGAGAAAAGAATCACCTAGAGAGAAAAACTCTTATTTAGAAAGAGACAACTAATCTTGTTAACCGATACTTCGTTTGTATACAATAGGAAGAAAATATAAATATTGTATAAGCTTGGTTTCATGAACTAATCTTGTTAACCGATACTTCGTTTGTATACAATAGGAAGAAAATATAAATATTGTATAAGCTTGGTTTCATGAAAAAACATGATGGTCATAAAGTTTGCATAAAATCGATATTATATTAATTTTTTACGTATCATTATGAAAATTTAAATTATTGGTCATTCCCAACTTATTAGGCCTAGAGAAATTATATAACTTGATTTTGTCAAAAAACGTGATGGTCAGAAAGTTTACATAAAGTCAATATTTGATCGAGTTTTTTACGCACCATCTCGAAAATTTAAAATATTGATCATTCTCAATTTGTTAGCCCTAAGTACGTTGTATAACCTTAGTTTCACGAAAAAACATGACAGTTATAAAGTTTGCACAAAGTCGATTTTAGATTAATTTTTTTTGCACCATCACGAAAATTCAAATTATTGACTATTCCCAACTTATTAGGCTTAGGGAGGTTGTATAACCTTAGTTTCATCAAAAAATGTGACGGTCATAAAATTTACGTAAAGTTGATAGTTAATTAGTTTTTTGTGCAACATCTCAAAAATTAAAAATATTACCCATTCCCAATATATTAAGCCCAAGAAAGTTTTATAAACTTGGTTGTTCAAAAAACATGACGGTCATAAAATTGGCATAAAGTCGATGTTTGATCAGTTTTTTGCACACCGTCTCAAAAATTTAAAATATTAATAATTCCGAACTTATTTGGCCCACGGAAGATGTATAACCTTAGTTCTGCCAAAAAATTTACCGGTCATAAAATTTGTGCAAATTCGATGTTTGATCAGTTTTTTACGCAACGTCTCAAAAATTCAAAATAGTAATCATTTCAAACTAATTAGGCCTAGGGACGTTGTATAACCATGGTTTTACAAAAAAAATGTAACATTCATAAAGTTTGCTTAGAGTTGATATTTGATCGATTTTTCATGTGCCGTCTCAAAAATTTAAAATATTGACCATTCCCAACTTAACTAGCATAGGGAAGTTGTATAACCTTGGTTTAGTCAGAAAAACGTGACAGTGATAAAGTTTGCACAAAAATGATGTTTGATCGGTGTTTTTTGCATCGTCTTAAAAATTCACAATATTAACCATTCCCAACTTATTGGGCTTACAGAAGTTGTATAACCTTGGTTTAGCCAAAAGACATGATGGTCATAAAGTTTGCATAAAGTCAATATTTTACCCATTTTTTGTGCACCATCTTAAAAATTTAAAATATTGACCATGCTCAACTTATTAGTCCTAGGAAGTTGTATAACCTTGGTTTCGTCAAAAAATGTGATGGTTACAAAGTTTGCAGAAAGTCGATAAATGATCAGTTTTTTGTGCACGTCTCAAAAATTTAAAATATTGATCATTCCCAACTTATTAGGCTAGGGGAAGTTGATCTTGGTTTCGCCAAAAAATATGATTGTTATAAAGTTTGCACAAAGTCGATGTTTGATCGATATTTTTTTTTGCAAAATCTTGAAAATTCAAAATATTGACCATTCCCAACTTATTAGGCCCAAGGAAATTGCATATCCTTGGTTTAGTGAAAAAAACTAAACAGACAAAAAGTTTGCACAAAGTCGATGTTTGTTCGATTTCTTTTGCACCGTCTTGAAAATTCAAAATATTGACCATCCCTAGCTTATTAGGCCTAATGAAGTTGAATAACCTTGGTTTCGCCATAAAAATATGACGGTCATAAAGTTTTCACAAATTTGATATATGATCAATTTTTTTTGCAACATTTTGAAAATTCAAAATACTGACCTTTCCCAACTTATTAGGCCTAAGGAAGTTGAATAACTTTGGTTTCACCAAAAAAAAAATGATGGTCATAAAGTTTACGCAAAGTTGATGTTTGATCCATAGTTTGCACCTTCTCGAAAATTTAAAATATTAACCAATCCCAACTTAATAGTCCTAGGTAAGTATTATAACCTTGGTTACCCCAAAAAATCGTGATGGTCATAAAGTTTGCGCAAAGTTAATATTTGATCGATTTTTTTGCATCATCTCAAAAATTCATATTATTGACTATTCCAAACTTATTAGGCATAGGGAAGTTGAATACCTATGGTTTTGCAAAACAACATAATCGTCATAAAGCTTGCGCAAAGTCGATGTTTAATCAGTTTTTTACACCATCTAGAAAATTTAAAATATTGACCATTCTCAACTTATTAGGCCTAGTGTAGTTGAATAACCTTGGTTCTGCCAAAAAAATATGACGGTCATAAAGTTTGTGCAAAGTCGATGTTTGATCGATTTTTTGTGCAACGTCTCAAAAATTCAAAATATTCACCATTCTCAACATATTAGGCATAGGGAAGTTGTATAATGTTGGTTTTGCCAAAAAAAATTGACGGTCATAATGTTTGTGCAAAGTCAATGTTTCATCGGTTTCTTTCATACCTTCTCGTAAATTCAAAATATTGACCATTCCGAACTTGTTCGGAACAAGGGAGTTGTATAACTTTGGTTTTGCCAAAAATTGTGATGGTCATAAAGATTGTGCAAAGCTGATGTTTGACCAACTTTTTTTTAACCATCTCAAAAATTCAAAATATTGACGATTCCAAACTTATTAGGCCTAGGGGAAGTTGAATAACCATGTTTTTACCAAAAAAATGTGACAATCTTAAAGTTTGTGCACCATTGATGTTTGATCGGTTTTTTTTGCACCATCTCAAAAATTCAAAATATTGATAATTCCCAACTTGTTTGGCCTAGGGAGGTTGAAAAACCTTTGTTTCGCCAAAAATTATGACGGTCATATATTTTGCACAAAGTTGATGTTTGATCGATTAATTTCACACTGTCTCGAAACTTCACAATACTGACCACTCCCAAATTATTAGGCCTAGGGAAGTTGAATAACTTTGGTTTCGCCAAAAACGTGATGGTCATAATGTTTACACAAAGTCGATGTTTGATCCATTTTTTTCGCACCATCTCGAAAATTCAAAATATTGACCATTCCCAACTTAATAGTCCTAGTTAAGTTGTATAACCTTAGTTTCATAAAAAAAACATGATGGTCATAAAGTTTTTGCAAAGTTGATGTTTTATTGATTTTTTTCGCACCATCTCGAAAATTTAAAATATTGATCATTCCTAACTTATTAGGCCTAGTGAAGTTGAATAACTTTGGTTTTATAAAAAAACGTGATAGTCATAAAGTTTCACAAAGTCGATGTTTGATTGATTTTTTTCGCACCATCTAAAAAATTTAAAATATCGATCATTCCCAACATATTCCTAGTGAAGTTGAATAACCTTGCCTTTACCAAAAAATTTGATGGTCATAAAGTTTGTGCAAAGTTGATGTTTTATCAGTTTTTTACGCACTATCTCGAAATTTCAAAACATTGACCATTCTGAACATATTAGGCACAAGTTGTATAATCTTGGTTTTGGCAAAAAAAAATGTGACAGTTATAAAGTATGCGCAAAGTCGATGTTTGATCGGTTTCTAGCGCACCATCTCAAAAATTAAAAATTTTCACCATTCCCAACTTATTTGGCCCAGGGAAGTTGTATAACCTTGGTTTCACCAAAAAATATGATGGTTATAAAGTTTGCACAAAATCGATGTTTGATCGATTTTTGGTGCACCATCTAGAAAATTCAAAATATTGACCATTCCTTAATTGTTAGGCCCCGGGAAATTGTATAAGCTTGGTTTTGCAAAAAAAGTGATGATTATAAAATTTGCGCAAAGTCAATGTTTGATTTGTTGTATAACCTTGGTTTCGTAAAAATACGTGACGGTTACAAAGTTTACGCAAAGTCAATGTTTGATTGGTTTTTTCACACTATCTCAAAAATATAAAATATTGACCATTCCCATCTTATTAGGCCTAGGGAAGATGAATAACATTGGTTTCGCCAAAAAACGGACGTTAATAAAGGTTGTATAAAGTCAATGTTTGATTAAGTTTTTTTCGCACTATCTAAAAAAAATAAAATATTAACCATTCCCAACTTATTAGGCCAAGGATTGTTGAGTAACCCTATTTTCGCAAAAAAATATGACTGTTATAAAGTTTACGAAAAGTCAATGTTTGATCGAATTTTTACACACCCTCTTGAAAATTTAAAATATTGACCATTCCAAATTTATTAGACCTAGGGAAGTTGTATAAACTTGGTTTCGCCAAAAAATGTGACTATCATAAAGTTTGTGTAAAGCCGATGTTTGATCGGTTTTTTTGGCATGATCTAAAAAATTCAAAATATTAACCATTCCCAACTTATTAGGTCTAGGGAAGTTGTATAACTTTGGTTTTGCCAAAAAAACTTGATCGTCATAAAGTTTACTCAAAGTTGGTGTTTGATTAGCTTTTTTCGCACAGTCTCAAAAATTTAAAATATTGACCATTCCCAACTTTTTAGGCTAAGAGAAGTTGTATAACCTTAGTTTCACCAAAAAATATGACGGTCATTAAGTTTGCACAAAGTCGATGTTTGATCAATTTTTTTCGCACCGTCTCGAAAATTCAAAATACTAACCATTCTCAACATATCAAGCCTAGGGAAGTTGAATAATATTGTCTTCGCCAAAAAATGTGATGGTTATAAAGTGTGAACAAAGTCGATGTTTGATCGGTTTTTTGCATACCGTATCGAAAATTCAAAATATTGACCATTCCTAACTTATTAGGCCTAGGTAAGTTGAATAACATTGGTTTTGCCAAAAAACGTGACAGTCATAAAATTTGCGTAAAGTCGATGTTTGATTGATTTTTTGCATAGCATATCGAAAATTCAAAATATTGACCATTCCGAACTTATTAGGCCTAAGAAGTTGTATAACTTTGGTTTCATCAAAAAATGTAACTTATTAGGCATAGGAAAGTTAAATAGCTATGGTTTCGTAAAAAAACATAATAGTCATAAAGTTTGCACAAAGTCGTTGTTTAATCGATTTTTTTGCACCATCTAGAAAATTTAAAATATTAATCATTCTCAACTTATTAGGCCAAGTGAAGTTGAATAATCTTGGTTTTGCCAAAAAAATATGACGGTCAAAAAGTTTGTGCAAAGTCGATGTTTGATCGATTTTTTGTGCAACATCTCAAAAATTCAAAATATTGACCATTCCTAACGTATTAGGCATAGAAATGTTGTATAACATTGGTTTTGCCAAATAAATATGATGATCATAATGTTTGCGTAAAGTTAATGTTTGATTGGTTTCTTTCGCACCTTCTCATAAATTCAAAATATTAACCATTCCGAACTTGTTAGGCCCAGAGGAGTTGTATAACCTTAGTTTCGCCAAAAACCATGACGGTCATAAAGATTGTGCAAAGCTGATGTTTGACCAACTTTTTTTGCACTGTCTCGAAAATTCAAAATATTGATGATTCCAAACTTATTAGGCCTAGGGGAAGTTGAATAACAATGTTTTTTCCAAAAAAATGTGACGATCTTAAAGTTTGTGCACAGTTCATGTTTGATTGGGTTTTTTTGCACCATCTCAAAAATTCAAAATATTGACCATTCCAACTTTTTAAGCCTACGAAATTTGAAAAACCATTGTTTCGCCAAAAATTGTGATGGTCATATAGTTTGCACAAAGTTGATGTTTGATCAATTTTTTTCATACTGTCTCGAAACTTCACAATACTGACCATTCCCAAATTATTAGGCCTAGGGAAATTGAATAACTTTGGTTTCGCCAAAAAACGTGATAGTCATAATGTCTACACAAAGTCTATGTATGATCCATTTTTTTCACACCGTATCGAAAATTCAAAATATTGATCATTCCCAACTTAATAGTCCTAGTTAAGTTGTATAACCTTGGTTTCATAAAAAAAATGTGACGGTCATAAAGTTTGTGCAAAGTCGATGTTTAATCCATTTTTTTTGCACCATCTCAAAAATTCAAAATATTGACCATTCCTAACTTATTGGGCCTAGTGAAGTTGAATAACCTTGGTTTTGCCCAAAAAATATGACAGTCATAAAGTTTCGTAAAGTCGATGTTTGATTGATTTTTTTTCGCACTATCTAAAAAATTTAAAATATCAACCATTCCCAACATATTAGGCCTACTGAAGTTGAATAACCTTGCTTTTGCCAAAAAATTTGATAGCCATAAAGTTTGTGCAAAATCGATGTTTTATCCATTTTTTGCGCACCATCTCAAAATTTCGAAATATTAACAATTCCGAACATATTAGGCACAGGGAAGTTGTATAACCTTGGTTTTAACAAAAAAATATGACGGTTATAAAGTTTGCATAAAGTCGATGTTTATCGATTTTTTACGTATCGTCTAAAAAATTTAAAATTTTAACCATTCCCAACTTATTTAGTCTAGGGAAGTTGTATAACTTTGGTTTTACCAAAAAATATGACGGTCATAAAGTTTGCACAAAATCGATGTTTGATCGATTTTTTGTGCACCATCTCAAAAATTAAAATATTGACCATTCCCTACTTGTGAGGCCTTAGGAAATTGTATAACCTTGGTTTTGAAAAAAAAACGTGGCGATCATAAAGTTTGCACAAAGTCAATGTTTGATCTGTTTCTTTCGTACAATCTCGTAAATTCAAAATATTGACGATTCCCTACTTATTAGGCCTATCGAAGTTGAATAACCTTGGTTTCACCAAAAAATGTGACGATCTTAATGTTTACGGAATGTCGATGTTTGATCGATTTTTTTTGCACCATCTTGAAAATTTAAAATATTGATAATTCCCAACTTATTTAGTCGAAGGAAGTTGAATAACCTTGGATACACCAAAAAAGTGAAGGTCATAAAGTTTGCGCAAAGTCAATGTTTCATTGGTTTTTTGTGGCACCGTCTCGAAAATTCAAAATATTGACAATTCCCAACATATTAGGCCTTGGGAAATTGTACAACCTTGGTTTCACCAAATAACTAGACGGTCATAAATTTTTGTAAAATCGATGTTTGATCAGTTTTTTACGTATCATCTCAAATATTCAAATTATTGATAATTCCTAGCTTATTAGTCACAGGGAAGTTGTATAACCTTAGTTTCACACTGCCTCAAAAATTAAAAAAATTGACCATTACCAAATTATAAGCCCCAGGAAAGTTGTATCACTTTGGTTTCGCCAAAAAATGTGACAGTTATAAAGTCTTCGCAAAGTCGATGTTTGATCGATTTTTTTGCACCATCTCCAAAATTTGAAATATTGACTATTCCCATCTTATTAGGTCCAGGGAAGTTGTACAACTTTAGTTTTGCCAAAAAAATATGATGGTCATAAATTTTGTGCAAAACCAATGTTTGATCAGTTTTTTGCACACCATCTCGAAAATTAAAAATATTGAGCATTCCCTACTTGTTTGGCCCAGGGAAATTGTATAACCATGGTTTTACAAAAAAATGTCATGATCATATAGTTTATGCAAAGTCGATGTTTGATCTGTTTCTTTCACATCATCTCGTAAATTCAAAATATTGACCATTCCCAACTTATTAGGCCTAGGGAAGTTGAATAACCTTGGTTTTGAAAAAAAATATGGTGATCTTAAAGTTTGCATAAAGTCAATGTTTTATCGATATTTTTCGTACCATCTCAAAAATTCAAAATATTGACTATTCTCAAATTATTAGGCCTAAGGAAGTTGAATAACCTTGGATTCACCAAAAATGTGATGGTCATAAAGTTTGTGCAAAGTCAATGTTTCTTCAGTTTTTTTGGGCACCATCTTAAAAATTTAAAATATTAACAATTCCCAACATATTATGCCTAGGGAAGTTGTTATAACCTTGATTTCACCAAAAAAGTAGACGGTCATAAATTTATGCAAAGTCGATATTTGATCGATTTTTTACGTACCATCTCGAAAATTCAAATTATTGACCATTCATGACTTATTAGGCCTAGGGAAATTGTATAACCTTAGTTTCACAAACAAATATGACGATTATAAAGTTATCACAAAGTTGATGTTTGATCGGTTCTTTACACCGTCCAAAAAATTCAAAATAATGACCATTCCCAACTTATTAGACGCAGGGAAGTTTTACAACCTTGGTTTCACCAAAAAAATATGATGGCTATAAAGTTTGCACAAAATCGATGTTTGACCAGTTTTTTGCGCGCCATCTCGAAAATTCAAAATACTGACCATTCCCAACTTATTAGGCCTAAGGAAGTTGACTAACATTGGTTTTGCGAAAAAACGTAATGGTCATAAAGTTTACGCAAAGTCGATGTTTGATCTATTTTCTTTGTATTATCTTAAAAATTTAAAATATTGATCAGTACCAACTTAATAGTCCTAGGTAAGTTTTATAACCTTGGTTACTACAAAAAACGTGATAGTCATAAAGTTTATGCAAAGTCGATGTTTGATCGATTTTCTTTGCATCATCTAAAAAATTCAAAATATTGACCATTCCCAACTTATTAGGTATAGGGAAGTCGAATAGCCTTGGTTTTACAAAACAACATGATGTTCATAAAGTTTGCGTAAAGTCGATGTTTGATCAATTTTTTTGCACTATCTTAAAAATTAAAAATTTTGACCATTTGCAACTTATTTGGTCTAGGGAAGTTGTATAATCTTGGTTTCACCAAAAAATATGATGGTTATAAAGTTTGCATAAAATCGATGTTTGATCAATTCTTTGCACACCATCTCAAAAATTCAAAATATTGACCATTCCCTACTTGTTAGACCCTAGGAAATTGTATAGCCTTGGTTTTGCAAAAAAACATGACGATCATAAAGTTTGCGTAAAGTTTATGTTTGATCTGTTTCTTTCGCACAATCTCATAAATTCAAAATATTAACCATTCCCTACTTATTAGGACTATCGAAGTTGAATAACCTTAGTTTCGCCAAAAAAATGTGACGATCTTAATGTTTGCGGAATGTCGATGTATGATCGATTTTTTTCGCACCATCTCGAAAATTTAAAATATTGACAATTCCCAACTTATTAGGCCTAACGAAGTTGAATAACCTTGGATTCACCAAAAAAGTGAAGGTCATAAAGTTTGCGCAAAGTCAATGTTTCATCGATTTTTTTTGGCACCGTCTCGAAAATTTAAAATATTGATAATTCCCAACATATTAGGCCTCGGGAAATTGTATAACCATGGTTTCACCAAAAAACTAGATGGTCATAAATTTATGCAAAATCGATGTTTGATCAGTTTTTTGTGTACCGTCTCGAATATTCAAACTATTGACCATTCATAGCTTATTAGTCACAGGAAAGTTATATAACCTTAGTTTCGCACTGCCTCAAAAATTAAAAAAATTAACCATTACCAAATTATAAGTGATACGGTGGGGTGATACTGAATGGGTTTTGAGAGAAGAAAAGTCGAGAGAATTGTATTATGTGCAGGAATAAAAGTTCTTTCGGACAGAAAAAGAACAATCTTACGAAAATACTTAAACACAATGTTAAAATAGTTCACCACCAGGTTCAAAATCACATAGGGATACAGAAAACTTCATCACCCTAGAGAAAATGAAACGAGGATATAGAAGTGAACAAAGAGACTCGCCACTCTAGGATGCATCCAAGAGATACAGAGTTTTCTAAAGCACTCCAAGAGAGCTTCAGCCAATATCTTCAGCTTCTCAAAACCTCCTCTAACCTAAAACACCAAAATAAATAGTTGTGCATGAAATAACCCTTCATGCATAGGGAATTTCGAGATAAATGCTTTACAGCTATTAACCACATTCATTAATATGTTTCTTAGTCATGAAGGAAACTGCATTGAAACAGTCTTTATTTTGGTAAGTAAATGTAAGTAGATTTAGTATAAAGTTTGTACAAAATAGCTTTGTCTACACAAGCCATAGACTAAAGCCTGAGATCTCTTAGAGCAGTCTAGGAGAATGCACCCCACCTAAGAAAGGTGGAATGGTCTCACTCTACCAGACTCGTCTCCGAGAGTAGTTAAATAGAAAAGTAGTCATGACTACACATGTTGTAGACTATGATGCTCTACCATAGGCAACAAATAGCAAAATATAATAACCAACCATTCCTGGATGATCGGTGAATATATCACATTTTTGAAGTAGAGAATCACACAATACAACAACTTTTCTAGAAAGCATTAAAGAATTGTAAAATTGAATTTGAGGAAGATCTCTTTTTCTCTACTTGTTAAATGCCTCATTTCTAGATCCAACATTATACCAGCCTTGACTTAGCGTAAGAAGATGCTCATGAGCTGTCATAGTTGAATGTGTTGAGTGGATGACTAAGGCAATATTATGGGCTAAAAATTTATCATAGCTTCAAGAAGATCAACATGACTAGATTATAGCAAGTTAGGCACTCCTATGTCAAAGGTTATACAACTTCTTAGGCCTAATCTAATAAGTTGGGAATGGTTAATATTTAGAATTTTTGATATGGTGTGCAAAAAATCAATCAAACATCAACTTTATGCAAATTTTATAACCGTCATATTTTTTGGCGAAACTAAGGTTATTCAACTTCCCTATGGCTAATATGTAGGGAATAGTCAATATTTTAAATTTTTTAGAAGGTGCGCAAAAAATCGATCAAACATCGACTTTGTGTAAACTTTATGATTGTCACGTCTTTGGGTGCATGGTTGTACAACTTCCCTAGGTCTAATAAGTTGGAAATGGTTAATAATTTAAATTTTTGAGATGATGCACAAAAAACCGATCAAATATCAATTTTGCACAAACTTTATGACCATCACGTATTTTGGCGAAGACAATGCTATTCAACTTCCCTAGGCCAAATAAGTTGGGAATAGTTAGTATATTGAAATTTCAAGGCAGTGCGAAAAAAATTGATCAAACATCCACTTTGGGCAAACTTTATGACCATCAGGTTTTTTGGCAAAACCAAGGTTATACAACTTCCTTAGGCCTAATAAGTTAGAAATGGTCAATATTTTAAAATTTTCAAATCGTGTGAAAAAAATCGATCAAACATCTACTTTGCATAAACTTTATGACTGTCATGTTTTTTGGCGAAACCAATGTTATTCAACTTACCTAGGCCTAATAAGTTGGGAATGGTCAATATTTTGAATTTTCGATACGGTGTGCAAAAAATCGATCAAACATTGACTTTGTACAAACTTTATGACCACCACATTTTTTTGGCAAAGATAATATTATTCAACTTCCCTAGGCCTGATATGTTAGGAATGGTTAGTATTTTGAATTTTCAAGACGGTACGAAAAAAATTGATCAAACATCGACTTTGCACAAACTTTATGACCATCACATTTTTTGGTGAAACCTTTACAACCATCAAGTTTTTTGGCGAAACCAAGGTTATACAAGTTCTTAGGCCAAATAAGTTGGGAATGGTCAATATTTTGAATTTTCGATATGGTGCGTAAAAAATCAATCAAACATTGACTTTACACAAATTTTATGACCTTCACATTTTTTGGCGAAACCAATGTGATTCAACTTACCTAGGCCTAATAAGTTGGGAATGGACAATATTTTAAATTTTCGATACGGTGTGCAAAAAACCGATCAAACATCGACTTTCTACAAATTTTATGACCATCACATTTTTTTATGAAGACAATGTTATTCAACTTCCCTAGGCCTAATATGTTAGGAATGGTTAGTATTTTGAATTTTCGAGATGGTGTGAAAAAAAATGATCAAAATTGACTTTGTGCAAACTTTATGACCGTCACATTTTAAGGTTATACAACTTCCCTTGGCCTAATAAGTTGGGAATGGTCAATATTTTTGAATTTTTGAGATGGTGCGAAAAATAACTAATCAAACATCAACTTTCAGCAAACTTTATGACGATCAAGTTTTTTTGGTGAAACCAAAGTTATACAATTTCTCTAGACCTAATAAGTTAGGAATGGTTTGCACGAGTATGTGATATGGTTTCTTCCAATGGAGATCTTCTTGATGAGGTTTATTATAGGGATCTTGAGGGGACCACTCGTAAGGTGCATGTTTCAAAGATTGGCTAAAGCGACTGTAGGTTTTTCTCTCTCTAGGGTGATTCTGCTTCTCACTCTAGGGTGAGAAGAAGCGGTGGCGGCTACGCCTTCTGTGCTTCTTCTTCTTCCTGGTGGGCGACGGTGAATCTACAGCTGCTTCTCCCTAAGGAAGGGGTGACGACTGCGATGAGGGGTTTGACTGGGGGTGGCGATCAGTTATGAGGGCACGATCGACCAATGGAGTAACGATTGATCTGTGGAATAGAGGACGACCTATTGCAGCTTTCCTAGTGAAAGGATCTAAAAAGCACTAAGAGGGGGGGGGGGGGGGGTGAATTAGTGCAGTGGATTAAAATCGTATTCTTGAAACCGATTTGCAAAAACTCACGTTCGTAGGAAGATCTCGATTTGACGAAAGAGAACTTGAAAGTAATTGCTTGTGTAAAGGAAATCACTATGAACTAAATAACTTGCAGCAAAGTAAAGAAATGCTTCAAGAATGTAAACACTCACACATTCATGGACACAAGGATGTATAGTGGTTCGGTCAAATGACCTACATCCACTCTTGAAGCCTTTACGATGAGGCTCCGCTCTTCCACTAGCAATCTCTTTAAAAGGGAAGGATCAAACACCCCTTTTACAACCCTTTACAAGATGTTCACACTTGTACAAGATCTCTCAAGAAAAGGAAGAAGGTGAACACTAGCAAAACAAGACTTTACAACACACTTCAAGAACTCAAGACTTAGACTTTTTGCTCAAAAGGGTTACCCTTTCAGCTAGGAAAGGAGGGGTATTTATAGATCCAAAGTGGATTCAATTGGGCTCCAAATTCAAAATCAATTTGGAGCGGTGCCACGCCCAGGCAAGTGGTGCTACGCCTCTAGTCGTGACTGGGCGGTGCCACTTGACAGCGGTTCCACCGCTGTCTGCTGAGGCGGTGCTACACGCGAGCGGTACCACCGCTTGTGCGTGAGCAGCGTCTTGCCGCCCAGCGTGGTTCCACCGCCCGGTGGCGGTTCAGCGGTTTCCGCCTCCCTCATACGGGCAAGGCCGAATGAGCCCTGTTTGAGCCTTAACTTGGCTCAGTAGAGACCTAGTTGGCCCCTACTGAATTTAGGCAGGATTTTCCTCAAATCCTTGCCTTACTCATGTGCAAACTACGAACATAAAACACAACTAAACGTGATTTTATCCGACACGCTTCAAGTCAACTTCCGCGAGCTTTACGGTGAGATTTGGCAAGCTTTCGATGCTTCCCTCGATTGCTTCGGTGGACTCCCAGCATACTCCGGATTGTATGGCGAGCTCAACGAGTCTTGGCTAGCTTCCAAATCATCCGGTGAGTTCCGCGAACCTTGGCGATCTTTGAGAAGAACTTCCAAAACTTTGGCAAGTCCCTGATTTGATCTTTGATGGTTCCGGCAACACTTCCAAAAATCTCTCGGACTTCCGATGAACTCTTGAACCCCCGACGGACTTGACCTCGGTAAATCACTTTATGTTTTCTTCCCATCGTAGTTGTTCCTGCACACTTATCTCGACAAAGTGGATTAGCACAAATATTTCACCAATTGACTTCATCATCAAAATCCGAGATTCAACAATCTCCCCCTTTTTGATGATGACAATCAAATGGTGATGGAGTTACTCTTAACTCCCCCTATCTATATGCCATAAAGAAAAAATTGCTTGAATTCAATTTTTGAATTCAACACAATAAAATTAATCTTCATGATGACAAAGTTGATGTTGTCAAATAGGTATCAAAGATATCAAAGAAGTATACATAGTTAAAAATATGATATCAAGATCCTAAATAAGCATTTGAACTTGCAATAGCTTGTAAAGCATGGAAGATGTCAAATAGGTATCAAAGATATCAATGAAGTATACATAATTAAAAACATGATATCAAGAACCTAAATAAGCATTTGAACTTGCAATAACTATCATCACACATTATTTCTCCCCCTTTGTCATCAATAAAAAGGAAACAAGGGATTCATATGTAACAATAAAGGATGGCCAAAAAATATCATAAATGTAGAAAAGGAAATCAATCAGAAAGCCGAAAATCATTTCATAGTGGCCAAGATGATGTAATGCAACATATATGTCAAGATGCAATGAAGATAATACAACATATATGTCAACATATAACATAAGTTTACATCGTTCAAAAAGAAATACAGCAAGCTACTCCTCAGGAGGAATGCCAAGATGCCTATACATATGATCGATCTTTAGGTTTATCTTCCGCATTTCCTTCAAAATTTCAAATTGCTGTAGTTTTACTTCATTTAACTCTCTCATGATCGGATCGTCAAAAGATGGAGCAGGAAGTGTCACTGATGTAGCTGCAACAAAAGGATCAGGAGGAGTAGATTCATTTCCCCTAAGGACTGGTGTTTCAGGATGATCTACGGGTGGGGGAAGTATATCACATCTCCTAGGTTGTCTAACCCCTATTCCATGTTCGAATGTACACCTAAGTCGCCTAAGTAATTTAACATCAATGATATTAAATCTATCCACTTGTATTGCTTCTTCATCTGATGGAATGCTAATATTATGGGCATGCAGTAGTCTAGTTATTAAACCTCCATAAGATAACATTGATCCTTTAGAAAGGACCTCTATCATGTGCTACCGGATTAGGTAACCAAAACAAAAATGTTGTCGGGTCATGATCCAGTATAAGGTACCTAACTCAGTGAAACTGATCTCATCATGATGAAACTGTTTAGGAATGACAATGCTAATTAGAATGTGATGCAAAATTTTAGAGTTAAAAGGTAGTAAATGTTCACAACTCTTGGGAATTATACCTAAATTTGGGTTTGCAAACACAGTTTCTAAAGCTTCAGAGTGGGTGGCACAAACTGTGTCCATATCCCATTTTCCTCTAAAATAGCACCCTAGCTCTTTTTCAACAATTCCAATCAATGAGCATATAGTATTATCACATATTTGAATCTCATTACCTAGAAGATAAGTTGACAAGCCATCATCATTCATAATTAGATTAGCATAGAATAGTTTAACTAAGCGTGGATAAAGAGGTTCAGTAATTTGCAAAATGGGTAAGGCCTCTAAGTCTGCAAACCACATGATAGGTTCTAGGTTCCCTAATTGATTCAAATCAACATATTTTCCTTTATGAATGAGTCTAGAACCAAATTCAGAAAATCTAAGGGAAGCTTCTTGTGATTTAAACAGAGAGTGGTCAAATGAATCTACCTCCATCCTTTTTCCCTTGTCTCTTGATGTTCTTTTAGGAGCCATTTCTAATTAAAGGATTGAAAAATTAATCAATTGAAAGGATTGAACAATTAACCAATTGAAGAAGGAATGGAACAAGACAATAAGAGAAATAATTCTGTTTTTACCTTAGATTGTTCCTTGAGATGTAGGAAGCTTGAATCAAGGTAAGCTCTCCTTCTTAGGCTTCTAGAGGGAAGAATTGATACCAAAATGAGGCTTGGGAGAGTTCAAGGGAGTTTAGAAGGTGTTGTGAGGTGTTTGGGGCGGTTCTACCGAAAGGGGCAGTGAGTTCGGGCGGTTCTACCGCCGGCCCTAACTCACTCCTTATTAAAGGAGTGTTCGGGCGGTACTCTATCGCCCGTGACAGTTCCACACCGCTGACTCTGGCGGTGCCACGTCGCGGTGGCGGTGCTACGCCTTGATAGCACAAAAGTCGCAGTTCATCTCCCTTTTTTTTTTACTTTAAAACGAAATGGTCTTAGAGAAGGAATGAAGTCAAAAAGAATTTGATGAATATAAGACCAGAAAAAAAAACAAATCAAATCGATGAATCGATAAAAAATCAAACTCAAATCAATGAAAACCATAATTTCAAGGAAAGATGTCATCAAATAGAACTTACTTATTTGGACAGTTTAACATGCCTAATTCCCTTCTAATAAAATCAAATTGTTCCTCATTTAAAGGTTTCATAAAAATGTCCGCTAATTGATGATTTGTATCAACAAATTCAAGGTGACATCTCTACTACTTACATGATCACGTATAAAATGATGCCTAATGTCAATGTGCTTAGTTCGAGAGTGTTGAATTGGATTTTTAGTTAGACAAATAGCACTCGTGTTATCACATTTTATAGGGATGTTTTTTAAGTAGATTCCATAGTCTTCTAGTGTATTTTTCATCTAGATAACCTATGCACAGTATGCACTTGCAGCTATATATTCAAACCTGTAGTAGATAGTGCAATGAATTTTGTTTCTTGGAAGTCCAAGAAACGAGTGCATGTCCTAGAAATTGGCATGTTCCGGAAGTGCTTTTTCTATCTATTTTACATCCACCAAAATCCGCATCTGTATAAGCTTTCAAGTCAAAATTATCAGATTTTGGATACCATAATCCAAGATTAGGGGTACCTTTAAGATATCTAAGAATCCTCTTGATAGCTTTCAAGTGAGATAGCTTAGGATTAGCTTGGAATCTTGCACATAACCCTACACTGAACATGATGTCAGTCCAGTTTGCGATGAGATAAAGCAGAGCTACCTATCATGCCCCTATAAACTTTTTGATCAAAACTTTCTCCATTTTCATCCATATCTAATTTAACGGAGGTGCTCATAGGAGTGCTAACATCTTTTGAGCCATCCATGTTAAATCGTTTTAATAATTTCAATGTGTATTTTGATTGATTTAGAAATATACCATCACTTAGTTGCTTGATTTGTAGTCCTAAAAAGAAATTTAGTTCTCCCATTAGGCTCATCTCAAATTCATCACTCATATCCTTAGCAAATAATTCACATAGTGATTCATTATAAGACCCAAAATAATATCATCAACATAAATTTGAACAATAAGAAAATCGTTTTCAAAATATTTAATAAACAATGTAGTATCAACCTTGCCTTTAGTGAAATCATTTGAAATCAAAAATAACTAAGCCTCTCATACCAAGCCCTAGGGGCTTGTTTTAGACCATATAGAGCCTTAGTTAGCTTAAACACGTGATTAGGAAATAGAGAGTTTTCAAATCCGGGTGGTTGTTCGACATACACTTCTTTGGAAATAAAACCATTTAAGAATGCACTTTTGACATCCATTTGAAATAATTTAAAATCTTTACTACTAGCATAGGCAAGGAGCATCCTAATGGTTTCCAATCTTGCTACCAGAGCGAAGGTCTCTTCATAATCGATACCTTCTTCTTGGTTGAAACCTTTGGCCACTAGTCTAGCCTTGTTTCGAACCACGATACCGTATTCATCTTGCTTGTTTCTAAAGACCCACTTAGTACCAATAACTAAGTGGTCATTAGGTCTAGGAACAAGCTTCCACACCTCATTCCTCTCAAATTGATTCAATTCTTCTTGCATTGCGATAATCCAAGAATCATCTTTCAGGGCATCAACAATGCATTTTGGTTCAACTTAAGAAAGAAAAGCGGCATGGGCACAAAAATTTTTGAAAGAAGAGCGAGTTTGAACCCCTTTCGATGTATCTCCTATAATTAACTCCTTGGGATGAGCATCTACATACTTCCATTCCTTGGGTAAGGAAGTTTGGGAAGAAGATGCATCCAAGTTGTCATTTTGAGGAGAGGGTTCATTCAAATTCAAATTATCAAGACCAAAATCATCATCAAAATCTTTCTTCTTGAATTCAGAAATTTCATTGAAAACGACATGAATCGATTCTTCAATAAGTAAGGTTCTTTTGTTGAAAACATGAAAATCCTTAGAAACCAAAGAATAACCAAGAAATATGCCTTCATTGGATTTTGCATCAAATTTTCCTAAGGCATCCTTTTCATTTAAAATAAAGCATTTACAACCAAAATCTTTAAAATAAGAAACATTGGGTTTTTTATCATTCCATAATTCATATGGAGTTTTAGATAGGGATGGTCTCACTAGAACTCTATTCATAACATAGCAAGCCGTATTTACGGCTTCGGCCCAAAAATATTTAGGTAAATTATATTCATTTAACATGGTTCTAGCCATTTCTTGCAAACTTCTATTTTTTCTTTCCACTACTCCATTTTGTTGTGGATTTCTTGGAGTAGAGAAGTTGTGATTATATCCGTTTATTTCACAAAAATTTTGGAAGTCATGATTTTGAAATTCACCTCCATGATCACTATGAATTGATGAAATCATAAGGCCTTTTTCATTTTGAGTGAGTTTACAAAATTTAGAGAAACATTTGAAACAATCACTTTTATGAGCTAAGAAATAGGTCCAAGTGTATCTACTATAGTCATCCACAATTACAAAGGCATATTTGCTACCCCTAGACTTGTTATGTCAATTGGTTCAAATAAGTCTAAGTGGATCAATTGCAATGGTCTAGTGGTGCTAATTTGATTTTTTATTTTGAAACTAGTCTTTATTTGTTTCCCTAGTTGACATGCATCACATACCTTATCCTTAAAAAATCTTGTGTTTGGGATACCTCTTACTAAATCTCTAGATGAAATCTTAGAGATTAGTTTCATGCTTGTATGGCCTAATCTCCTATGCCAAAGCCATGCATCATCATTCAAAACTGAAAAGCACATTTCATTACTTAGTTTATCAATATTTATGGTGTAGACATTGTTTTGTTTTAAAGCAATCATGGATATGTTGTTGTTGGGTTTTTCAATAATGCAAACATTAGATTCAAATCTAACAACATAACCTTTATCACATAGTTGACTAATACTTAAAAGATTATGTTTTAAACCATCAACTAGTAACACATCATCAATTGAAAAATTCGATTTGTTACCTATGGTTCCTTTGCCAATGATTTTACCCTTGTTGTTGTCTCCGAAGGTGACATATCCTTCTTCTTTGCTAGAGAGCATAGAGAAATGAGATGGATCTCGGTCATGTGCCTTGAGCATCCACTATCAAGATACCATTTCTTGCTCCTAGCTTGTGAGTTTGTCTACAAAGAGGATGGTTTTAGGTACCCATTTGATTTTGGGTGCCTTACAAAATGATCTACTTACTTTGTAATTCATCATTGAATTGTTTATGGTTCCTTTAGGAACCCATATCAATTTTTGTGGATTAATTTTCTTGAATGGACATTTGTAGGCAACATGTCCCGTTTTCCCACAAAAGTTACATTTCAAATGTGGTGATACATGCAATGTAGGCCCTTTAATGAAGGTGGTGGGATTTTGGTGAGAACCTCTCACAAATCCGATACCACTTCTATTTCCGACGTGACCTTTGTTAGCAAGAATCATGTCTAAGCCCTTGCTACCGACCTTAAACTTGTTTAGGGTCTCTTTGAGTAGCAAGTTCTCCCTCTTTGTTGCATCTAAGTCTTCACACTTAGAGCATGGGGGTAGAGAAGGGTTTTGAAGACTATTTAACTTACTTTGTAACAAAGCATGCTCTTTTTTAAGCAAATTAAACTTCTTACTAATAGTTTTACATTCATCAAATAACTCATGAAAAGCCATAGAAAGTTCATCAAAAGATAACTCTTCATAAAGTAACTCACTAACCTCTTCTCCAAATGCCATTAGTGCGAAGTTTGCCTCCTCTTTGTTGCTAGCCTCTTCAACCTCGAGTCACTTGAATCATCCCACGTGGCCTTCAAAGCTTTTTCTTCTTGAATTGCTTCTTCTTGAGGGCATTCATTCTTGAAGTGTCGACTTCTTGCATTCATAGCAAAGGACTTGGTCCTTTTGTGTTCAAATTTGCTTTTTGTGTCATTTTTGAATTTGTTCTTTCTTATAAATTTCTTAAACTTTCGAGTTAGAAGTGCAATGTCTTTGTCACTGTCCTCATCACTTGATGTTCCTTTCAAGTGGTCTTCTTGTGTTCTAAGTGCCATATCCTTCCTGTTCTTTGGAAGGGGGTTCTCAAGCTCTTCATGAGCATGGCACGTCATCTCATAAGTCATTAGAGATCCGATAAGTTCTTCAAGCGGAAATACTTTAAGATCCTTGGCCTCTTGAATGGCCGTCACCTTTGGATCCCAACTTTTTGGAAGGGATCTTAAAATTTTGGTTACCAATTCAAAATTCAAAAAACCTTTACCAAGAGCTTTTAGTCCATTGATGACATCCGTAAAGCGGGTGTACATGTCTCCAATGGACTCACTTGGTTTCATCCCGAAAAGTTCATAAGAATGCACAAGAATGTTGATTTTGGACTCTTTCACTCGGCTAGTGCCTTCATGAGTGATTTCAAGAGTGCGTCAAATATCAAATGCCGATTCACAAATAGAAACCCGATTAAACTCATTCTTGTCAAGCACACAAAATAAGGCATTCATAGCCTTTGCATTGAGAGCAAAAATCTTCTTCTCCGACTCATTCCATTCACTCATCGGAAGAGAGGATTTTGCAAAGCCATTTTCAACAATGTTCCAAAGTTCGAAGTCCATGGAAATAAGAAAAATCCTCATACGAGTCTTCCAATACGTATAATCCGACCCATTAAACATAGGTGGACGAGTAATGGAGAGACCTTCTTGCATACCGGAGTAGGCCATCTCTCTTGGGTTTTAAACCAATATGAGAGCAAACCTTGCTCTGATACCAATTGAAAGGATCTAAAAGGCACTAAGAGGGGGGGGTGAATTAGTGCAGCGGATTAAAATCGTATTCTTGAAACCGATTTGCAAAAACTCACGTTCGTAGGAAGATCTTGATTTGACGAAAGAGAACTTGAAAGTAATTGCTTGTGTAAAGGAAATCACTATGAACTAAATAACTTGCAGCAAAGTAAAGAAATGCTTCAAGAATGTAAACACTCACACATTCATGGACACAAGGATGTATAGTGGTTCGGTCAAATGACCTACATCCACTCTTGAAGCCTTTACGATGAGGCTCTCTTCCACTAGCAATCTCTTTGAAGGAAGGATCAAACACCCCTTTACAACCCTTTACAAGATGTTCACACTTGTACAAGATCTCTCAAGAAAAGGAAGAAGGTGAACAAAAATAAGACTTTACAACACACTTCAAGAACTCAAGACTTAGAATTTTTTGCTCAAAAGGGTACCCTTTCAGCTGGGAAAGGGAGGGGTATTTATAGATCCAAAGTGGATTCAAAATTGGGCTCCAAATTCAAAATCAATTTGGAGTTCCAAGATCTGGTGGTCAGAGGCGGTGCCACCGCCTGTCACAATCCCTTTGACTGACGTACAGGGGCGGTGCCACCGCCCCAGACAGGCGGTGCTACCGCCTCTAGTCTGGTGGGCGGTGCCACGCCCGGCGTTCCACCACTGTCTGCGGCGGGCGGTGCTCTGCGACGAGCGGTGCCACCGTCAGTGAGCAGCGATATTGCCGCCCCAGCCAGGCGGTTCCACCGCCCCAGGCTGGGCGGTTCAACCGCCTCCCTCATTCGGTCAAGGCCGAATGAGCCCTGTTTGAGCCTTAACTTGGCTCAGTAGAGACCTGGTTGGCCCCTACTGAATTTAGGCAGGATTTTCCTCAAATCCTTGCCTTACTCATGTGCAAACTACGAACATAAAACACAACTAAACGTGATTTTATCCGACACGCTTCAAGTCAACTTCCGGCGAGCTTTACGGTGAGATTTCGGCAAGCTTCCGATGCTTCCCTCGGATTGCTTCCAGTGGACTCCCAACATACTCCGGATTGTATGGCGAGCTCAACGAGTCTTCGGCTAGCTTCCGAATCATCCCGGTGAGTTCCACGAACCTTCGACGATCTTTGAGAAGAACTTCTGAAAACTTCGACAAGTCCCTGATTCGATCTTTGATGGTTCCGGCAACACTTCCGAAAATCTCTCAAACTTTCGATGAACTCTTGAACCCCCGACGGACTTGACCTCGGTAAATCACTTTATGTTTTCTTCCCATCGTAGTTGTTCCTGCACACTTATCTCGACAAAGTGGATTAGCACAAATATTTCACCAATTGACTTCATCATCAAAATCCGAGATTCAACACCTAGTTCTGTAGACCATGAATTGGGGCTGCATCGATTAGGCGCTCCCTCCCTCGCCTCTCTCTGACCAAGGAGGAGAGGGTTCCACAAATCGGACTAGGCGACGGCTGCTTCTCTCTAGCGAGAAGAACCCTCTGCATCACGAGCTACGTGCAGGGGAGCCTTCTCCCTATTTTGCACATGGCTGTTGGGCGATGGTTGTGCAGCGATCGGGCTGTTGCTGCACAACTATGAGATCTTGGGCTTAGGGCGACTGAATAGAGGAGACGAGGCGGCGGCTGCTAGGCGGCGTCTCCCCTAGCAGGAGCCTGCTTGCGGCTGTGGCATCGTTCTGAACAGGGGAGGTCTGCTACTGTTGGACAGGGGGGCGGCGATCAGAATAGTTCCCCTTTTTTGCTCAATTGGGGGCAGATCTGCACTGCCCTTTTTGAGTTGGGGCAGCACAACTTGAGGATGGCTGGTGATAGTGGTAGTAGGGTAGATCCGAAGATGAGGCTTCCTTCTCATGTTGCTTCTTCTTCCCGACGAGATGGTCCTTTGATTATACACTATAGAGGTAGGTCGCGCTCAAGATCGTGGCCTCCTACTCTCATTTCTAAAGATCCTCAACTTTGGATAAGCCTCTTCAAGGCTCCGGTTAGAAGCCCGGATCTTAGTTTGGATTTCTTTGCTCCAGAAACCTAGGTTGATCAGAAGATTGCTATGTACGAGACTGTTGATTCTGAGGAGTTGATTAAGACGTGGTCCATGACACTTGTTGGTTATGTGATCAGACTCAAGACATCCTATTTCCAGTTATCCTCATTCATCATGACTCGATGGGGAGCATCGACATTTGATCTTAATATGCTAGAGAACGGTTTCTTTGTATGCAAACTCTATTTTAAAGAGAATTTGCAATGGATTTTTGAAGAGTTTTGGACCATTCGTGACCATCCGATGATACTATGGCACTAGTCCTCTGATGTCCATTTGGAGTTAGACAGCCTCTAGTCTATTCCCTTATGGGTTTCCATTCATGGTCTTCCCCTGCATCTTTAGAGTCGATGTTTTATTACTAAGTTATGCAGTACCTTGGGACAACCATTGTATATTGACAAGGCAATAGCAGCGCATACGAGATTGGCTTTTGCATGAGCATGTGTTATAGTTTCTTCCGATGGAGATCTTTCTAATGAGGTTTATTATAGGGATCTTGAGGGGACCACTCGTAAGGTGCATGTTTCATATTCCTGGAAGCCATAGCAGTGTAAGATTTGTCACTCTTTCAGTCATGCATATGGAGCTTGTCAGCAAACTCAAAAAACGATCACTCAGGTTTACCGACAACGTCAGGCAACTCATCATGGAGTTGATGCTGCTATGACTACTGATGAACAAGGTGCGTCTCCCGAAGTAGTAGCACCGTTGATGATGAAAGAGCATTCTGAATGGCTTGGGCAGCAACACGGATAGATGGATACATCAGAAACTTCAATTCTTCCTATTATAGCCCCTTCCATAATAGTAATGTCCCAAGATACCCAAGAACAAGAGGCGAAGTTGGGAACTTCATCTCTTCCTACATTGATATGAGCTACCGCAATGGGGATCCCACGTCCCACTCATCGTGCTAACCAGAATATTGTGTCTCAACCAGTCCCTATAATCCTTGCCAGCTAGGACATTCAGCCTCAACAAGTGCCTAAACCTTCATCAACAAACACTGCCAACTTGGATTTCTTGGGTACTTCAAAATTTAAGCTTTTGCAAGCTATGGATGAAGTGGATAAAAATAGAAATAAGGCTTAAAAGTAAGGATTTTATGTCGGACGAAATTGTAAAACCCAAGGATAAGAAGAAAGATGGTACTGTTAAGTCGCACATACTTCTGTCTACCTGGGAAGAGTCTCTTATTTCCTTTCCTACTTGTCTTATTTCTGATAAAGATACTTTGTTGGAATGTTCGTGGACTGAATAAACTTGAGAAATATTGGGAGCTTAATAGAATAATCAAGTCTGTTGTTTGTGATATTGTTATTCTTATGGAAACAAAAATTAAACCATCTCGGGTTTGTGTTCAAAGAAATTTAAAATGGCCAGAGGCAAAACTTCTTACCAACGATACTTGTGACACTTATGGTAGCATATGGGTATTATGGCACTCGAACTCTATTAGTGCTTGCTTTATTTCTTCTACAGAATAATTCATCCACCTTAAGGCCGAGGATAAAAAGAATAGTAGTCAATTTCATATTACTGGATTATATGCTTCTAATAGTATGCAGGAAAGAAATGTTCTATGGATTGATATGATTAACATTGCAAATGGCTGTCTTATAGTGCCTTGGATTGTTCTTGGTGACTTTAATACTATTCAGTACACATATGAAAAAGTGGGGGGTAAACTACTTTTAGAGAGCAAGCATCAAGGTTTTAGCGATTACATAGATATTGCTACATTGATTGATATGAAATCTATATGGGATTGACTTTCATGGAGTAATCAAGGTGCCCATAGGAAAATAATGGCTCGACTCGATAGGTGTCTGATTAATCGAGAATGGTTAACAGTTTACCCTAATTCACTTCTGGAGTATAGTGCTTAGTTGTTCTCTGATCACTCTTCAATGTATATGTATGCAGATAAAGTAATACCCAGAGGCAAGAAACCATTTAGATTCTTTAACATGTGGAGTACCCATCCATAGTTCCTCGAGGTTATCATATTAGCTTGGAATGTTAATGTGCATGGTATGTAAGGAATGTAAAGCAGCACTAAAGTATGTAAGGAATGGCCAATATTTTGAATTTACGAGATGGTGCGAAAGAAATAGATTAAACATTGACTTTGTGCAAACTTTATGATCGTCACATTTTTTTGGCAAAACCAAGGTTATTCAATTACCCAAGGCTTAATAAATTGGGAAAAGTCAATATTTTAAATTTTTGAGACGGTGCTAAAAAAATCGATTAAACATCGACTTTGTGCAAACTTTATTACCATTATGTTTTTTTGATGAAACCAAGGTTATTCAACATACCTAGGACTATTAAGTTAAGAATGGTCAATATGTTAAATTTTTGAGACGGTGCGAAAAAAATGGATCAAACATCGACTTTGTGTAAACTTTATGACCCTCACATTTTTTGGTGAAACTAAGGTTATTCAACTTCCCAAGGCCTAATAAATTGGGAATAGTTAGTATTTTGAAGTTTCTAGATGGTGTGAAAAAATTGATCAAACATCGTTTTTTTTTGCGAAACCAAGGTTATTCAACTTCCCTAAGCCTAAAAAGTTGAGAATGGTAAATATTTTAAATTTTTAAGATAGTATGAAAAAAAATCAATCAAACATCAAAATTGCGCAAACGTTAAGACTGTCACTTTTTTTTGGAAAAAACATGGTTATTCAACCTCCCCTACTCCTAATAAGTATGGAATGGTCAATATTTTGAATTTTCGTGACGATACAAAAAAAAGTCGATCAAACATCGACTTTGTGCAAACTTTATGACCATCACAATTTTTGTCGAAACCATGATTATACAACCTCCTTGCACCTAACAAGTTGGGAATAGTCAATATTTTGAATTTTGTGAAATGGTGCAAAAGAAATCAATCAAACATTGA
The DNA here is from genome assembly GCA_023547065.1 of Musa troglodytarum. Classification (NCBI taxonomy): domain Eukaryota; kingdom Viridiplantae; phylum Streptophyta; class Magnoliopsida; order Zingiberales; family Musaceae; genus Musa; species Musa troglodytarum. Next base: position 22,135,347 of record CP097508.1, on the reverse strand, counting down.
CTTTGTGCAAACTTTATGATCGTCATGTTTTTTGGCGAAACCATGATTATACAACTTCCTTAGACCAAACAAATTGGGAATGGTCCATATTTAGAATTTTCAAGATGGTGCGCAAAAAATCGATCAAACATCAACATTGCACAAACGTTATGACCATCATATTTTTTGGCAAAACGAAGGTTATACAACTTCCATATGCCTAATATGTTGGGAATGGACAATATTTTGAGTTTTTGAGATGGTGCGAAAAAAACTGATCAAACATCGACTTTGCACAAACTTTATGAATGTCACTTTTTTTATGAAACCAAGGCTATTCGACTTCCTTATGCCTAATAAGTTGGGAATGGTCAATATTTTAAATTTTTTAGATGATGCGAAAAAAACCGATCAAACATCGACTTTCTGCAAAATTTATGACCATCACGTTTTTTTTTGCGAAACCAAGGTTATTCAACTTCCCTAGGCCTAAAAAGTTGGGAATGGTCAATATTTTGAATTTTCGAGATAGTGCAAAAAAAAATCAATCAAACATCGACATTGCATAAACGTTAAGACTATTATATTTTTTTGGCAAAAACATGGTTATTCAACTTCCCCTGCGCCTAATAAGTTTGGAATGGTCAATATTTTGAATTTTTGAGATGGTGCAAAAAAAGTCGATCAAACATCGACTTTGCGCAAACTTTATGACCATCACGATTTTTGGCAAAACCAAGTTTATACAACTTTCCTAGGCCTAACAAGTTGGGAATGGTCAATATTTTGAATTTATGAGACGGTGCGAAAGAAATCGATCAAACATCAACTTTGTGTAATCTTTATTACCATCACGATTTTTGGTGAAACCATGGTTATACAACTTTCATAAACCAAACGAGTTGGGAATGGTCCATATTTAGAATTTTCAAGATGGTGCGTAAAAAATTGATCAAACATCTTTTTTTTTTTGTAAGTAAATGTAATTGTATTTAGTATGAAGTTTATACAAAGTAGCTTTGTCTACACAAGCTGTAGACTATAGCTTGAGATCTCTTAGAGCAGAATAGGAGAATGCACCCCACCTTAGAAAGGTGGAATGGTCTCACTCCACCAGACTCATCTCCAAGCGAAGTTAAATAGAAAAGTAGCCATTACTACACATGTTGTAGACTACGAAGCTTTACTATAGTCAACAAATAGCAAAATGTAATAACCAACCATTCCTGGACGACCTGTGAATATATCACATTGTTGAAGCATAGAAGCACAAAATACAGCAACCTCATTCTAGAAAGCGTTAACGAATTATAAAATTGAGTATGATAAAGATCTCTTTTTCTCTACTTGTTAAATGGTTCATCTCCATATCCTACTCCATACATGATCTTGAGTCGCTAAGTATCACTAGTAAAAGGTGAGCATTGTGTTTGTTGTGGCCCTCAAAGATTCTGCTACACCTTTCTCTCCAAATTAACCAAATATCACATCTGAAGGTAATCATTGCTAGTTGTGTAAGAAGCCCTTTTCTTGAGAAGCTTTGCTACAGCTGTTCTAGTTCTTGATACAAGTTTGGCATTGGTAGCCTATGTAGTTTAAATCTCTTCAGAATCTTCATCCATACCTAATTAGTGTAGTTACAAGCAAAATAGAGATGATCAATACTTTCTTCCTATTGCATATAAAGAGAGCATCGGTTAACAAAATATATACCTTTTCACTTCATATTGTCCATTGTAGGCAGTTTGACAAGAAGGGCCTGCCATGTGCATATGGAATATCTCTGTGAGCCTGGTCTATCACATGTCCAACTGCTTGGGATCCACTTATTGTTTCTTTGTTTGATTTGATTCCATGCAGATGTAGCACTAAATTTTCTATTGTCATGAAGCCAATTAAGCATATCTTAAGAGTTGTTCCTGATTGGAAGAGTTGTAATAGTCGGCCAAAGTGATAGCATGTCAAGAGAAATAGGATTAGGAAGACACCAGGTGTCGTTAACAATGAACTCAGAAACCTTCCAATCTTTAGGGGCCCCAAGATCTCTTCGTACTCTATCACCATACAATTGAAATATACTCTTCCCATTCACCCAAGGATCATACCACATATTAATTCTAGTCCCAGAAGAGATTGCATAAGAAATGTGTTTGATCAGCCAATTTCTTGCCTTCAAAATTCCTTTCCAAGCAGCAGAATGATATGTTTTTGCTGAAACTTCCCAGATTGATTCCTTAGATAGGTACCTAGCATAAACCCATTGTGACCATAAGGATTTGTTTTGCAAAAGATCCCACAATTTCATACTAAACAAGCTTTATTCTAATCTCTCAAATTTCACAGATTCAGCCAGCCCCTCTTCATCTTTCGGTCTACAGATGCTATCCCAATTTACCATATGCATTACCTTACCATCCATACCATTCCAGAAAAATTTATTCATTAGCTATTCAATATCTGAAAAAAGTCCAACAGGTAGAAGAAATATATTAGACTAATAAATAGAGTAAGAGAACAACACTGATCGCCTAAGTTCAAGTCTAGTTTTCCAGGAGAAAATTCTATTCTTTATTTTTTGTAGGATAGGTTGATAGTGGGTTTTGTGAATGTCAGTGGATATGAGTGGGAGACCCAGATAAGGAACTGGCATACTTCCCTCGCCAACCCCCAAAGTTTGTATAATAAAGTCTTTATCTTTAATGCAAGAACCCATATAGATTTACTTTTTGTGTGATTTAACTGAAGGCCAGAAACCAAACCAAAATCCTTTAGAATAGTAGCCAAATTTCTCACTGAAGTAGTGTCATTACGAAGAAATATAATAATATCATCTGCAAATGTTATGTGAGATATATGAAAAGAACCAGCATGGGGTACCTTAATGAAACTGATCAAACATCGACATTGCGCAAACGTTATGACCATCATATTTTTTTTTGGCAAAACCAAAGTTATACAACTTCCATATGCCTAATATGTTGGGAATGGTGAATATTTTAAATTTTTGAGATGGTGTGAAAAAAACTGATCAAACATCGACTTTGCACAAATTTTATTAACGTCATTTTTTTTGCGAAACCAAGGCTATTCGACTTCCCTATGCCTAATAAGTTGGGAATGGTCAATATTTTAATTTTTTTAGATGATGCAAAAAATACTGATCAAACATCGACTTTGCGCAAACTTTATGACCATCATGTTTTTTTGTAATAACCAAGGTTATACAACTTATCTAGGACTATTAAGTTGGTACTGATCAATATTTTGAATTTTTGAGATAATGCAAAGAAAACGGATAAAACATCAACTTTGCGTAAACTTTATAACCATCATGTTTTTTGGTGAAACCAAGGTTATTCAACTTCCCTAGGCCTAATAAGTTGGGAATGGTCAGTATTTTGAATTTTTGAGATGGTGCGCAAAAAATTGATCAAACATTGATTTTGCACAAACTTTATGACCATCATATTTTTTTGGTGAAACCAAGTTTGTACAACTTCCCTGGGCCTAATAAGTTGGGAATGGTCAATATTTTAAATTTTCGAGATGGTGTAAAAAAATCAATCAAACATCGACTTTGTGATAACTTTATGACCATCACATTTGTTTATGAAAAAAAGGTTATACAACTTCCCTGGGCCTAATAAGTTGGGAATGGTCAATAATTGAAATTTTCGAGATGATGCGCAAAAAATCGATCATATATTGACTTTGCATAAATTTATGACCGTCTAGTTTTTTGGTGAAATCAAGGTTATACAACTTCCCTAGGCCTAATATGTTGGGAATTGTTAATATTTTGAATTTTCAAGATGGTGCCAAAAAAAACCGAAGAAACATTGACTTTGTGCAAACTTTATGATGGTCACATTTTTGGTGAATCCATGGTTATTCAACTTCCTTAAGCCTAATAATTTCGGAATGGTCAATATTTCGGAATGGAAAAATATCGATTAAACGTTGACTTTGCAAAAACTTTATGACCGTCACATTTGTTTGTGAAACTAAGGTTATACAACTTCCCTGGTACTAATATGCTGGGAATGGTCAATAATTTGAATATTCAAGATGGTGCACAAAAAACCAATCAAAGATTGATTTTGTACAAATTTATAACAGTCTAGATTTTTGGTGAAACCAAGGTTATATAATTTCCCGAGGCCTAATATGTTGGGAATTATTAATATTTTGAATTTTCGAGATGGTGCCAAAAAAAATCAAAGAAACATTGACTTTGCGCAAATTTTATGACCATCACATTTTTTACGAATCCAAGGTTATTCAACTTCCTTAGCTCTAATAATTTGGGAATGGTCAATATTTTAAATGGTCAATAACTTTATACAAACTTTAAGATTGTCACATTTTTTTTGGCGAAACCAAGGTTATTCAACTTCCCTATGCCTAATAAGTTGGGAATGGTCAATATTTTAAATTTATGAGATAATGTGAAAGAATCAAATCAAATATCAACTTTGCATAAACTTTATGATCGTCATATTTTTTTTTGCGAAACCAAGGTTATACAATTTCCCTAGGCCTAACATGCAGGGAATGGTCAATATTTTAAATTTTCGAGATGGTGCGTAAAAAATCGTTCAAATATTGATTTTACGCAAAATTTATGACCATAATATTTTTCGGTGAAACTAAAGTTGTACAACTTCCTTGGGCCTAATAAGTTAGGAATGGTCAATATTTTAAATTTTTGAGATGGTGCAAAAAAATTGATCAAATATCAACTTTGCACAAACTTTTTGACCGTCACATTTTTTGTCGAACCCAAAGTGATACAACTTTCCTGGGGCTTATAATTTGGTAATGGTCAATTTTTTTAATTTTCGAGGCAATGTGAAAAAAATAGATCAAAAGTCAACTTTGCCAAAACTTTATGAATGTCACATTTGTTTACGAAACTAAGGTTATACAACTTTCCGAGGACTAATAAGCTAAGAATGGTCAATAATTTGAATATTCGAGATGTGTGCAAAAAACTGATCAAACATCGATTTTGCATAAATTTATGAATGTCTAGTTTTTTAGTGAAACCAAGTTTATACAATTTCCCGAGGCCTAATATGTTGGGAATTGTCAATATTTTAAATTTTCGAGATGGTGCCAAAAAAAATCAATGATGACTTTGCGCAAATTTGATGACCATCACTTTTTTTGTGAATCCAAGGTATTCAACTTCCTTAGGCCTAATAAGTTGGGAATTGTCAATATTTTAAATTTTCGAAATGATGCGAAAAAAATCGATCAAACATCGACATTGCGCAAACTTTAAGATCGCTACATTTTTTGGCGAAACCAAGGTAATTAAACTTTGATAGGCCTAATAAGTAGGGAATGGTCAATATTTTGAATTTATGAGATGGTGCAAAAGAAATAGACCAAACATTGACTTTGTGTAAACTTTATGATCGTCACGTTTTTTTTTGCAAAACCAAGGTTATATAATTTCCCAGGGCCTAACAAGTAGGGAATGGTAATTTTCGAGATGGTGCGCTAAAAATCGATCAAACATCGATTTTGTGCAAACTTTATGACCATCATATTTTTTGGTGAAATCAAGGTTATACAACTTCCCTGGGCCAAATAAGTTGGGAATGGTCAAAATTTTTAATTTTTGAGACGGTGCGCAAAAAACCGATCAAAAATTGACTTTGCACAAACTTTATAATCGTCACTTCCAATCATGAATAACTCATCAGATATGCTTAATTGGCTTCATGACAATGGAAAGTTTAGTGCTACATTTGCATGGAATCAAATCAAACAAATAAATAACAAATGGATCCCGAGTAGTTGGACATGGGATAGACCAGGTTCACAGAGATATTCCTTATGCACATGGTAGACCCTTTTTGCCAAACTACCCACAATGGACAATATGAAGCGAAAAGATATATATCTTGTTAACCGATGCACTCTTTGTATGCAATAGGAAAAAAGTATAGATCATCGCTATTTTGCTTGTGACTACACTAATTGGGTATGGATGGAGATTTTGAAAAGATTTGAAATACATATGCTACCAATGTCAAACTTGCATCAAGAACTAGAACAACTACATCAAAACATTTCAAGAAATGGGCTTCTTGCACAATTGGCAAAGTTTACCTTCAGATGTACTATTTGGTGGATTTAAAAGAAGAGGTGTAGCAGAATCTTTGAGGGTCACAAGACACATAATGCTCACCTTCTGCTCGAGATACTTAGCGACTCACGATCATGTATGGAACAGGATCTGGAAATGAGGCATTTAACAAGTAGAGAAAAAGAGATCTTCCTCAGATTCAATTTTACAATTCTTTAATGCTTCCTTTGTATTGTCTGATTCTCTGCTTCAAAATTATGATATATTCATCAGTCATCCAGGAATGGTTGGTTATTGCATTTTGCTATTTGTTGCCTATGGTAGAGCATCATAGTCTACAACATGTGTAGTCATGACTACTTTTTTGTTTAACTACTCTCGGAGATGAGTCTGGTGGAGTGAGACCATTCCACCTTTCTGAGGTGGGGTGCATTCTCCTAGACTGCTCTAAGAGATCTCAGGCTTTAGTCTATGGCTTGTGTAGACAAAGCTAATTTGTACAAACTTCATACTAAATCTACTTACATTTACTTACAAAAAAAAAGGTTACACAACTTCCCTATGCCTAATATGTTCGGAATGGTCAATATTTTAAATTTTTCAAGATGGTGTGTAAAAAACTGATAAAATATCAACTTTGCGCAAACTTTATGACCATCAAATTTCTTTGGCAAAAGCAAGGTTATTCAACTTCACTAGGCCTAATATGTTGAGAATGGTCGATATTTTAAATTTTCGAGACGATGCAAAAAAAATCAATCAAACATCAACTTTGCAAAACTTTATGACTATCACGTTTTTGGGCAAAACTAAGGTTATTCAACTTCACTAGGCCTAATAAGTTTGGAATGGTCAATATTTTGAATTTTTGAGATGGTGCAAATAAAATTGATTAAACATCGACTTTACATAAACTTTATGACCATCTTGTTTTCTTTTATGAAACCAAGGTTATACAACTTAACTAGGACTATTAAGTTGGTAATGTTCAATATTTTGAATTTTTGAGATGGTGTGAAAAAAATGGATCAAACATCGACTTTATGTAAATATTATGACCTGCATGTTTTTTGGTGAAACCAAAGTTATTCAACTTCCCTAGGCCTCATAATGTACGAATGGTCAGAATTGTGAAGTTTCGAGACAGTGTGAAAAAAATCGATGAAACATCGACTTTGTGTAAAATATATGATTATCATAATTTTTGGTGAAATAGGTTTTTCAACTTTCGTAGGCCTAAAAAGTTGGGAATGGTCAATATTTTAAATTTTTGAGGTGGTGCAACAAAAACCGATCAAACATCAACTATGGACAAACTTTAAGATCGTCACGTTTTTTTTGGCAAAAACCTGGTTATTCAACTTCCCCTAGGCCTAATAATTTTGGAATCGTCAATATTTTGAATTTTTGAGATGATGCAAAAAAAGTTGGTCAAACATCAGCTTTGCGCAATCTTTATAATCATCACGATTTTTGGTGAAACCAAGGTTATATAACTCCCCTGGGCCTAACAAGTTTGGAATGGTCAATATTTTGAATTTACGAGAATGTGCGAAAGAAACCGATCAAACATCGACTTTGCGCAAATATTATGATAGTCATAGTTTTTTGGCAAAACCAATGTTATACAACTTCCCTATGCCTAATATGTTGGGAATGGTCAATATTTTGAATTTTTAAGATGTTGCATAAAAAATTGGTCAAACATTGACTTTGCGTAAATTTATGACTATCACATTTTTTGGCAAAACCAAGGTTATTCAACTTCACTAGGCCTAATAAGTTAAGAATGGTCAATATTTTAAATTTTCTAGATGGTGTAAAAAAATCAATTAAACATCAACTTTGTGCAAACTTTTTGACTATTACATTTTTTTGCGAAACCATAACTATTCGACTTCCCTATACCTAATAAGTTAGAAATAGTCAATATTATGAATTTTTGAGATGATGCAAAAAAATTGATCAAACATCTACTTTGCGCAAACTTTATGACCATCATGATTTTTTGGGGTAACCAAGGTTATACAATTTACCTAGGGCTATTAAGTTGGGATTGGTTAAGATTTTAAATTTTTGAGAAGGTACAAAAAAATGGATCAAACTTTGACTTTACATAAACTTTCTGACCATCATATTTTTTTGGCGAAACCAAGGTTATTCAACTTTCCTAAGCCTAATAAGTTGGGAAGGGTCAGTATTTTGAATTTTTAAAACATTGCAAAAAAATGATCAAATATCGAATTTGTACAAACTTTATGATTGTCATATTTTTTTTGGCAAAATCAAGGTTATTCAACTTCACTAGGCCTAATAAGCTGGGGATGGTCAATATTTTGAATTTTCAAGACAGTATAAAAAAAATCGAACAAACATCGGCTTTGTGCAAACTTTTTGACCGTCTAGTTTTCTTAGCTAAACTAAGGATTACTAGTTATAGGTGCCCTACAAGCCAATCACATGAGTGATAGCACCTGTAACACGCTGCGTCAATCTCTTTGCTTATGATTATTGGCATTATCTCACATTATCTAGATGTATATTGTGATGTCCTTGGATCTGTGCAATGAGAATTGGATCATAATGAGATTACGATAATGAGACCGATTCACCTTTAAACACAGACCCTAAATTATCCTGGTCATAGGTTACTCGAGAAGGACATCGAGATAACTAGATAGACTGGTGTGATGTATACCCGTTCATATGATGAAGGTAGCTGGTCTCAAAGCTACTCATGTGGGGACACTAAGGGTACAGTGCAGGTGCTCATTGGAGAATGAGTTCACTGATTGATCCGCCTACGGAATGCTGGATGGTTATTGATACCTCACGTCAGACAGCGATTCCGTAGTCCCAGTAGTGTATCTGGTCCTTAGACTTGAGACACCAAGGATGTCCTGTATGAGTACTCCACTCTTTGATACCGGACTTATAGGTTTGGAAAGCTCCATATCTAGTACAACCGGTCATTGGGAGTGGTAGCCAACCTTACGAGGGCTATTGAGTATCAATAGAGGATCATCCGCTCTCGGTATCATGAGAGGAATATCCCATGTGTTCTTGCTCAAACAAATCCTTGGCCAAGGTTATTCAGATTGAGAGAGAAAGAGTTCTCTAGGAGAATCCGACAAGAGCAAGACTCGAGGAGAGACCGTATGGGCCTGATAGCACCATACCCAGTATAGGGTCTCTGGGATATTAGGTGGGTGAGAGATTATAGATACATGGTAACTAAAGACAAATAGGTTAAAAGGATTGGATTCCCCTGTATCGTCTAGGGGCCGCAGCGTAGTGGCCTTGTACGTTCGCAGTCGATGAGTTGGGTGAATTATTATAGAGATAATAATTCACTAAGTCAGAAGGAGTTCTGACAAGTATGACTCACGGCCAGCATGATATTGGGCCTAGAGGGTCACACACATATGGTAGGTGTTGCGATGAGTAGAGGTTCGGATATGAGATATCCGCTGAACCCCATATCTTATTGGATTTCCATTAAGCCCTTGAATTATTGGATCCTGAGATGAGATCCAATAATTACTAATAAGAGATTATTGGGTAGAGGTCCACTAATCCTAGAGGCTTGGGTAATTGGATTCAGATCCAATACCCAATAGGGCAAAAGATCCATTAGGGTTTTTTACGGGGGCCTCTATAAATAGGAGGGGACCAAAGCTCTATAGGTTGAGGGTTTCTTTTGGTAGCCACCTCCTGTTCTCCTCCCACCAGAGAGAGAGGATCATCGTCGCAATCCTTGCTGTGTGGATACCGCTAGAGAGGAGGATACTTGACTTCTTTCATCCTCTCCCGTAGATCTACAGGAATTTAGGGATATACGATCTCCCTAGGTATCTTCTTTTACATGTGTAGTTTTCGCGGATTTGCTTTTGACGCACCGATCTTCGCATGACGACGGAAACTTTCTATAAAAAATCTGGGGTGTTTTGTTTTCTGTTCTTCCGCTATGCATGTGATGTCGCTCCCCTCATGATGGATTTTCCAACAGTGGTATCAGAGCCAGGTTGTTCGTGCAAAGATCGGATCTTAAACTACATTTGTTGTGATCTAGAACAGGTCTTGTCGTCAACATCGTTGGTGCAAAGGACGAGGAAGGGCATCAATTGTTGCTGCCCACTACGGCCATGCAGCAATCGCAAGGTTGCAAGCAGCCTTGCTGCACGCGGCCGACGGCCGGCGGCGCAGGCGTAGCGGTACTGCGCTAGTGGCTGCTTTGCACGCCTGCGACCCGTGGGAAAAGGCACCCGCTGAGGCAGCACTACCCGTGGGCAGCGTTGCAAAGGCGGCGGTGCCCGCAAGCGGCTTCGCCGCTCGCGACGAGCGACAACGCTGCGGCCACCGCGGCGGTCCCAGCGGGGCAAGGCCGCTGAGGAGGCGCGCCGCCGCGGCGTCTGTGATGCGCAGCGCGCCGCTGGAGCGCCGGGCGATGCTGCGGCGCGCCCGCTGCTACGGCCATGCTACCCTCGGCGTCGTTGCTTGGTGGTGGTGGGCGGCGCGTGCCGTGCGACAAGCGTTGCGAGGAGGTTTTAGGACAAAAGATGATTTTGCCCTTCGAAATTTCAGAAATTTCACATTCTGTCCCCTTTAACAGAATTACCAAAATACCCTCGGAATTTGAGAAATTCCAGTCTTTGTCCCTTTTGGCCGAATGACCAAAATACCCTTGGGAATTCAGAAAATTCCCTCTATGTCCTTATTTTCAGAAATATTAGTTAATTAAATAGTTTAATTAACTATTATTATTTATCTAGTAGTCCTATAAAATAACATATACATATGATTTATGATGTGGACAGATGATAATAGACTTATGATATGATGTGTGTATATGTGATTATTATTATTGGGGTCTGCGAGCCTCTATTTTTTCTTGTTTATTGTCGGACCTATGTGCCTGTAATTATGTTGTAATTATCAGAGGAGGCGTAGCGGTAGCATGACTCACGAGGCCGAGACGGACGATCCGACGCATGGAGATACGTTGAGATGTCGACGGATCCGACGAAGCGAGATGGACGATCACAGGGCATAGAGATGCGTCGAAGTACACATAGATCTTGATGTGAGTGATTGGGCCTATTGGCTCGGGTCTGATCACATTAGGATATGGTCCATGATCATCTGGTGTGATTGCTCATGTGATGTGTGATTAGTAATACACCTACTATATATATATATATGCATGCGATGTAGATATATATATTAAACACGTATGTGTGTGACACATTATGTTAGGAGACCAAATCAAAAATCCTCTCCATTAATAATATTAAGTCGTTTAACGTGAGGTAATTAGATTGACCCACGTGGCCTTCCATCGTTATAGCTAGGAGCCGATTCCCTGTGTAGATTGAGTTGGTCAAGTCTCTCGAGACTCACCTATATCGTGTCTCGCCATCTTATCTACGACATAGAGATATCAGAGGTGACCTGAGGACATGGTATACTTGGTTGAGTCACTCGAGAGTATATCACCGAATCAGACTCATCTGGTAACGATGTTAATGACTTAATCGAACATCATGGTTGGTCGAGTTCCTCGAGGCCATGGTGATTTGGAGGCTGAACAGGACAGGAATTACAAGGAGTTATGATTGGCAAGAGTTGCTTACCTTTACGGGCTTAACGTGATTGGTCGAGTCCCTCGAGGTTACGTTAAGACGCCGATTGGATCATGATCCCCACTAGAGATCCACCGGGGGTCTCCGATTCACATACCGGAGGGTGTTGTGTGTCTCACGAAAAATTAGTAGGAATACATTAAGATAGAAGTCCTTATCTTAATTATTTAATTTTTGTAAAGTCTGCATGTTATTTATTTCTGCTACATCTTTTATTTCAGAAAAATGTCACTTTCAAATCCTTTACGTGGCATACTTGATGCCAACCGCCTCACTGGTCCAAATTATACAGATTGGCTTCGTAATCTGAGAATCGTTCTCATGGCAGAGAAAATCGCATATGTCCTTGATACAGTGATCCCTACGCCCGATGAAGGGGCAAGCGAGGATGAGATCGCTCGTTATGTGAAGTACTTAGATGATTCCACTCTTGCTCAGTGTTATATGTTGGCCTCTATGACTCGAGTTCTGAGAGACAGCATGAAAATATGGATGCTAATTTCATACTCCTACATCTCCGCAAACTGTTTGAGGAACACAGAAGAACTCAGCGATATGAGATATCAAAGAGTCTTTTCCGTGCTAGGATGACTGAGGGGACACCGGTTCAGAACCATGTCCTTAAGATGATTGGGTGGATCGAGAAACTCACAGGTCTAGGAATGGTCCTAGAGGATAACCTGTGTGTAGATCTTGTACTTCAGTCCCTACCAGATTTCTTTTCTCAGTTCATAATGAATTTTAATATGAACAAACTTGAGGTGTCCCTCCCAGATGCTCCTCAATATGTTGAGAGAAGCAGAGAGCACCATCAAGAAAGAGAAGTCGGTTCTCTACACTGGTGAGACCAGAAAGAAAAGGAAGGCTGAGAAGACCCTTAAGAAGGGCAAGGGCAAGGGCAACAGGGGTAAGGCAAAGGTTGCCAAGAAAGACCCAACAAAGGATAAGGCCAGTGCTTCCACTGCGGCAAAGATGGGCACTGGAAGAGGAACTACAAAGAGTACCTTGTAGAGAGGGCGAAACAGAAGCTTGCAGAAGCTTCAGGTACATTCATGATCAGTCTCCATTTGTCAGAATCTTGTGATAACACATGAGTATTAGATACCGGGAGTGCTTATCATATTTGCAATTCATTGCAGGTTCTGGCAGAACCTAGGAGATTGAACAGAGGCGAGATGGAACTTAAGATGGGCAATAGAGCAAAGGTTGCTGCACTGGCTATTGGCAAGATTACCTTACATCTACCTGGTGGAGCTATTATTGCATTAGATACATGCTATTATGTTCCTTCTATTATCAAAAATATTATTTCCATTTCATGTTTGATAGTTATTGGATATAAATTAGTTTTTGAGAACAATGTTTGTTCAATAATATTAGATGATGAGATCATCATGAGAGGAACATTGCATAATAGTTTATTTATGCTAGATATAGCTCCACATATCATGAGTGTATGTGAGTCTAAGAGGAAACATAAAGTGGAGAACCAGATTAGAAAGAGTATTAAAACCCTTCGATCAGATCGAGGAGGTGAGTACTTGAGTATAGAGTTCACCCTGTTCCTCAAAGACTATGAGATATTATCCCAATAGACACCTCCTTATACACCATAGCTTAATGGTGTATCAGAAAGGAGGAATCGCACACTGTTAGACATGGTGCGTTCCATGATGTGTTTCGCCGACCTACCCATGTCATTCTGGGGATATGCCCTAGAAAACACAACTTACCTTCTGAATAGAATTCCAACTAAATCAGTGATGTCTACTCCATATGAGATATGGAATGGGAAGAAGCCTGATCTTAAAGTTGTTAAGATTTGGGCTGCCCTACCCACGTTAAGAGACACAATCCTAACAAGTTGGAATCTAGGACGGAACGGTGCAAGTTCGTGGGATACCCCAACAAAACTTATGGGTATTATTTCTATCACCCTAAGGACCGAAAGGTCTTTGTAGCCAAGAGAGCAGTGTTCCTTGAGAAGGAACACATTCTTGGTGGAGACAGTGGGAGCATGATAGAGTTGAGCGAGATTGGAGAACCTAGCTCAAGCACCATTCCAGAATCTGTTTAGATATCTAACACACAAGTTCCAACTTTACGTAGGTCAGATAGAGTATCCCATCCTTTTGAGAGATCTGTGGGACATATCAGAAGTGAGGATGTTGAGGATATTGATCCTGAGACCTACGAGGAGGCTATTATGAGCATAGACTCCGGGAAATGGTAAGAAACCATGAATTCAGAAATGGATTCCATGTACTCCAATAAGGTTTGGAGCCTAGTTGATGCACCCGAGGGTATTGTACCCATTGGTTGCAAGTGGATCTTCAAAAAGAAGATTGGAGTAGATGGAAAGGTAGAGACCTATAAAGCAAGGCTAGTAGCTAAGGGGTATCATCAAAGGCAAGGTATTGACTATGATGAAACTTTCTCACCTGTAGCCATGCTAAAATCCATTTGAATTCTATTGGCTATTGTAGCACACTATGATTATGAGATTTGGCAGATGGACGTCAAAACTGCATTCCTCAATGGTAACCTCGATGAGGAGGTGTATATGATACAACCTAAGAGATTCATGTCCAGGGATAACCCAGATAAGGTGTGCAAGTTGCTTAGGTCTATTTATGGATTGAAGCAAGCTTCCCGAAGTTGGAACATAAGATTTGATGAGGCAATCAGATCTTGTGACTTCGTTAAGAATGAAGATGAACCTTGTGTGTACAGAAAATTAAGTGGGAGCACTATCACCTTTTTGGTATTATATATGGATGACATCCTGATCATTGGGAATGATGTAGGAATGATCTCTACAGTAAAGACTTGGCTATCTAGGTACTTCTCTATGAAAGACTTAGGGGAAGCATCCTACATATTGGGGATACGGATCTATAGAGATAGATCCAAGAGGATGCTTGGCTTGTCCCAGTCCAGGTATATAGACACCATTGTCAAAAGGTTTGGCATGAAAAATTCCAAGAGAGGTCTCATACCAATGAGACATGGAATATCACTTTCTAAGAGTATGTCCCCAAAGACTCCTGAAGAAAGGGCACACATGGATATGATGCCGTATGCATCAGCGATAGGATCTAACATGTATGCTATGTACCAGGCCTGATATAGCGCATGCTCTGAGTGTCACGAGCAGATATCAGGCATATCCAGGCTTGGAGCATTGGAAAGCAATAAAATGCATCCTTAAGTACTTGAGAAGGACTAAGGATCTTTTACTGGTATATGGAGGTAGTAGCCTTAAAGTTGAGGGCTACATGGACTCGAGCTTCCAGTCCAATGTCAATGATAGTAACTCTAATTCAGGGTATGTGTTCACCCTGAATGGAGGAGCAGTATGCTGGAAGAGTTCCAAGCAAGACACTATCGCTGACTCGACCACAGAGGCGGAATACATTGCTGCGGCAGAGGCAGCAAATGAGGGAGTCTAGATGAAGAAGTTCATCATAGATCTAGGAGTCATCCCGAGTGGCGAGGAGCTGATTCCTTTATATTGCGACAAATATGGGACGATTACTCAAATAAGGAAACCCGGGTCTCATCAGAAGTGTTCTGAGGAGGTTCTAACTTATTATAGAGATCGTGGCCCGAAGAGATGTAGTAATGGAAAGAGTTCCATCCGAAGATAATATTGCAAATCCATTGACAAAGCCATTGACTCAGATTGTCTTTGAGCGTCATAGAAGTCTGATGGGGATCAGACATGTTATTGATTGGCTTTAGGTCAAGTGGGAGATTGCTAGTTATAGGTGCCCTACAAGCCAATCACATGAGTGATAGCACCTATAACACGTTGCATCAATCTCTTTGCTTATGATTATTGGCATTATCTCAAATTATCTAGATGTATATTGTGATGTCCTTGGATCTGTGCAATGGAAATTGGATCGTGATGAGATTACGATAATGAGACCGATTCACCTTTAAACACAGACCCTAAATTATCCTGGTCATAGGTTACTCGAGAAGGACATCGAGATAATCGGATAGACTGGTGTTCTCTATACCCGTTCATATGATGGAGGTAGCTGGTCTCATAGCTACTCATGTGGGGATACTAACGGTACAGTGCAGGTGCTCATTGGAGAATGAGTTCACTGATTGATCCGCCTACGGAATGCTAGATGGTTATTGATACCTCACGTCAGACAACAATTCCATATTCACAATAGTGTATCTGGTCCTTAGACTTGAGACATCAAGGATGTCCTGTATGAGTACTCCACTCTTTGATACTGGACTTATAGGTTTGGAAAGCTCCATATCTAGTACAGCCAGTCATTGGGAGTGGTAGCCAACCTTATGAGGGCTATTGAGTATTAATAGAGGATCATCCGCTCTCGGTATCATGAGAGGAATATCCCATATGTTCTTGCTCGAACAAATCTTTGGCCAAGGTTATTCGGATTGAGAGAGAAAGAGTTCTCCGGGAGAATCCGACAAGAATAAGACTCGAGGAGACACCGTATGGGCCTGACAGCACCATGCCCGGTATGGAGTCTCTGGGATATTAGATGGATGAGAGATTATAGATACATGATAACTGAGGATAAATAGGTCCAAAGGATTAGATTCCCCTGTATCGTCTAGGGGCCGCGGCGTAGTGGCCTAGTACGTCCGTGGTCGATGAGTTAGGTGAATTATTATAGAGATAATAATTCACTAAGTCAGAAGGAGTTCTGATAAGTATGACTCACGGCCAGCTCGATATTGGGCCTAGAGGGTCATACACATATGGTAGGTATTGCGACAAGTAGAGGTTCGGATATGAGATATCCGTGGAACCCCCTATCTTATTGGATATCCATTAAGTCCCTGAATTATTGGATCTTGAGATGAGATCCAATAATTGCTAATAAGAGATTATTGGGTAGAGGCCCACTAATCCAAGAGGCTTGGGTAATTGGATTGAGATCCAATACCTAATAGGGCAAAAGATCCATTAGGGTTTTTTAGGGGGGCCTCTATAAATAGGAGGGGGACCAAAGCTCTATAGGCTTAGGGTTTCTTTTGGTAGCCACCTCTTATTCTCCTCCCCCTAGAGAGAGAGAAGCATCGTCGTAATCCCTGCTGTGTGGATACTGCTAGAGAGGAGAATACTTGACTTCCTTCATCCTCTCCCACAGATCTGTAGAAATTTAGGGATATACGATCTCCCTAGATATCTTCTTTTACATGTGCAGTTTTCGTGGATTTGCTTTTGACACACCGATCTTCGCACGACGACGGAAACTTTCTACGGAAAATTTGGGGTGTTTTGTTTTCTATTCTTCCACTGCGCATGTGATGTCGCTCCCCCCATGACGGATTCCCAACAAGGATATGCAACTTCCTTAGGCCTAATAAGTTGGGAATGGTTAATATTTTGAATTTTCGAGATGGTACACAAAAAACCGATCAAACTTTGACATTACGCAAACTTTATGACCATCATGTTTTTTAGTGAAACCAAGGTTATAAAACTTCCCTAGGCCTAATAAGTTGGGAATTGTCAATATTTTGAATTTATGAGACAATGTGAAAAAAATCAATCAAACATCGACTTTGCACAAACTTCATGACCGTCACATGTTTTGGCGAAACAAATGTTATACAAATTCCCCAGCCCTAATAAGTTAGCAATGGATAATATTTTAAATTTTTTAGAAGGTTAACGAAAAACCAATTAACCATCAACTTTGTGCAAACTTTATGACCATCACATTTTTTAGTGAAACCCAGGTTATACAACTTCTCTAGGCCTAATAAGTTGGGAATGGTCAACAATTTGAATTTTCAAGATGGTACGTAAAAAATGATCAAACATCGACTTTGCATAAAATTTTTGACAATCTAGTTTTTTGGTGAAACCAAGGTTATATAACTTCCTTTAGCCTAATAAGTTTGGAATGGTCAATATTTTAAATTTTTGAGATAGTGCATGAAAAACCGATCAAACTTCGACATTGCGCAAACTTTATGACCGTCACATTTTTTGGCGAAACCCAGATTATGCAACTTCCATAGGCCTAATAACTTGGGAATGGTCAATAATTTGAATTTTCATGATGGTGCAAAAAAATCAATCAAACATCGACTTTGTGAAACTTTTTGGCCGTCTAGGTTTTTTGCGAAACCAAGGTTATTTAACTTCCTTGGTCCTAATAAGTTGGGAATTGTTAATTTTTTAAATTTTCGAGATGGTGCCAAAAAAAACCAATCAAACATTGACTTTGTACAAAATTTATGACCATCACATTTTTTGGTAAAACCATGGTTATTCAACTTAACTAGGACTATTAAGTTGGGAATGATCAATATTTTAAATTTTCGAGACAGTGCAAAAAAAAATATGAAACATCGAGTTTGCGCAAACTTTATGACCATCATGTTTTTTTTATGAAACCAAGGTTATTCTATTTCTCTAGGTGTAATAAGTTGGGAATGGTTTGTATTTTGAATTTTCAAGATCGTACGAAAAAAATTGATTAAACATCGATTTTGTGCAAACTTTATGACCGTCATGTGGTTTGGCGAAGACAATGTTATTCAACTTCCCTAAGCCTAATAAGTTAGGAATGGTTATTATTTTGAATTTATGAGACGGTGTGAAAAAAACTGATCAAACATCGACTTTATGCAAACATTATGACAAACACGTTTTTTGGCGAAACCAAGCTTATTCAGCTTCCCTGGGCCTAATAAGTTGGGAATGGTCTATATTTTGAATTTTTTAGATAGTGCAAAAAAAGTCGATCAAACATTGACTCTACGTAAACTTTATTACTGTTACATTTTTTTGGCGAAACCAAGGTTAAACAACTTCCCTAAGCCTAATAATTTGGGAATGGATAATATTTTGAATTTTTGAGATGGTGTGCAAAAAATCGATCAACCATGAACTTTGCACAAAATTTATGACCGTCAAGTTTTTTGACGAAACCATGGTTATTCAACTTCCCTAGGCCTAATAAGTTGGGAATGGTCAATCTTTTGAATTTTCGAGATGGTGCAAAAAAAATCGATCAAACATCGACTTTGTGTAAACTTTTTGATCGTCACATTTTTTGGCGAAACCAAGATTATACAACTTCCCCTAGCATAATAAGTTAGGAATGGTCAATATTTTAAATTTTTGAGACGTGCACAAAAAATTGATCGTTCATCGACTTTGTGTAAACTTTGTAACCATCACACGATTTTTGGCGAACCAAGGTTATACAACTTCCTAGGACAAATAAGTTGGGAATGATCAATATTTTGAATTTTTGAGACTGTGCACAAAAAATGGGTAAAACATCGACTTTGCATAAACTTTATGACCATCATGTCTTTTGGCTAAACCAAGGTTATACAACTTCTGTAGGCCCAATAAGTTGTGAATGGTTAATATTGTGAATTTTCAAGATGGTGCAAAAAATACCGATCAAACATCATTTTTGTGCAAACTTTATCACTATTACGTTTTTTTGGCTAAACCAAGGTTATACAACTTCTCTATGCCAAATAAGTTGGGAATGGTCAATATTTTAAATTTTCAAGATTGTGCATGAAAAACCAATCAAATATCAACTCTAAGGAAACTTTATGAACGTTACATTTTTTGTAAAACCATGGTTATACAACTTCCCTAGGCCTAATTAGTTCAGAATGGTTACTATTTTGAATTTTCGAGACGATGCACAAAAAATTGATCAAACATCAAATTTGCACAAATTTTATGACTGTCACGTTTTTTAGTAGAACCAAGGTTATACATCTTCCGTGGGCCAAATAATTTCGGAATGATCAATATTTTGAATTTTTGAGATGGTGCAAAAAAAACCGATTAAACATCGACTTTGCGCCAACTTTATGGCCGTCACATTTTTTGGCCAACCAAGTTATATAACTTTCCTGGGCTTAATATATTGGGAATGGCAATATTTTTAATTTTCGAGATGTTGCGCAAAAAACTAATTAACTATTAACTTTGCGTAAATTTTATGACCGTCACATTTTTTGGTGAAACGAAGGTTATACAACTTCTCTAGGCCTAATAAGTTGGGAATGGTCAATAATTTAAATTTTTTTGATGGTGCATAAAAAACCAATCTAATATCGACTTTGTGCAAACTTTATGACTGTCACATTTTTTTATGAAACCAAGGTTATACAATGTCCCTAGGCCTAACAAGTTGGGAATAGTCAATATTTTGAATTTTCGAGATGGTGCATAAAAACTCGATCAAATATCGACTTTGTGCAAATTTTCTAACCATCACGTTCTCTGACAAAACCAAGGTTATACAACTTCCCTAGGCTTAATAAGTTGGAAATAGTCAATATTTTGAATTTTCGATACGGTGTGCAAAAAACCAATCAAACATCGACTTTGTACAAACTTTATGACCATCACATTTTTTGTCGAAGACAATGTTACTCAACTTCCCTAGGCCTAATATGTTGGGAATGGTTAGTATTTTGAATTTTCAAGACGGTGCGCAAAAAATGGGTAAAACATTGACTTTGCACAAACTTTATGACCATCATGTCTTTTGGCTAAACCAAGGTTATACAACTTCTATAGGCCTAATAATTTGGGAATGGTTAATATTATGAATTTTCAAGACGGTGTGAAAAACAACGATTAAACATCATTTCTGTGCAAACTTTATCACTATCACATTTGTTTGGCTAAACCAAGGTTATGCAACTTTTCTATGCCAAATAAGTTGGGAATGGTCAATATTTTAAATTTTCAAGACAACGCATGAAAAATTGATCAAATATCAACTCTAAGAACGTCACATTTTTTTTTATAAAACCATGGTTATATAACTTCCCTACGCCTAATTAGTTTGGAATGGTTGCTATTTCAAATTTTCGAGACTATGCGTAAAAAACTGATCAAACATCGAATTTGCACAAATTTTATGAACGTCACGTTTTTGGCAGAACTAGGGTTATACATCTTCCCTGAGCCAAATAAGTTCAGAATGATCAATATTTTAAATTTTTGAGATGGTGCAAAAAAAACCAATCAAACATCGATTTTGTGCAAACTTTATGACCGTGTTTTGACGAAGATAATGTTTTTTTTTGTAAGTAAATGTAAGTAGATTTAGTATAATGTTTGTATAAATTAGCTTTGTCTACACAAGTCATAGACTAAAGCTTGAGATCTCATAGAGCAGTCTAGGAGAATGCACCCCACCTCAAAAAGGTGGAATGGTCTCACTCCACCAGACTCATCTCCGAGAGTAGTTAAACAGAAAAGTAGTCATGACTACACATGTTGTAGACTATGATGCTCTACCATAGGTAACAAATAGCAAAATGCAATAACCAACCATTCCTGGACGACCGATGAATATATCACAATTTTGAGGCAAAGAATCAGAAAATACAAAGGAAGCATTAAAGAATTGTAAAATTGAATCTAAGGAAGATCTCTTTTTCTCTACTTATTAAATGGAAGACAATGTTATTCAACTTCCCTAGATCAAATAAGTTGGGAATAGTTAGTATTTTGAAATTTCAAGGTAGTGCAAAAAAAATCAATCAAACATCCACTTTGCGCAAACTTTATACAACTTCCCTAGGCCTAATAAGTTGGAAATGGTCAATATTTTGAATTTTTCAATTTGTGTGAAAAAAATGGATCAAACATCAACTTTGTGCAAACTTTATGACTGTCACATTTTTTTGGTGAAACCATTGTTATTCAACTTACCTAGGCCTAATAAGTTGGGAATGGTCAATATTTTGAATTATCGATACGGTGTCCAAAAAATCGATCAAACATCGACTTTGTACAAACTTTATGACCATCATGTATTTTGGCAAAGACAATGTTAGTCAACTTTCCTAGGCCTGATATGTTGGGAATGATTAGTATTTTAAATTTTTGAGATGGTACGAAAAAAATTGATCAAACATCGACTTTGCACAAACTTTATGACCATCACATTTTTTCGCAAAACCAAGGTTATTCAACTTCCCTAAGCCTAATAAATTGGGAATGCTCAATATTTTTAATTTTCGAGATGGTGCAGAAAAAATGATCAAAAATTGACTTTGTGTAAACTTTCTGACCGACACATTTTTTTGGCAAAACCAAGGTTATACAACTTCCCTAGGCCTAATAAATTTGGAATGGTGAATATTTTAAATTTTCAATATGCTGCATAAAAAACCGATCAAACATCGACTTTCTGTAAACTTTATAATAGTCTTATTTTTCAGCCAAACCAGGGTTACTCAACATCCCTAAGCCTAATAAATTGGGAATGATCAATATTTAAATTTTTGAGATAGTACGAAAAAAACCTGATCAACCATTGACTTTACACAAACTTTATGACCATCATATTTTTTGTTGAAACAAATATTATTCAACTTCCCTAGGCCTAATAAGTTAGGAATGGTCAATATTTTGAATTTTCAAGATAGTGCGAAAAAAACCGATCAAACATCGACTTTGCGCAAAGTTTATGACCGTCAAGTTTTTTGGTGAAACCAAGGTTATATGGACTTTATACAAACCTGATCAAATATTGAGATAGTGCAAAAAACACTTGATCATACATTGACTTTCACAAACTTTATGACCATCACATTTTTTGGCGAAACAAATGTTATTCAACTTCCCTAGACCAAAGAAGATGGGAATGGTCAATATTGAGTATTATCAAGATAGTGTGAAAAAACCAATCAAACATTGACTTTGCGCTAACTTTATAACCGTCACGTTTTTTGGTGAAACCAAGGTTATACAACTTCTTAGGCCTAATAAGTTGGGAATGGTCAATATTTTAAATTTTCGATATCGTGCGCAAAAAATGAATCAAACATCGACTTTGCGCAAATTTTATGATCATCATGTTTTTTGGCAAAACTAGGTTATTCAACTTCCCTAGGGCTAGTATGTTGTGAATGGTTAATATTTTAAATTTTCGAAAGCAAGCGTAAAAAATTGATCAAACATCAACTTTGTGCAAAATTTATTATTGTCACATTTTTGGGTGGAACCATAGTTATACAACTTCCGTAGGCCTAATAAGTTGGGAATGATTAATAATTTAAATTTTTGAGATGGTCTACAAAAACCGATCAAATATTGATTTTGCGTAAACTTTATGACCGTCACGTGTTTTGGTGAAGACAATGTTATTCAACTTCCCTAGGCTAAATAAGTTGGGAATAGTTAGTATTTTTAAATTTCAAGGCAATGCGAAAAAAATCGATTAAACATCCACTTTGCGCAAACTTTATGACCATCAGGTTTTTTGGCAAAACCAAGGTTATACAACTTCCCTAGGCCTAATAAGTTGGAAATGGTCAATATTTTAAAATATTCAAATCATGTGAAAAAAATCGATCAAACATCAACTTTGCGCAAACTTTATGACTATCAGGTTTTTTGGCGAAACCAATGTTATTCAACTTATCTAGGTCTAATAAGTTGGGAATGGTCAATATTTTGAATTTTCGATACGGTGCGCAAAAAATCGATCAAACATCAGCTTTGTACAAACTTTATGACCACCACATTTTTTGGTGAAGACATTATTATTCAACTTCCCCAGGCCTGATATGTTGGGAATGGTTAGTATTTTGAATTTTTGAGACGGTGCGAAAAAAATTGATTAGACATCGACTTTGGACAAACTTTATGACCGTCATATTTTTTGGCAAAACCATTACAACTGTCACGTTTTTTGATGAAACCAAGGTTATATAACTTCTTAGGCCTAATAAGTTAGGAATGGTCAATATTTTGAATTTTCGATATGTTGTGCAAAAAATCAATCAAACATCGACTTTATGCAAATTTTATGACCGTCATGTTTTTTTGGCGAAACCAATGTTATTCAACTTACCTAGGCCTAATAAGTTGGGAATGGTCAATATTTTGAATTTTCGATACGGTGTGCAAAAAACCGATCAAACATTGACTTTGTACAAACCTTATGACCATCATATTTTTTGGTGAAGACAATGTTATTCAACTTCTCTAGGCCTTATATGTTGGGAATGGTTAGTAATTTGAGTTTTCGAGATGGTGTAACAAAAATTGATCAAACATCGACTTTGTGCAAACTTTATGACCGTCACATTTTTTGGTGAAACCAAGGTTATACAACTTCCCTTGGCCTAAAAAGTTGGGAATGGTCAATATTTTAAATTTTTGAGACTACGAAAAAAATTAATTAAATATCAACTTTGAGCAAACTTTATGACGATCAAGTTTTTTTGGCAAAACCAAAGTTATACAACTTCCCTAGACCTAATAAGTTGGGAATGGTCAATATTTTGAATTTTTGAGATCATGCCAAAAAAACCGATCAAACATTGACTTTGCACAAACTTTATGATAGTCACATTTTTTGGCGAAACCAAGTTTATACAACTTCCCTAGGCCTAATAAATTTGGAATTGTTAATATTTTAAATTTTTGAGATGGTGCGCAAAACATGGGTCAAACATTGATTTTTCACAAACTTTTTAATAGTCATATTTTTTTTGCGAACCAGGGTTACTCAACATTCCTAGGCCTAATAAGTTGGGAATGGTCAATATTTTAATTTTTTTAGATAGTGCGAAAAAAACTTAATCAAACATTGACTTTATACAACCTTTATTAACGTCCGTTTTTTGGCAAAACCAATGTTATTCAACTTCCCTAGGCCTAATAAGATGGGAATGGTTAATATTTTATATTTTCGAGATAGTGTGAAAAAACCAATCAAACATTGACTTTGCGCAAACTTTGTAACCGTCATGTTTTTTGGCGAAACCAAGGTTATACAACATATCAAACAATACAATTTCCCGGGGCCTAACAATTAAGGAATAGTTAATATTTTGAATTTTCGAGATAGTGCACAAAAAATTGATCAAACATCGATTTTGTGCAAACTTTATAACCATCATATTTTTTTGGTGAAACCAAGGTTATACAACTTCCCTGGGCCAAATAAGTTGGGAATGGTCAAAATTTTTAATTTTTGAGATGGTGAGCCAGAAACCAATCAAACATCGACTTTGCGTAAACTTTATAACCGTCACATTTTTTTTTGTCAAAACCAAGGTTATACAACTTGTGCCTAATATGTTCAGAATGGTCAATGTTATGAAATTTCGAGATAGTGCGCAAAAAAGGATAAAACATCGACTTTGCACAAACTTTATGACCATCAAATTTTTTGGTAAAAGCAAGGTTATTCAACTTCACTAGGAATATGTTGGGAATGATCGAAATTTTAAATTTTCGAGATGGTGCGAAACTTTATGACTGTCACATTTTTGAAACTTTATGACTGTCACATTTTTTTGTAAAACCAAGGTTATTCAACTTCACTAGGCCTAAGTTAGGAATGATCAATATTTTGAATTTTTGAGATGGTGTAAAAAAAATCGATAAAATATCAACTTTTTACAACCTTTATGACTGTCATGTTTTTTTTTTATGAAACTAAGGTTATACAACTTAACTAGGACTATTATGTTGGGAATGGTCAATATTTTGAATTTTTGAAATGGTGCGAAAAAAATGGATCAAACATCGACTTTGTGTAAACATTATGACCATTACGTTTTTGGCGAAACTAAAGTTATTCAACTTCCCTAGGCCTAATAATTTGGGAATGGTCAGTATTGTGAAGTTTCGAGATAGTATAAAATTAATCGATCAAACATCGACTTTATGCAAAATATATGACCGTCATAATTTTGGCGAAATAAAGGTTTTTTTTAACTTCCCTAGGCCTAAAAAGTTGGGAATGGTCAATATTTTGAATTTTTGAGATGGTGCAAAAAAAAGAAGATCAAACATCAATGGTGCACAAACTTTAAGATCGTCATGTTTTTTTTGGCAAAAATATGGTTATTCAACTTCCCCTAGGCCTAATAAGTTTGGAATCGTCCATATTTTGAATTTTCGAGATGGTTAAAAAAAAGTTGATCAAACATCAACTTTCCGCAATCTTTATGACCATCACAGTGTTGAATCTCGGATTTTGATGATGAAGTCAATTGGTGAAATATTTGTTCTAATCTACTTTGTTGAGATAAGTGTGCAGGAATAACTACGATGGGAAGAAAACATAAAGTGATTTACCGAGGTCAAGTCCGTCGGGGGTTCAAGAGTTCATCGGAAGTCCAAGAGATTTTTTGGAAGTGTTGCTGGAACCATTCAAGATCGAATTAGGGACTTGTCGAAGTTTTTGGAAGTTCATCTCAAAGATCGTCGAAGGTTCGCGGAACTCACCGAGAAGATTCGGAAGCAAGCTGAAGACTCGTTGAGCTCGCCATACAATCCGGAGTATGCTGGGAGCCCACTGGAAGCAATCCGAGGGAAGCATCGGAAGGCTGTCGGAATCTCGCCGAAAAGCTCACCGGAAGTTGACTTGAAGAGCGTCGGATCAAATCATGTTGAGTTATGTTTTAGGTTCATAGTTTGCACATGAGTAGAGCAAGGATTTAGGAAAAAATCCTACCTAAATTCAATGGGGGCCAACCAGGCCTCTACTAAGCCAAGTTGGGACTTCAGCGGTATTGGCTTTGTCGAATGCGGCGACAGTGGAATGCTTGACATTGATGGAACCTTAACTGGTGTGATAACGCTGCTGCTGGCGAGCGTGCTTACGCTATACTATAAAGCGGCGGTGGAACTTACTGTCAAGCGATAACTTTTACAGGCCCTATATCACGAGCGCTTTGTCGAATGTGTGGGCACCATATTTGCGAGGCGAGTGTTGTACCGCCCAATCAACCGAGGTAAACTGGTAGCACCCTTTGCGTGCAGAGCGGTGGCACCACTTTGTCCCCGTGTCGATCCAAATCGGATCACGGTGACGGTGTACCGATGCGACGGTGTACGCTTTCGCATTGACAAAGCATTGGAACTCCAAATTGATTTCAAATTTGGAGCCCAATTTTGAATCCACTTTGGATCTATAAATACCCCCCTTTCTCAGCTGAAAGAGCACCCTTTTGAGCAAATTTCTTAAGTCTTGAGCTTTTGTAGAGTGTTGAAAAGTCTTGTTCTTGCTAAGTGTTCACCTTCTTCTTTTCTTGAGAAATCTTGTACAAGTGTGAACTTCTTGTAAAGGGCTGTAAAAGGAGTATTTGATCCTTCCCCTTCAAAGGATTTGATAGTGGAAGAAGGAAGCCTCATCGGAGAAGGCTTCGGAAGTGGATGTTGGTCACTTTGACCGAACCACTATACATCGCTGCGTCTTGATTGTGTGAGTGTTTAAATTTCTATTTTACTTTGCTGCAATCCTCTACTTTACATGCTCCACTTCATTTTTATCTTTGTACGCATGCTTTAAAGTTAGAACGCAAAAATTGGTTTCAAACGAAACATTGTTTTCATCGTACGAAGTTTCCGAAGCTTGTTTTAAATTATTGAAAAATCCATCATTTTATCCGCTGCACTAATTCACCCCCCCCCCTCTTAGTGCCTTTTAGATCCTAACAATTGGTATCAGAGCGAGGTTTGCTCTCATATTGGTTTAAAACCCAAGAGAGATGGCCTACTTCGGTATGTAAGAGGGTCTCTCCATTACTCGTCCGCCCTTGTTTAATGGGTCGGATTATACGTATTGGAAGACTCGTATGAGAATTTTTCTCATTTCCATGGACTTCGAACTTTGGAACACTGTTGAAAATGGCTTTGCAAAATCTTCTCTTCCAATGAGTGAATGGAATGAGTCGGAGAGGAAGATTTTTGCTCTCAATGCAAAGGCTATGAATGCCTTATTTTGTGCGCTTGATAAGAATGAGTTTAATCGGGTTTCTATTTGTGAATCGGCATTTGATATTTGGCGCACTCTTGAAATCACTCATGAAGGCACTAGCCGAGTGAAAGAGTCCAAAATCAACATTCTTGTGCATTCTTATGAACTTTTTCGGATGAAACCAAATGAGTCCATTGGAGACATGTACACCCGCTTTACGGATGTCATCAATGGACTTAAAGCTCTTGGTAAAAGTTTTTTTAATTTTGAATTGGTAACTAAAATTTTAGATCCCTTCTAAAGTGTTGGGATCCAAAGGTCACGGCCATTCAAGAGGCCAAGGATCTTAAAGTATTTCCGCTTGAAGAACTTATTGGATCTCTAATGACTTACGAGATGACGTGCCATGCTCATGAAGAGCTTGAGAACCCCCTTCCAAAGAACAAGAAGGATATGGCACTTAGAACACAAGAAGACCACTTGAAAGGAACATCAAGTGATGAGGATAGTGACAATGATATTGCACTTCTAACTCGAAAGTTTAAGAAATTTATAAGAAAGAACAAATTTAAAAATGACACAAAAAGCAAATTTGAACAAAAAAAGGACCAAGTCATTTGCTACGAATGCAAGAAGCCGGGACACTTCAAGAATGAATGCCCTCAAGCTAAGAAGAAGCAATTCAAGAAGAAAAAAGCCTTGAAGGCCACGTGGGATGATTCAAGTAACTCCGAGGTTGAAGAAGCTAGCAACAAAGAGGAGGCAAACTTCGCACTAATGGCATTTGGAGAAGAGGTTAGTGAGTTACTTAGTGAAGAATTATCTTTCGATGAACTTTCTATGGCTTTTCATGAGTTATTTGATGAATGTAGAACTATGAGTAAGAAGTTCAATTTGCTTAAGAAAGAGCATGCTTTATTACAAAGTAAGTTCAATAGTCTTCAAAACCCTTCTCTACCCCCATGCTCTAAGTGTGAAGACTTAGATGCAACAAAGACGGAGAACTTGCTACTCAAAGAAACCCTAAACAAGTTTAAGGTCGGTAGCAAGAGCTTAGACATGATTCTTGCAAACAAAGGTCACGTAGGAAATAGAAGTGGTATCAGATTTGTGAGAGGATCTCACCAAAATCCCACCACCTTCATTAAAAGGCCAACATTGCATGTATCACCTCATTTGAAATGTAATTTTTGTGGCAAAACGGGACATGTTGCCTATAAATGTCCATTCAAGAAAATTAATCCACAAAAATTGATATGGGTTCCTAAAGGAACCATAAACAGTTCTATGATTAATTACAAAGTAAGTAGATCATTTTGTAAGGCACCCAAAATCAAATGGGTACCTAAAAACCATCCTCTTTTGTAGACAAACTCACAAGCTAGGAGCAAGAAATGGTATCTTGATAGTGGATGCTCAAGGCACATGACCGGAGATCCATCTCATTTCTCTATGCTCTCTAGCAAAGAAGAAGGATATGTCACCTTCGGAGACAACAACAAGGGTAAAATCATTGGCAAGGGAACCATAGGTAACAAATTGAGTTTTTCAATTGATGATGTGTTACTAGTTGATGGTTTAAAACATAATCTTTTAAGTATTAGTCAACTATGTGATAAAGGTTATGTTGTTAGATTTGAATCTAATGTTTGCATTATTAAAAAACCCAACAACAACATATCCATGATTGCTTCAAAACAAAACAATGTCTACACTATAAATATTGATAAATTAAGTAATGAAATGTGCTTTTTGGTTTTGAATGATGATGCTTGGCTTTGGCATAGGAGACTAGGCCATGCAAGCATGAAACTAATCTCTAAGATTTCATCTAGAGATTTAGTAAGAGGTATCCCAAACACAAAATTTGTTAAGGATAAGGTATGTGATGCATGTCAACTAGGAAAACAAATAAAGACTAGTTTCAAATCAAAAAATCAAATTAGCACCACTAGACCATTGCAATTGATCCATTTGGACTTATTTGGACCAATTGACATAACAAGCCTAAGAGGTAGCAAATATGCCTTTGTAATTGTGGATGACTATAGTAGATACACTTGGACCTATTTCTTGACTCGTAAAAGTGATTATTTCAAATGTTTCTCTAAATTTTGTAAACTCACTCAAAATGAAAAAGGCTTTATGATTTCATCAATTTGAAGTGATCATGGAGGTGAATTTCAAAATCATGACTTCCAAAATTTTTGTGAAATAAACGGATACAATCACAACTTCTCTACTCCAAGAAATCCACAACAAAATGGAGTAGTGGAAAGGAAAAATAGAAGTTTACAAGAAATGGCTAGAACCATGTTAAATGAATATAATTTACCAAAATATTTTAAGCCGTGAATACGGCTTGCTATGTTATGAATAGAGTTCTAGTGAGACCATCCCTATCTAAAACTCCATATGAATTATGGAATGATAAAAAACCCAATGTTTCTTATTTTAAAGTTTTTGGTTGTAAATGCTTTATTTTAAATGAAAAGGATGCCTTAGGAAAATTCGATGCAAAATCCAATGAAGGCATATTTCTTGGTTATTCTTCAATTTCTAAGGCTTTTCGTGTTTTCAACAAAAGAACCTTACTTATAGAAGAATCTATTCATGTGGTTTTTAATGAAATTTCCGAATTTAAGAAGAAAGATTTTGATGATGATTTTGGTCTTGATAATTTGAATTTGAATGAACCCTCTCCTCAAAATGACAACTTGGATGCATCTTCTTCCCAAACTTCCTTACCCAAGGAATGGAAGTATGTAGATGCTCATCCCAAGGAGTTAATTATAGGAGATGCATTGAAAGGGGTTCAAACTCGCTCTTCTTTCAAAAATTTTTGTGCCCATGCCGCTTTTCTTTCTCAAGTTGAACCAAAAAGCATTATTGATGCCCTGAAAGATGATTCATGGGTTATCGCAATGCAAGAAGAATTGAATCAATTTGAGAGGAATGAGGTATGAAAGCTTGTTCCTAGACCTAATGACCACTTAGTTATTGGTACTAAGTGGGTCTTTAGAAACAAGCAAGATGAATACGGTATCGTGGTTAGAAACAAGGCTAAGACTAGTGGCCAAAGGTTTCAACCAAGAAGAAGGTATCGATTATGAAGAAACCTTTGCTCCGGTGGCAAGATTGGAAGCCATTAGGATGCTCCTTGCCTATGCTAGTAGTAAAGATTTCAAATTATTTCAAATGGATGTCAAAAGTGCATTCTTAAATGGTTTTATTTCCGAAGAAGTATATGTCGAACAACCACCCGGATTTGAAAACTCTCTATTTCCTAACCACGTATTTAAGCTAACTAAGGCTCTATATGGTCTAAAACAAGCCCCTAGGGCTTGGTATGAGAGGCTTAGTTCTTTTTTAATTTCAAATGATTTCACTAAAGGCAAGGTTGATACTACATTGTTTATTAAACATTTTGAAAATAATTTTCTTATTGTTCAAATTTATGTTGATGATATGATTTTGGCGGCTTGTAATAAATCACTATGTGAATTATTTGCTAAGGATATGAGTGATGAATTTGAGATGAGCCTAATGGGAGAACTAAATTTCTTTTTAGGACTACAAATCAAGCAACTAAGTGATGGTATATTTCTAAATCAATCAAAATACACATTGGAATTGTTAAACGATTTAACATGGATGGATCAAAAGATATTAGTACTCCTATGAGCACCTCCGTTAAATTAGATATGGATGAAAATGGAGAAAGTTTTGATCAAAAAACTTATAGGGGCATGATAGGCAGCCTTCTTTATCTCACTGCAACCAGACCTGACATCATGTTCAGTGTAGGGCTATATGCAAGATTCCAAGCTAATCCTAAGCTATCTCACTTGAAAGCTGTCAAGAGGATTCTTAGATACCTTAAAGGGACTCCTAATCTTGGATTATGGTATCCAGATCTGATAATTTTTATTTGAAAGCTTATGCTGATGCGGACTTTGGTGGATGTAAATTAGATAGAAAAAGCACATCCGGAACATGCCAATTTCTAGGACATGCACTCATTTCTTGGACTTCCAAGAAACAAAATTCAGTTGCACTATCTACGGTAGAAGCTGAATACATAGCTGCAAGTGCATGCTGTGCACAGGTTATCTGGATGAAAAATACACTAGAAGACTATGGAATCTACTTAAAAAACATTCCTATAAAATGTGATAATATGAGTGCTATTTGTCTAACTAAAAATCTGATTCAACACTCTCGAACTAAGCACATTGACGTTAGGCATCATTTCATACGTGATCATGTAAGTAGTAGAGATGTCACCCTTGAATTTGTTGATACAAATCATCAATTAGCGGATATTTTTACAAAACCTTTAAATGAGGAATAATTTGATTTTATTAAATGGGAATTAGGCATGCTGAACTATCCAAATGAGTAAGCTCTATTTGATGATATCTTTCCTTGTAATTATGGTTTTCATCAATTTGATTCCACAATTCTAATTATGGTTTTTTTTTGGATTTGATTCCACATTTAAAAAAAAAAAATTGAAATGTGGATATTTTTTGTGCTACCGGCGGTAGCACTGCCAGATACGGCGGTGGCACCGCTTGGGTAATCAGTCCCAGGCGATGGAATCATCTGGGCGTAGTACACTAAACACCCCTTTTATACGGGGTGAGTTAGGGCCGGCGGTAGAACCGCCCGAACACTCTTCCTCACCTCTCTAAACTCTCCCAAGCTTCATTTTGGTATCATTTCTTTCCTCTAGATGCCTAAGAAGGAGATCTTACTTTGATTCAAGCTTCCTACATCTCCAAGGAATAATCTAAGGTAAAAACAAAATTATTTCTCTTTCCTTTTCTTGTCTAATTTAATTCCTTTCTTCAATTGATTATTGATCAATCCTAGATAGAAATGGCTCCTAAAAGAACATCAAGAGACAAAGGAAAAAGGATGGAGGTAGATTCATTTGACCAATCCTTGTTTAAATCACAAGAAGCTTCCCTTAGATTTTCTGAACTTGCTTCTAGACCCATTCATAAAGGAAAATATATTGATTTGAATCAATTAGGGAATCTAGAACCTATCATGTGGTTTGCAGACTTAGAAGCCTTACCCATTTTGTAAATTATTGAACCTGTTTATCCACGCTTAGTTAAATTATTCTATGCTAATTTAACTATGAATGATGATGGCTTGTCAACTTATCTTCTAGGTAATGAGATCCAAATATGTGATAATACTATATGCTCATTAATTGGAATTATTGAAAAAGAACTAGGATGCTATTTTAAAGAAAAATGGGATATGGACACAGTTGGTGCCACCCACTCTGAAGCTTTAGAAACTGTGTTTGCAAACCCAAATTTAGGTATAATCCCCAAGAGTTGTGAACATTTACTACCTTTTAACTCTAAGATTTTGCATCACATTCTTATAAGCATTGTCATTCCTAAATAGTTTCATCATGATGAGATCAGTTTCACTGAGTTAGGTACCTTATATTGGATCATGACCAGACAACATTTTTGTTTTGGTTACCTAATTCGGTAGCACATGATAGAGGTCCTTTCTAAAGGATCAATGTTACCATATGGAGGTTTAATAACTAAACTATTGCATGCCCATAATATTTGCATTCCACTAAATGAAGAAGCAATACAAGTGGACAGATTTAATATCATTGATGTTAAACTACTTAGGTGACTTAGGTGTACATTCGAGCATGGTATAGGGGTTAGACAACCTAGGAGATATGATATACCTCCCACCAGAGACCATCCTGAAACACTGCCCTTAGGGAAATGAATCTCCTCCTCCTGATCCTTTTGTTACAGCTACATCAGTGACATTTTCTGCTCCATCTTCTGACGATCCGATCATGAGAGAGTTAAATGAAGTAAAACTACAGCAAATTGAAATTTTGAAGGAAATACGGAAGATGAACCTAAAGATTGATCACATGTATAGGCATCTTGGCATTCCTCCTGAGGAGTAGCTTGCTGTATTTTCTTTTTGAACGATATAAACTTGTGTTGTATGTTGACATGTATGTTGTATCATCTTCATTACATCTTGACATATATGTTGTATTATCTTCATTACATCTTGGCCACTGTGACATGATTCTCGGCTTTCTGATTGATTTCCTTTTCCACATTTTTCGGCCATCCTTTATGAATCCCTCGTTTCCTTTTTGTTGATGACAAAGGGGGAGAAATAATATGTGTAATTGCCATATGTTGACAGTTATATGCATTTTCCATGCTTTACAAGTTATTGCAAGTTAAAATGCTTATTTAGGTTCTTGATATCATGTTTTTAATTATGTATACTTCATTGATATCTTTGATACCTATTTGACATCTTATTGTCCAACATCAACTTTGTCATCATGAAGTTAAATTTATTGTGTTGAATTCAAAAATTAAATTCAAGCAATTCTTTCTTTATGGCATATAGATAGGGGGAGTTAAGAGTAACTCCATCACCAATTGATTGTCATCATCAAAAAGGGGGAGATTGTTGAATCTCGGATTTTGATGATGAAGTCAATTGGTGAAATATTTGTTCTAATCTACTTTGTTGAGATAAGTGTGCAGGAATAACTACGATGGGAAGAAAACATAAAGTGATTTACCGAGGTCAAGTCCGTCGGGGGTTCAAGAGTTCATCGGAAGTCCGAGAGATTTTTCAGAAGTGTTGCCGGAACCATCCAAGATCGAATCAGGGACTTGCCGAAGTTTTCGGAAGTTCATCTCAAAGATCGTCGAAGGTTCGCGGAACTCACCGGAAGATTCGGCAAGTCAAGACTCGTTGAGCTCGCCATACAATCCGGAGTATGCTGGGAGCCCACTGGAAGCAATCCGAGGGAAGCATCGGAAGGCTACCGGAATCTCGCCGAAAAGCTCACCGGAAGTTGACTTGAAGAGCGTCGGATCAAATCACGTTGAGTTATGTTTTAGGTTCATAGTTTGCACATGAGTAGAGCAAGGATTTAGGAAAAAATCCTGCCTAAATTCAGTGGGGGCCAACCGGGCCTCTACTAAGCCAAGTTGGGACTTAAACAGGGCCCATTCGGCTTTGTCCGAATGGGGCAGGCAATTGGAATCGCCCAGCATGGGGCGGTGGAACCGCCTGGTAGCACCACATAGGCGGGCGGTGGAACGCTTGTCCGGGCGTAGCACCGCCTCAGACGCAGACAGCGGTGGAACCGCTGCCGAGCGTGGCACCGCCCCAATCAACCATGACGGTAGCACCGCTGGGGAAGCGATGCACCGCTTTGGCTAGAGCGGCACCGCTGCACGCACACGTCGATCACACGACGACACGTGACGGTGGCACCGCCTTTGTTGACCAGAGCATTGGAACTCCAAATTGATTTCAAATTTGGAGCCCAATTTTGAATCCACTTTGGATCTATAAATACCCCCCCTTTCTCAGCTGAAAGAGTACCCTTTTGAGCAAATTTCTTAAGTCTTGAGCTTTTGTAGAGTGTTGAAAAGTCTTATTCTTGCTAAGTGTTCACCTTCTTCTTTTCTTGAGAAATCTTGTACAAGTGTAAACTTCTTGTAAAGTGCTGTAAAAGGGGTATTTGATCCTTCCCCTTCAAAGGATTTGATAGTGGAAGAAGGAAGCCTCATCGGAGAAGGCTTCGGAAGTGGATGTAGGTCACTTTGACCGAACCACTATACATCGCCGCGTCTTGATTGTGTGAGTGTTTAAATTTCTGTTTTACTTTGCTGCAAGCCTCTACTTTACTTGCTCCACTTCATTTTTATCTTTGTACGCATGCTTTAAAGTTAGAACGCAAAAATCGGTTTCAAACGAAACATTATTTTCATCGTATGAAGTTTTCGAAGCTTGTTTTAAATTGCTGAAAAATCCATCGTTTTATCCGCTGCACTAATTCACCCCCCCCCCTCTTAGTGCCTTTTAGATCCTAACACAGTTTTTGGCGAAACCAAGGTTATACAACTCCCTTGGGCCGAACAAGTTCGGAATGGTCAATATTTTGAATTTACGAGAAGGTGTGAAAGAAACCGATGAAACATCGACTTTACGCAAACATTATGACCGTCAAATTTTTTTGGCAAAACCAACATTATACAACTTCCCTATGCCTAATATGTTGGGAATGGTCAATATTTTAAATTTTTGAGACATTGCACAAAAAACCGATCAAACATCGACTTTGCGCAAACTTTATGACCGTCACATTTTTTTGGCAAAACCAAGGTAATTCAACTTCACTAGGCCTAATAAGTTGAGAATGGTCAATATTTTAAATTTTCTAGATGGTGTAAAAAAACTGATTAAACATCAACTTTGCACAAGCTTTATGACGATTATGCTATTTTGCAAAACCATAGCTATTCAACTTCCCTATGCCTAATAAGTTGGGAATAGTCAATAATATGAATTTCGAGATGATGCAAAAAAATCGATCAAATATCGACTTTACGTAAACTTTATGACCATCACGATTTTTTGGGGTAACCAAGGTTATACAACTTACCTAGGACTATTAAGTTGAGATTGGTTAATATTTTAAATTTTTGAGAAGGTGTAAAATATGGATCAAACATCAACTTTGCGTAAACTTTATGGCCATCATATTTTTTTGGCAAAACCAAAGTTATTCAACTTCCCAAGGCCTAATAAGTTGGGAAAGGTCAGTATTTTGAATTTTCAAAATGTTGTAAAAAAATTGATCAAATATTGAATTTGTGCAAACTTTATGACCGTCATATTTTTATGACAAAACCAAGGTTATTCAACTTCGCTAGACCTAATAAGTTGGGGGTGGTCAATATTTTGAATTTTCAAGACGGTGCAAAAAAAAATCGAACAAACATCGACTTTATGCATACTTTTTAACCGTCTAGTTTTTTTCGCTAAACCAAGGATATGCAACTTCCTTGGGCCTAATAAGTTGGGAATGGTCAATATTTTGAATTTTCGAGATTGTGCAAAAAAAAATCGATCAAATATCGACTTTGTGCAAACTTTATGACCGTCATATTTTTTGATAAAACCAAGATTATACAACTTCCCCTGGCCTAATAAGTTGGGAATGGTTAATATTTTAAATTTTTGAGACATGCACAAAAAATAGATCATTCATTGACTTTCTGCA
This sequence comes from Musa troglodytarum, assembly GCA_023547065.1. Lineage (NCBI taxonomy): Eukaryota > Viridiplantae > Streptophyta > Magnoliopsida > Zingiberales > Musaceae > Musa > Musa troglodytarum. The sequence goes on along the minus strand of CP097508.1, from coordinate 22,098,789 downwards.
AACTTTGTAACCATCACGTTTTTTGGTGAAACCAAGGTTATACAACTTCCTAGGACTAATAAGTTGGGAATGGTCAATATTTTGAATTTTTGAGACGGTGCACAAAAAATGGGTAAAACATCGACTTTGTGCAAACTTTATGACCATCATGTCTTTTGGCTAAACCAAGGTTATACAACTTCTGTAAGCCCAATAAGTTGGGAATGGTTAATATTATGAATTTTTAAGACGGTGTGAAAAACATCGATCAAACATCATTTTTGTGCAAACTTCATCACTGTCACGTTTTTCTGGCTAAACCAAGGTTATACAACTTCCCTAGGCCTAATTAGTTCGGAATGATTACTATTTTAAAATTTCAAGATGTTGCGTAAAAAATTGATCAAACATCGAATTTGCACAAATTTTATGACCATCACATTTTTTGGCAGAACCAAGGTTATATATCTTCCATGGGCCAAGTAAGTTCAGAATTATCAATATTTTAAATTTTTGAGACGTTGCGTAAAAAATCGATCAAACATCGACTTTGTGCCAACTTTATGACCGTCACATTTTTTGGCCAACCAAGTTTATAAAACATTCCTGGGCTTAATATATTGGGAATGGGCAATATTTTTAATTTTTGAGATGTTGCACAAAAAACTAATTAACTATCAACTTTACGTAAAGTTTTTGACTATCACATTTTTTGATGAAACTAAGGTTATGCAACTTCCCTAGGCCTAATAAGTTGGGAATGGTCAATAATTTGAATTTTCATGATGGTGCATAAAAAACCAATCTAACATCGACTTTGTGCAAACTTTATGACCGTCATGTTTTTTCGTGAAACCAAGGTTATACAATGTCCCTTGGCCAAACAAATTGGGAATGGTCAATATTTTGAATTTTCGAGATGGTGTGTAAAAAACTCGATCAAATATCGACATTGTGCAAACTTTCTAACCATCATGTTCTCTGACAAAACCAAGGTTATACAACTTCCCTAGGCCTAATAAGTTGGGAATGGTCAATAATTTAAATTTTCATGATGGTGCGTAAAAAACCAATCTAATATCGACTTCGTGCAAACTTTATGACCATCACATTTTTTCGTGAAACCATGGCTACACAATGTCCCTAGGCCTAACAAGTTGGGAATGGTCAATATTTTAAATTTTCGATACGGTGTGCAAAAAACCGATCAAACATCGACTTTGTACAAACTTTATGATTTTGTACAAACTTCCCTAGGCTTGATATGTTGGGAATGGTTAGTATTTTGAATTTTCGAGACGGTGAAAAAAAAATTAATCAAACATTGACTTTGCGCAAACTTTATGACCGTCACTTTTTTTGGCGAAACCATTACAACCATCACGTTTTTTGGCGAAACCAAGGTTATACAACTTTTTAGGCCTAATAAGTTGGGAATGGTCAATATTTTGAATTTTTGATATGGTGCACAAAAAATCAATCAAATATTGACTTTACGTAAATTTTATGACCATCATGTTTTTTTGGCAAAACCAATGTTATTCAACTTACTTAGGCCTAATAAGTTGAGAATGGTCAATATTTTGAATTTTCGATATGGTGTGCAAAAAATCGATCAAACATTGACTTTGTACAAACTTTATGACCATCACATTTTTTGGCACAGACAATGTTATTCAACTTCCCTAGGCCTGATATGTTTGGAATGGTTAGTATTTTAAATTTTTGAGATGATGCAAAAAAAATTGATCAAACATCGACTTTGTACAAACTTTATGACCGTCATATTTTTTAAGCAAAACCAAGGTTATACAACTTCCCTTGGCCTAATAAGTTGGGAATCGTCAATATTTTAAATTTTCGAGATGGTGCAAAAAAAACTAATCAAACATCAACTTTGAGCAAACTTTATGACGATCAAGTTATTTTGGTGAAACCAAAGTTATACAACTTCCCTAGACCTAATAAGTTGGGAATAGTCAATATTTTAAATGTTTGAGATCATGCCAAAAAAACCAATCAAACATCGACTTTGCACAAACTTTATAACAGTCATGTTTTTTGGCGAAACCAAGGTTATACAACTTCCCTAGGCCTAATAAATTTCGAATGGAAATTTTTGAGATGGTGCGCAAAAAATCGATCAAACATCGACTTTTCGTAAACTTTATAACAGTTATGTTTTTTGGCGAAACCAGGATTACTCAACATCCCTTGGCCTAATAAGTTGGGAATAGTCAATATTTTAAATTTTTTAGATAGTGCAAAAAAAACCTAATCAAACATTGACTTTATACAAACTATGACCGTCACGTTTTTTTGGTAAAACCAATATTATTCAATTTCCCTAAGCCTAATAAAATTGGAATGGTTAATATTTTATATTTTTGAGATAGTGTGAAAAAATTAATCAAACATTTACTTTACACAAACTTTATAACCGTCATGTTTTTTCATGAAACCAAGGTTATACAACTTCCAATGCCTAATAAGTTAGGAATGGTCAATATTTTGAATTTTCGATATAGTGTGCAAAAAATCAATCAAACATCGACTTTATGCAAATTTTATGATCGTCATGTTTTTTTGGCGAAACTAAGGTTATTCAACTTCTCTGGGGCTAATATGTTGGGAATGGTCAATATTTTGAATTTTTGAGATGGTGCGCAAATAACCGATCAAACATCGACTTTGCGCAAACTTTATGATTGTCATGTTTTTTAGCAAAGACAATGTTATTCAACTTCCCTAAGCCTAATAGGTTGAGAATGATTTGTATTTTGAATTTTTGATACGATACAAAAAAAAATCGATTAAACATCAACTTTACGCAAACTATATGACCATCACATTTTTTTGACAAAGCCAAAGTTATTCAACTTCCCTAGGCCTAATAATTTGGGAATAGTCAATATTTTGAATTTTCAAGATGGTGCGAAAAAAATTGATTAAAAATTGACTATGCGAAAACTTTATGACCGACACATTTTTTAGCGAAACCATGGTTATACAACTTCCCTGGGCCAAATAAGTTGGGAATAGTCAATATTTTGAATTTTTGATATGGTGCGCAAAAAATCGATCAAAAATCAACTTTACGAAAACTTTATGACCGACACGTTTTTTGGTGAGACGAAGGTTATATAACTTCCCTTGGCCTAATAAGTTTGGAATGGTTAATATTTTAAATTTTTGAGACGGTGCGCATAAAATTGATCAAATAATGATTTTACGCAAACTTGATAACAATTACATTTTTTGGCGAAACCAAGGTTATTCAACATCCCTGGAGTTAGGAATGGTCTATATTTTGAATTTTTTAGATAGTATGAAAAAAACCAATCAAACATCAACTTTGCACAAACTTTATGACTGTCACATTTTTGGGCGAAACCATAGTTATACAATTTTCGTAGGCCTAATAAGTTGGGAATGGTTAATAATTTAAGTTTTTGATATGGTGCACAAAAAATGGATCAAACTTCAAATTTAAGCAAACTTTATGACCATTACGTTGTTTGGCGAAGATAATGCTATTCAACTTCCCTGGGCTTTTGATAAGTTGAGAATGGTTAGTATTTTGAATTTTCGAGATGGTGCGAAAAAAATTGATCCAATATTGACTTTGCGCAAACTTTATGACCATCATGTTTTTTGATGAAACCAAGGTTATTCAACTTCCCTAGGCCTAATAAATTTGGAATGGTCAATATTTTCAATTTTTGAGATGGTGCAAAAATAACAATAAAAAAATGACTTTGTGTAAACTTTATGACCGACACATTTTTTGGCGACACAATACAACTTCCCTAGGCCTAATAAGTATGGAATGGTCAATATTTTAAATTTTTGAGACGATGAGCAAAAATCCAATCAAACGTTGACTTTTCGTGAACTTTATAACAATCATATTTTTTGGTGAAACCAAGGTTACTCAACATCCCTAGGCCAAATAAGTTGGGATTGGTCAACTTTTAAATTTTTGAGATAGTATGAAAAAAACCTGATTAAACATTGACTTTACATAAACTTTATGACTGTCATATTTTTTGGTAAAACTAATATTATTCAACGTCCCTAGGTCTAATAAGTTGGGAATGATTAATATTTTATATTTTTGAGACGGTGTGAAAAACTCGATCAAACATCAACTTTGCGCAAACTTTATAACCAATACGGGTAATGGCAAAACCATGGTTATACAACTTCCTAGGCCTAATAAGTTGGTAATGGTCAATATTTTGAATTTTTGAGGTGGTGCGAAAAAAACCGATCAAACATCGACTTTGCACTAACTTTATGATCGTCACGTTTTCTGGCGAAACCAATGTTATTTTGTTTTGGTAAGTAAATGTAATTGTATTTAGTATAAAGTTTGCATAGAGTAGCTTTGTCTACACAAGCTGTAGACTATAGCTTGAGATCTCTTAGAGCAGTCTAGGAGAATGCACCCCACCTCAGAAAGGTGGAATGGTCTCACTCCACCAGACTCATCTCCAAGAGAAATTAAATAGAAAAGTATCTATGACTACACATGTTGTAGACTATGACACTTTACTATAGTCAACAAATAGCAAAATCCAATAACCAACCATTCCTAGATGACCTGTGAATACATTACATTATTGAAGCATAGAAGAAGCACACAATACAGCAACCTCATTCTAGAAAGCATTAACGAATTATAAAATTGAATCTGATAAAGATCTCTTTTTCTCTACTTGTTAAATGCTATATTTCCAGATCCTGCTCCATACATGATCTTGAGTCACTAAGCATCTCGAGCAAAAGGTGAGCATTGTGTGTGTTGTAGCCCTCAAAGATTCTACTATGCCTCTCCTGCTAGTTATAGGTGCCCTACAAGCCAATCACATGAGTGATTGCACCTGTAACACACTGTGTCAATCTCTTTGCTTATGATTATTGGCATTATCTTACATTATCTAGATGTATATTGTGATGTCCTTGGATCTGTGTAATGGGAATTGGATCGTGATGAGATTACGATAATGAGACCAATTCACCTTTAAACATAGACCCTAAATTATCCTGATCATAGGTTACTCGAGAAGGACATCGAGATAACCAGATAGACTGGTGTGCTATATACCTGTTCATATAATGGACGTAGCTGGTCTCATAGCTACTCATGTGGGGACACTAAGGGTATAGTGCAGGTGCTCATTGGAGAATGAGTTCACTGATTGATCCGCCTACGGAATGCTGGATGGTTATTGATACCTCACGTCAGACAACGATTCCGTAGTCCCAGTAGTGTATCTGATCCTTAGACTTGAGACACTAAGGATGTCCTGTATGAGTACTCTACTCTTTGATATCAGACTTATAGGTTTGGAAAGGTCCATATCTAGTACAACCGGTCATTGGGAGTGGTAGCCAACCTTACGAGGGCTATTGAGTGTCAATAGAGGATCATCCACTCTCGGTATCATAAGAGAAATATCTCATGTGTTCTTGCTCGAACAAATCCTTGGCCAAGGTTATTCGGATTGAGAGAGAAAGAGTTCTCTAGGAGAATCCGACAAGAGCAAGACTCGAGGAGAGACCGCATGGGCCTGACAGCACCATGCCCAATATAGGGTCTTTGGGATATTAGATGGATGAGAGATTATAGATACATGGTAACTGAAGACAAATAGGTCCAAAGGATTGGATTCCCCTGTATCGTCTGGGGGCCATGGCGTAGTGGCCTGGTACATCCGCAATCGATGAGTTGGGTGAATTATTATAGAGATAATAATTCACTAAGTTAGAAGGAGTTCTGACAAGTATGACTCACGGCCAGCTTGATATTGGGCCTAGAGGGTCACACACATATGGTAGGTGTTGCGATGAGTAGAGGTTCGGATATGAGATATCTGCTGAACCCCCTATCTTATTGGATATCCATTAAGCCCCTGAATTATTGGATCCTGAGATGAGATCCAATAATTGCTAATAAGAGATTATTGGGTAGAAACCCACTAATCCAAGAGGCTTAGGTGATTGGATGGAGATCCAATACCCAATAGGGCAAAAAGATCCATTAGGGTTTTAAGGGGGCCTCTATAAATAGGAGGGAACCAGAGTTCTATAGGCTGAGAGTTTTTGGTAGCCACCTCCTATTCGCCTCTCCCCGGAGAGAGAGGTGCATCATCGCAATCCCTGCTGTGTGGATACCGCTAGAGAGGAGGACACTTGACTTCCTTCATCCTCTTTCATAGATCTTCAGGAATTCAGGGATATACGATCTCTCTAGGTATCTTGTTTTACACATGCAGTTTTTGTGTATTTGTTTTGACGCACCGATCTTCGCACGATGACGGAAACTTTCTACGGAAAATCTAAGGTGTTTTGTTTTCTGTTCTTCCGCTGCGCATATGATATTGCTCGCCCTTGACGGATTTCCCAACAGTGGTATCAGAGCCAGGTTGTTCGTATGAAGATCAGATCTTAAACTGGGTGTGTTGTGATCTAGAACAAGTTACGTCACCAAATCGTTGGCGCAAAGGGCAAGGAAGGGCAGCAACAGTTGCTGCCCTTGTTGTGTTTGTGCAGCGACCGCAAGGCTGCTTGCAGCCTGTTAGGGATTGAGCGGCACTAAGAGGGGGGGGGTGAATTAGTGCAGTAGATAAAATGATAGATTTTTTTCGGTGATTTAAAATAAGCTTTGGAAACTTCGTATGATGAAAATAACGTTTCGTTTGAACCCGATTTGATTGTGTTCTAACTTTAAAGCATGCGTACGAAGATGAAAAGGAAGTGGAGCAAGTAAAGTAAAGGCTTGCAGCAAAGTAAAGAGATAAAATAGAAATTTAAACACTCACACAATCAAGACGCAGCGATGTATAGTGGTTCGGTCAAAGTAAACTACATCCACTTCCGAAGCCTTCTCCGATAAGGCTCCCTTCTTCCACTAGCTATCCTCCTTCCAATGGGCGAGGATGAACTCCCTTACAACTCCTCTCCTTTTGACGGGCTTAGGAGATAACCCTTATAAAGCCTTTCACCCTCTCTTGGACTAGAACACACTTCAAACTAAGAGGGAAGATTTTGAACACTTTCAAGAGAGTTTTCCCCCTTCTATTTTTCAGTTCTAGACACCCTTCATCCAAGAATGTGAGGGGTATTTATAGGCCTCAAAGTAATTCAAATTTGGGCTCCAAATTTGAATTTTTTTGAGTTTTCCGGTGTCAGGCGGTGCTACCACTTGTCAAAGGCGGTGCTACCACCTGCACAGTGTCAAACTGACACAGCAGTAATCGGGCAGTGCTACCACCACAGCCAGGCGGTGCTACCGCCCCAGCTACAATAGCCTGGCGGTGCTACCGCCCCAGCTAGGCGATGCTACCGCCCCAGCCAGGCGGTGCTACCGCTTGCTATAGTAGCCGGGCTACAACAGCATGCACGTAGCATGCATGCATGCTGCTGGTGCTGCTGGGCGGTGCCACCGCCCAGCACATTGGCTGCTGCTGGGCGGTGCCACCACCCAGCACAAATCAACGTTTGGTTTGGGCCGAAAACTCGGCTCAAACCGGTTCCGAACAAGGCCCAATGGGCCCTTACTTGGGTTAAAGGATTAACCCTTAATCCTAACCCAAATTGATGTGCTAACTATGAAATTAAAGATATTCCTAAGCTATTACAAAGTCCGCAAGTCAAGTCTTCTTCCGGTGAGCTTCCGACAAACTTCCGACGGTCTTCCGATGATTCCTCGGAAACCATCCTACGGACTCTCGGCAAGCTCTCGGACTCCACGATGATTTTGGCGAGTTCCCCCGAACTTCTTTGGCAAGCTCCGATCTTTCTTGGCAAGCTCCGCGAACTCACTCTCGGTTGGTTCTGGCAATACTCCCAACAAATCTTTGAACTTCCATCAAACTCTCGAACTCCTAACGATCCATTGCACTTGACTTCGGCCCTTGATTTTGCTTTACATCTTCATCCCTTTCGTAGTTACTCCTGCACAAACAAACACCAAACACTCTACTTTGATCTAGATAGTTATTACAACGTGAATTGACATTCAGTTGCTCGGCACATCATTGGTCGGTGCTTCGTCCGATCCTTCGGCACATCGCCCTCTCTAGCGGCTTGTTGCCCAATCGGCGGTTGACCTCCGTAACCCCGATATCCATGGCGCAACTCCGCACTTCTTGGCCCGATGCCTGATGTATGAAGCCTCCTGCTGATAGTCGATCGAACCTCCGGCTCGACATCTAATATCCTGATGTGATTACTTTCGGCGCAACGTAAAATCCTCCAGCATCAACTGTCTAATCCTGATCGATAGTAGACCTACGTAACTCAAAACACAGTTAAACAACAAATCACACTCAATTAGTTTCATCATCAAAATTCGAGATTCAACAATCTCCCCCTTTTGATGATGACAACTAATTGATGACTTACGAAGTTAACCATAACTTTCTGGAGTTTAACACAAACTCCCCCTATCAATATACCATTGATAGAATACTTGGATTATCCCAAATCCAAGCAACATTCATCACAATGTTATGAGAATACATTTAAACCATCATGCAAATATATAAAATATTCAATACAATATATGAAGTCATCAATATACTTCCCCCCCTATGTCATCAACAAAAAGGAGAAGTAACATCATAGCTAGTTTTCAAGAATATGCAAATATTACAAACATACTAGCTATTAATCACCTTATTCAACATTTAGGCATCGCAAGTTTATCATAATAGGCAAGATAGCACTTGTCGTGATGATAACAAGTTTTTCTATGTTTCTTTATGTATTTTCTTGACTTCTTTTGCGATATGCATGCAATTTTGTAATTTCTTTCTTCTCTTTTGAGAGGAGCAAGCTTGCAAGTTTTGCTTTCTTTGCATGCTAGGTCTTTTGCATTTATTTGTAATATGCAATCTAGCAAAAACCTTCTCCCCCTTTATCAATATCAAAAAGAAAGGGAGGATTAATACTACAAATAATCTTGCATAAGATTCAACAATAATTTGTAACAAAGATGCAAACAATTTTGTTTAAAAAAGTGAAGTTGAGCAAGATTTTTGCCTCTCTTGAGATAGCAACTTTTTGCTTCTCAATGTTTAAGCTAGCAAATTTTTCTCTTTTGATACACAAGTTAACAATTTTTCTCCCCCTTTATCAATATCGAAAAGAAGGGAGGAACCAATAAAAAATTTGTATCAATCAATATATCAATCATCACATGATGCATACGAGATGATATTGAAACATGAGAAATCATGTCATGAAGGATATCAATATGTAAATTCAACAAGAATCAAAACCAAAAGATATCATCCATGATTCATAACTTTTTATTTTAGCAAGATCTAGATTCATATTTATCAATTTTTAATTCAAGATAAATGTCATACAACCAAGAATCATGATATATGAAAGCATATCAATATTAAGGATCAAATCATGATTACAAGTGCTAACATATTTTCTTTTCATTCATTTTTAAGCCATGATAAAAGGATAAATCAATGATTCAAATATTAAGCACAATTCTTTTTCATCAAATTTTCAATCATCACATAAGGCATTTGAGGAAGTATTGAAACAATAAAAAAAATCAATTTTAACATATAATGTTTTAATCTTCAATCTTGAGTCATGAATCCAAAAGTCATAAATCAAAAGATTCATGAATCATTTTGACAAATTTCTTTTTTAGGAAATAACAAGTAGAAGTCTTAGGAGATCAAACACAAGATCTTGATTCATACATAAGAATTTTTTACCAAGATCATATTTCATAAGAATCAAGACACGAATTCATAAAAATTCAAGTATTGAATTCTGAGAAATCAAAAGACAAGTTACATTTCATTTAAAGAATTTTCTTTTGATAAGACGAAAGGAGCATGGTAAAAGATCTTGATTTATAAAGAGTTTCAATTCATAGTTGTCGAGATCATGATTTCAATAAAATTTCTTTATAGCAAAATGAAATCTTTTAGAACTTGATTCAAGCATTAAATATGTCTTAACAAGTCATAATTCTAGAAGATTTAAGAATCATTAAAAGAAAATTTATTCAAGCTCAATTTATCAACTCAAGACTCATAATCAAATTATTATTTTTGAGATTAATAACATGAATAAAGTCATTACTGTATCATCAAAATCTCATTCGTAATTCTAGTGATTTATAAAATATCATAAATGAATTTATCACTTGCCTTTCATCAAAAATTGAAAATCAAACTTTATCATAAAAATTATCAACGCATAAATGCAACATATTATTCCAAGACATGAGATTCAATTTATCATGATAATATGTTTCGTTTTGTTCCAAACAAGTGTACTCATGTTTCTAAAGATGAGTATCAACTTTAAGACCAAAACATGAGTTTGTCATCAAGATATAATATCACAAAGTCATTAAACATGATAACAAACTATTAATATTTTCATTTCAATGATGATTTCATAATGTATGTCCAATTATTTATATGAAAATCATCATTGTATTACTTAGCCCATTAAGATCAAAAGCATTACACGTAAAGCATCATGATAGTACAATTTCTCATTTTTAAGAGTTTTAATTTACGTGATTTGATCTTTCATAAGAATGATCAATATCATGCGTCATATTTAAAAACAAAAATATCATCAAAATCATTATAATTCTTTCTTACATTAATTATAACAAGATGATTGATGCTCAAATTTTTGGTAAAATCATGCATCATTTTATAAATTTGAAAAATAACTTTTGTCATAAAAAATTATCAAGTCCAAATGTAATACAAGGCAACATTAAAATCACATTTCTTTCATTTGGAAAATTTATGGGTTAGGTCTTTATAATTGATTTCATGAAGACATGTATCAATAAAAATTTCATTATAAAAAGGATTAAAACCCACTAAGCCAAGATGGAAGTTTTCAAATTATAATCAAGATACATACAACTATCATCAAAAGATTTTCAAGAAATTCATACATAGATATGTATCATGTTTAATATTGAAAACTGATATGAAAGGTATACATGAAATTTCATCATCTCAAAATGTCATCTTAATTTGTCATGAAAATAATTAGATCAAAAATACGTTAATGCACAACATAGAGTCAAAATTACTTCAAAAACTAATGCATGTTTCAAAATCATCAAGCATCATGTTTAGAAATGAAAAGCAATATAAAGCATCAAGATACACATCCATGGATCAATCTTATGCATTATCACAAATCTTGCATCATTCATATTTTTACTTTTCAAAAATACTATAAAGAAAAGCATAGTATAATTTCAAAATATTTTTTTAATTTCTAAAAACACAAGAAAAGCATGAAAAAATTCCTACTAACTAAGTTAAGCATTCATGGAAAGCATCATGTAATTTCAAAATAAGGTAAAAACAACTTGGGTGAGTTTCTTACCTCATTGTCGAAAACCGTCAAAGCCCATTTCACCTCATCTTTACTTGATTCTTCTTTGCAAGTCTTCTTCTTCTTCTTTGGCATGATCCTCCGTTCAAGTTCATTGTTCATTTTAGATTTTTGTTTAATGAACTTGTTAACATTCATTGTTATGTGTTCAATGTCCTTATTGTCCTCATCACTTTAGTCATCACTCAAGTGGCATTCATTTGTTTGATGTTCCAAATCCTTCTTGTTCTTTAGAAGGTGGTTCATATGTTCATCATGTTTCAAATGTTCGAAGAAACTCATTTTATATGTCATTAGTGAACCGATTAGTTCTTCCAATGAAAAATCATTTAAATTTTTAGTCTCTTGTATTGCGGTTACTTTTGGATCCCAACTCTTTGGGAGGGATCTTAAAATTATGTTAGTGAGTTCAAAATTCGAAAAATATTTACCAAGACTTTTCAAGCTATTGACGACATCCGTGAAGCAGGTGTACATATCGTCGATAGTTTCGCTTGGTGTCATTCGGAATAGCTTAAAATCATGCAATAAGAGGTTTACTTTCAAGTCTTTAACTCTACTAGTTCCCTCGTGCGTGATTTCAAGTGTTCGCCAAATATCGAAAGCCATTTTGCACATTAAAATTCGATTGAACTCGTTCTTATCTAAAGCGCAAAATAAGGCATTCATAGCCTTTGCGTTTAAAGAAAAAGACCTTTTCTCCAAATCCGACCATTCGTTCGTCGGTTTAGAGGAAGGTTGAAAGCCATTTTCGATGATGTTCCATAAATCCAAATCCATTGAAAGTATGAAAACTCTCATTCGAGTTTTCCAATATGTGTAGTCCGAACCATTAAAGAACAGTGGACGAAAAACCGAAAAGCCCTCTTGAAAACCACTTAGAGCCATTTCTCACGGGTGTAAATCCGAAAGAGAAAGAACATGGCTCTGATACCAATTGTTAGGGATCGAGCGGCACTAAAAGGGGGGGGGGGTGAATTAGTGCAGCGGATAAAATGATAGATTTTTTTCTGTGATTTAAAACAAGCTTCGAAAACTTCGTATGATGAAAACAACATTTCGTTTGAACCCGATTTGATTGCGTTCTAACTTTAAAGCATGCGTACGAAGATGAAAAGGAAGTGGAGCAAGTAAAGTAAAGGCTTGCAGCAAAGTAAAGAGATAAAATAGAAATTTAAACACTCACACAATCAAGACGCGGCGATGTATAGTGGTTCGGTCAAAGTAAACTACATCCACTTCTGAAGCCTTCTCCGATAAGGCTCCCTTCTTCCACTAGCTATCCTCCTTCCAATGGGCGAGGATGAACTCCCTTACAACTCCTCTCGATGGGCTTAGGAGATAACCCTTACAAAGCCTTTCACCCTCTCTTGGACTAGAACACACTTCAAACTAAGAGGGAAGATTTTGAACACTTTCAAGAGAGTTTTCCCCCTTTTATTTTTCAGTTCTAGACACCCTTCATCCAAGAATGTGAGGGGTATTTATAGGCCTCAAAGTAATTCAAATTTGGGCTTAATTTGAATTTTCGAGTTTCTAGTGTCAGAGTGGTGCTACCGCCCTGCCACGATCATCGAGCCGACCACGATGTGTCGAGCGGTGCTACGCGGCCGAATAGTGCTACGCGCCCGGCTATAATGCGATGATTGCTACCACTATAATAGCCGGGCTACAATGCGGGAGCTACGTGCGTGGAACTCTGACGGCATGCACGTAGCATGCAGCCATCTTCTTTGTAGTGCCCCTCTTGGCGGTGCCACCGCCCGACACATTAATATCTTGGGTAGTGCCACGCCCAGAAAAATCAGCGTTTGGTTTGGGCGGCTTCGGCCCAAACCGATTCTGAACAAGGCCCAATGGGCCCTTACTTGGGTTAAAGGATTAACCCTTAATCCTAACCCAAATTGATGTGCTAACTACGAAATTAAAGACATTCCTAAGCTATTACAAAGTTCGCAAGTCAAGTCTTCTTCCGACGAGCTTCTGGCGAACTTTCGGCAGTCTTTCGATGATTCCTCGAAAACCATCCTACGGACTCCCGGCAAGCTCTCGGACTCCATGATGATTTTGGCGAGTTCCCCCGAGCTTCTTTGGCAAGTTCCAATCTTTCTTGGCAAGCTCCGCGAACTCACTCTCGGTTGGTTCCGGCAATACTCCCAACGAATCTTCGGACTTCCGTCAAACTCTCGAACTCCCAACGATCCATTGCACTTGACTTCGGCCCTTGATTTCTCTTTACGTCTTCATCCCTTTCGTAGTTACTCTGCACAAACAAACACCAAACACTCTACTTCGATCTAGACAGTTATTACAATGTGAATTGACATTCAGTTGCTCGGCACATCATAGGTCGGCGCTTCGTCCGATCCTTCGGCACATCGCCCTCTCTAGCAGCTTGTTGCCCAATCGGCGGTTGACCTCCGCAACCCCGATATCCATGGCGCAACTCCACACTTCTTGGCCTGATGCCCGACCTACGAAGCCTCCTGCTGAGAGTCGATCGATCCTCCTGCTCGACATCCAATATCTTGACGTGATTACTTCCGGCGCAACGTCAAATCCTCCAGCATCAATTGTCTAATCCTGATCGATAGTAGACTTGCGTAACTCAAAACGTAGTTAAACAACAAATCATACTCAATTAGTTTTATCATCAAAACCTGAGATTCAACACAGCCATGCTGCTGCGCGACGGCAGCCACCACCATCGGCCGATGGGCGCGTAGAGCGGCCGCTGCTCGCTCGCGAGGGCACAAGCGGACTGTGAGAGCATGTAATAATCGCGCGCTTGTACATATCCTTGGTAGCCTATTTTGCCATGTTTTAGTGTGTTTTTCCTTGTTAAAATGTAGGAAATAGCATTTACAGCACAGCAGAACGATCGCTCGCTGCATCTGCCTAGAAACCCAAAAATAGCTCCGTTTTCATGTGCCACGGGCTGATTTCTGCAGCCCGCGGCCACGAAAATTTTGTCAGCTATCTCAGCACCCTGGAACCCCCCGGGTGGCACATGGCTGGATGGGGCTTCAGTATAGTGTCGGGTGTTGAACACTTACACAAGTTTGCACGTCAACTTGACGGAAACTTGCCTTCACGCTCGGCACTTGGGGAGTAGTTGTTTGTGGACTTGCAGCTGCTCATTCACCCCTCTAAAGTCCTTGTTTTCCTCCTCTCTTTCTCTACTTTCTCACACTTCAAGTGCTCGCTCAATTGCTTGTAAAGCTTCCCTCTTCGCGAGACGTCGGGACTTGTCTGCCGCTCGTTCCAACAACTAATCAACTTCTCTTTTTATAGGTCCTATGGGACCTGCACGAGGTTATAGCTCGGCTGACCCTTTGCGGACGCGTATGTTGCAAGGGCGCCTCAAGACTTAGGCAATCCAAGCTAAGTCTGATCGGAGTGGGCGCAAAGGCGATTCTTGACTTAGACAACTTCAGCAAAGTCGGTGGCTTGCCGCAAGGGTGCCTCACCACTTAGGCAAATCTTGCTAAGTGCATGACATTATGGTATCGGAGCAGGAAAGTAATTTGAGCAAGTAGCAAAGAAATTTTACACTCTCGCCATGATGAAACAACGTGGTGAATCGAGCAAGATGGGGCAAGCCGGAATGTTGCCCCAAGCAGCTACAGGAGGGCTGCATGTGCAAACTCGCTCTCACGCTGCAGGAGCCGCTCATGAGGAGCGGGGCAGTGAGCATGAGGAGCGAGAAGTGGGCTGCTCGCCACGAGCAGAGGAGGCACAATCTGGAGCGCCAACCAGAAGAAAGAGCCATAGAGAGAGGGTCACAGCGGTGAAAACCCGCTTGGATATTCTTGAAGCGAGCTTGGATGAACTCTACCAAGGCCAAAGTAGGCTTCTTGGCATAGAGAGCTTGCAAGAAGAAGCTAAATCTCAGATCGACAAGGTTGAAGCCTTAGTCGACCGACTGACAGATGACACAAAGGACTCCGTGCAACATTTGCAAGAAATGATGATGGAACTCACTTCCAAAGTGGCAATGCTCATAAGGGCATTGAATACGGGGGGAAGCAACACCCGCGTTACACCAACACAAAGCTTTAGGGCGCCCGACCCACATTGTTATGGGGGTGCTAGAGATGCGAAGGAGCTCAAGAATTTTCTGTTTGATATGGAACAGTACTTTCAAGCTACAAGGCCAGACTCTGAGGACACCAAAGTTTCGATAGCGACTATGTATCTGAACGATGATGCAAAGCTTTGGTGGAGAACTCGTTGGGAAGAGATTCAGCAAGGTCCGTGCCGAGTGGACACATGGGACGACTTGAAGCGTGAATTGAGAACTCAATTCCTACCCGAGAACACTGAGTTCGTCGCAAGGAGGAAATTGAGACAACTCCACCAAATGACTTCCATTCGGGACTATGTAAAGTAATTTTCTACACTAATGTTGGACATTCAAGATATGTCTGAAAAAATAAGCTGTTCAGCTTTCTTGATGGCCTGAAGCCATGGGCTTAACAGGAACTTCATCGATGGAATGTCACTGATTTGGTCGGAGCAATTGCAGCCGCAAAAAGGCTTACCGACTTTGCTTCTTTAGAGGACCCGAGGAAGAAGAAGCAGTCCATAGGAAATCACCAACCAAGGCACCCTCCTGGGAAGGAACCTAGGGGTGACCAAAGGAAGAAGAGTTTTCATAAGGGGCCGAACTCAAACGGCAGGGCCTCAAAACCTAGGAGATGTTTCTTGTGCAGAGGACCACATAGTGTATGGGAGTGCCCACAAAAACAGGCACTCAATGCCTTGTCGGCTTCCATCAAACCCCCTAAGCCAGACAAGGGCAAGGCAGTTGCCCTCAGTTCGAGTAGCTCCGAGTCGGGCAGCGACGATGAGAAGTCGCAAGGACCACGAATGGGTGCAATGCGTTTGTTGAATGCATTGTAGGGTCAAGTGGGGGAGAACCTGAAGCCGAAGTAACAAAAAGCAGGAAGCAATGAGCTGATGTACGTAAATATCAGACTCAATGGCCAAACCACCCGAGCAATGGTGGACACGGGTGCTACTCACAACTTCATCGCTGACCGAGAAGCAAAGCGGCTTAGGTTAATCTTAGAGAAGAACCCAAGTTGGATGAAGGTGATTAACTCGGAGGCTAAGCGAATCTCTGGGCTAGCAAAGGGAGTCTCCATCAAGATCAGATCGTGGAGCGGGCGCACAAACATGATGGCGATGCCATTGGATGACTTCCAAGTGATTCTTGGAATAGAGTTCATGCATGCAGCAAAGTTGGTGCCGATGCCGTTCCTAGACTCCATATGTCTAATGGGAGGTGATAACCCCTGTGTAGTTTTTGTCACTCGAAGAGGAACCCAGGATCCCCAGCAACTATCAGTTTTGCAACTGAAGAAGGGGGTACGCAAAGGAGAGTTAACCTTTGTGGCTGCGATGAAGCTAGAAACACTCGATGGGGAGGCTTGTAAAGAACCTACTGCGGTGGCAAATGTCCTGAAGGAGTTCAAAGATGTTATGCCACCTGAGTTACCGAAAACTCTACCACCACGTAGAGGCGTGGATCATCTTATTGAGCTAGAGCCAGGAGTGAAGCCTCCAGCGAGACCACCATACCGCATGCCCCCTCCTGAGTTGGCAGAGCTCAGAAAGCAGTTAGATGAACTGCTAAGCGGTGGTCTCATTCATAGTTCCAAAGCACCATTCGGAGCTCCAGTTCTCTTCCAGAAGAAACAAGATGGGAGTCTCCGACTATGCGTCGATTATCGAGCCCTTAACAAGGTGACTGTGAAGAACAAATATCCCATCCCTCTCATTGCAGACTTGTTCGACCAACTGGGCAAAGCAAAGTATTTCTCGAAACTCGACCTTCGGTCGGGGTATTGGCAGGTGCGTATTGCTGAAGGTGATGAAGCGAAGACTACCTGTGTGACCAGGTATGGAGCGTTTGAGTTCTTGGTGATGCCTTTCGGCTTAACCAATGCTCCAGCCACATTCTGTACTCTTATGAACTAGCTATTCAAGGAGTATCTAGACAAGTTTGTGGTAGTCTACTTGGACGATATCGTCGTCTACAGCCGAACACTTGAGGAGCATATTGAACACCTCCGAACAATCTTCAAAGTTCTCAAGGAGAATTCTTTGTTCGTAAAAAGAGATAAGTGCTACTTTGCTCAGAAAGAGATCTTATTCTTGGGGCATCGGATCGACGATGGTTCCATTCAGATGGATAAAGCAAAGGTGCAAGCAGTTGTGGATTGGCAAACTCCAAAGAAGGTGCACAATGAGATCCTTCCTTGGGTTTGTGAACTACTATCGACGCTTCATACTGGGGTATTCGAAGCACGCAACTCCACTAACAGAGTTGCTGAAGAAAGAGCAGCCTTAGAGATGGTCCGACAAATGTGAAGCGGCATTCAAAAACCTAAAGGCTGCCATTCTGGAAGAACCAATGCTCAAATTGCTAGACTATGGGAAGCCCTTCGAAGTCCATACAGATGCTTCAGACTTCACTATTGAGGGAGTACTTATGCAGAAGGGCCATTCGGTGGCCTATGAAAGCCATAAGCTCAACGAGACCGAGCGGCGGTATCCTGTGCACGAGAAGGAGATGACAGCGGTGATCCACTGCTTACGAGTGTGGTGACACTACCTTCTCGGATCGCGATTTGTACTGAGGACAGACAACATCGCTTTGAGTTACTTCCAGACTCAAAAGAAACTCTCCCCAAAGCAGGCACGATGGCAGGACTTCCTGGCGGAATTTGACATGGCAATGGAGTACAAACCCGGAAGAGCAAATGTCGTAGCTGATGCCTTGAGTCGAAAAGTGGAGGCCGTGAATGCTATGCAACTAGAGGGCAGAGGCCAAACAAGTCAGTTGCAATCCAACTTCCTTTCCCGAATCAAGGATGGACTGTACAGTGATCCCCAAGTAGTAACCTTGATGCAATTGATCCAAGAAGGCAAGGCACGATGATTTTGGGTCTAGGAGGGACTCGTCTACACCAAAGGGAATAGAGTTTATGTTACTCGGGTGGATAATCTGAGGCGTGAGCTTTTGAAGGAGTGTCATGATTCCCTTTGGGCAGGACATTCAGGTATTCATCGAATATTGGCTCTCATGGAGAGGGCCTTCTATTGGCCAAAGATGGGGACAAATGTGGAGGAATATGTTCGAACGTGCCTAACTTGTCAACAAGACAAAGTGGAGCAAAGGAAGCCAGTGGGACTTTTAGAGCCATTGCCTGTACCAGAAAGGCCGTGGGAGAGCATTTCTCTGGACTTCATATCTAGCTTGCCGGCAGTAGGGGGACTCGGATCGATACTTGTGGTGGTCGACCGATTTTCGAAGTATGCAACCTTCCTTTCCCGAATCAAGGATGGACTGTACAGTGATCCCCAAGTAGTAACCTTGATGCAATTTATCCAAGAAGGCAAGGCACGATGATTTTGGGTCCAGGAGGGACTCGTCTACACCAAAGGGAATAGAGTTTATGTTACTCGGGTGGATAATCTGAGGCGTGAGCTTTTGAAGGAGTGTCATGATTCCCTTTGGGCAGGACATCCGGGTATTCATCGAACATTGGCTCTCATGGAGAGGGCCTTCTATTGGCCAAAGATGGGGACAAATGTGGAGGAATATGTTCGAACGTGCCTAACTTGTCAATAAGACAAAGTGGAGCAAAGGAAGCCAGTGGGACTTTTAGAGCCATTGCCTGTACCAGAAAGGCCGTGGGAGAGCATTTCTCTGGACTTCATATCTAGCTTGCCGGCAGTAGGGGGACTCGGATCGATACTTGTGGTGGTCGACCGATTTTCGAAGTATGCAACCTTCATTGCCGCACCCCTACACTATTCAGTAGAAGAAGCGGCGAAGCTAATGATGAAGAATGTGGTGAAGTATTGGGGAGTCCCGCACAATATTATAAGTGATCGAGATGCTCGGTTTCTAGGACGATTCTGGACCGAGTTGTTCAAATTGTTGGGGTCGAAGCTATACTTCTCCACAAGCCTCCACCCCCAAACGGATGGCCAAACTGAGAGAATAAACTCGCTCCTAGAGCAATATCTTGCACTACGTGAGTGCCAACCAACGAGATTGGGTGAAGTTGTTGGGCCTGTGATTCTCCTACAACCTGTAGCGGAGCTCTACATCCAACAAGAGCCCCTTTGAGATCATCACTGGACAATAGCCGTCGACTCCTCACACTTTGGCTATTGGATATACAGGGAGTAGTTCATCCGCATATCACTTAGCAAAAGAATGGCATCGAAATGCAGATATTGCGTGGGCCTACTCGTAGAAGACGGCCAAAAAGATAAAGAAGTGGGCAGACTTGGGAAGGCGACCCCAGGAATACAAAGTCGACGATTTGGTGTTGGTAAAGCTCTAACCAACATCACTCCAATTCTTTAGAAACAAGGTGCATAAAGAATTGGTGCGCAAGTATGATGGCCCCTTCCCAATTATCAATAGGGTAGGCAACGTTTCCTATAAGTTGCAACTGCCGGTGTGGCTCAAGATTCATAATGTTTTCCATGCCAGCAACTTGAAAGCCTACCACTCTGATCCGTAAGATGCTTCTCGAGGCGTTTCAACTCATCAACCTCTCACCAGAGCTTCCTACGAGAAGCGAGTTAAAACCATTTTAGCAGATCGTAGGACAAGGCTACCCAATGGAGCTGAACAGATTGAATACTTGGTGAAGTGGCGGAAACTTTCCAAAACCGAAGCCAATTGGGAGCCAGAAGGCACCCTCCGACATGAAGCAGCTATTAAAGGCTACTAAAGAGTGTCAACGAGGGCGTCGACAGCTTAAGTGGGGGAGAATGTCACGAACGGTCGTCGCACACTCACAACAACTTCGTTCAACGTTCTGTTCGTCACTTGCCCATGCTTGTACATATCCTTGGCAGTTTGTTTTGCCATGTTTTGATGTATTTTTCCTTATAAAAATATAGAAAACAGCAGCTACAGTGTAGCAGAATGATCGCTCGCTGCATCTGCCCAAAAACCCAAAAATAGCTCCATTTTCGTGTGCCATGGGCTGATTTCTGCAGCCCGCGGCCACGAAAATTTTGTCAGCCATCTCAGCACCCTGGAACCCCCCGGGTGGCACATGGCTGGATGGGGCTTCAGTATAGTGTCGGGCGTTGAACACTTTCACAAGTTTGCACGTCAACTTGATGGAAACTTGCCTTCACGCCCGGCACTTGGGGAGTAGTTGTTTGCGGACTTGCAACTGCTCATTCACCCCTCTAAAGTCCTTGTTTTCCTCCTCTCTTTCTTTGCTTTCTCGCACTTTAAGTGCTCGCTCAATTGCTTATAAAGCTTCCCTCTTCGCGAGACGTCGGGACTTGTCCGTTGTTCGTTCCAACAACTAATCAACTTCTCTTTTTACAGGTCCTATGGGACCTGCACGAGGTTGCAGCTCGGCTGACCCTTTGCGGATGCGTATATCGCAAGGGCAATTCTTGACTTAGGCAACTTCAGCTAAGTCGGTGGCTTGCCGCAAGGGTGCCTCACCACTTAGGCAAATCTTGCTAAGTGCGTGACAACAGGGGCGCCGGCGCGTGCCCGCGGGGTAGTGCCGCAGGGGCGCCGGCGGGTTGCCCACGGGTCAGGGCCTGCGAGCGTTGCTCCATGGGTGGCGCTTGGGCGAGCGGCGCCCACCCGCAGCTAGGGCAGTGCCTGCGGGCATTGCGCCCGCCTGCTGCGGCCGTGCTGCCCACAACGCCACAACCGGTTGGGTATTCTTGTTTTGTCCTTTTTATTGGAAACTGAATTCAGCTAAAGTCATTTCTTTCAAATCCTTGTATGCTTATGCCATTATTTTCATTTCAAATTTGAATGCATTGTGAAAGAATATGCTTGCATCATATTATTTTGTAAAGGCGCATGTACGTTTTATTGTTCCGCATGTGCTTTCGATATGTGCCAAATTATTGTTCACACCTGTCCTTTTGTACTATGGTGTCTGTGGGATTATCTGGACCTTTGCCAGAAATGGTAAAGGGATTATTTGGACCTTTGCCAGAAATGGTAAAGGGATTATTTTGACCTTTGCCAAAAATGGTAAAGGGTATGTGCTTAGAGCCTGCGATGCTCTGCCGGCCCCCCTATCAGCTTCATCCAGATGTGGATGTATGACTCTCCCAGATGTGGGAGATATTGTTTGAGATCCCACTACACCCTCTGTGTTTTTGATATAATACCTAAAGCATCGTTTGTGTCTATATGTGCGCTTTGGATGATACGAAAATGAATGATCAGATATGACATGTAAACTTCTGTTACTTGTTTGTTATTTTGAGAGGCCCTGAGAGATCTCCTATGCACCATTGATATGTTTTGTAATGTCCTATGTGTTATTTGATATGCTCCAAAATACCATTATCATCATCTGATATGCTCTAATTATTCTTTACTCCATTTGTAATGAATTAAGTAAGTTTGAATAAGAGGACATTTGTGATTGACATACGATCACGATGATATATATGTTTTCTTGTATATAGCATTGCAATTTGATATCAAGCCTATTGAAAGCTATTCTCCTTCCCTATGGATATGTTAGTCACTTGCTGAGCTTTGTTATGCTCACCCCGTTGTTATATAATATTTTCAGGTTAGCTTAACAGACTCTGGGATGTTTAAATTGGGCTGAGGAAGGGAAAGCTAGAAGATTTTGGGTTGATCTTTAGTGGTTGATATGTTTTTGTTGTATAAGTACATTTTATGTTTAGTGAAATGTCGATGGTAAATCTGAACTTATATGTTTTGTAAAGGTTGGAGGACCTCTCATGTTAGAATTTACGGTAAATGTTAGTTTTGCAATTATATGGATTCCATCACTCGTGGGTTTATGATGTGGATATTGTTTTAGTTGAGTTGACTTTGGATTTTATGAATCCTGGAGTGATGTGGTATATGAATTATAAACTGCACAGGTTTTATGAATTATGGGTTTTGGATATGATTTACGACTTGAATGATTGTTAGTATCCTCAAATAATTGTTTGGATCTCGGGATCGGATTGTTGCTAAATTTTAATATTATAGATTTTGAGACAGGGTCACACCTCTTGAATGAGATTAAATTTCAGGGGGGCGTGACAGTTCCGCATCTGACCGAGGTGCATCGCCGGCCCCCATCCACTTCCCTCCCGATAATTTCAAGCACTCTTTGACTCTCTTTTCAAAGTCCTTTTCATCTTTCCCTAGCGGTACTTGTTCGCTATCGGTCTCTCGCCCATATTTAGCCTTGGACGGAATTTACCACTCGATTGGGGCTGCATTCCCAAACAACCCGACTCGTCGACAGTGCCTCGTGGTGCGACAGGGTCCGAGCCGGACGGGGCTCTCACCCTCGCTGGCGCCCCTTTCCAGGGGACTTGGGCCCGGTCCGTCACTGAGGACGCTTCTCCATACTACAATTCGGACGACGCGGTCGCCCGATTCTTAAGCTGGGCTGATCCCGGTTCTCTCGCCGTTACTAAGGGAATCCTCGTAAGTTTCTTCTCCTCCGCTTATTTATATGCTTAAACTCAGCGGGTAGCACCACCTGACCTTGGGTCGCGGTCCGTGGCATCGACTCGCGCCATAGCTTGGGTCCTCGAGGCCTCGTCCGGGTCCTGAAGGCACGACGTACGGCTCACGCAAGGCATCCACCATGCGTTGTGTTCGACTACCAACGACGGCCCGCTCTTCGGCCAACCGCACCTTCCGGCACGGATATCACGCCCCCCTGAAATTTAATCTCATTCAGGAGGTATGACCCTGTCTCAAAATCCATAACATTAAAATTTTAGCAACAATCCGATCCTAGGATCCAAACAATTATTTGAGGACACTAACGATCATTCAAGTCATAAATCACATCCAAAACCCATAATTCATAAAACCTGTGCAGTTTATAATTCATATACCACATCACTCCAGGATTCATAAAATTTAAAGCCAACTCAACTAAACAATATCCACATCATAAAATCCACAAGTGAGGAAATCCATATAGCTACAAAACTAACATTTACCACACGTTTATATCATCAAACCATTTAAACTTCACATTTCAAGTCCTAACATGAGAAGTCCTCCAACCTTTACAAAACATATAAGTTCAGATTTACCATCAACATTTCACTAAACACAAAATGTACTTATACAACAAAAACATATCAACCACTAAAGATCAACCCAAAATCTTCTAGCTTTCCCTTCCTCAGCCTAATTTAAACATCCCAGAGTCTGTTAAGCTAACCTGAAAATATTATATAACAACAGGGTGAGCATAACAAAGCTCAGTAAGTGACTAACATATCCATAGGGAAGGAGAATAGCTTTCAATAGGCTTGATATCAAATTGCAAGGCTATATACAAGAAAACATATATATCATCGTATCAGATGCTGAATCACAAATGTCCTCTTATTCAAACTTACTTAATTCATAACAAATGGAGTAAAGAATAATTAGAGCATATCAGATGATGATAATGGTATTTTGGAGCATATCAAATAACACATAGGACATTACAAAACATATCAATAGTGCATAGGAGATCTCTCAGAGCCTCTCAGAATAACAAACAAGTAACAGAAGTTCAAATGTCATATCTGATCATTCATTTTCATATCATCCAAAGTGCACATATAGACACAAACAATGCTTTAGATATCATATCAAAAACACAGAGGGTGCAGTGGGATCTCAAATAATATCTCCCACGTCTGGGAGAGTCATACAATCACGTCTGGATGAAGCCGATAGGGGGGCCGGCAAAGCATCGCAGGCTCTAAGCACATACCCTTTACCATTTCCGGCAAAGGTCCAAATAATCCCTTTACCATTTCTGGCAAAGGTCTAAATAATCCATTTACCATTTCTGGCAAAGGTCCAGATAATCCCATAGACACCAGAGTATAAAAGGACAGGTGTGAACAATAATTTGGCACATATCAGAAGCACATGCGGAACAATAAAACGTACATGCGCCTTTACAAAACAATACGATGCAAGCATATTCTTTCACAATGCATTTAAATTTGAAATGAAAATAATGGCATAAGCATACACGGATTTGAAAGAAATGACTTTAGCTGAATTCAGTTTCCAATAAAAAGGACAAAACAAGAATAGGCAAACTTGACAAAAATCTGGTTCTGATAGAATTTGGGAGGTATAATTACTGAGTTATTTGAGTAACCAAATATACTCCAATTTACTCTAAATTAGTGTCATTTGAAAGATATAATAATCTAGATTTGGATTAATAAAGTTTGGTATAAATTACAGGTCTCCACAGGAAGTTACAAATAATCTAGTGACAGTAGGTCAGAAAACATCATCTCTGTTTTACTGAATCTGTAGGGTCGACTAAAACAAATATTTCAGTTGGTATCTATACCCCAAATATTTCGAATAAGATATGCACAAAAAGCTTTATGAGTCTACTTTCCAATAAGGTTAATTTTATCACCATTGAATTTGTTCACAGTGAGTTACAAGTGATAGAACGCCCAGAGGTCAGAACTCGGAATCTCTATTTCACAGATTCTATGGGGTCAATTCAAATAAAAGTTTAGATAGGCAATTGAACTCCAAATTCATACATCCTAATCTCAAAATAAATATATACAAGTATATTTTCGGATGGATTTAATTTTTCTTAAATACGAGTTCAGTACAGAATGTTATAGACATGAAAAGGCAGAAAGGACAGAATCTGGAAAAGAAACCCAGATTCACTATTTGATGCATAAATTGAAGAAATATTATTATGAAACTTCAATCCTCTAAAATTTTCAGGATTAGGATGAGAACAAGGATCAAACTAATGGTAGGATAGGGTTAGAACACTTGCCTTTGATCAATTTTGATCCCAATGAAAAGTATTGAGCCCAAAAGACCCTAAATCCCCAATTCGCCTTCTCTTCTTCTCCTTTTCTTCTTCTCTCTTTCTCTTCCTTTCTTCTCCACGTAGGCTGCCTTCTCAGTTTCCTTAGGAACGAAGACAGAGAGCCTTAAATGGTGGGATTTGTTATTTTATGCATTTTATAGTTTAATCCTTGTATTACATATTTTTACAATTAGGTCCTCAGAATTTTATAAATAGATCCTCACATCTTATAAATAGGTTTTGCAGTATCGTTTGGGCTTGTCTACAGAATTTAAAATGGATAGTAACTTTGCTATTAAACTCTTATATGAAAATTTAGAAATAAGGAATGCGAGGGATGTTACACTCTCCCCCCCCTTAAAAGAAATTTAGTCCTCTAAATTTATCATACCTCTATCAATGACAAGATGAGGATAAACTTTCTTCATTTCCTCCTCTAGCTCCCGAGTTGTTTCTTCTCTAGAATGATGTCTCCATTTCACTTTAACGAGAGGGATGACCCGATTCCTTAGGATTTTATCCTTCTTATCAATAATTTGAGTGGGCTCCTCCAGATAGGATAAGTCTTTATCAATCACAATCGGCTCATACTTTATGATATGAGAGGGATCATGTACATACTTTCTAAGCATTGAAACATAAAAAATATCATGGATTTGACATAAGGATGGTGGCAAGACAATCTTGTAAACGATAGAACCAATTCTTTCAAGGATCTCAAAAGGTCCAATAAACCTTGGGCTTAATTTTCCTTTCTTCCCAAATCTTGCTACACCTTTAGAAGGGGAAACCTTCAGAAATACAAAATCCCCTACTTGAAACTCAATATCTCTTCGTCGGTTATCAGCATAGCTCTTTTGGCGACTCTGAGCAGTCTTTAGCCTTTTTCTTATAACTTGGATCTTTTCAGTAGTCTCTTGTACTTTATCCGGTGCTAACAATTTTTTATCACCAACTTCCTCCCAACATATAGGCGTTCTACACTTCCGTCCATACAAAGCTTCATAAGGAGCCATCTGAATGCTTGAATGGTAACTATTATTGTAAGTGAACTCAATAAGGGAAATATCTTTATCCCATTCACCTCTCCAATCCATGACATAGGCTCTGAGCAAATCCTCAAGTATTTGAATTGTTCTTTCAGATTGACCATCGGTCTGAGGGTGATAGGTAGTGCTAAACTTTACTTGGGTACCCATAGACTCTTATAATCTCCTCCACAATCTAGAAAGAAATCTGGAGTCTCTGTCAGAGATGATCTCCTTTGGAACACCATGAAGTCTTACTATTTCATCAACATATAAATTAGC
Organism: Musa troglodytarum; assembly: GCA_023547065.1. NCBI lineage: Eukaryota > Viridiplantae > Streptophyta > Magnoliopsida > Zingiberales > Musaceae > Musa > Musa troglodytarum. Next base: position 22,072,208 of record CP097508.1, on the reverse strand, counting down.
AAGTCGATCAAGTGAATAAGTCATATTGATTGGTAAGAAATGTGCAGATTTGGTTAACCTATCAATAATGACCCAAATAGTATCATGCTTCCTAGAGGTTCTGGGTAGTCCTGAAACAAGGTCCATGGTAACACATTCCCATTTCCATACAAGAATATCCAAAGGCTGCAACAAACCTCTAGGTCTTTGATGTTCTGCTTTGATTTGCTGACAAGTCAAACACTTCGAAATATACATTACAATCTCCTTTTTCATGCCTTCCCACCAATAATGACTTTGGAGATCCTTATACATTTTAGTGCTACTAGGATGCATGGTGTATTTTGAATTGTGACCCTCCATCAGGATTTGATTCTTGATATCTGGGTCATTAGGAACACATACTCTATCCCCAAATCTCAAAAGGTCATCCTCTAAATTTTAAAAATTGGGCTTCAATCCCTTTTCAACTTCATTTCTAAAGTATATTAAGTGTGGATCTTGTAGTTGCCCTTCTTTAATTTGTTGCGTGAGATCAGACCACACTTGAATAGAGGCCATCAACATCATTGAATTTTGCCCTTTCCTCATGACATTCAAATCACAATTTTCTTCTAAGAACCTCCATTATTTCATAATCAGACTAGCCATAAAGCTTGTAGATTTTCTACTAAGCGCATCAGCTACAACATCGGCTTTACCTTGGTGATAATGGATGGTACAATCATAATCCTTTAGAAGTTCTATCCATCTTCGTTGCCTCATATTCAACTCTTTCTGAGTAAAAATATACTTTAAACTTTTGTGATCAGTAAGGATTTTAAATGTTCACCCATACAAGTAATGTCTCCAAATTTTTAGAGCAAAGATGATTGTTGCTAATTCTAGATCATGAGTTGGATAATTCACTTCATAACTCTTTAGTTGTCTAGAAGCATAAGCAATTACTTTTTCTTCCTGCATTAAAACACATCCCAAGCCCTTTCTTGAAGCATCGGTATAAACTACAAATCCCTCATTACCACTTGGAATAGTGAAAATAGGGGCACTAGTCAATCTTCTTTTTAGCTCTTGGAAACTTTGCTCACAATCATCACCCCATTCAAATTTCATATTCTTCCGAGTCAGTTTGGTGAGGGGAGAAGCGATTCGAGAAAATCCCTCCACAAATCTCCTGTAATAACCCGCCATGCCTAGGAAACTTCTAACTTCAGTTACATTTGTTGGTACTTCCCACTTAACCACTGCTTCTACCTTCTTTAGATCAACAGATATGCCTTTCCCTGAAATCACATGGCCTAAGAAAGAAATTTCCTTCAACCAAAATTCACATTTACTAAACTTTGCATACAATTTCTTTTCTCTTAGTATGGATAATACGTTTCTCAAGTGTTCCTCATGCTCTTGATTACTCTTTGAATACACTAATATGTCATCAATGAATATAATTACACAGTCATCCAAGAGTGGCTGAAATATCCTGTTCATTAATTCCATAAAAGCTGCAGGGGCATTAGTCAAGCCAAAAGGAATTACCAAGAATTCATAGTGTCCATATCGGGTCCTGAAGGCTGTTTTCGGAATATCCTCCTTCTTGATCTTTAATTGATAATAACCCGATCTTAGATCGATTTTAGAGAATACTTGTGCACCCTGCAATTGATCAAACAAGTCATCGATCCTTGGAAGAGGATACTTGTTTTCTATGGTCACCTGATTCAATTGTTTATAGTCAATACAAAGCCTCAATGTCCCATCCTTCTTCTTAACTAATAGCACTGGAGCACCCCATGGTGAGACGCTGGGTCGAATGAAACCCTTATCTAACAACTCTTGTATTTGCTTCTTTAACTCCTCTAACTCAATGGGAGCCATTTTACAAGGAGGCTTAGATATTGGGGTTGTCCCAGGGACTACTTCAATAATAAATTCACCATCCCTCCCTGGTGGTAATCAAGGCAAGTCATTCGGAAATACATCAGGGAACTCTTTAACCACCGAAGTTTTATTTAGTTGAGTTTCTTGATCTGAATGCTTCTTTACATATAAAAGATAACAAAAACAACCCTTTTGCATAAGACGATGTGCTTGAAGTGCTGATACTAGATGAAGAAGCATATCATGTAGGATTTCCTCAAAATAAAAGATGGGCTGATCCGGTAGGCAAAAAGTGATCATTTTTGTATAACAATTGATACTAGCATGATAGGAAGATAGCCAATCCATGCCAAGTATAATATCAAAACCTTGGATCTCTAGAAGGATCAAATCAGTAAGGAATTCATGTTCCCCAATAGAAATCAAACAGGATGAATAAATCAAGTTTGCTATCAAAGAATTCCCCACAGCAGTAGTTACATACAACATATAATCTAGTGGTCTAGGTAGAACACTCAAATAACAAGCAAAATGTGGTAAAACAAAGGATAGATTAGAGCCAGGATCAAACAAAACTTTTGCATTTTTACTAGAAACATGAAGAATACCTTCGACCACTGATTTAGAGGCTCTAGCATCCTGCTCAGTGATAGCATATACTCTAGCATGGGCTGCTGATCTGGGAGGTAGTGGTTCTTCTTTTTTCTTAAAGGGACAGTCATTTATTTTGTGACCTAACTTTCCATAACCAAAGCAGGCTCCAGTCACCCAAAAACAACTATTTGTCTCATGATTACCTCCACATTTTGTACATAATGGAATCCTTTATGGTAGCTTTCTCATCTCAAATCAAGATACCTTTACCCTCTTATTACTTCTCTCAGGTTCATTTCCTCTCTTATTTTTATAAAAAAACTTATCTTTATTGTTCTTCCTTATAATTTCTTGGATCTCTTCTAAATCTTTTTCAATTATCAAAGCTCTTTCTACTACCTCAGAATATGCCTGATATTTGACTCCTTATGGCTGGCCTTAATCCCCTCTCAAACCTCCTTGCTTTTCTAGATTCATCATCAATCATATGTGTGGCAAATCTGAAGAGCTTAGTGAATTTAGATTCATATTTGGCTACCGTTAAATTTCCCTGAATGAGATTCAAGAACTCCAATTCTTTCTGCTCTCTAATGCAATCTGGGAAATATTTATCGTTGAACTTTTCTGTAAATGTCTTCCAAGTGAATGACTCATGTCTAATTTCAGAAATCCTCCTTATTGTTCTCCACCAGTGTTCAGCCTCTCCCTCTAACATAAAGGTAGCAAGAGAAATCTTCATATCATCAGGGCAATTTAAAACATCAAATATTTTCTCTATCCGCATCATCCATTGTTCTGCTACCATTGGATCAAGCTCACCTCTAAAACTGGGAGGACTGAGCTTCTTAAACTGTTCAATTCCTAACCCAATCTGATTTGAAGTCCCTACTCCATCATTTCTTTCCGGTCGAACTTGTTGTTGCATTACTAGTGTCATAGCCTCTAGAGTTTTCATAATTCCACTCAATTGATCAGAAGTAGATGCAACAGAAGAACCAGACAACCTCGCCATTCTTGCATCCTAAAACAACAAGAGACGAATTTTGATCAATCTCCAAATAAAAATCACTAAACCTCAAAATTTATTATGCATCTAGCATATCAAAATTCCTAGTGATCCTCAAATCATGCTCTAATACCACCTCTGTCATGCCCCCCTGAAATTTAATCTCATTTAGGAGGTGTGACCCTGTCTCAAAATTCATAACATTAAAATTTTAGCAACAATCCGATCCCAGGATCCAAACAATTATTTGAGGACACTAACGATCATTCAAGTCGTAAATCACACCCAAAACCCATAATTCATAAAACCTGTGCAGTTTATAATTCATATACCACATCACTCCAGGATTCATAAAATTCAAAGCCAACTCAACTAAACAATATCCACATCATAAAATCCACAAGTGAGGAAATCCATATAGCTACAAAACTAATATTTACCACATGTTTATATCATCAAACCATTTAAACTTCACATTTCAAGTCCTAACATGAGAGGTCCTCCAACCTTTACAAAACATATAAGTTCAGATTTACCATCGACATTTCACTAAACACAAAATGTACTAATACAATAAAAACATATCAACTACTAAAGATCAACCCAAAATCTTCTAGCTTTCCCTTCCTCAGTCCAATTTAAACATCCTAGAGTCTGTTAAGCTAACCTGAAAATATTATATAACAACGGCGTGAGCATAACAAAGCTCAGCAAGTGACTAACATATCCATAGGGAAGGAGAATAGCTTTCAATAGGCTTGATATCAAATTGTAAGGCTATATATAAGAAAACATATATATCATCGTATCAGTTGCTGAATCACAAATGTCCTCTTATTCAAACTTACTTAATTCATAACAAATGGAGTAAAGAATAATTAGAGCATATTAGATGATGATAATGGAATTTTGGAGCATATCAAATAATATATAGGACATTACAAAACAGGTGCATAGGAGATCTCTTAGAGCCTCTCAGAATAACAAACAAGTAACAGAAGTTCAAATGTCATATCTGATCATTCATTTTCGTATCATCCAAAGTGCACATATAAACATAAACAATACTTTGGATATCATATCAAAAACACAGAGGGTGCAGTGGGATCTCAAACACTATCTCCCACGTCTGGAAGAGTCATACATCCACGTTTGGATGAAGCCGATAGGGGGGCCGACAGAGCATCGCAGGCTCTAAGCACATACCCTTTACCATTTCTGGCAAAGGTCCAAATAATC